>JANBPO010001371.1:1200000-1800000 GCA_024336825.1 Amorphophallus titanum | reverse complement strand
AGGGATGGCCTTGTAGATTGCGTGTCTTTGTGGTTCTGTGTGATTTGTGGGTGCCGGGGTGTTGGTGTGGGCCATCCCCGTCTGATGGTAGAGTGTGGACAGTCTTCCTTGTGTCGGGTTGCTCGTATCGACTGTCCCCGTGAGAGTTCCATGACTACGGAGGTGTCCCTGCGTAAGGGCTGTGATCACGGCTAGGTGTCTTTGAGGTAGTTGTGGACTGTGGTCTTGTCTTGTGCTTCTGTTAGTCTTCTGTGGACCGACAGTCATGGTTTGGCTACCAGGTTGGTGGTCCTTGGTTCTCGTGCTAGTGGGCCACCTTGTGGTGGCTTGGTGTGGACCGGTGGTATTCTGGTAGTTGCCGCAGTGGCGGTGAGTCTCGGTGACCCTACCCACTAGACGTAGCTGACTTGGGCACGTGCACGTGCCGACCCACCTAGGAGTGGTGAAGGCTTGTCCCGTGTAGTGGTTTTTAGGCCGGTTACCTAAGGGCCCCTTGCCTTTGCAGCCAGAGTCTGGCTAGGGGAAAATCAGCTAGAGGTTGACCAAGAGCAAATAATCTGTATGTGCACGCGTGGTTGGGGGTAGTGGATGCATGCTGACGAGCATGACCCCGACTAGTCTTTATCTTGTGGTTCTATGTTGGTGTCTCAATTTCCGCCAGAGGGCGTGTAGGGAGACACGTGAGGCTGTGGTATAAGTCATCAGAGGACGCATCCGATCTTTTGGTCAGTGGGTTAGTACTCCCGTCACGTAAGGGGTTTTCAATGTGGGTTTTCCCTTGGTGTGGTTTACCGTGCTGGTAGTTTTGGTCCATTCTGTTTGGTGTGGGCATGGTCCTTCTGCTAGTGTTAGCTCAGGATTGAGAGAGTCTCCCGAGAGGTCCTCCTCTTGGTTCTAGCTCGGGATCGAGAGATTCTCCTGAGAGGTTCTTCCCTTGGTTTTATCTCAGGATCGAGAGATTCTCCCGAGGGTGTTGGTTTGGTGTGTGGCCATGTGGCCTTGTCTATGGTTCCGTCAGTTAGGACAGACTATCTGACTGTGGTTGTCGGGATCATTTTGAGGGCGTGTGCGCATGTGTGTGTTTCTCGGGTTGACCATCCTCTGGTTTCGGTCATCGTGTTATGTTGCACCAACGATAGTGCGTTGTAGCTACTGCTGTAGTTCCTTACTGTTGCTCCTACGCCCTTACGTTGTTGCTTGTATTGTTGACATTCTTACCGCTTCCCTTTACTATTGTTGCATATGTTGCTGCACTCCTGTTACCATTTTCATTGTAGTGGGGTTCCACGTGTAGCACCCCAGTATAGTATTGGATAAAATCACCATATCTAAAACATGTATTCATTCTAACTACTAAGATTACCATATCTGATTCATGCAATTATGGATGAGATAGTTTTATAGAGTTACCTTCTAATGCTTGTGGCGCTTCTTCCTTTAAGAGTGGACAACGAGTAATTTTATGATCTGTGCTTCCGCAACGGATGCACTTCCCGAGTTTATACCAACACTCGTCCGGATTGTGCCTCACTTTCTGGCAATGCTCACACTTATCTTTAGCTAGAACAATTTGTTGATCATCATTCCGGGATTTCTTGTCCTTACGGGAACCATTACCTCCATTGGCCATCTTCTTGTCGTTCACGGGTTCCTTGTTCTTGGATCCATTGGCTAACTCCTTCTTAGCGACTTTCCCTTTGATTCATTCCATCATATCCATAGCATCTTCCAAGAGTTGCACTTTCCTAACCATCTCCATGTAAGTTTGGATTTCTAACGGAGCTAATTGAGGAATAAGCTCCACCTTTAAACCATTCATAAATCTCTTTGCTCTCATCTTCTCTATGCTAACTAAGTGTGGTGCATATCGGGCTAATCTAGAAAACTTTGCTTCATAATCCGCTACAGATAAGCTACGTTGTTTCAATGCTGCGAACTCCATAGCCTTCTTCTTATGGATTCTTTTCGAGAAATATTTCTCGTTAAAGTGTTCTAGGAACTCATCCCATGTGACTTGATCATTGGGCAAGATCACTTCCATGGATCCCCACCATGCCTGGGCATCCTTTTCTAGTTGATAGGTCCCTAATAGTATCTTTTCTTCGTCAGAACACTACATCACCTTAAAGGTTCTCTCTATTTTTTGTACCCAATCTTCCGTTTCATCCACGTCAATAGACCCACTAAAGTTTGGGGGATTCATCTTTTGAAACTTCCTATGCAAATCGTTGGCACCATGTTGTGCTCCTCCTTAGGCAACTTGTTGTAAAGCTTATGTTAATCCTTGTACGGTGCGTTGCATCTCTCTCCATTGAGCTCACTCAGCAACCATTAATAGCCTACAAGGCAACTTTTAAATTAATGATTACTCATATCTTGGCATTAATCTAACGCAGATGAAACATATTTTATAGTTTAACCCATAGCTCTACCCAAATCTCATGGGACTCCTATAGGATAACTAGCAAGGATAACTCGATCTATAACTTGGACTTAATGACCTAGAGATTTAGAAAGCCTAGGCTCTGATACCACCTTCTGTCACGCCCCGAACCGATAGCAGCGAAACGTGTCGTTTGCTCGGAACGTGACAGTTAAATAGTCATGCCAATCAGAGCATAGTCATGAGATAAGATATAATTTAAAAAATATATAATTTTATTTTAAATATAAATTTATTACAATTTAGATCTAAATAAAATAAAGACTCAAAAGAAGAAAATTACAAAAGACTCATGACTAGACTAATCTTGACATGGACACAAAGTAACAAGACTAGGCGGTTCATCTAGATGTCGGAGTACTCTTCACTCTTGCCCTTGCCCATCACTAAGGTCGTTACCTGAGAAACATGGAAATACACTAGGTGAGCGAACGCTCAGTAAGACTTAATATCTCAAGCTCCAAACTAGCTTTAAGTCAATTAGCGTTGCTTTGACAGGGGGTTATCCCCCACTTGTCCCGAGGATAACTCCCATTTTATTCCTTTTTTGGTTTGATAGAGGGATACAAATATTCGGGTTAGATTGAAGGATAACTCTCATCTGATCTGGATAGTGTGACCTACCTAGATAGGTGGAACGGTTTAACCCACCCCGCTTATCAAAATAAACAGGAGTAAGTGGAGGGACAGACTAATCCAAGGAGGATATCCCTCCATTTATCTAACCCTCTGTCAAAGTGGGGCTTACAGTTTAACATGCTCATGCAGGTCATGTAAAGTATCATAATCGAGAACTATAACGACACGAGATAAATTCAAGAACTATAAGAATAGACAAGATGATGGACACTTTCTAGGGATCTACGAACAAGTAGATTGATGAAAGAATATATCAAGAACTTTCATGATGAGATAACATGTACTATCATTAAGATAATTCAAGAACATTCACGATAAACTTTAAGCAATATAAAAGTAGAGCAATCACTTCTACCAATACTAAGTGGGATTGGCCAATGCACTAAGGGAAAATCATGACGTCATGTCACTCTAAAGAAACATGATGTCCTAGACCTCATGGAGTGCCATTTCTAGCATTCTGTGAGAGTTTGTCACTGTCTGAAATTGGCGACCAGGACAGTTGATGCCATATTGAATTAGCGACCAGTACAGGTGACGCTATTTCTTCATGCCTATAGTGTTCATAGAATTGGCGACCACCAGAGTGAACGCAGATTTTGCAATTAGTGGCAGCCTGAATGGACGCCAATTATCTAAGATTCATGAAAGTTCTAATTTTATGCAAGATTTATCGCCATGTTATCCTTCCACAAGGTTCTATCCTTGACCTCTATATTCTGTGAATCTACCTTGATGATCCGTCAATAGCTTGATTCTTGGAACTCTCTTGGCCATTAATTGACGTGGAATTGGTCTAGAACTTAAAAGTGGCTATGGGTCCAACAACTTGACACTCAATGCTAAAACAAAAGTGATGGGGTTCGGATCTGATCCCATCGACGAGACCATTAGATAATGTTATGTAAAGTGTGTTTTGATAATGTCTTACTACAAGCCATTATGAGTTATGAGTTTAATATGAACTTCATTGGTGAGCTTGATATGCACTTGATGATGTCAAAGTATATGTAGCTTAGGTCAAGTAGTGTGAAGATATCATGCAATGATGGAATGTGATGTGATGCATTGAAGTAAAATGAATGAACAAGGCAAACATCAGCAACAGCAGCAAAACTTATCCAACATGGAGAGTTAGGTCGACCAAAATTACCAGACTGGTAAGACACAAAAGCCTCAGAGATCGATCGACCAATAAGAAGTCTTCAGTTCACCGAAATTACCAGTACTGGCTAGATAGAAATGTTTCAGAGTTCAATCGACCGCCTCCCAATTTCTGTCGATCGATTGTGACAAACATGCCCATTTAACTCAGCATGCCCAAAGCTCTATCCGAGTTACTATAGCATGCCCAATCTGCCAAGTGTTCTATTTGAGCGACAGTGGCATGAGTAGACTCGACGCAGTGATGGACGTGAGTCGATGCAACTAAAGCCCAGACTTCCTGAAGTAGCTAGGCCAGCTGAAGTATTGTCAGCATAAGTTTTTTTGTCAGATAGCTGAGCAATAGTAGCACAAGCAAAAGCTCAAAACTAGGTCAAGGTCAAGCCTGATGTAAATCTCATTCAAGCTTACAAGGTTGAGCCTGATGTCACCAAGCCCAAGACTGACGTCACCACATTCAAGCTTACAAGGTCAAGCCTGACGTCTCCTAGCCCGAGAATGACATCACCACATTCAAGCTTATAAGGTCGAGCCTGACGTCACCAAGCCCAAGACTGACATCACCACATTCAACCTTACAAGGTCGAGCCTGACGTCAAGCTTGTTCAAGCTTTACAAAGTCAAGTCTGATGTCACCAAGCCCGAGACTGACGTCACCACATTCAAGCTTACAAGGTCGAGCCTAACGTCAAGCTCGTTCAAGATTTATAAACTCGAGCCTAAAGTCACCAAGCTCGAGACTGACGTTACCACATTCAAGTTTACAAGTCAAGCCTGATGTCATCAAAGCTCAGACAAGTTCGAAAAAGCTCAAACTCCATCTTGCACACATCTCGAGCAAAGTTTAGACAAGTTGTCACAAGCTTGGACCAAACTCATGCTCAGACAAGCTCAGATTTCATGAAGCAGAGTCGACTGTGATAACTAAGCTCGAAGTAAGCTCAGAAGTCGACACCTATGATAACTAAGCTCGGAGTAAGCTCAGAAGTCGAAACCTATGAAAACTAAGCTCAAAATCAACCTTATGACAATCATGCTCGGGAGTCATCTCCACAAGCTCCTCCAACAAGTTGAGGTCAGGAAAAGGCTTCTGGGATAGTCAACTGTCCTTGTCATCATTGGGTTACCATAACAACCTTTCTGGCCAATGGATCTATCAGTTTACAAATGTGAGAAAGGTCACCTTTTAAGGCAACCACCTTTTTGCATCCGACCAGTCAGAGGTACTATCTAGAAGATCTTCCAGGACAGAATGCAGGTCCTTCTACAGATAGCCAATGGGGAGCAAATCTATTGTTCAAAGAACTCCTTTTATATTCTAGCCAATCTGGTCGCAAGAACCTGGAGGGAAAACCTTCAACCCAGCTCTCTATATATATGAAGCTTCTACATGAAGAAGCTATTGCTGTCGGTCATGGCCGGCCTTGAGGGGGGCGACAAGCCCCCCCTCCTCTTCTCCGCCTCTGCCTTCTTCCTTGGTGGGAGGAGGTGAGTCAGCCCCTTTGGATCATAGGCGTTCATATCCTCAGATGTTAATGGCTTCACGTAAGCATCCTCGGTTAAATTTTAGCGTTAAATCGCCTGCGTTCACGGAGAAGGGCGAACCAACGATTTTCTTTTCCGGTGAAGAGATGCAACGCTCCATGCAGCCTCTTCCATTCTCTGTTATAGCGAAATGTTCCTATGGACGCCCGTCCATTCCAGAGGTTAAGTCATGCTTAGCTCAGCGGCTGCAACTGTCTCATGACTTTGTTATTAGCAGACTCAACCCGCGACATGTCTTGATGAGATTTGAGGGCGAGGATGATTTTCTTGAGGTCCTCCTGAGGAAAAATCTTTATATCAAAGGTTGCTTATTTAGGTTTTTTAGATGGTCGCCGGAGTTTGATTTCGACGTTGACTCACCTTCTGCCCCGGTGTGGATCGGGTTCCCTCATTTGCCCGTTAACTTCTCCCACGAGGATATGCTTAAATCTATAGCAGGTAATGTAGGCTTGGTGCTGCAGATCCATGACTCTACGCTTTCTCTTACAGAGACCTCCGAGGCGCTTATCTTTGTAGAATTGGACCTTTCTGCTCCTTGCAGTGAAAGGATCTGCATTGACACTGAAGGGGGTGGATTTTGGCAAAGCATCAGTTACCATCGGGTTCCACATTTGCGTGTGATTTGCCACAAGCTTGGGCACGCTGAAGCGGATTGCAGGAAGAAAAAACGGACTCATGATCAGAATGCCCCTCGTCCTGTTCGTTCAGATGGTGCTAAAATGGAAAGGATTGCGCCTGTGTACCGGCCCAAGCAAGTGCAGCGAGAGGAGGGAAACATAGTGGTCTCAATTCCTTTTAAAGTGCTGGAAAGCCAAATCGAGGTGTGCGATGTTGACAGTGATCTGCAGCCGAATGGTGACTGCTTGAAACAGGGATCTGCGCTTGCAGAAGAGGCCACGGCAGACACTCCCGGGACTACCCATGGTCCCATGGCTATTATGCTTGTTAACACGCCTGGCTCTCCAGTCAAAATAGAAGAGGAGGCTGTGTCTTCGTCGCTAGCTTTACAAGTGGCAATTAAGGGTCCCCTCCATGCACCTATACAGGGTGACAATGTGTCTTCGGGCCCGCCCCTGCCCACTAATATTGAGGCAGAGGATTGCTGTCCTGATCTGAACCCTGACAATGGTATTCAAGAGTGTCATAGCTCTCTTGCCAAAGGCTTTTCTCAAACCAATCTGAAACTTGCATCTTTCAAAAGTAGAGTTGGGGATTTGTCAGAGGCTGATCAAGCCCAGTCTGAAAGCATCTTCATGCCCACTACTATTATGTTAAAAGATCAAATGTTACTTCTGTCCTCTGAGCTGGGGACAAAATAACGTCCAACAAGCAAGTGCAACAACCAGTTACGAGGTCCAAGGCTAAGTTGTTAGCCTCTTCTACACATCCCCCCTAGTTCTCTATGCTAAGTCCCTTCTTAATCTGGAATGTTCAAGGGATTGGGAATGCGAGGTCTATACGTAGCATTAAAAATCATATCAAAAGCAATAATGTATTGATGGTTTCCCTCATTGAGCCTAAAATATATGTTGATAGATCGGACAAGGTCCGCCGTAGTTTGAAATTTGACAATGTGACATCCAACATGGAAGACAATTCCAAAATTTGGTTTCTATGGCAATCTTCATTAACTATTTCTGTTGTGCACAGGCACCCAAAATTTATCACCGTCAGTATTCAGAATGGGGGCAATGTGGATTGCTTCCTCTCATGTGTGTATGCTTCGTGTGAGGCGGCTAGCAAACGGGAGATGTTAAAGGGAACAGGAAGCTACGGTGAGGAGGAGAAGAGTAGCACAGCAGGATCCGGGCAGAACAACAACAGCGCTGGACACCTTCTCTGAGGCCCAGCCTGCAGAACAACAGCAGGGACTGGAGAGCCAGCCCCACGTAGGACGCAGGGGCCTTGGCCTGGCAAGTGAAGGGGCATGGTCACCACCTAAAAGGCTCCCCCCGGGAGTTCCAGTCACCTCCTTGGGGGATTGTTATCTTAAGAAATCTTTCACCCCTTGCAAATGATTATTTCAATTCGACGCATGGACAGGTCCGCTGCCACTTCAGGCAATACAGAATCATCCAAAATATGCGATTCATCTAGCACATATTTTCTCAACATAGAAACATGAAACACGAAGTGGATCGCTCCCATCGCCAGTGGTAACTAAAGATGATAAGCCACTTGGCCCACACGCTCCAGAATAAGAAATGGACCAATATATCAGGGGCTAAGCTTTCCATGCCTGTCGAACCTCATCACACCTTTTATCAGACATATTCTCACAAATATAAAATCTCCTGGCTCAAACTGTAATGGTCTTCTGCGCCGGTCAACATATCTCTTCTGTCAACTTTGAGCTGTCAACAATCTCTACCTGATTAGCTGAACCACTTCTACATAATGCTGCACCAACTCTGGACATGTCAAAAGTCACTCGCCAACCTCAAACCAATCTAACAGCGTACGACAAGGCCAACCATATAATGCTTCATACGGTGCCATACCAATGCTGAAATGGTAGCTATTATTATAAGCAAATTCTACCAATGGCAAATGCTGGCTCCACGAGCCTTGCCAATCCATACAACATGATCTCAGCATATCTTCTAAGGTCTGAATGGTCCTTTCAGACCGACCATCTGACTGAGGAAGATACACTAAACTAAATGCCAATTCTGTGCCCAGTGCCTTTTGAAAACTCCGCCAGAAATCAGAAGTGAAACATGGGTCACGATCTAACACAATAGATATTAGAATTCCATGCAATGGTACAAATTTCTCAACATAAAGCTTGGCCAATCTCTGGACACTCCATTTCACCTTAATCAGTAACATTCTAGCCGTCTTAGTCAATTGATCAACCAACAGCCAAATGCCATCATAACCTTTAGGAGTTCAAGGCAAACAAACAACAAAATCTGTGGACACATGATCCCAATTCTAGATTGGAATTTTCAAAGGATGAAGCATATCTTCGAGTCTCTGATGTTCAGCTTTCAGGTGCTGACATGTTAAACATTTTGCCATGAAGCTTGCACATCCCTTTTCATGTCTGGCCACCAAAATTGCCTTTTCACATTATTGTACATTTTTGTGGTTCCAGGATGAATAGTATAGCAGGATCCATGTGCTTCATGCAATATAGCATTCCTCAATGAATCTTCAACTGGAACATAAATTCGACCGTTGAATCTCACCACTAGATCATCATACAACTCCACTTTAGGCATCGTCACAATGCGAGACAACTCAAAATCTGCTTGTTGTGCCTCCTTGATCTGTCGATAAATGGCCGGAGTCATCACCAGACGAACAAGAACAATTGTCATCAGATCTCATGGAATCCTCAATCTAAAAGTCTCACATGGGATTTACTCCCATAACATCCATTCTTGCATCATCAAGTGACTGATCTGCATCTTTTTGCTCAGTGCATCGGTCACTACATTCATCTTGCCAGGTTGATAAGATAGAGTAAACTCTTAGTTTTTCATGTACTCCATCCATCTGCGCTGACGAAGATTCATGTCCTTCTGAGAAAATACATATTTCAAGGTTTGATGATCAGTGAAGATCTCAAATTTCTCGCCATAAAAATAATGTCTCCAAATCTTCAGTGCAAACATCACTACTGCCAGCTCTAAATCATGAGTGGTATAATTTTCTTCATGCGATTTCAACTGCCGGGATGCATATGCCACAAATCTGCCATGCTGCATAAGTACTACACCCAAACCAACTCAAGAAGCATTTGTACAAACAACGAATCCACTAGAATCAAAAGGCAAAACAAGTACTGGGGAAGTCATGAGTACGCTTTTTAATTCATTGAAACTTTGTTCACATTCCTCAAACCATACAAATGGCACATTTTTCTAAGTTAGTTTAGTCAATGGTGCAGTAATTCATGTAAAGCCCTGAATAAACCTCCTGTAATATCCATCAAGACCCAAGAAACTTCTAACTTCAGTCATAGATCTTGGCCTCTGCCATTGAAGAACAACCACAATTTTAGTTAGGTCAATTGAAATTTCTTTACTGAAAATCACATGGCCCAGAAAATGAATTTCTTGAAGCCAGAACTCACACTTGCTGAATTTTGCATATAGCTGGTGATCTCGCAATGTCTGCAATAAAATTCTCAAATGCTACACATGCTCTTCTTCTGACGCAGAATAAATCAAGATATCATCCACAAAAACTACCAAAGCAATGTTGCAAAGATATCAAACAATGTGAGATGTTTATGCTTGATTTTTTTATTTCCTCCTTGGTGTGAATTAAATGAATTTTGACAATGTTTATGTAATCCACTCAAGGTAGGAACCTAGTTTCAATGTGATTTTCTTCGGTGCCAACTAGGTAAACTCTCTCTCACCACGTTTTGGGCCAACTAATCCCGGGGAGCTTCAAGGTACAACTTGCCTGGCGTCCGTGAGGGAATCAACGGGTGCGGGGACTTACGGCGGTCTTGGACAAGAAAATTCCAATCCAAAGAGATACAATGCTCAATGGAGGGTCCTTCCAAGTCCAAGAGGGGTGTAGGAGATCCTAAAAGTGTAGAGAGAGAAGGTCTCCCAAGCCAAATGCACTATGAATGCAAGCTAATGCAAAAATCTAAGCTAAATCTAGAGGATGGTAAGAGAAATATGGCCAAAAAGAATGTATAACAATATACAAGAAGTGTACAAGATGCATCCAGAGAGGATGGCAAACAGAAACCCGATGAAGAATATGGCAAAAGAGCTCTCGGGTAGGGACTCACATGAACGCGGTGCTTACAGGGAGTGCGATAATTATTACGGTCAGAATGCACACTGCGTACTATTGATATCAAATTGATGCCAAAACAACACAGGACAAGTACAACCACGTAATGCAATGATGACAGATGAGAAGATAGGGAATGTGGTCTGAGCCAACGTTGCATCAATAGACACGGTTCTGGGTACAGTCGCGATAAAATAGAGGAGAGAAAATTGGGATAACTATGGAGAAATCATACACACACATATAAACAAATCAACAAGCAGGCAGGCAGAAGAACGGACGTGATGGGCACAAAGTGTCCCACCGTGATTGCCAAAAGATGTAGATGAGAAAATCGTCCACCCCAAAAGAAAGAGAAAGATGATGATAATACGTGAATGATAAAAAAGGGGGGCACATGTAATATAAGATAGATAAAATAAATAAATCCATGATCGCCATTGAAGTCTATAACATGCCTAATAAGATAAACAACTAAGAAAGGGGCATGCTACTTACCTCAGAAATTGAAAGAAAGGCCGAAAGGGGGGCTTGGTTGTTCACGTGGTGGTCAGTATGAGCGCGTTCTTGAAGAACACGGTAGAGGGATCGGCCGCGTTATTAGATCAACAACAAGATTTGTGGATTGGTTCCTTCCTTACTCCAGGTCCGACCGAGGTGCAAGGGCCTCACGTCTTCTTCTTCTTATGCCTGCAAAACAACGAAAACCACCAAAAGAAAGACCATTAGAACATGACTAAGTGTAGGATCTATCCTTACTTTCAATAAAAAGCATATAAAAAGAGGGCAAGATCACCTAGGGTTTGGCGGTTTTTAAACCCCTATGGAAGGGCAAAAACATGTTTGGTGTGTGTGTGTGTGTGTGTGTATGTGTGTATTTGAAGGAAGGAGTTATTTTTAAAAGAATTATGCAATGCTATGCAAGAATTAACACGAATTAAGAAGACACAAAATGAGGAAAACGAAGAATAGGGAAGAACAAGAGAAAAGCCCCAAATACTCCCTTAGATGACAAGAGGGCGAGGGATTAAAGGTCCTCAGCGAAACATGGCCTCGCCCTCTCTCCTGTGGTCGATTCTCCAGAGTTGCATCCCCCATGATCGATGGCCAAGGGTGAAATTTATAGAAGAAGGTGAACCTCGAAACCCTAGACCGAAATTCAAAAGATCCAAGGATTGGAGGCCCAAATTTGGGCAATCTTGCCGATTAATGAGGGGGGAAGACTCCTAGAACGATTAGGAACCTTCCTTGATCAATTTGAGCTCTGAAACCTTTCCAGAATGGTTTCAAAAATCAGAAATAGCAAGTTCGATCGGACAAAGTTTCCAACTGAGAATGCGGTCATGGTAGAGACCGTGTTCTTATTAATGCGCTCCCACGATAAATCGTGATCCATATTGACCGGTCAAAGTGGCTGGTCAAAAAGTCAAAACCTTTTGGATGAACGTGCCCTAGATAATGAGAGCGATAATGAAGAATGCGGTAATCATATATGTCGCGTTAAATTGAGCTAGCCAAGGTGTAACGACCCGGAGATCCGAATACTGGTAAATCGATACCAAGAACTCGGGGAAGCCACCCAAGAGGCTGATGAGGCCCCGTAAGGGTAATAATAAAATAGTACTAATAAAATAAATAATAAAAAATAGATAATAAAAAGAGGATGTAAAGCACAAGCAATAAAAGAACCAACAAACAAAATAAATAATTAAATAATCATAATAATAAATAATGATAATAATAATGAATAGAACAAGACGGCTCTTGTCATCCCCGGACCCTACGCACAGGAATATCAATAGGACCTTCGTGGGTCATGCTTGGACCTCAGATTCGTCCAAATCATGGTCATTGCCTGACTCACATCTTAGGCCTATAACCCGCTATCTTTGAACATGTCTTTGTTTTGGGATCTAATCCTGAGACCTTTTCCCACTGCCCGTTTGGCACCGGACATATATTAACGATGCCCACGCAAGCCTTGCTTTGACCTCGGGAGTCTCCCCCAGTATGGTCGCGACCCGATCTTGCACCGGGCTGATAAACTCACTGATCCCCGACCACTCAAATCGGGATTCAACTGAATATTTCCCATTCCTCTGAACAGGAAATTTACCGTACCCCGACATACATATGTTCCGATTTTTACGTAATGATTATGACATTCTCAAGTCAGATACTCGTCCGAACATTAAATGGTCAACACATGACTGACATGATCTCAAGTGGTCTCTTTACACCCCTGTTGAGGGAATATCAATGCCGCCCCACAGGCTGATTATGAACACCGGGGATTATTCTCCAACGTGATCATGAGTCATCCTCGCTCGGGCCGATATCTCTTCGAACTTGATCCATTCTCATGTCGAACATCAAACTTGCACTCCCCAGCTCTTGGGTCAAGGGGAGTTGTTGTCGAATTTTCACCAGAATTAACATAATAATAATAATAATAAAAGAGGGGGAAATAATGATGCAAGAGGAAATAACAAATAAAGAGAATAAACAACAATGAAGCGGCTTTCCCGAAGCAACAAAGAGCCACGGAGATCCCGAATAACTGAATACCTGCATTATTATGACGGACTACCGAACATAACCATGAGCTTGACCCGCATAAATAAAAGAAAGCCAAATCAAAATCCTACGCCTGCATTTCATGAATAAAAGAAAACTCCTCACATGCGTCCCACGAACAGAAGGAACCTCCCCTACCTAGCTACAGTTGCACTGGACCCCAAACCAGCCTTTGCCTCTCTAACCGGTGCACCTCCAGGTCAACTTCCCCCGGTGCACTCCCATTGCGCCTTGCCCGGTACACTCTTAATGCCCCCTTCAACCGGTGCATTCTTCCCCTCCAAATGGTACACCCCTCACCCGGTACACTCTCTGGTCTTCATATGCATTACCCTTGGTGGCCCAGCCTTCAGATGTGCATAAACCCCTTTCGCAAACACCCAAACCCTGGCCTCAATGTGCATAGGCCTTACCCTCTACACATTCCCAGTGTGCATGGGTCTTGCCCTCCACGCACTCCTAATTCGCATAAACCCTACCCCAACATGCTCAGACCTATGCTTGCATGTGCATTAACCTCTTGGAGCACAGTTGCTCTGTGCTCAGACCCTAGCAGCCCAGCCCTCAAGCCTACCCAGACCTTGGCCCTTATGTGCATGGACCTGCACAGACCTTTGCTTAAACCTGCACAGACCCTGGCTTGTATGTGCACCGACTTGGCCTGCATGTGCACCGACTTGGCCACATAGCTGCTCTGACCTTAGCCTGTAGGATGCACCGACCCTATCTCCATGTGCACTAACCTGCACCGACCTCGTTCTCAAGTGCACAGACCTTGCACACAGATGTGCACCGACCTCATCCAGATGTGCACAGACCTTGCCTAATGTGCACTAACCTTAGCTCTCACATGCACAGGCCCCACACGCAGATCTGCACCGACCTTATCCCTATGTGCATGGACCTTCCCCTTTGGCCCAGGCAAACATGCACCGACCTTAGGGAAAACATGCACCGACATTGTCCCTTGCATGCATAGAACCTGCACCGGCCTTAGGGCAAACATGCATCGACCTTGTCCCTTGTATGCATAGAACCTGCACTGACCTTCCCTTGGCCCAGGCTAAACGTGGACTGACCTTGCCCTTCACACATCTCAAATGTGCACCGACCTTGGCCAAGCACGCACTGACCTTGTCCTAGACTTGCACAAACTTGCACCGACCCTACCCAAACCTGCACTGACCTTAGCCCAGTTGCAAGAAAAAAAATTAGTTGACATACTCGTGACGGTAGGAAGTTGGGAAATGTTAATTAGTGAAAGAAACATGTACCACAAACTCACAAGCAGGAGATAGGTTTTCCGACTATATATAAGTTTTATTTTATACGATGCCCTTGTGGTAATTAAGCATCATCAGAGATACTAGAAATGGTCTACGACGTGAAGTCTCCATGGGGCCATGGTGCACCGCCACTGACGAATTCCTCCAGTTACCGGCGATTTCTTAATTATCAACATCTGACCCGGCACTCACTCACCTGCGTTAATTACTAGTGGCCTCCGACTGAATAGCTAACCTGCAGGGTGGGTGAGATCATGTTTGGGTGTATGTATTTGTTTCAAAAGCATGAGCAGCATTTTCTTGACTTGATCCTGAAAGGATCCCTTTTGACACTGCCATGCGATCGAATAGGACTGGAATAGGTTGAGTTATCTTAGTCTGAGATCGCCGACTTCGGCATTGTGGACGGATTGTTCTAGCTAGGGAGAATGACTTTCCAGAATTAATTATTCCTATGAGAGCAGGATGGTGAGGCTGTTTCGTATCGGCGTAGGATGTGCTTATCCCCATTACTTCTTCATTTGGCAAGTCATCTTCGACGGGATGAGAAGGATTACGGAGAGTGGGATTATCCACACATGTTGTCCTCCCCTATACGAAGTGCCGGGCCCTTTTGATCACTTATTTCCATTTTGCTGCTTCTCCTCCCCTTTCCCAATTATATTGGCCTTTTTGCTACAGCAAAAAGATTATATTTTTTTGCACATGTCATCGTAATTCCTATATATCAAGATTTTTACCGGGCGCACAAGAACTAAGTTAAACTTCTTGGTGGATCAAAACATCGACGGGATTAATGTACACCTTATTCCTACTTTTTAGAATCTTTTGCAAGGAAGCAAGCATCCCCGAATTGTTCATGGCAGCTGAAATGGATGTCGCTTGCTACAGAGGATACCGCATAATTGGCACTGATCGAAATATTCCCAAATTTTGGAGAAAAGAGAACACATATTGTTGGCTCCCTCGACCTTCTGAATTCGAATTCGCATATGCCCTTTGATTACTATGTCATTCAAATTTGCCTATTCTAATAAAAACAAGCAATCAAATTCGTAATTATTTCAAATAATATAATACTCACAAGTGCATAACAAATCATATTTCAACCTCCAATAATACAACACTGGCAAAGCTCGATCACGTACGCACACAGATTGTTGATCCATTACCATTATTCATATATGACGGAACACAAGCACTACGTACACCCGATTATTGTGAAGTCATATGACAAAGACTCCATTTATTTTGAACCACAGACCTCATCCGACTCCTTTTATTCACCCACAAGCAACCTCCACCCTAATCCAAGGATGGGTTTATTTTACTATATGTACGTATAACAGAGGTATGTATCCAGCCGTTCCTGAGGATGTGCAGGCCGCGAGGGTGGGTGTTACGTTCTTAGTGGTGGCCTCCCCCGGAGCTGCAGCACTGACTGCAGTATCCGTTGTACCAGCTGCCACAGCATCCATACTGGCAGTGTTTGTAGCCTCCGCCGCCCCCGTGGTGGCAGCACCGACTGCAGTATCCGTTGTACCAGCCGCCACAGCATCCATACTGGCAGTGGCCTCCACCGCTCCCGTGCTGGCAGCATCGGCTGCAGTGTCCGTTGTACCACCCGCCACAGCAACCGTACTGGCAGTGTTTGTAGCCGCCTCCGCCGTGGTGATCCTGGACGGCGTCCTCTGCATATGTGAGAGACCCGCAGGCCACGAGTTAGATATCGATCGATGTTCAAAAATGCCGTTGGGCAGGAAGGATGAAAGGAAACAAGAAAGAAATGTTACTGTTGTCCGCCTCGGAGCAGGGGGCAGAAAGGATGGAAAGAGACAAGTTGAAGATGTTGCTACTGTCCGCCTTGGAGCAGGGGGCAGGAGATGGAGAAGAAAAGAGTACACTAGCATTTATCACCCATGGGTCGGAAGGATGAATTGCTGACCAAGGGGGATGCCTGCTACTGCCAATCACCATATAGATGGGAGTAGAAGATTTGAAAAGAAAGAAGAAATGAGAATAAGAGAGCCGGTCTCTGCCGCTGTTCAAAAGAGACCTAGGGCTTGTGCCAGACAGGTTGACATTTTGAGGTGCTTCAGATTCTGTAGTCACTGGGTCCACATTTATTTAACAAGGAGATATTGGGCTTTAGAAGATGTTCAAGGAGTGGTGTTTTATATATATCATTACAATCAAGCATGCATGGTGGTATCATTCAATGGTGAACAAGAAACACACGAGGCATGCATTTTCTCACACATGCTACCCTTAATGCATTGCACTTTTAGACAAATGTAGCACTCAACCTAATGCAGACCTAGGTATGTATGCTTGCTCCCTTACACATGTCAAGTTTCTTTATTATTTTTGCTGAATTGATCCTGGTTGAGGGGTTTTGTGAAGATATCAGCTAGTTGATTGTGTGTGTCAATAAAGTTCAATTAAAAGACCCCTTTCCCTACATGATCTCTCAGAAGGTGATTGAATGTCAATGTGCTTTATTCTAGATGGTTGTACAGGATTTTGACAGGTTAATTGCACTGGTATTAACACACAAAATTAGAAGATATTTCATTTCAATATTCAAATCAAGCAAATAAATTTTGATCTAAAGTATTGGGTTCCACAACTTCCGATGACTACTTATTTAGCCTTGGCCGTTGAGAAATTTACTGAACGTTGTTTCTTGGAGGGCCATGAACTTAGGCACTCACGGGAAACTAATAGTACCCACTAGTACCTTTTGATCAACAATACATCCATCATCTATGTGTGTAATCAAATCAAGTGAGCTATCAATGGGAAGCCACAAGTAGAAGTCTATTGTGCCAAGCGAGCATGACAAATCCATTCAATCAGCCAATTAATAAAATTGATTAGAAATTAGAACATGACTGAAAAATAAGCATATAGACATGCGCTGCATTAAGTGTTAAATCAGACTGCGAAGCATAGTGGTGATCCCATCATACCTCAGAAGATTAGATTTATTGTTTTACCATTTTCATTCTGTCTAACCTTGTGGTCGTGATTTTTAGAGGTTGAATTGAAGGTTTGACTTTAGCTTGCTTCTGTCATCTGGCATGCTTAATGAAGTTTCCTTGGAATGATTGTTGAAGCTGATTTCCTCGTGAAAAGTGTATGATCAACCTTACCTATTGAATCCATTCTCAATCAAAAGTGTGTGAGCCTTTCATACCATGCCTTGGGTACTAGCATTAGTTCGTACAAAACTTCCTACATCTGGTGTACATGTCGTGGATGTTTTGGGTCTTCAAGACCTTAAGGTTTGTTTTCCAGTCTAGCAACTGGCACATGGTACTCATCAAAATCACTTCCTGTCTCCTAGTGGCAATTGAGGAAATTCTCATTATTTTTCATCCTTGCAAGGTATTTCTTCAGTTGATTCATCCTTCAGTTGATTCAAGCTTGACCATAGCTAACCCAATCTCTCTTGTATTCTTAGGAGTGTGATCTGCATCCAAAGTTGGGATAATTTGATTTGTTAATTTCAAATGAAGACTTTCTTTAGCACCTGAAGCCTACTTAATAAGTTCCAGACTTAAATGTATGACTCAGAGGTGAACCTAGGGACTAAAGTTCACATGATGACTCTGATAACTCCCTCTCAATATGTGCATGATAGGATGCGAAGGCATATGGCAAACATAATGTGTGCGGTGAAGATTAACTGAAGGTTTCCAAACTCCCCTTGACAATATGCTATTTGATAATTGACATGCACAAGGATATGCAACTGACTGTGAATGAAATGTATGTTCAAACATATGTATGATCACATGACTATATGACATAAAATGAGTCGAAAAATGCTACAATCACTGGAGAGAGTAAGAAGGATATCACCTGAGTGTTCAGATTTTAGTTTTGATTTTTCTTTTAACCTTGCTTGAGTCACTTGACTCGTGTCCCTTACCTTCTTGATGAGAACAGGTTTCTTACTTTTCATTCACATGGCACACCTGCAAAGCAGATTTCTCAATTTGTATTCTTAGGTACCCAAACCATTTTGGGTCTTTGTGAGTTAGTAGCAACATTAACATGTGGTTTCTAATTTTTGACAACATTCAAATCATCATTTTTCTTTAGAAAATAATCATGCTCACATATATGGTAGAGCACATGTGACATCACATTCTTTCTTTTCATTGACTCTATCAATTTGTGTGTGTGAGCATGGGGTGTTGCATGAGCATTCTTTCTCTTCATCAGTGACCAACAATGTGAAATTATATGAACCCCTTACAGTCCGCAAGCAAACGGATTGGCTGAAGCATTTAACAAAACCTTATGTACGCTCCTTGCCAAGACTGTCGGTTCCAATAAAAGGTATTGGGGGGAAAGGATGTATGAAGCATTATGGACATGTCGTATTGTCTACAAAACTCCTACGGGTTGTTCACCCTTCTCACTGGTATACGACTCTAAGGCGGTAGTCCCCATAGAGCTGGAAGTTCCGTCAGTCTGGGTTGCTATTCAATATGGTTTGGCCCTTGATGAACAAATAAATGCTGAAAGAAGATTTGAAGAATTGGCCGAATTGGAGGGAAAACGCCTTCAGGCACAAAGGAACATCCAACTATACCAAGCTCGCATGGCAAATGCCTTCAACAAGCTCGGCAAAGGGTGATAATTCAAGAAGGGTGACCTAGTCATGGTCAAGAAAAAGAAAGTCATGGCTGCCAACCCAAAAGGTAAACTTGCCGCTAACTGGCTGGGTCCGTATGTGGTTCAAAGGGTCTACGAGGGCGGAGCCTACGTGGTTGTCAACCATCGTGGAGAAGTGTAATTCCCTCCTCTCAATGGGAAGCATCTACAGGTCTATCATGCGGCACCATTGCCCTTTGAAGGGGTTGCGAATGATTGAGTGAGCATGTCAAAAAAAGAGAGAGATGATGAATGATGATGATGAGGATATTAAGAAAAAAAAGAGGGTAATGCAACAATGAAAACTATGATGATCGACATTTCGTCGCTGTACCGACATCAATCTGAACCTTCTGTCTGGATAGATGATAGAACCCTATATTCCTTTGTGTTGATGTTAATCCCCACATCAATGATGAAACTCACACATTTTCGGTGAACAGCTTCGCGCCCAAGACGTTGCATACCAACATCAATCCGGACCTTCCGTCTGGATGGATGATAGAACCGTATATTCCTTTGCATTGATGTTAATCCCCACATCAACGAGGAAACTCATACATTTTTGGTGAGCAGCTTCGCGCCCAAGCCGCTACATACCAACATCAATCCAGACCTTCCGTTTGGATAGATGATAGAACCTTATATTCCATTGCGTTGATGTTAATCCCCACATCAACGATCAAACTCACAGATTTTTGGTGAACGACTTCGGGCCTAAGCCGCTGCCTACCAACATCAATCCGGACCTTCCATCTGGATAGATGATAGAACCGTATATTCCTTTGCATTGATGTTAATCCCCACATCAACGATGAACCTCACACATTTTCAGTGAACGGCTTCGCGCCCAAGCTGCTGCATACCAACATCAATCAGGACCTTCCGTCTGGATAGAT
This sequence comes from Amorphophallus titanum, assembly GCA_024336825.1. Lineage (NCBI taxonomy): Eukaryota > Viridiplantae > Streptophyta > Magnoliopsida > Alismatales > Araceae > Amorphophallus > Amorphophallus titanum. Next base: position 1,780,012 of record JANBPO010001371.1, on the reverse strand, counting down.
GATAGAATCTTATATTCCTTTGCGTTGATGGTAATCCCCACATCAATGATGAAACTCACATATTTTAGGTGAACAACTTCACGCCCAAGCAGCTGTACACCAACATCAATCCAGACCTTCCGTCTGGAGATGATAGAACCTTATATTCCTTTACGTTGATGTTAATCCCCACATTAACGATGAAACTCACACATTTTCGGTGAACGGCTTCGTGCCCAAGCTGCTGCATACCAACATCAATCTGGACCTTTTGTCTTGATAGATGATAGAACCTTATATTCCTTTGCGTTGTTGTTAATCCCCACATCAACGATGAAACTCACATATTTTCGGTGAATGGCTTCACGCCCAAGCTATTGCATGCCAACATCAATCCGGACCTTTCATCTGGATAGATGATAAAACCTTATATTCCTTTGCGTTGATGTTAATCCCCACATCAATGATGAAACTTACATATTTTCGGTGAATGACTTCGCGCCCAAGCCGCTACATACCAACATCAATCCGGACCTTCCGTCTGGATAGATGATAGAACCTTATATTCCTTTGCGTTGATGTTAATCATCACATCAATAATGAAACTCACACATTTTTGGTGAACGGCTTCACGCCCAAGCTGCTGCATACCAACATCAATCCAGACCTTCCGTCTGGATAGATGATAGAACCTTATATTCCTTTATGTTGATGCTAATCCCCACATCAACAATGAAACTCACACATTTTCGATGAACGGCTTCACGCCCAAACTGCTACATACCAACATCAATCCGGACCTTTCGTCTGGATAGATGATAGAACCTTATATTCCTTTGCATTGATGTTAATCCCCACATCAACGATGAAACTCACACATTTTATTATTAAAAAAATAAAATATTAAGATTGGGAATTAAATTATAAATATGACAAATTCCACGAGAACAAAAAATATCTGTAGGCAACCGATAGAAACCGGCGCTCAAACAAGATTGCGCTCTGGCAGCTCTGCCTTCCCATGTCGCCCGGTCCCCTTGCCCCTGAGATTTCATCAGTTCTAATCAGCGGACGTCTGGGTTCCAGACTCTCTTCTCAGTTGGCGTCTGCGGAGGCAGGTAAGTGCAAGGCCAACTTTCATATGCTAGTCTAACTCTCACGAGGCTGTTCATATGCCATCCTGCAGAAAGAGACCCAATTTGTACCCATCTGCCTCCCCATCCATCGTCTTCTGATTTTTTTCTTCCTGGAGCTCAAGCCACATGGAGCTTTGCTCGTCGGGAATCTGCAGCAGTCGAGTGAAGGTTCTTGAAACGGACGCCAAGCCGCCACCTTTAAACTGCTTGGTGTCCACAAGGAGAAGAAAAAATGGAGATTTTAAGGTTTTCCCGTCGAGGGTTCTCGTGCGCAAGCGTAATTGTGGGAAATCCCATCTGGGTAATCGTTGGTCCCGCGCGAGAAGCCCGCATATGGTAGCTGTAGAGGAGAAAGGGGGCGGCTTTGTGAGTTCTGACGACGTTGAGGACGTCCTCAGGTCCGTTTCTGACGCGATTGAGGCCTTTTCCCTCTTCAGGTCCATTGCGCAGCAGCCTGAGGTTGTTCACACCACAGCCTCATGCAACTACATGCTAGAACTCTTGAGGGCGCATGGCAGAGTGGAAGAGATGGCAATTGTATTTGATTTAATGCAGAAACAAATCATAAAGAGGAACTCCGAGACGTTTTTATCAATATTTAAAAGCCTTCATCTCCATGGAGGGATTAGAAGTGCCCCGCTTGCTCTGTCAAGGATGAAGGAAGCGGGGTTTGTTTTGAATGCTTTCTCCTACAATGGTCTGATACATGTCCTTCTCCGGTCTGGATACCGTGTAGAAGCTTTGAAAGTCTACAAGAGGATGATCTCAGAAGGGATAAAGCCTAGTTTGAAGACTTATTCTGCTCTTATGGTTGCAGCGGGGAGGAGGAGGCAAATTGAAACGGTTATGGAACTTCTGTGCGAGATGGAGGATCTGGGGTTGAGACCAAATGTGTACACATTCACCATATGCATTAGGATCCTTGGGCGAGCAGGCCGCTTCGAAGATGCGTTTAGGCTATTGAGGAGAATGGGCGAAGAGGGTTGTAGACCAGATGTCGTGACTTACACTGTGCTTATAGAAGCCCTTTGCATTGCTGGTAGGCTTGATGAGGCCAAGAAGTTATTTTGGAAGATGAAGTCTAGCGATGAAAAACCAGATAAGGTGACCTATATCACCCTACTGGACAAATTCGGCGATGCAGGTGATTTCGATTCATTGTGGGTGTTTTGGAGAGAAATGGAAGTTGATGGCTACCAAGCTGATGTTGTTGTCTATACTATAGTTATAAATGCTCTATGCAAAGAAGGGAAGATTGAAGAAGCATTTACCATGTCTGATGTCATGAGGAAGGAGGGTGTAAAGCCAAATATTCACACATATAATACTCTCATTGGGGGGCTTCTTAGAGCTGGTAGATTGGTCGAAGCTCATGATCTCTTCTGTTGCATGGATGCCGAAGGTCCAAAGCCCTCTGCCTATACCTACGTAATGTTTATTGACTACTATGGGAAGTCTGGAGACTCTGAAAATGCTCTTGAGATGTTTCAGGAGATGAAGAGGCGGGGTATTGTTCCAAATACCGTGGCTTGCAATGCATGTCTGTATGGCCTTGTCAATTCAGGCAGGCTTAGCCAGGCCAAAGATATTTTCTGTGAAATAGGGAGTAGTGGTCTTTCTCCAGATGCCATCACCTATAGCATGATGATCAAATGCTACTGTAAGGCAGGTAGAGAAGATGAAGCTGCCAAGTTGTACTCTGAAATGGTGGAAAGTGGATGTGAATTAGATGAGATTGCAATAAATTCTTTAATTGACACATTTTACAAAGCAAGGAGAGAGGCTGAAGCCTGGCAATTATTCCAAAGAATGAAAGAAATGAAACTTGTTCCCACTGTTGTGACTTACAATGCACTGTTGGCAGGGTTAGGGAGGGAAGGCAGAATTATGAAAGCGATGCATTTTTTTGAGGAAATGGATCATCATGGTTGCGCTCCAGACACTGTTACATTTAACATTATGTTAGACAGTTTTTGCAAGAATGGAAAGCTTGGTTTGGGCTTGAAAATGCTGTATGAGATGACAGAAAAGGATTGCATGCCTGATGTCCTATCCTACAACACCATGATCCATGGTTTGATCAAGGATGACAGAGTCTACGAAGCATTATGGCTCTTTAATCAGATGAAGAAAGTGTTGTATCCTGACTTTATTACTTTGTGCAGTCTTCTGCCTGGTGTAATAAAACATAAAATGGTGGAGGATGCCGCTTTTATCACCATGAAATATGTGCTTCAACCAGGGGCTCAAACAGATCGATTGTCATGGGAGGGCCTGATGGAACGTGTCTTGGGTCAATCTGGAGTTAGTCTATCAATTATGTTTGCTGAAAGAGTTGCCTCAAGTGGCATTTTCAGAAAAGACTATCTTTTGTGCACTCTAGTTAGGCATCTGTGTAAGCAGAAAAATTCTGTTGATGCTTATAAAATGTTTGAGAAATTCAAGGGTTATGGAATTTCGGTAACTCTAGAAACATACAATCCTCTAATTGCTGGTCTTATTGAATCTGATCTATTTGAAATGGCCTGGGATCTTTTTGAGGAGATGAAGAAGTTTGGTTGCACTCCAAATGTTGTTACCTACAATGAGATACTGTATGCAATGGGAAAATCTAAGATGATTGATGAACTATTAGCATTGTACAAAGAGATGAACTGTAGGGGTTGTAAGGCAAACAACATAACCTATAACACAGTCATTGCTGGCCTTGTAAGGTCAAAAAGACTAGATCAGGCTCTTGATTTTTATGATGATTTGCTGAGCAGAGAGTTCACTCCCACACCTTGCACTTACGGGCCCTTACTTGATGGCCTCTTGGAATCAGGACAGTTTGACAAGGCAGATCAGCTTTTTGAGGAGATGGAGGAATATGGGTGCAGACCAAATGGTGCAATCTACAACATTCTTATCAATGGATTTGGAAAGGCTGGTGACATTGGAAAGGCTTGTGAATTGTTTGACAAAATGGTTAAAGAGGGAGTTAGACCTGATTTAAAATCTTATACAATTCTTATAGATTCTCTTTTTATGGCAGGAAGGGTGGTTGATGCCCTTCACTGTTTTGAAGAACTGAAGATGAAAGGATTGGTACCTGATTTAGTTGCATACAATACTGTTATCAATGGTCTTGGGAGATTTCAAATGATAGAGGAGGCCACCAGTCTAGTAAATGACATGCAGAGTAAAGGAATTTCTCCAGATCTATACACGTACAACTCCTTAATTTTTAATCTATGTAAAGTCGGAATGGTGGAAGAAGCAGGAAAGATGTATGAAGAACTCCAGCTGAAGGGCCTAGAACCCAATGTCTTTACATACAATGCTCTCATTCGAGGGTATAGCACATCTGGGAATACAGACAATGCTTATGCTGTCTATAAAAAGATGATGATTGGTGGCTGCAGACCCAATACAGGGACCTTTGCACAACTACCTAATCAGTCAGATCATGAACACTAGAATGTGGCACCTGGGTCCCTGTCCATATTTGTGTTCTGATTCTCACTGTAAATGCCATCTTTTTCTGGGGATCTGATTACTGACAGATACTACACTGACAATCACCAGTTGATATTTTACTGAACTCCTGGCTATAGTCTTTCTAGAGGTCCAGGACATTCCCAACTTTTAGAGCTTGTCCGATTTTTTTATTTAATTTGTGTTACTTTTCTTCCCCAGATTTGGAGTTTTGTACATTAATGAAAGTCTGACCTAGTGTCTTTCCTGTAATTGTCAATGTACATTAAGCATCTCTATTTTTTACTACTGGAAACCCAAACTTCTTTGCAGCCATCTGAATTGAGGAAATGTACCTTTGGTGATAGAGGTAGTGTAATGTGAGATTGGCATTAGATTGCCAGTCAATCAGGCAACTGTGATCCGATGAGGTCATCTATGTCCTAAGCTGTCCCCTGATTGGTGGGGTAAGGTTTCAAGGTGATGAGTGCTCGAACAATGATGACGAGAGTAATGGTGAAAAAAATTGCATTCTAACATGGATGGCTAATGATATGTGGAAGATTATTATACCCAACCTCTTCTTCCATGTTGTTCTATTGCACATTTTTCGTGCCTACAAGCCATGTGACAACCATCGTAGATACTGTCCCAGGAGGAATCATTTACTTCAGAGAGAAAGATGACCATTATCTTTGTCCATTACCTAGCTTGCTGCATTTAGAATCCCTTATTAACATCATTGATGACATCTTATAACATGATGAGAATATTGATAAGACTTTCTTTTTATATTTTCCATTGACCTAATATTCAGAAATTACCCTTTTACCACTTAGAACTTAGAATATGTCATAGATGAAGTGTGAATAGTACAGAACAAAGTGGATGATGACCTGAGAGAACGAGAATAAAGCACTCCAGGTGTTCCCTCTCTAAGTTTAAACTCCACTGAGATTTTAACTCTGAAAGAGTAAATAGTCTAGAGAAGTAAATGCAAAATCTCTGTAAATTTGTTGCAATGTATGTGATTGCATCACTGTCTTCCAATTTCAGGGCCATATCAGTGGACATTCTTTCTTCTGCAAGGTCTCTTCTTGTCTCCTCGTGCCCGACAAGTAGGCGTCTATGTTGGCAGCGCAGAAGAAGGAAGCATATACCTTCCGTCGCAGGTCTCCGTCCATGGGAAGTCTCAAACTCTTCAAACGACACTATAGGCGGAGGAACAATGGCGGGTTCCTGCTCTGCAGCTCTCCTTCGACAGGCCCGTGTCACCCGGGTAACAGCCTCCTTGGCTTTGCTGACGGCCTCCCTCACCTGGGATCTGGTTCGCTTCCGCGAATCATGAGGAGGCAATGGTGTTGTGGTTGGGGCAGGCTTGGGAATCCCAAAGTGTGTCGGCTTCTGAGCTTTTATCATCAGCTCCCTGAAGTGCCGAGTCTCCTCGGAAGTGAGTCAGACTGCATACGCACAAGGGTGAGAATGGCATATATTGCAATGGAAGAGAAATAGGTCGGAAGGCTGAAATAAAGAAATGAAAGATACCTACTGGCCCTTTATACAAAGGGGAAAGAGGCCAATAGAATAGCGAGGGCACTTTATCTCGTGAATGAGCCAACATACATCTCCGATTGTCTCGCTTTGCTCGGCCAGTGACGCCAAGTCCGAATGGCCGCGAGAAGATAAATAATAATGCAAACCAAGATGGACCAGCCCCCATCCGTCAGCATATTTGAAGGAGAGAAGAAGAGGCTGGCCCAAAATGGCTTCGCTCGGGCCGCTTACTAAAAGTCCATGGGAACGAAGCAATGCAAATAACCAGGGGGTGTTGCTATAAAGTCCATCCCGCCGGTCTTCCCCTCTAATGAACGTCCTGTAAGGATAGAGACTGTCGGTCTCAGGACGCCATTCAGTTATAGAAGGGACGGGCTCTTCCACTGGCAAAGGAAGTTCCTGAAGGACTACCCGCTCACTGCTTACGTGGCATAGCCCTTGAAGCATCTTCACGAAGACATCTTTGCTGATTTCGGGCAGCTTTGGCTCAGCCCTAGGCGAGCAACGCTTCACAGCCTTCCGAGCCTCTAGATAAGCCATCACTTCTGTGTTGGTCCAAGATTTCAGCTTCTTCAGATAAGGAGGATCAATGTCTAAAGTCGGCTCTGGCTGAGAATCCAAGAATCTACGTTCTACAATAGCCCAGCATTCCCGGCAAAAATTTCTATAGAATCCCATTCGCGCGTTCCACCATTTGATATATTCTGGAGTAACGCGAGGGAAACGAGAAGGACTAGGGACTCTAAATGAAGCCTCCTCCCGGCGGTGAAAGTAATCCCACCATGAACGAGCCTCGTCATTTGCTACTTGGCCAGCTCGATGCCTATTCTGCAGTGCAAACTGTGTGGAAGAAGGAAGAATGTGCTGATTATAAACGAAATTCTGTTTGAACCGGAATGGATAATACGGCTCCAGCCATAAAATGTCGCTCTTCCAGAAGACTAAGACGCTTCGTCTAATCGCCAGTGCCCAATCAACCAATTCTGACTCCAGAATTGGCCTCGTACATTTGGCACCAAAAATGGGATGAATATACTCTTCTATCTCAAAGAGATGGTATCCTCGCATCTTGTTCACAAGCGGGCTGGAATGGGCTGCCAAGCCCCAAAAGTGTAGAATTCCAAGCACGTCAATTGGAACCTTGGTCAACTTTCCCCTGATGGCAAAGAGTTGCTCCGCTATCTGTGTCAGTTTAGCACTGGCAAACTCTATCATCCTTGGAACAAGCCACGATGGTTGTAACCCACGAGGAGCAGCTTCTGGGAACAATGTGCAGACCTAGGCATTGAAGAAGTGTAACGGACCGACCGTCTGTAAATTCCTGGGAAGATAAAATCGGTGCAAGTCTCCCAACATTTTGTAAATCAGGCACAATGCCACCAGGCAGAGAGAAAGCTTGATGGGAATCAACTTCGAGCACTGATATTTTTAATTTATATTTATGTTCTTTTATTTATTTTTATATCCTTGGGAAAATATATGTGCAATTATAAGACTTTATAAGCCAATGTGTTAGTCCATAGAAGTCTTTGGGTTTATTTGTACAAGGTCAGTAGGTCCTATAGAGGCCCCCCACCCTGTTCCCTATTGGTCCACCTATGCCCTAGGACCCATGTGGGGTTGGTCAAAGTCGTTGGTGGCTTCTAGAAGGATCCTTTCCTTCATGGACAAGACAAGGGGACAAAAGTGTTAAAAAGTCCAAGATGCTTCCCCCTTATAATATGGTTTATTTCATATTATATTTTTTATTTAATTTGAGAGATGCATGCTGAACTAAAATAAAAGAAGAAAATTATCAAAATGAATGTAAAGAAAATTGAGAATAGAAAATACTCGAGAATAGTATTGCTAGACTACATTAACTAAGGTCAAGATACTACCTGCAACTACGGCGTGCGAGATAGAACTATCGTCCCCCAACTATTCCAACCCAACGACCTATCCAACAATCAAACATGTGCACCTAGATTATCATGATATTTGTTAAAAGAGAACATCAGATCCCAAAACACATGAATGACCAGTCGGTTCTCAAGCTAATATAATATAGATACCATATAATAATGCATAGAGGGATTAAGGAAAGAAATACTTACTTGACTTTCCTGCCGAAGAGAAAGGAATGAGACGTGGCGTGACTGAACATCGATGAATAATGACAAACAACAGAACTAAGGTGAAGCAATAAAATAAACGAAAACATCATTAACCGACAAACCAAGACACTCTAAGTAATGACAGACATGGCATGCATGGGATGACGCCAGAGATAGTCATGAGACCACACATGGACGAAAGAACACACCAAATAATGCATACAGAAAGCGGTCATAGTCAACCCGCGATCATCCGGTAGCGGTCTCCTGACTGACCGCGATCGGATCGACAGTTTTAAAAAATGAGACGCCCCTCTCTCTTCCCACACTCTCTCACACACTCACTCCCACTCTCTCATTCTCACCCTATCTCGCTCTCCTTCCCATTCTCTCCCAATCTCGTTCTCCCTCTTGTGATTGGAATGGGGCAAAAGAAGTTAGCCCGCCGCTTGTTGAGGGGGATAAAAGAGGAGGCTGAGGAGGAGGCTACGCCTCCGCCCATGGACCGACCGGAAGAAGAAGAGCAGCCACCACCGGCATCCACCAAGGAAGGGGGCCCGTCCACAGCATCTGTAGCACCAGTGGAGACAGATCATAGTGACGACAGTGATGGGGAGGAAGAAGAGGCCGAGGAAGGGGGTGCGCACGCTCCACCACCCGAGGTAAGCCGAAAAAATCATGAATCCATTTTCCTTCGTTTAATCTTCATGAAATGGCGAGATGAGAGCATAAAAGGGGTGCATGTACCCCAGGAGAATTGAATGTAGGGCTAGGAAGCCCTTAACCTGAGCAGAGACACAAAGAAAACGCCGCCCACTGCGGCGATCATACCGCGGTTAACCAGAAACCACGATCTGAGAAAGCGGTCTCTACTTGACCGCGACCAAACACCCCCTGCCCCTTGCATTTTATTATATAAATTTCTGACTTTACATGACCAATTGCCTACAGGGGAAGAGCCGGACAAGGATTTCATGGCTGCATGTTCGCGTAGTGTACCTTGCACTACCAGATTTTCAGCGGGAGAGATTGGCAGCTATGGGATTCGTAGAGTTCCTCGCCATAGAGACTCCGGACGGATGCAACGTTGCTACTGGCACTACATGACAGATGGGACGCTTGTTCCCATGGGTACACATGATCCCCACGCATGAGGACATGGCGAGGATCACGAGACTATGAGTTCAAGGAGTGTCGGTCAGCGGGTTCACATACTCCGACTATCGAGACTTGGCACAACGACTGCTAGGGCTGAAGCTAGAGAGACCGGGACGACCCTCCTCTTTGCTACTGAGGGCCCGCACTTGCAGCGGTTGGTAGACAGGGCCAAAGAGCGAGTGGCAGCAGGGCCCGAGCCGAAGGCAGACATGGTCCTGAGGAGATAAGGGACAAGGAAGGCGGAATCGGGGATCGAGATAGGATCGCCCGATCCCAAACCGATCCGGGTAGGTGGGATCGGCCGATCCCGGCCGAGTCAGACCAGCTGACTCGGCTAGGGATACAAATGTCTAAAAAATTTTAAAAAATCTGAAAAAATAGAAAAATTATTCTAACATAGATCTATATCAAATTTAATGTGAAATAGGTGACATTTGCTCATCATTTTGTGAAATAAGTGCATGCATTGATTACGTGCATGTATCTATGTGCATCAGTCTTATGGACTAATTGGAAGTTTGCAGATTGTCCGACCCATTTATTGGTTGGGATTCTATAATTTAACAGTGGAAAGATATGTAATGCATGCTCTTTGCTTGAACATCAAAGCTAGAGGGAACTATCAACAAGGCAATCTCAGATTTTCTGCATCTGTGGCCATCTTCCAAATTAACCACCCCCAGGTAATCATGGCACCATAATCCATTTCTGGCTTGTTTATAGGATTGATGCTGCACAATGCAGTACTAATGGCCTCTTTTCCTTTGTTTCTGTGAGTTTCTTTGATTATTTATAGGATTTTAGTATTCCGGGACGTAGCAGAGCTCTCCGCCCTTGACCGTTCAAGGATGGAGAAGCTGGGACCCAACTCTCTCCCTACTTGAGGCGTCTTCCAAGCGATCACCTCTTCCCTGTGAGGCTCAGGTAATAGCCTCTGGCGATCACACCATATACTTTCTCCCTAACCTGTACATTGTAGGTCCCAACAGCACGATTTGGAGGAGGGAGCACGTCTGCACAAACATCACATCTCCCTCTCTTATTCCCTCTCCTATGCAAGCACCGACAGTAGCCCCCAATAGAGAGAACGCTCTCCCACACCTGCCGACATCCGGGCGCCTACATGGTGCACTTTAACTCCCTCCGAAAAGGCCTGTCGGGAACCCGACAGTTGATCAGTCTCGATATTGTATGTTTCATCGGTAACCCGAGCACACCCTGGACGCTTGTTTTCAGTTCCAAGATTTGGTGTATGATTTACATGAAGGGCATAGGATTGACTGGGCCAAAATGCATCGAGTGATCACAGAGATGAAGGAAAAGAGGAGGTCTCAGGTGCCCCATCAACAACAACCACCTTAGTAGGCGTAGTCACAAACATAATAGCCACCTCCGCAATAACAGCCTTTACAGGATTTAGGGATTGTGCAAAACCCCATGCCAAACCATCCACCCGCTCCTAATCCACAACCACTAGCACTGGCTCAGGTTAACCCCAACGTCCATCACCCAGCTCCTCAAGCTGGGTAGTCCTATGATGACGAGCCTCCTACACAACGGTTGATCGCCCTTCACCACTCTTCACATACCCCTCCTAACATGAGACCTCCACCTCCTTCTAATGCCGCCATCATCCAACCACCTATCTTGCAATACCTGTCAAACCTGCTACCTCCACCTTCCACTTCTCTCGCCATCCCCGCTAAACCCCTTATCCTCCCTCCTCTGTCGTCATTCCCTATAGTCACACCACCTACCTTAACCCACCTGCAAGGACTTGTCAAACCACCACTGTCCTTTGTGACCCTTCCAATTGGACCAATTTGGCCTGCTGTCCCCTCTCATGCTTCTGCCTTACCTTCCCCTTCCTCTACTTCCCTCATCCGTCCAACCAGGCCTATCAAACCACCCATCTTGGAGCCCATTAATCCTTCACCAGCACAAAGTCTTGCCCTTAAGAGTGGGCGTATGTTCCCATGCACTTACCCACCAGCTGGTCCTCCTCAACCCTCGTAGTAGGCAGTGAACCAAGAGGAGGCGGATCCACTCTCGGGCAAGCATTATGATTTGTTGCATCATCTAGATCGCATGCCTACCAAAATTTCTATCTTGAAGTTAATCAGAGGTCGAAAGTGCACCAAGATGCCCTCCGGGATTTCTTGCAAAAGATTATGGTGCACGAAGACATGGTAGCCAACGGTCTTCAAATCCACAAGAGCTCGTGAGCGGGGAATAATTGATCAAGAATAGGGAGGCTTTCCCATCCCCAAGGCCTCCTCACATGCCCGATGGTCGCTAGCAACATTTGATTCAACATATATGGTATCTTGTGTGTCAGTGTGTGTACCCGTGCATTAAATAAGAGGGGCACACGCTCCTCCCTCCACGACCTGTGTCCTTCAAGGATTTGAAACCCTTTAGGCAGTACTCATTCTTTAAGGACTAATCCTCACTCGAGAAGATCTTCCATGGGATGGGAGGTCATGAATTCAAAAGTATCTATGCACTAGGAGAATTAAACATGTCTTGTACGTTTGAAGTGTTTATGCATGAATGTTTTTATTTTTTGGTAACGGGAAATCTAGCAAAGTGGTACGGAGAGCTGAGCGATTACTAGGCCACTCGAGTTCGAGTCTTACCCTACGCATCTCTGAATGTTCTCCACAATTGATAAAAGAATCCCTCAAAAAATTTTCTCTCTCTCAGCAATGTGTCCTCAAACTTGGAATAATTGCTCGAATAACCTTGAGCTGTCCTTTTTGAGATATATTGTATGATCTATACAGATGCTATATTCATGTTCACAAATAATGATGACATAGTGAATAGGTGACTTTTTGGACTTTACCTACATTTTTGGGACCTATACTTATGTTTTTAAACATAGGTAAAGGCCAATTTTCTTATAGTGGCCATTGCCCTGGGAACCTTCCTCATCAAGAAAGTTTATTAAGCTAGATTCTCCGGTGAGCTAGGAAACATAGGGAGCTTCTTTAGCCCAAATGTCTTCGTGGGAGGACGGCGAAGACTCATTGACTACTTGACTACTTGAGCTGGGGTACTGGCCTTGGTGGGGAGCGAGATCAAGATCTCCTCTTCCTCATCCCTAGAGCTGTCAATTTTTGTGTCGACATTAGCTTGGTTGCCGACTGGCTGGGTCAGGCGTACGACGTTGACCGCATAGCAGATGCAAAAGTCTGGGTCTTGGTTGTAGCCGAGTCCCTTGGTATCTTTGTGGGAGAAAGGGGGTTGCTGTGACGAACCAGGAATCCGGGATCAGGTAAACCCGAAACCACTTGGATCCTGAGAGGCCTCCTAAGAGCGGTAAAGCTCTGAAGGGATGAATGGAGTGTGTGGAGGTGCATAGGAGTACATTAAACTTATAGACAAGGCAGTAAACAATTACTATGTTTGATCAGGATTGTTAAAATATCAGAAATGAAATTACATTTTCAACTAAACAAATTAAACTATAGCTACAACAGCTAGCAGAGTCCAGTCCAACTAAAGATAAGTACAGTCCAATAGAAAGGGGAACGCTCAAGTCAGGGGAAGCTCGACACTGGCAAAGCTAGCAACTAAGATCCGTGCGTCGTACCTCCAGACCACGAGGAAGAAGAGCAACCACACTTGAAAAGTCAGGGGTGAGCTTCGTGTCACTGGCTCAGTAGGGGTCCCACAGATCCCCACCAAGAAACTAAAGCGGTAATAGCAGTAACGACAACAAGAGTAATAGTAGGAGTAGGAGTAACAACAACAGAAGTAAAGAGGAAAGCCGTACAAAACAAAAACACATGGCAGCCGATAAGACATCAGCCCTCTAAACTACTCCTAATTGGTAAGGGCACAACCACCCTAAACACACGGTAGGGAGTTGGCACACTAATCATAAGAAACTCCAATTACATTGCCAGAACACGTCATGCTACAACAGACGTGTAGGCTTCACATCACGACCTCTCAGACGTGGGGAAACACACCACCTAAAATACCAGTGCACACACGACGTCACCATCACGCACGCTACGCAAGTCACGGAGAAGCCAAGCACAGGCTACCCGAAGCACCATGTCAACCATGATAGAAAACTGGTCACAAAAGCCACAAGTCATGTGTCATGTGACAGAAGCACCTCCTCACTAGAAGCAAAGCAAAATGCATCCACTGACATCTTACACTGCGCCTCAAGCATATCACACTCACCTCGAACACGATGACTGAGACACTCTACCAAGAATAAGGAATAATAGTAATGAGTGACAAGTCAGGGTCACGCCCGTCGGCGCTCGTCCAAACGGCCCTGACCACGTGTGCACACACAAGCCCAATGCCTTGAGCCAGGCCTCTAGCTAATTTTCGCCCCCAATAGGACACTACTGCAAAGTAAGGGGGCCCACAGAAACTAGCCTAAAAATCATCTCTCGAAAACTACCCTGCCACCACTCCCAGGCAGGCTGACATGCTGAAGTGTCGTCAGGCTACGACTAGTGGAGGCTCACTAGACATAGAGACAGAAAATAGAAACATCGAAGTACAGACAGGCTAACGCATACCTGTCACACATACTATGAAGCACAAGGCAGTACACAAAACTGTCACCAGACTCCAGATAGGCCACTAGACCTACTCACAACGATCCTTGAGTTACACGACTCAGGTTAAGATCGCCACACATCACGGCACTACAAATCACGATAAAACACAAGTCCTCAGCCTCTAGGCTGCACATAGAACTCTCGATTTCGTATAATACATAAACACGAAATACGAGGGAATCATCAAAACTCTCGAACCATAGAGGCTCGTAAATCAAGATAAGATGATACCTCCAAGTGTCCAAAACTAGAGTCTCGATCCTCTCAGGATACCCGAGACACTCACGAGGTCACATGTTAACCACTGGGTCACAACCGGGTTGACCAGAAATCATAATGACTCTCGAAATGCACAAAACATTACTCTCCTATTCCCACAATGGATGGCTAGAGGGGTGAGACCTTCGGCCACTACCTCCTGCTCTAGTGCGCACTGGAGCTTCTGGTGAGTTTTATTTATCCTAGACTTAAAATGCAAATGCTTATGGGACTGACTGACTTAACCTTTACGCAATGAGCCGAGGGAGCACAGTAGCAGGGACCAGATGCCCCATCTTCTTCATCCCAGCCAGCAGGAGGCCAAGCTGAGCAGGATGTTGACTTTGCATGAGCGATTGCTTGGGCCGAGGAGGCCGAGGCCACTCTCGCGGAGAGGGTAAGCAAACCAACCGACTTCTCTTCTACTTAAAATACTTATGCTGATGCAAATGCAATTGGCTGACCATGATGAATGCTTATGCATATGAGAGAGCAGACCGCGGCACTGAGCGAGGCGGAGCGATGCCGAGTAGAGGCGGCAGAGGTGGCCCACCTCCGTGAGGAGGTGGATACACTAAGCAGGGGAGCGACTCACCGGCTCCTCTGGCTACCAGAGGAACGAGGAGGAGGAGCGACGGCACCGTCGCGAGGAGGAGAGCACTGCCATGGAGCCGCCGACGAAGCGGCATGAGGGCACTGGTGATAGCGGGGGCCTAGGAGAGGGACCAGTCTTGAGTGCCACATTGTACTCTTCTTGTGTTATGCATGTGCATGACTCTTTTTAGTTAATAAAAAAATGATCTTTTTATCTTTTTGTGTTAATATGCAAATGCATGGATGCTGACCTTCTAACCATGACTAACAATGCCGACTTCTAAGACTAACAAAGAGAGAGGGAGAGCACGGGAGAGAGAGGGAGAGCATGGCAGACCGTGATGGTGAAAAAAAATGGTTGATGAAGACGGGAGAAAACTTGGTAAATGATCGTATGAGCAACTACAAGGACTGATAAACGGTCATCCGAGGATCGTTTGGGCATGAGAGAACGAAGGTGATGAAAGAAAGGGACAAACGGTCGCCTGACGACCGCATGGGCTGCCTAGCGGCCGCTCGATAGACCGTATGGGTGAAGATGTAGTTAATTTGACCGGGACTCTCTGTGAGAGTCCCAATTCCTGGCCAAAGGTACCTACACTGCGCCAAAACCTATCCTAACTTAAATTGGGGCCATCTAGCCTCAATCCTAATGCATTAAGGTCAGAACTAAAGCCCTATAACTAGAAACAGACCCAGAATTCGTAGCTCACAAAAAACTTCTACTTTAAGCCTTGAAAACCCCATTAGAACTACCCAAAACATCATGAAAAGGAGCTTTGAAGCTAGCACCATGGAGGAGGTCATCTACACCGGGCCAAAGGCGGCTAGGAAGGAACATGGGGAGTTGCAGTGGCTTACTTCCATCCCCAAGCACCTGAGCACAAGCTCTTCAAGAGAGGTAAGCCCAAATCAATTTTAGAAAATCATGAATTTCCCTAAGTTTCTTCTCATGGCATTCCTCTTCTTCTTCTTCCCATTTTCTTTCTTCTTCTTCTTCTTCTTCCCATTTTCTTCCCATTTTCAGCTCCTTCATGACCCAAGATGTTATTCTAGCTTAAAGTGGGTGGTTCTCATGATAAATGAACTTCCTTTAGAGGTCCTCTCCATCCTAAGGGCATGGCACCTTCACCCCTTAGTGGTTCTAGCCAAGAATTTTCAAAAATTTCCTACGATTGGCCTAGCATTTCAGCTCTAGTAGAGTTGTGGCATCCCCAAACACACACATTCACCTTCCCAACCTTTGAAACTGCTGTCCTTATAGAGGAGGTAGAGACCTACCTAGCCCTTCCCAATACTAAAGTGGGGGATGAAGATTTAGTGTATCGCACGGTTAAGCCTATAGATCCATCTATAATCTTTGGGGATTTCATCCACAACCCAATGGATGTTAAGACCATGATCAACCCCCGCCATATTCATTTGATACCCATGGCTCAGTGGATTAGTGCCTATTGCAAGAACAAGAGTGGGAGATTTGAAGCCATAGCCAAAGCTACCTCCATTTGCTTGTGCGGGGTCTTTCTCTTTTCCACCACCGATCATCTTTTAGACATTCCAAATCTCAACATTATTAGTGGGTTGTGGCGGGATTTATCTATTTCTCAAGCTGTCCCTTCATTCCTTTATGAAGGCCATAGTTCAGCTTCACTTGGGGGGCCCCTCTTTGGGTCAATGATCATCTGTGAGTGTTGGATGGGGATTTGTAGCAACCTTGAACTTTTAAACATTAAAATTTTGAATATATTAAGATGTCATCAATAAAGACCACAACGAATTTATCCAAATGAGGCCTAAAGATGCTGTTCATTAACTGCATGAAAGCTGCAGGGGCATTTGTTAGTCCAAAAGGCATAACAGTGAATTCATAATGCCCATACTTGCTTTGAAATGCAGTTTTGAGAATGTCCTCATCCTTGATCCTCAGTTGGTGACAACCCGATCAAAGATCAATCTTTGAGAAATACTTTGCTCCAGAGATGTGATCGAAGAGTTCATCGATCCTCGGCAGTGGGTACTTATTCTTGATAGTGAGGTGGTTCAACTACCGATAATCAATGCGTAGTCTCATAGATCCGTCCTTCTTTTTGACGAATAGCACGGGTGCTCCCCATGGAGAAGTACTCGGCCTGATGAAACCCTTCTTCAATAGTTCCATTAGCTACTCCTTCAACTCTTTCAGTTCAGCGGGGACATTCTGTAGGGTGCTTTTGAAATAGGTCCAGCACTAGAAACAAGGTCTATAGTAAATGAGACTTCTCTCTCCGGTGGTAAACCGGATAAATCTTCTGGAAAAACATCGGGAAATTCCCGAGCTACTTGGTTGTCTTCTAATCTAGCCACCTTAGCTTCTGTGGCAGTTATAAATGCTAGGAATGCCACACAACCCCTGTTGATAAGTTTACTAGCTCGGAGAGTCGAGATAACTGGCGATCTCTTTCGAGGGCTAATGTAAGTCAGCTCTGGATAATCTACAAAAGTTATTTTACCATTTCGATAGTCTATAGTCGCCCGATGGGTGGACAGCCAATCGGCACCTAGGATGACATCGTATTCCTTCAAATCTAGGCACACCAGGTTGGCAGGTAGATTGTGGCCTTTAACCATGACCTTACAATTTGGGTAATGGTGTGTGATATGGGACTCATTTTCTAGAGGAGTGGAAATTACTATGTCCATCCATTCAAGTTCCATAGAGAATGAAGCAGTAAATTTCTTTGAAACAAAAGAATGGGTTGCGCCAGTATCAAATAGAACTTAAGCATACTTAGAACAAATAGTTAAAATACCTTCCACCAGACCCCCTTCTGTTGGTTCCATCTCCTGAAGAGCTTGGAGACAACCTTGTTTCATTGCTGGGCGCTTATCCTCCTTAGTCATTTGTTCATTAAACAGCAGACAATCGGGAATCTGGTGTTCTTGACTCCCACATCGGAGGCATGCTCCTAGCCTCCTCCAGCATTCATCGGCCTTATGGCCTATCTTGTCACAATATTTACAATTCTCCTTGGTTGGCGCGGTGATAGAGAAAGGCTTATTATTTTGCTTGGGCTTCTTCTCTTTGGAGGACTATCCTCCATTATTGGGTCACTTCTTGTTAAAGGAAGGTTTGAAGTTGTTGGAGCTTGTGACAATCTCCTTCTTATCCTTCCCACGGATCTTGTCAGACAATTCCGTGGCATCTTCCAGCAGTTGCGCACGTCGAATCATCTCCGGATAGACCTGGATGTCCATTGGGGCTAGCTGGGTGATAAAGTGGGGCCGAAGTCCATTTAAGAAGTGGCTTGCTTTCATCTTCTCCGTACACACCAGGTGAGGTGCGTACCTTGACAGCCTTGAAAATTGGGCCTCCTAATCGGCCACAGTCAGGGTCCTTTGTTTCAGAGCTACGAACTCCGCGACCTTCTTCTCTTGGATGCGGTCAGAGAAATATTTATTGTTGAAATGATCAACAAAGTCGGCCCAGGTAACATTATCCTCTAGTAAGGTAGCTTCAACAAATTCCCACCAACATCTTGCATCCCATTCCAGTTGGAACGTAGCCAATAAGACATTCTCGTCATCCGTGCACTGCATGACATGGAATATCCTCTCAATCTCTTTCAGCCAGTTCTCCACATCATCAGGGTTGGAAGAGCCCATGAACTTAGGTGGGTTCATGTTTCGGATGCCTCTGTGGAGATCTCCTGCTCCACGGTTTGCTCCACCCTACGCCACTTGCTGTAGCGCCTGGGTAAGGCCTTGTACAGTGCACTACATTTCGCGCCACTGTGCACGCTCAGTAGCCATGATCCTACAGAGATTTAAATCTTAATTAGTTTCATATTTTGATCGTGTGATTAAACGTCCTATATTGACTTATTCCCATGGCTCTACCCAATCTCACGGGTTTAAGAGTTGACCTATCCTTGTCCATGCACTTTCTCCAAACCAAGTCCGTGGAGCCCATGAAAACTAGCCTAAAAATCATCTGAGTCAGGAACTCTGCCCTACCACCACTCCCAAGTGGACCGGCACATAAGAAAGTGTCATCAGGCTACTACTAGTGGAGGCTCACTAGACACAGAGACTCCAAAACACGAGTGCCGAAGTATAGACAGGCCAAACACGCACTATTATACGTACTACGAAGCACCAAGCACAAGGTAGCACACAAGATTGCCACCAAACTCAAGACAAACAACTAGACCTACTGACACAATGATCCATGAGTCACAAGACTTGGGTCAAGATTGTCACACAAAGTGGTAACATGCCACCAATCAGCCTAAACATTGAGAAAAGAAATGGCACAAGACAGTCAGATCCAAACATCCGCATAAAATGAACCACGGAGACCTAAGGGATCACAAAGTCCCTCAAAGTACATGGACACACAAACTGAGGTAAGATCATACCTCAAGGAGTCCAAAATTATGTCTCAATCTGGACAAGATAGATGAGACACTCATGAGGTCACGTGTCAACCACTGGATCATACCGGGTTGACCAAAAATTAATAATGACTCTGAAGTAGCATGGGACACAAATCAACACAAAGGCACTCCTAGCAACCTTATAACATGGTCTCAGCCCCTATAGTACGTCAAGAGACACCCACGGGATAGTGGGCAAACCAAAAGGTTAAGCCAAGACAATTAGAAGCTAAAACAACGAAAAATAACACTTTGGGGCATAAGCGGTCTATCTCTTGGCCGCTCGACAACATAAGCGGTCAATTGATGGGCCGCTAAACTACCCAGAGAGAAGACGGGACCTAGGCGGTCGTATGATGAGCCGCGAGGTGACTGTAGCAGTCATAGATTAGGCCGCTAGAGCTAGTCAACCATGAACTGACATGCCCAGTCAAACCACCTAAACGGTCTAACATTGGACCGTCACACAGAGCTATGCAGTCTACCTATGGACCGTGAGAGACACCGACCCTAATCGACTTAAACAATTGACTTCGGTCAAATGGGTAATAGCGGTCTAGCAAAGGGCCGCTAAAGACTAGAAACAATCGAATATTGGGCCGCTAACCCAAACCGACTTAAAACTGCTGACTAGAGTCAATGATGCTTAGCGGTCGAACATAGGGCCGCCAAAGTAAGCATCACGGTCTATCGTAAGACCGCTTAGCCAAACTGTTCTAACACTAACGTCTAGCGGTCAACTAATGGGCCGCTGGACGAAGCTTAACGGTCTAACAATGGACTGCTAGCCACAAGAAATGGTCTATCATGAGACCGCGAAGACCAGAACCGACTTAGGACCAAACAGTCGACGACTGGACCCCTGGAGGGAAGAAACGGTCTCTGAAAGGACCGCTAAAGCGATACAACGGGAAAAATAAGGGATCGGCCAGATCTCGGCCTTTCCACGCCCCAACAGGGAAACAACCCTAATGGCCAAAACATCCTTTCACACTCCGGAAGGGCTCAAACAGACACACAAACGATGAGAAACGGGAGATTCCACCGAATCGACCCTAATCGAGTCACCGGGGTTCCCAGGCTCGTACCGGTCCCAAACGACCACCAATCACAACGAAATTAGCGGAAATGGAATGCTGACATGCTGGAGGTTCCAATGAAACTAATCTAGCTGAAAACCGTCGCCGTTTTTTGGCGAACCCGACGCACACCCTCGAAGTATGTTTTGCCCAAACTGAAGCAAAACCCGCTCAAACTCGCACCGCTCGGCTCCAAATCGCAAGGGAACGCAGCAGAGAAGTAGGGCTTTCGTCTCCCTACCTCCACCAAAGTTCTCGCGCCTCGAGATGACTAAACCATGCTGAAAACATCACACGAACCGCCACACGTCGACTTTGAATCCACCGAGGGATCGCGTCAACGCCACGCTCCATCCTCCACGCCAACACGCTCCACGATCACTCCGCCGCATTCCCGCCCCGCCCAGCTCGCCACGGTCGCGCATCCCGCGAAGAGAGGAGAAGAGAGGAGGGAAAATGAGAGAGAGAGAGAGAGAGAGAGAGAGAGAGAGAGAGGGAGGGAAACGTGAGAAATGAGAGAGAGGAAAGAGGAGAGAGGGTTAAAAAAGAAAAGGATTTAGGAATTTTCTAATTTTCAAAAAATTTAACACTCAGCTCCTTCAGTCACAACGGTGCCCTCGACACCCGACTGCCAGCTCCTTCAATCACGTCGGGGCCCGCGACGCCCGACCACTCAACAACCTCAGTCACAACAGTGCCCCCAGCACCCGACTGCCAGCTACTCCAATCACAACGGGGCCTGTCGCACCCGACCACTCAACAACCTCAGTCACAATGGTGTCCCAAGCGCCCGACTACAAGCTACTCCAGTCACATCGGGGCCCGTGACACCCGATCGCTCAACTCCTTCAGTCACAATGGTGCCCTCGACACCCGACTGTCAGCTCCTTCAGTCACGTCGGGGCCCGCGGTGCCCGACCACTCAACAACCTCAGTCACAATGGTGCCCCCGGCACTTGACTGCTAGTTACTCCAGCCACGTCGGGGCCCATGGCACCCGACCACTCAACAACCTCAATCACAACGGTGCCCCACGGCACCTGACCGCCCAGCTACTCCAGTCACCGCTGTGCCAATGGCACCAAACTACTCTAGTCAAAGCGAGGCCTATGGCCTCAACGGCTTTAGTCGCAACGGTGCCCACGACACCCGGCGACTCCAAGCTCAACGGTTCTTGGTCGCTCTAGGCGGGGTGGCACTTACGCCATCTGACCTCTCCAGTCTCAACAGCGCTCGGCCACTTTTGTCTCAACAGCGCCCGGTCTCTCCCTTAATAAGTGGTGCTTGCGCCGTTCGGTCGCCTCGACCGTAGCGACGCTCAACGGCTCCAGCACAATGGTGCCCGCGGCACCCCTACTTCCTCGCTCTCGACATTGTCTCACATCGGGAATACACTGTGACACCCCTCGGGTAGCAGTCTGTTGAGTCATAGGTCCTCTAACGGACACTATGTATGGATACGAAACTACCCACACAATAACGTAATGACCTGGGGACCGTCATAAATGATGAAATTGTCTTGTGGCTTACAAGCACTTGTAATCGGGCTCTCATGCCCCCATATAAATGCATTTCATGGCACATAAGTCATGTAATCCGGTCAGGGGATGGGTGCCCTTTCTCGCTGGAACCAGTCTCTCTGCCCCCAGTTATCCTTGCTATGTTGTTGTTGCCCTGTCACTGTTGCACGTCGCGGCTCCCAGGGTCCCTGACTCTCTCTTCAACAGTAGAAAAAAAGGTGTTCGGGCTCCACCCAATGTAAAATAAACACTGATTGCTTGCGATCAGTGGGGAAGACGTTTAGTACACGAGCCCCCACAATCGTATACACTCGTACTAACAGAATCTCTTTCTCTCCATGTGACGCATAACATTTTGTGCTGACGTGCCGTGCCCTGGCGGCACATCCCCAGTCAAGCACTTGGTTCAGCCAGTGATTGTCGAGAAATTGACTAGCACGCCCGCATTCCATCCAGCTATCCCTGTCCCAGTTTTCCAAAATGATTAACCATATGCCATCCCTTCTAGTGCGTTCCTATCGTTCTTTTCATCTTCTTTTCAATACCCCCAGAGTCCCCGCATGCCAAGTCAACCTATCTCGGCCTTCCGTAAAAGGCGAGTGTGCATCCCCACCGCGAGGGAAAAATAGAAGGGATTCCCCCGCGCACGTAAACACCTGGTTACCAATCTGTATGACCTTAGGCATAGCTGATTGCCAACCTTAACCTCGGTCATCCCTACCTACATGCAACTATTGGCATAATCGATCAACGGCTCTAGCTTGGATGTCTCCCCATGAAAACACTCAACATGGCCTAGCAGTAGCCTTAGCCATGGCTTTTAGTCATGCAAGGTTGAATAATAGCCCTCTCACTCGAAGAATAGCCCTATGTGTAGCCGGCCTATGACCCTTGGCTCGATTACCACTCATAACATGATGGCAACGCTAGGTGATGTCCTCAGCCATAGCTATCCCTCACAGGCACGGCCGAGCGTTGGCCTTAGCCTTGATTACTTATCCTACACCTAACTTTCAATGCTGTCAAGTTACAGCCTTAGCCCCATATCGCCTCCTGCCTCATTTAAGACTTGGCCGATTGACAACCTGACCTCCTCATCCCTTAGGCCTACCGGCCACACTATTTTGTCCCTTTCAAATATTAATCAGCTTCAGATTAGGTGATATCCCAGGAGGTCACCCATCCCAGTACTACTCTCCATTAATCACACTTAACTACAGAGTTTTTTTTAGGAACTGGCGTCAAGTGACGGAAGCACCTCCTCACTAGAAGAACAACCAGATGCATCCACTGACGTCTTACACTACACCTCAAGTATCTCCACAAGCTTGGAATGCGGCAAGTGAGATACTGCCTAAACCAAGTACAAGGAACAACAATAATGAGTGACTAGTCAGGGTTACGCCCGTCGGCACTCGTTCAAATGCCCCTAACCATGTGTGCACACACAAGCTCAATGCCTTGAGCCTGACCTCTAGCTAGTTTTCTCTCCCAACAGGACGATACTGCAAGGCAAGGGAGCCCACAGAAACTAGCCTAAAAATCATCTGAGTCGGGAACCCTGCCCCGCCACCGCTCCCAGGAGGGCTGACACATAGGAAAGTGTCGTCAGGCTATGACTAGTGGAGGCTCACTAGACACAGAGACTTCGAGAACACGAGTGCTGAAGTACGGATTGGCTAAGAACGCACTGTCATACGTACTACGAAGCACCAAGAATAAGGCAGCACGCAAGACTGCCACCAAACTCAGGACGGACAACTAGACCTGTTGACACAACAATCCATGAGTCACGAGACTCGGGTCAAGATCGTCGGACAAAGTGGTAATAAGCCGCCAATCAGCCTAAACACTGAGAAAGGAAATGGCACAAGATAGTCAGATCCAAACATCCGCATATAACGAATCACGGAGACCTAAGGGTTCACAAGGACCCTTAAAGCATATCGACATGCAAATCGAGGTAAGACAACATCTCAAGGCATCCAAAACCATGTCTCAATTTGGACAAGATAGATGAGACACTCACGAGGTCACGTGTCAACCACTAGATCATACCGGGTTGGTCGGAAACCAATAATGACTCTGAAGCAGGACGGGACACAAATCAACACAAAGGCACTCCTAGCTACCTTACAACATTGTCTCAGGCCTCATAGGATGTCAAGAGACATCCACGGGACAATGGGCAACCAAAAGGCTAAGCCAAGACAATTAGAAGCCAAAACAATGAAAAATAACACTCTGGGGCATAAGTGGTCTATCTCTTGGCCGCTAGACAACCTAAACAGTCAATTGATGGGCCGCTTCACTACCCAGAGAACCCAGACAAGTGGCGGTCAAAGAGTGGGCTGAGAGGAAACTTAAGCGGTCACAGAATGCACCGCGAGATGACTGTGGCGGTCGCATAATAGGCCGCTAGACACAGTCAACCTACAACCAACTTACTGGTCAAACCACCTAAATGGTCTAACAGTGGACCGTTAAATGGACCTACGCGGTCTACATATGGACCGTGAAGGGGGACACCTGAACTGACATAAAACATTGACTTCGGTCAAACAAATATTAGCGATCTAGAGATGGCTGCTAAAGACTAAAGAAGGTCGAGAATTGGGCCGCTAACCCAAACTGACTTAAAACCCGTTGACTAATTCAACGACGCTTAGTGGTCGAACATAGGGCCGCTAAAGCAAGCGTCACGGTCTATTGTAAGACCGCTTAGCCAAACTGTTCTATCACCAATGTCAAGCTGTCGACTAATGGGCCACTGGACAGAGCTTAGCGGTCCAATAATGGGCCGCTAGCCGAGAGAAATGGTCTATCGCGAGACCGCTAAGGCCTGAACCGTCTTAAGACTTAACTGACAAGCCACAAGGCTTAGCGGTCCACCATAGGGCCGCTAAAGCAATGAAACGGTCTCTGAAACTACCGCAAGCACGATACGGCAGGAAAATAGAGGATCAGCCAGAATCTGACCTTTCCACGCCCTGTTTGCTCTAAAACAAAGGGGAAACAACCCTAAGAATGATAATAGCCTTCCACAGTCTAGAAGGGCTCGATTCGACCCCAAAATCACAAGAAATAGGCGATTCCACCGAATCGACCCTAATTGAGTCACCGGGGTTCCCAGGCTCGTACTTGTCCCAAACAACCACCAATCACAACGAAATTAGCAGAAATGGAATGCTGACATTTTGGGGGTTCCAATGAAACTAATCTAGCTAAAAATCATCACCGTTTTTTTGTCAAACCCAATGCACACCCCCGAAGCATGCTTTGACCCAAACTGAACGAAAATTGCTCAAACTCGCACTGTTCGGCTCCAAATCATGAGGGATAGTAGCAGAGAAGTAGGGCTTCTGTCTCCCTACCTCCATCAAAGTTCTCACATGCCGAAACGACTTAAGAGATTTGTTAACTCTGAGATTGGAGTGTGTGCACCAGCGCGCGTGACCATCGCATACCCCCTTTCTCACTTAGCTTGGGTTTTTCACCGGATTCCAAGAATTTGAAACGATAACAATAATGGGCTGACGTCATTATATCTGTGCTCCGTCCTAGCTTCGTGATTCACTCCATTTCTCTATAACGACTGCAGCTTCGATTATCTTATCAAGTTATAGAGTCATCTCAAAGGCCTCAAACCCATCTATCATGACATCTATCTCCGATCTTTACTTATAAAAGGGGGGTCTCCACGACCTCCTCCAAGTATGCAAGAAATAGTAGAAAAACTTTCTCCTACTTTGCCAAAATCCCTTCCGAGGGAAGTACGCCCCCCCTCTGACGGAGCCACCTAGGTTCCATGGCCACCCTTTTATGCCTCCCTAAAACTAGCTCCCTTGCCTTCAGCCCTCTCTACCTCTTAAGAATCCCACTCTTGTCTCTCTCTCAGTGTGCTGACTTAAGCATTGGAGAGTTCACTCGGAGAACTAATCCCAATGAAAAACTTTATGCAGGTTGAAGCTCGGGAAGGTGCACTCAAAGGGATTCCTACTTCTGATGGCCAAGCTAAGAAGCTCAAAAAAGCACACTCACGTTGGGAATGCATCGTGGGGAGGTTGACTATAAAGGCCCTCGGTGCCCAACAGACCCAAGCTCTTCAAGGTGGAAGGCAGCTGCTGCCCAGATTGAGAGTCATCAATAAGACCCCAGAAGCTCTGCCCCTCATCGCGCAATTGTGTACAAGCTGGTGCGACAACCCGAGCCCTCTTCAAGGAGACACAACTACATGGTCGTCTGAAAATACCTACTGTGAAGGGACAACATCTTAGTAGCGTTATCTCAGGAACCGCAGACCAGGTACTATTTCCCTATCTTTATGGACTCAAGTCCCATGTAGGGAAACCAAAAGCAAGCACCCTTGGCCTACGGAGGAGTGGCCAAGCCCGCCATCCTTTCCCCTTGACCATGTGTCCATCATAGGCGAGTGAGACACCAGGCAGCGATGACCAGGCAGCGATGACCGACTTTGAGCGAGCATTTGAGGCTTCACCCAGGAAGCCTACAAACTCTAGAGAAGGGCACCGACTAGAAAATTCAAACTAGGTGGAGCTTAGCTGACACCTGAAGATCAGCCCTTTGCAGACAATGGTGATGATCAGGCCCCCAATGCTACCCGGAAGCCCCTGAGTGAACAAATGATAGTCTTAAAGCTCGGCTCACATTTGGGTATCTGGGCTGCCCTTTCTCATCCTCTATATCTGAGCCTTCCCCCCTCTTTCTCAGGCTCTATCCTTTGCCATCTTCGACACCATGTAACATGTTTGCCTTATAATAAAAATACAAGTGTACAAAGCATACACAACATTTGGGCACCGTTTGTAGGAAATTGACGAAAAACCATGACGACAGCGTGTGCGGAGTCGGCCCAGATGCTACATCCCTTAGGCGACTTAGAGCAGCTAGCCTTCTACATAACTTTCACGTTTGGGGGGCACATAAAGCCTGAGTAAAGCCTTCGGCACTCGGATGCCAAGGAAAATCTTCATCCCATGATGCACCCTATATATGTCCATGGAAAGCCCAAGTAAAGGCTTCGACACTCGGATACCAGAGAAAGTCTTTGGCTCCTGATGCTCCCTGTGTCCATCCACAGTAATCCCCAGTAAAGCCTTTCTGCACTTGGATGCCAAGGAAACCTTTCAGCCCCTAAAGGTCCCCAAGTTCGCCCACAGATAAAACTGAGCTAAGCCCTTGGTGTTCGATACAGATGTTCTCTCCTCAGGCAAAGCCCTAAGCGCTTGACAGACTCTCCCTTCCGGGTAAAGCCTTTGGCACCCAATCATATCTCAAATCTGAGCTAATCCCTTGGCACTCAGTACATACATTCTCTCTCCTAAAGCAAAGCCCAAGGTGCCTGACGGATGGTTCCTTATGGGCAAAGCCTTTAGTGTAATGGCCCATAACCTGGATACCGGGTAAACCCAATACCACTTAGATCCTGAGAGGCCACTCACGAGCGGGAAAGCTCGAAAAGGTTGGTAAGGTGTGTGGAGGTACATTAAAATTTAAAATAATACAAGAATGATTATATAATTAGTAGTTTAAATGACATAAAATAAAATTATATTTTCTGACACGATGCAAGATACGAAGTGACTAGACCGACTGGATGCAAGACTCACATATGGAATGCAAATGCCAAATGGCAAACACACATGCAAACATACATCATGCATAATATATATAAACCTAACTAGCTACTTCTCCACCTTTGGCATCATCAAAAGTGGAAAGGGGAGACAAAAGGAGTACACAAGTAACACTAGGAGAAGTAAAAATAGCTACTGAGCAGAGCGAGCCAGAGTCCCGTTGTCACTATCATCATCAGAGGCATCCTCCTCATCCTCGGAGTCAGTAGCATCATCATCAGTAGGAGCAGGAGGTGGAGGAAGACGGCTCTCAAAGGAGTGCAAAAGATGGTCCTGATGCACCAATTGACGATCAATGTGGACAAGTGTACGGTTGGTGGTCCAAAAGGCCTCGTGGGTATCCTCGTAACGGAAGGTGAGAGAGGCCATGTGGGTAGAGAGAGCTTCTGAGACATGGGAGCAAGAATCCATCCGTCCAGTCATGGTGTCCATGAATGTATTAAGCCAACCAAGGGATGTGTCCATGCGAGTTTCTAAACCGGAGAAACACCTATCAAAAGCCTCATAATCCCCCCAAGAAGGCTGTCCAGCACCCTGAGCAGAGGACTCCCCATGATAAAATTGTGGAGGCGGTGGCATGTCTAGATCAATGCGTAGAGGAGAAGGTTGCTGCTCCTAGGGCTGAAGTGGAGGAGGAGGTGGTGCTTGAGTGTCTTGTTGTTGTTGCTCCTTAGCTTCCTCATTTTTAGAATCTTCTCCACACACTCTTACATCTCTCCTCAGCCCTCCATCTGGACCCCAATTGTTGGGTTCTGTGCACCCCATCATTATCTTTGACAATAGTTTTGATGATTCTAATATATTGTGTGTTTTATGCTTAATGGCATTTTGATGATAAGCAAGCTAACATGATGATATCTTATTTTACAGGTTGAAATTCAATGGTCCTTCATGTATATATTCTTGATGTTGACTCTTGCATTGGACTGTAAGAGTTCAGCTCTTCTTGGACTGCTTTTGTAGGTCATGATTGTCTAGATCATGTGGCCTTTGTGGATTGCTTGGTTGTCTTTGATAACTGAATCTGACTTTTTGGATTAAGCCTTGATTAATATTGTGTGAGCTGATGTGAGATCAATCATGTAAGAATTGTTTAAACACTTACTTCTATAGAGTGTGAGGGGTGGACGTAGGGAGCCCGTCGTGGTCCCGAACCACCTAAAAACCCTTGTGCCTTGTGTGTTTGCCTGTATGATTGTCCTTGTCATCTATCTCCATTCATAGGTTCATTATATAGGTTTTTAATTCACTACACCTCCACACATTGCTTCCTCTGTTATCCGTGTTAAGCATAAATTTATTTGTGTCAAGATTGATTGTTCGATTAGTTGCATTATTAACTCATGTGAGATCGGAAAGCTTGAGAGAACACTTTTAATCTCGCATCTGTTTAGGGGAATTAACGTTGTTCATTTTAATTCCCTTGTGTTTAGTTAGGAAAGTTTTTAAGAACCGCCATCTAAGCAAGGGGATAACTCAACTCCCCTTCTTGTCCGCTATCTCTTTGGGCCAACAATTGGTATCAGAGCCTCGTCTCTGATTTTTTAGTCAATCTTACGGTCATAGAGTAAAGATCATTTTCATGATAGCTAGTGTAAATGTGCTTCCTGCCTTTAATGGTTTTGATTTTGCATCTTGACTTGAAAAGTTATGTGTTTGAATTACTAGTACTAATCCAAGCCTTTTAAACTTAATGACTCACGGTCCTCATACTTTACCAAAAGATAAGTCAAAGTGGACCGATGAGCACAAAAGAAAGGATTCTCATAATCTTTTTATCTTGAATGTTCTTAAGGCTGCCGTGAACACTGACGTTTATCCTTTCGTTTTATCTTTTAGGACAGCCAAAGATATCTTTGACAGGCTGAGTAAAGCCCAAAAAGAATGTTGCAATGACGGTGACTGCCTAGCGGCAAACGATAAAATTGAGCGTCAAAGTGAACAAAGCTCAGAGGTAAATTCTAACTTCGACTCTGATGAGGAAGATGGACTGAGCTATGATGATTTGATGGATACATATGATGAGTTAGTTGATAGATATAAAACTTTAAAATCTAAAAATAGTAAAATAAAAAAGAAACTTGATAATGTTTCTCTCTTCGGTCTCATTTTGCTTTGTTCATATTTTACATGTCAACAGAGGCTCACCCCTGATTTTTAGGTGTGGTGATTCTTCCTCGAGGTTCAAGGACGTTGCGTGGAGATTCTTAGTCGCCAGTTTACCGGACTGAGTGTTCACTTGGCATGTGGTACGTTTTACTGCTTTAGATTATATTTTTGTTAGACTGGACTCTATATGTAGTTAGTTGTTTATTTCTATTATTATATCGGTTGTCCTACTTTATTCCCTATTTCTATATACACCACACCTATACCTTAGCCCTTCCGAGTCTTCAGGCTCTTGGGTGGCGGGCCGAGGTTCGAGTTGCGTCAGTTCCTTTTCGGTACTCGGATCTTGGGTCATCACAGGGGATGCCCTTCTTTCTCCCCCTTTTAATATCTAGGACCAATGCCTCTAGCCTAATGCCTCTTGAGCCCTCTTTCCTTCTTGTCGATTTTGTCCTAGGCCTAGTCAACCCTGCATGCCTAGCCCGGCACACCTCCTGTCCACCCAGTCCGGTACTGCTCCACCCTCCCTGAGCCGATACACCCCTTTGTCTCTTGCCCGGTGCACCCTTCGCTCCTCCTTCCCTGGTACGCTGCCAGCCGCCCCAACCCAGTACACTCCCTGGTGCCAGTCAGCCTGGCACACCACCCTCAGCCCTCCCTGAGCCAGTGCGCCAGCCACCCCTTCTTACCCGGTGCACCCTCAGTAAGTTTTAGAGGTGTCTTCCATTTGTCAGTTCTTCCGGGCTTTCCAAAGTTTTATCAAAGGTGCTATCACTTTTGGCATGCATCTCAGATTGTCGGGTTTCGCCACTCCATGTGGGCGCGTTCCCTTTACTCCCCTTACCACCCGGGTCAAGGGGAGATGCTGTCGAGTTTTTGTTAGAAAATGATAACATCTCAAAGATAAAAAGAAGCATCAAACAAATGGGACAATACTATGGTAAAAGACAAAAGGAAGCAATAAAAAAATGAAACGAACAATGGTAAAGTGCCCCAATCGAGACAAAAGACTACGGATCACATGAAGAGAGCCGGACTGGATGATAACCAAGCAAATCTGAACACTTGTCATGCCAAGAAGAAAGAAGGGGATGCAACTAAGAGAAAAGTAGAGAAAGCTCATATGCATTGCATAAAACCAAAGGAGAGAAGAGAAGAAAGGACATAAGAAAATGAGGGAGAAGAGGCCTCCCTCAGCCTTATTACCTGGCACACTCCAACCCCCCATCCTGGCCGGCAGACCCTGGCCACAGCCATCTCCGACACAGTCCAGCTCCGCTCCACCCGGTACACCCTAACCACACCCTGGCCGGTGCACCCTTGGCCGTACTCCAGCCCAGCACGCCTGCATTCCCATACCCGTTGCACTTCATTGTCTCTCCATCTCTCTCACCATCTCACCGCCTCACTCCATCGTCTCTCCATCTCTCTCACCGTCTCACCGCCTCCCTCACCTTCTCACCCATCTCCCCACATCGTCTCTCCACTTCCGTCTCACCACCTCACTCCATCGTCTCTCCATCTCTCACACCGTCTCACCATCTCACCCATCTCCCCTACCGTCTCACCCATCTCCCCCACCGTCTCACCCGTCTCTCCCCCATCGTCTCTCCATCTCTCTCACCGTCTCACCGCCTCCCTCACCGTCTCACCCATCTCCCTTACTGTCTCTCCACTCCCCTCACCATCTCTCCACTTTCCTCACCGTCTCACCGCCTCCCTCATCGTCTCACCTCCCTTATCTCTCTCACCATCTCACCGCCGCCTTCCCCGACTCACCCATCAACCATTCCAACTCGGTGCACCTTCAAAACCTCCCAGCCCGGCACACCATCGGCTCGCTATCTACCTGGTACGCTCGCACCCTCTCCCATCGGTACATCTCTACCTGCCCTCTGCCCTATTCACTTGCATCGCCCCAGCGATACACTCCCCAATCCTTGTCCAGTACACCCCCAATGTAGTGGAAAAGGAGGTATAATAGTAACAATGATAA
The DNA here is from genome assembly GCA_024336825.1 of Amorphophallus titanum. Lineage (NCBI taxonomy): Eukaryota > Viridiplantae > Streptophyta > Magnoliopsida > Alismatales > Araceae > Amorphophallus > Amorphophallus titanum. Next base: position 1,748,410 of record JANBPO010001371.1, on the reverse strand, counting down.
AAAATTAATTAAATAATACAATGATAGTAATAATGATGAGGGCATCCCACAGCACTCTCTTTGGCTCGGATCACCGGCACCACCTTGAGGAGTCCGCCTATGTTATCTCATGTTATTTTCCCTTTCATTGAGTCATATCATATGTATTTCCATTTTATTGTAAGTCCTCATAGGCCTTTTGACATTGCTCATTCCATTCAAATTTAACTCCTGCCTTTAACAGTTCGTAGAATGGGCGGCACCTTTACAAATGTTGAGATATAAATCTCCGAATAAACTGCAAACGCCCAATCAACCCTCGAAGCTCAGTAATGTTCTTAGGCGGCGGCATGTCCATGACGGCCTTTGCTTTGTTCGGATCAATCTGAATCCCCCGCTTGCTAACTATGAAACCTAGTAACTTCCCTGATGACACTCCCAACACACATTTCTTCAAATTCATTTTCAATTTATACTCCCTGGCCCTTTGTAACACCTTGGCCAAGATAGCGGGATGCTCTTCTCTCGACCTCGATTTCACCAAGATATCATCCACGTAAGCTTCCATATATACATGCATCATATCGTGGAAGATTGCCATCATTGCCCATTGATATGTGGCACCTGCATTCTTCAGACCAAACGACATGACCACGTAGCAGTAGGTGCCCCAGGGCATGGTGAATGAGGTCTTTTCCTGGTCTTCCAGAGCTAGACAGATTTGGTTGTATCCTGAATAATCATCCATAAATGAGAGGGCTTCGTACCCGACCATATTGTCAACCAACACGTCAATATGAGGTAGCGAAAAGTCATCTTTAGGACATGCCTTAGTCAGGTCCCTGAAATCAATGTAGATTCATACTTTTCCATCCTTCTTCATCATAGGGACTATATTTGCCACCCATTAAGGATATAAAACCTCTCTAATGAACTTGGGCTTATGCGATTTATCGACTTCTTCTTTCATCTTCAAGGCCATTTGGGGGTGAAATCTTCTTAATTTTTGCTTCACGGGTGTTACCCTTGGTTTAAGCATGAGTCTATGCTCCACCAGAGCAGGGTCAAAACTCGGCATGTCCTCGTAGGACCAGGTAAAAGAATTACTATAATCCCTCAGAACCTTGACTAATTCCTATTCAACCTGAGGAGGAAGATTAGTGGAGATAATGATGAGCCTGGGGTCCTCTTCTGTTCCAAGATTAATTTCTTTCATTGATTCATCCATTGCCGATGATGGTTCATCGAACCTCTTTAAGCCTTGTGCGAATAAATCGATAGTGTCATCCACGTCACTATCCTCATAATCGATTGGGTCCTTCTCATCTATGATCTCGTAAACACCTAATCTGTCATTGCTCCATACCCCGTCTAGCTCCTCATCGTCCTCTAGGATGATGGCTGTCGCTACAAACTCTGGGCATCTAAGGAGGGTGTAACAACGTTGAGCAAGATCCTGGAGGAACCTATCGGGGATATATTTAGAATGACGCGTGGAAGGGCTAGAAACACCAGAACTAGACTCTATTTCAACTTACTCCACTATCCTAGGAGACTCGACAGACTCTACATCTACCCTAGGAGATAGGAAATCTAGTGGGAGAGAAGTAGGGGCCTCGTGCCCCTGGGAGGAAGACGGGCAGAACACAGCATAATCCTCCACTAAAATCTTAGTTTCAAAATTGGCATTTTTTTTTTGAGATTAGTGGAGAGTACACAGCATGGAAGAGAAGCTGGTGGAGGAGGAGGAAGGGCAAGAGGGTAAATAGAAGGATAAAAGATATCGAGGAAAGGGTTGGAGGAGGAGAACCAAGGAGTGGAAAGATCAATTGGTGGGCAGTGCCCACATGGATAGGTAACGATCAAAAATTCAAGTAGCATTTCAAGCCAAAGTGGAGACTGAAACATCAACGGATCCGTAAGAATAGGGGTTGAACGGGGAATGAAATCTAGCTTTTGAAAAATGAAAATCAAGCAGGAAGGAAACAAAGTGATAGTAGAGCTCCCCTCTTCCTGCAGACGCTGGGTTGGCTTCCCATGTGGAAGCTTCACAACCCGCTCCTTGGGTTTTCTTGGACTTTCTTCTTCACAAAACATCTTGGCAAAGGTATCAGAACAATCAACAACATCATCAACCAGCCCCTTTGGTAGCAAAGGCAGTTCAGACACTATACATGCAGTAAATTCCTTCTGGTCCTGGCAAGGCGGTGTCTTCAGAGTACCGGGCTGTAGTGGCCCCTTCACGAAATGTTGACGGTAATTCCACGTCAAGGGCCCTGAATCTCCTAAAGCTGATAAGGACGACTCTTGGTATCCGAGGCCTCTTCTGTAGTGACCCAAAATTTTTAAATTATAATATTTTGAGGATATCCACAACAAGGACAATATTGTAACCATTTGATTAATCTGATCTAGACATGGGAACCCGATCGAAGGAGGAGCAGTTAACTAATTGGCTAGCTAGCTAGCTAGTGGGTTAATTTCATGCGCTAATTATTTACAGCTGCAGGTTGTGAGGATCAAGAAAAGGGGGAAGATGGGGATTGGGAATTCAAGTGCAACGAGCGATCATGCACCTTCATCTCTAGACTTAAATATTTCATGCCCCTCGCAATATGATCCGGCCGGCATGATCAGTTAAGTCCGGTTTTAATCAGAGGCAGCACATCAGATTGGCTTGTTACAAATTTAAGTCCTCGATCCGCGGCGGCACCTGTTAATAATTTGAAACCCACGTCTCATCGTAACGTCGTCTCCATCGCTGTTTTTCCCGGCTACTAATTTCTTCTCTTCACGTCGTACGTGCCCAGGGATGGAAGACTTGTCACCACCACGAACAGATCTTAATTCGACATCCATACACCGTCGTCGTCAACCGTTGCGGATATTGTAGACAAACTGGGGGTTTTATACCGTCCCCACCGACAAACTCTCTCTCTCTCTCTCTCTCACACACACACACACACACATCGCCAGATGCATGGGCATCCCCCAGCTCTCCACCTGTGTGGTGTGAGCGTAGTCTCCGCCCCTCGTCAGCAACTACGGGCTGGCGTCTCAAGGACAGATAGCACAAGGGAGGGTGGGAAAACGAATACCTAGCGGTACAAGTAAGCTTATTGACCTTCAGGGCCGGGCAGACCAGCTGGTGTAGTCTCCTCCATATATAAATGCAGTTCTGTCGCCCGATGGGGATGCTGCAAACTAATTCTCAGAGCATGCAGCTAACACGTTGCCGGCTGTCTTCTTCGGATTACTTCGCCGCTTTCCTTCTTCACGTCCCCACCTGCGGTCATGCAATACAATGACCTGCGCCCTGTCGTGCACGAGATCATCAGCACAGGGCGCGCGTGAGTTTCTTCTCCAGACTAAATTTCTCTTGGGTAGTGTAATGAAGCAATTAACCTTTTCAATTCCATACATATGTACCCACAGGGAAGGACATGCAGTGCGGCCCCGGTTGGTCCCGTTCGACTCCTCGAGGTCATGTTTTCCATGCATTAAACCACCCTAGCTAGTCCGCCCCCAATGTACTTGACCTGCATGGTGGTACGTATAACCCCGTGTTCTTTCATATATAGAAGAGTACTGATGCTAGCTTGTCGCACACTTAGCTTCTCCTGCGCGCATCAATGATATATTCACATGTATAGAATGGCGCCATAGGATATATATGGAGAAAGTTGCCTGTCATTGATTCCATCTGGACTATATATGCATATGTGAGTTTGTAATTAGATTTTGGTGAGCAGCAGAGGAGATCCCGTCCCAGTTCTCGGCCCGTCCAGAACCATAATTAACAGCTTGCACATCCTCCCTCGTTGTCTAATCACCGATTAACGACCCCCCAATCAACAGAAGCGCCCTGGTCTAAACAAGGGTTAGGGTTTGAGGTCAGAAAGCGACAGCAACTGTGCTTCGTCGCCCGGAAGGGGTGCTGCTCCGCTGGGAAGGACGGAGGACCTGGAAGCAGAAAGCAGCGGCTTCTTTTCTTGAAAGAAAACCTCGCTGTAAACATCCACATCAGGGAAGTCAATGTCCTGTACAGCGTTTTGACCACTGCTATGCGGCTGCCCTCATGATCCAGGACCACGAGGAACGCGGTCAAAACGAAACGACACGTTCACATGTTTTTGGCATGGTCGGTTACCCCGCGCCATCCGAATTCTCGCGAGATATTGCCGGTCCCCCACTTAATCCCCTTGGTCCGAACTCCGGATGCCAGGCCTGCACGTGGATAAGTAGAGGTTCGGATCATGATCCGTTAATCTGACTGTGTAAGGGCTGGGTGCTCTCCTCTGCTCGGTGGCCCGACCTGCGTTCGTACTCAGATCTATCTAGGATGTGAGAGACTTTTGTTTAAACTCATCGTGCCTCTAACTCATATGCATCTCTTTTTACCAAACTTAGACGGAGTTCGATATCCGGAGAATTCATATTAGATCGAATTTTTTCTAATCTGATCCGACTTGACTTGACTCAGAGCCAAATCAAATGAGTCGCATATTTAAAATAAACTCAACACCAAACCAAATTAATTCGGTTTGGTTTGGTTTCAAATTATTTTGGTTTGGTTTGGTTCGAGTTGAAGTCTTAATTCGGTTCAGTTTGGTTTGAGAAAAAATCTCTTCAAACTAAACCAAACCAAACTGTGCTCACCTCTAGCTGGTGGTGTTCGGCTTGCCTGGTGTGAGCTGGTGGAAGCTCAGCATTGGTTGCCCCTGGTGCAGGGCGCGAGATTAGTCAGCCGATTGTGAAGCTGGCATTTGGTTGGTCCGTCGAGCTCAGGCGTTGACCAGTGTTGGTTCTTGTGATGAGGGTTGCGTGTTTTTGGTAAGCGAGATCGTGGCAGTGATGCTGTGGTTGGTTTTCGTGAGGGCAGAGACGACGTCAAACAGTACTTCTTGCATGTGCCTGCTCTGATGATCGATGGGTCTTGGATTGTGAGCGAGGCATTATTCGTGATCATTGTCTGGTCACGTCCCTCAAGATCATGATTTTTACGAGTTTCGAGGTCTGGTTGGGGTTTTGACTGTGTCGTCAGTTGGTTCAAACGTTCTCCCCTTGTGGCTTGGTGCTTGTCCTGAATTTCGAAGATGAAATTCTTATAAGGGGGGAGGGCTGTAATGTAGCGACCTGGGATCCGAGTACCGGAAAGGAACCGGCGTAACTCGAACCTCGGCCTGCCGCCTACGAGCCCGAAGACTCGAAAGGGCTAAAGGATAGGTGTGGTGTACATAGAAATAGGAAATAAAGTAGGACAACAGATATAAACAACTAACCACAACAGAGTCCAGTCTAACAGAAAGTACAGTCTAAAGTAGTAAAACGTACCACAAGCCAAGTGAACACTCGACCCGGCATGCTGGCAACTAGGAACCTCCACGCAACGCCCTCGAACCTCAAAGAAGAGTCTCCGCACCTAAAAATCAGGGATGAGCCTCCTATCACAGGCTCAGTAGGGATCCCACGGAACCCCAACCGAGAAAACAACGGCGGAAGGGAAAGAGATACGCTAGCTACAGAAAGAACAACAGTAACAGCAGGAATAGTAACCTACGGTGGCCGGTAAAACTTCGGCTCTACAGCTACTCCTACTGTACTGGAAAACACGACCAGGTCTCCCGTTAGGGGGACAACCAAGTCACGCACCCCACATCCCGATCCCACGATCGGAAAACAACCAGACACGAACCGCCCTAGTCACGCTACTAGGAAAATATCACGACGCCTCAGTCGTGAAAACCTGCCCTCACAGTAGGGCCCAAGTCGAAACTACACAGTCTGAAAACACAATCACAACCTCACTGTCATGAACTCCACGCCATCTAGGAAAAAGCCCTCAGTGACGCTCACCGAAAACCCTAGACCTCGGCTACGAGAACACTCTCGAAAATAACACCCAAAATCCCATCTCGCAGATGAAAAATGAAAACCCAAGGCACGACAACTCACGTCACATGATGGGAGTACCGCCCACCAAAAGTAAGGCCGGATGCGTCCACTGATGATTTAGTCCACAGCCTCAGGTGTCCGTCTACAACACCCTAGGTGGAGACTGAGACACCGTACTAGTAACTAGGAACACAAAACAAGGACTAGCTGAGGTCGCGCTCGTCAGCGCGGGTCCGACACCCTCAGTCTTGTGTGCACACTCAGACCATACGCCCTAGGCCTGTCCTCTAGCTGGTTATTCCCCCTAAGCCTGGACTCGACTGTACGTGGGGGCCCTATGGTAACAAGTCTAATAATCGTCTCTCTCGGGTACGCCGCTCCGCCATTCCCGGGTGGGTCAGCACGCGTGTGCCGTAAGAAGGCTGCGACTAGTGGGGGCTCACAGAACGTGGACACAGAAAATCACGCACGCACCCATCTCGAGTAACACGAAGGAACAAGTGGCTCACGACCACTAGACTCTGGACAGCCAACTAGACCTATCAAATTCAACGGTCCTTGAGTCACAAGACTCGGGTTAAGACCGTCGCACGTGACGGTACAACGCCGTCAATATGGCCTAATCCCTAGGTCTGAAATCACGATGATACATGAAAAATCCCTAGCCCCAGGCTGGTCAACTGGACTCACAGTCCAAGGCCATACACACGGCCCCCTCGAAACTCGAAAAACACGCGGGGTCACTCGGCCCCAAGACTCACGAGCACACTAACCGAGATAACACGGTACCTCCAGACACATAATTTTGAAAACTTGAGGGGTTAAAATATAATTTAATTATATTTAAAAAAATAAAAATCTGAAAAATCACACGTTTTAACTCACCCCTCTCCCTTCTCTCTCCTCACTCTCGACGCCACTCTCTCTCTCCCCCCTCTCTCTCACTCAAACACTCTCTCTCTCCTTCTCTCCCATTCTCTCCCGATTTTGGGCAAAACGACATTGGACCGGAGCGTGGGAGGCGCCGTTGGAACGGGCTCGATGAGTAGGTCGAGGTGGTACCCTCTATTTCGCGGTTCGGGGAGCGTGGAGACGAGACGGGTCGAGAAGAGCCGCGACGTCCCGTCGTCTGATCTACACCATTTTACGGGCTTCGTCGCGATCGAGGTAGGGGAATGAGTTCCTCGTCTCGCCAGGAGCATTTTGATGCCTCATGCATCGCCGATGCCAGACGTTTTCATCATTTCACGTGCAAAAACCTATTTGGGGGATTTTAGGCCTAATTTTGGGGTTTTTCTTCTCCTCGCTTGATTTTAGCCCAAACGGTCGCTGATCGAGACGCGGGAGGCGCAGTTGGGAAGGTCGTGTCACGAGGATCGCGTGGACGTCCTTCTTCCCTCGATCCGCGAAGCGTGGAGGCACGTGAAGTCGGGTGGTCATCATAGCCCTCGTCGTCTGTTCGGCATCGGATCGACTTCCTTGTCGTGTCAGAGGTAGGGGGATGGACTCTCTTCCTCGCTAGGAAACCGCCGGTACCACATACGCCATGGTCCAATGCCAGTTGCATCATTTTCTGTGCATTATTCCATGTTAGCATAATTTAATCATTAAATTATGAAATTGCGTCCATGGGCGTCGTCTTTACGTTTTTGTTGATGTAAATGGATGTATGGATGCATGCTTGAGCAGGTTAGTTTGCTTTAGCGCATCCTCCGTCGATTTCGATTGACCAGGAGGGAGTTCGGTATCGAACTCGTCCAACCCATAACCCAGTCGACATAACACGCCAGGACCAGTGCGTTATAGTCCTTTAACACGCCTAAAGAGGTGCGTTATGTGCCCTTTGACGGACTCCTCCAGGTCCATGATTTGACCATTGACCGATAGGTTGACTGTTGACCCAGTAAGGTGGTAAGCATAGCGGCGTAGGGTAGATCCGTTATAGTCATATAACGCCCCAGATCTGGTACATTATATTATGCATTAAAACTGTGAATTTTCTGTTGATTCTTGACGTTCGGGTGACGTTAACGGGATCAGACCCATGCGTTATATCCTCATAACGCACCAGCCTTGGTGCGTTATGTTTCTGTGATTTCTAGTTGAAGATCATATGGGTATGACGGGCCATTGAAGGCACGTTATACTCAGCATAACGCCCCATGCTTGGCGCGTCATGCCCTGTGTTTCTGTTGCATTATATTGTTTGCTTAAGTATAACCGGCTATGGGAGGCGCGTTATACTGAACATAACGCCCCAGTGGCGGTGCATTATGGTCCGCATGTCTGTGTGCTTGTTTTCACATAGGTGTTCGGGTGAGTTTGACGGATGGAGGGAGATGTGTTATGTGAATATAACGCCCCTCTCCTAATCCGTTATGTCAGGTAACGGTCCCAGCGTGGTCCGTTATATCCTCTGGCAATCTAAAAAGGGCATGTTTAGTTCCTAATGCATTCAGCAGTGCATATTCGCCATGTTTAAGTTATTTTATAAAGGTATGGCATTATTTTAGCCCCCGATAGAGTAACCTTCTCTTTCCTTGTGATGGAGCCACTAGTCGTAGCCCCGCGACATGGAGTGTCGGCCCACCTAGGGAAGGTGGAGGGGGTTTCCCGTTGATGGTTCTTAAGCTAGTTACCATGGGCCCCTGCTTATACCGTTGCGTCCTACGAGAGGAAAAAATTAGCTAGAGGCCTGGCTCTAAGCAGGAGTCAGTGTGTGCACACGTGGTCGGAGGTAGTAGGACTGACATTGACGAGTGTCACTCTAACTAGTCCTTATTTCGGTACTGTTTACGCCTCTCGCTGGTTGTGTTGTCTGACCTGCGAGTTGCCTGAGACGCAGTGTAAGTCGTCAGTGAACACGTCTGATCTCTCTCTTCTAGTGTGTCTCTTCTTTTTCCTATAATACACATCCCTTCCTTATCAATTTGCTAACTCGAAGAGCGGAGATAAGTGGTGTCTTGCTCCATGTCGACAAAGAATGGGGATTGCTCCTCATCCTCCTTTGTAGAGCTCTGTTGTAGGGCGTGAAGGGCACACTCCTGTTCAGCGAAACGTTGCTCAAAGTCTCACAAACGGAGGGAAAGCTCCCGTTGGCGTAAGGATGGTGCCGGGGGCTCAGGGTATTCCCTCAGCTTCTTCCCTATTGTTCCATGGTGGGGGTGTCTATCTCCTTTCACTGGCGAGGTGACCCAGATTTTCTTCCCAGCGGATTGGAAGAGGCTTCTTATTCCACAGGTGGGGGTTGCGAGGGTCTGCCTGGCCCATTCAAGATGAGATGTCTGCCTTGGAGGGTAAGACGACCTCTAGCTATTAGCCCGGAGGCTTCTATGCGAGGGGGACTCACCCGAAAATGCTGGGATCACTCCTCCCTGGCCACTGGGGCCCTCATTAAATCAATGAGGATATCCAGTTTGGCATTGAGGGATCAGAGGGTGTCTGGGTCTTCGGAAGCGAGTTGTCCCCTGCGGCCGACAAAGGTAGGACATTGGCCAGGTTATTGGAGGGGGGTATTAAAGAGCGTGAGGGCACAGGTTCCCTATCCACGGCCGCTGGTGCCTTCCCTTTTTCACCATGTTTCTCCTACTGTGACTTCTCTGCACCATATTGGCTCTTTGCTCATTTCCCAAAGACAACGCTAGATGAAGAGGCCTGATCTCATGCTGAAGCCTAAGCCATTCGATCATCGATTGATGCAAGCGTTGCCATGATAGACTAGATCTCTGCAAGGTAGGAAACAGATCAGAGGAGCCCAGGGTTATAACCCTGGGGAAAACCCTCTGATGCCTAAGTCAGCAAGATAGTAAAGCTTTGTGCAGAGAAGAGGGAGAAGGAGGCAAAGAGTGTGCACGAGATCACTCTCCACCAGCAAGAGCGGCAAATAGTGCTCAGACTGGCTTACCTTTTCAGAGGGCTTCCTTTGGTTTTTATAGTGGTTCATTTCCTTTTGAGGGAGGGGAAGAGGGAGCGTTCAGTGGGTGTTTACCCTCCTCTCCTCTTGACCCACAGGCTTCCCTCAGTCGATTATGTTCAGTTGTCATTTGGGCTTTTCCCGCGTGACCGTTAGGGAGTGTTCATGGGGCGTTTGCCCTCCTCTCCGGTTGGTTATGCTTGGCTGCCATTTGGGCTCTTCCCAAGCAACCGTTACTTAAACTTCCGAGCCTGGAGGCCGCCTAGGAAGTATTAGACCGAGTGATTTAGGCTTCTAAATAAGTGGGCCCATTAATGGGGCAATCACTTGTGAAGTTCGACCTTGTTGGGTCTAGCTGTACCTAATTGGGCTGCTCCGGGCCACATGCCTTTTAGGCTACTAATTTACCCTTCTCCACGGGCCTTTCCAGAGAGCTGTGTATTAAGTTGCGTTTGCTACCTCGACGCTAATTTATAATAACAAAACTAATTAAAAACTAAAATTTGATGAAATCAATGCCTCTTTACGTGGACGTGGATTAAAGAATTAACGCCTCTTTGATCAGACGTGAATTCTTGTAGTAGCATTTTCACCACTGTTTTGATCCAATACCGTGGATCCTTAGCACCATTGTCCCACTGCCGAGACATGGTCCCTATTTTTTGTATTTTCATATTACACCCTATTTCTTAGGAAAGGAATGACCCTCCATTGGGAATCCCTCTCGTGGGATTGGAAATTCTTTCTCTAAAGTCTCTGTAAGTCCCCGACATTGAAAGATTCCCTCTTTGATCACTAGGCTAGTTGTACCCTAAAAACCCTAAAACTTGTTTGGTCATGTCACTCTGAGAAAACATGGCACCTAACCTTTATGGAGCACGAAGACTTGGGTGTTCTGTGAGAGTCCTGAAACTGTCCAGATGCTATGAAAATGGCAACTGGGGTAGTCGTTGTAAATTCTGGAAGTAGCGTCCAGGATAGTGACGCGAATTCTTCATGCATGTACTGTTCATAGGAATTGGCGACTGGAGCAGAAGTCGTGAATTCTTGATTCATGACGACCTGAGTGGATGCCAATTCTTCCCAGATTCTCACATCTCATGGTTTTAAACGGTAGATTTCTTGGTATTTTCCCTATTTCATGGCTCTATCCTTGAATTCTAATGACTTCTTGGATCTTCCCAAGTTTTCCTGCAAGAGCTTAATCCTTGAAATTCTATTGGTTATTATGGCTACCTCATCGTCCCCCTCTACTTTGGGAGTTTCCCTCCTGTGGTCGACTTCCCCAACTTTTTTGGGGTAGCCTTCGTCAACATATTGGACATGGAGGCGTCTGACTCGCCGAAGACCGACGCCCCTGCCCAGGGGGCCACGGAAGCTATTGTTGGCCGAGCTATGGCCAAGAACAACAACGGCGTCCCAGTAGAGATGTTGAGTTGCAATGTGCACCATGTGCACCAAACCGCCGGCCCATCTCACTAAGGATCGGCATCTCACCGGAGGAGGATCCGGAGGAACAACACCGCTGCTGCCCTGGGGCGCCACATATCCACCTCGGGGAAGTCCATGACTGTTGGGACCATCCGAGTCCATTTGAACGGGCAAAGGTCTGAGGTGATTCCGGACCGCGTAATACCAGCCGTCCCAGTCCACAATTCTTTCCAGGGACTGGAGAAGATGAAGGAAAAGATGGCGCCCGCCGTCCCGACTGCGGCACCAAGGAATGTACCGGCTCACAGGCCGACCAAACTGAAACAAGCCTGGGTTCCCAAGGAAGCCCAACCCACTGCACTGGCCCATGCAGGGCCAAGCTACACTCGCTTGAGGAGGGCCCGAGGAGACAGAAGGGGCGAGATGGTGACCCCAACCTACCAATCGGTAGTTGCTACACCAGCACTGCCCGAAAATACCCACCGCCAACGCCACAGACATCATTACGATGCTGCCCGCTCGACGTTCACGGCTTGCACTCATCCTGATGTCGCCGTTGACATGCAACCACCGACTGCTCTCCCCGACCAGGAGTGGGAAGGGATCGAGCAAGCCATAAGAAACTACCTCCGGGGCCCAGGTAGCACCCCTATGGGTCGTTAGAGACTACTGGGGGTAGTGGCCTCTGCCTTTTGAGAAGAAGAAGAAATCCAACCTTTGCCTAGTGCAGAATCAAGGAACTGGTCGTAGGAATGATGCCAGTCCCCTGTGGGGGATGAAGCACCGCCCCGATGGTCAGTTTTTGACAGACTAGTGTTCCAGAATAAGCCGTCGAGAAGGATGGCGAAGAGAAATAAGAACTGATGAATTTTCACCTGCAACATGGTAAGAGTTCTTGGTCGGTACGGATCTCTACCTACCGACCCTGAAGAGGTGGCCAGACTTGCCGCCAGACCCGGGCCTCTCACTAGAAGAGGAAGAGCGGCAGGCAAAGTGGCACAGACAGGCACCGAGGAGACCTCCCCGGAAGAATCTTCTGCGGCTCTGATGGCCAATGTGATCACCACTGGAGGCACGAGTGGTGGATGCTCTACATTATCCGAGGACGCCCCGACTGAAGAGACGTGGGGCATGTCCAGTCTCCTCGCGAATGACCCCGCTATGCTTCACATGATACCATAATTCTAGCGGAAAATCGAATTGCTGAAGAGACAACTGAACGAGAGGAATACACAGCCCTCGACGTCCAGGCAGACCGAGGTTCTACTGGAAGCACCCGGGGGCAACGGGCAATCTTCTGAAGTGACTCTGTCGGCTGCGGCATTCCCATCAATCCCCAGCTTCCCTTGGGGCATGCCCCTACAACAAGCACAGTACCCGGCACTAGCCCCGCCACAGATCCCACCTTCCCAAGGGGTCCCCCATGGCCCCTCAAGCGACTGTGCTGACCATCCCGGTTGCGCAGCCTACCCATTTCTATCCAAGCTCGATCGACCCAACAGTTGTCAGTCAGTTGATACTCGAACAAATGATAGACATGAAGCTAGCAGAAAGGGGCGATGGAGATCAAATGCCATTCAACATCAATCGAGTGCCCTATTCGGCTCATTATGCCGCGATGAAGCTGCCGGTTGGCATCACCAAGCCGCCGAAGTTTGAGAAGTTTAATGGGAAAGGGTCCCCCAGAGAGCACATTGCCTACTATGTAAATGTTATGGGGGACTTGACTGCCGATGACGCCTACCTCCTGAAATTTTTCAGCTCGACACTTACTGGGTTGGCCTTTGAGTGGTACTCCAGCTTACCTCCTGGGTCTGTTGCCGACTGGCCCGATATGCAGAAGAAATTTAAGGAGAGATTTTATATCACCAAGTGGGAGGTCACCGTGGCAGAACTCTACGCCACAAGGCAAAGAAATGATGAGTCAGCATTGGACTACATCAAACGATGGAGGAACCTTAGCATGAGACATCCACCCCACACTCAGACCGAGTGTGGCTTACTACTGATTCATAGCTTCAATCTGCTGATTCACAGCTTCAGGGAATGAATCCCTACAAACTACTGATCCACAGCATTGGGGAGACTATCCCAGACCACTGAGCCTCACGGCTTGCTACCGCTGAGCTTTACAACTTCACTGTCTGAGGTTTTACCCTCGCCCGCTGACACATAGCTTGACGAATTCAGAATTGAAAAGAGGAAAGAACGAAAACAATGAAACAATGTAGTTCACTAGGAGCAGATTGACTCTGGATTTGATCCAACAGTCAATTACAGAAACTGACACTCACAGACACTCTTCTCCTTCTATATTGCGATACTCTGCTTTCCTCTATTGTAGGGCTCTCCTTCTAGCTTCTTCTCTCTTCTCTCAGCTCTTCTTCTTCAGCTCCGAAGGATTCTTCTTCTCTCTGCTACTCTCCTTTTCTCTCTCTCTTCCTCTGATAATTGATCGATTATTTCCATCGATCTGGCCTTTATTTATAGACTCGTGGAAAACTGACGTGTGGTGATCACTTTCCCACCCAAAATTGGCGCTCCGCTGGAGGTCCACGTGTTAGAATATTAAGGCGAGTTGTCCACGTGGCTTGCTCATCTTTTTGAGCCTTGCCCTGGATCACATGTCCAATCATTAAAATGGATGAATCTAGGACCATGTGCCTTCCTTAAAACTCATGAGCATCTTATCCTGGTTCTCTTGGGCCTTTTCACGGTAAAGTCCCTATCAACAAGGTAAAGGATATTTCGTCAAACACCTTGTAGTTATTTCACAGAGGACCAAATGTTAGTACAATAAGATGACCCAACAATAAGTATGCTCAGATGATCAGACCCTAAGGATGAGGTTTCTGATATGGTCTGTACCTTTGTACCAATCTTACTATGGACACCATGCACTAATGCACGGACCTTGTATAGACACAAAGCAGTTATGCACGAACCTTGCATAGACACAAGGCAATTTTGTGACCTTTTATTCATGATGTACAAAACTTGCACTGACCCATATTCATGATACACAAACCTTGCACTGACCCATGTAGGCACAATGCAGAGTCTGCACGATGCATGATACAAACACTTGCACAGACTCATATAGGCATAGTGCAAACCTTGCACCAACCTTATATGCACGATGTAAAGACCTGCACAGACCTTACATGCATAATGAGGAATATGCACCGACCTTGTTCTGCCTAATGAAGAATATGCACAGACCATGTTTTGCCTAATGAAGGATGTGCACCGACCTTGTTTAGCACAAGGCAAATACGCACGGACTTGTATATGCATAAGGCAAAACTTGCCTTGACCTCATGTGTAGTTCTACAAGAACATGCACCGACCTTATGTGAGATTGATGCAAATGTGCACTGACTTTATGTGCAGTTCTATTGGAACATGCATCAACCTCATATGTAGTTAAGCAAGATATGTACCCACTTCATATGCGATCGAACAAGATGTGCACCGACCTAGATGCATAAAGAGAAAATGTGCACAGACCCTATGAATGATGCACAAACCTTGCATTGACTTATTCATGCGAATAACAAAGCATGCACGGACCTATTCATGCAACGTACAGAAACATGCACCAACCTAGATGCGATGAATAGAGCATGCACTGACCTAGTGTGCCTGCATATAGATCATGCGCTGACTTTGGTCTGCACTAATGCATCAAAGTGAAGTTGATATTTCATTGCCATCATTAAAACAAGGCAATCACACATTAAATCCAGAGGATATACACCACTAAAAACCCCTTGTCTCTTATGTGATTGCTTGTCTGCGTATTGTTCCGATAGATGCATGATTAGGAACGTTGTTCTCTAATTTACTACTCAGAATGTAATTACAGTCTCATGATCTGAGTGCTTCATCACCCAATTGGTATATTAAGAGGCTTGGCAGGAAGGATAGGTCAGGTCTATCTGGAATGTCACCTCTTGCCTGAGGAGATCATAGATCGAACCTCCGCCAGGTACTTTAATTGGTTGTTTGAGCACTTGTTTCATCAGAGTGATATTTGCTAGTTTTCTCTGTGAGTAGAACATTGATATTTGCTTTAGGTAAGCAAGAGTAAGTTTATTTTTAATTCCGTAAAAATTCCTCACTGGGATCCATTCACCGTGAGAGAGTGAGTGGAGCCCGACCCCTGACCCGACCCGAGCACGGAAGAGCCGATACCCTCGACTCATTGCCTGTTTCTCAACCACACACATCCGCACGCTTCCCTCACTTAGGGACGACCGGGAGCTAGAGTCTTAGGTTTGCATCAAATTGGTCTTGAGTCGCATCCCATCCCACATCAGCATTGCTGCCCCTGGCAAATGTCTTGATTCCACACGTCGGGTGGTTGTCATAATTGCACACCCGACTCGCGAACAGCTGGGAGGACGTGGCCCGATCAAGCTGGGGCCTCACCCTACTTTTGCTTCCCCTTCCTATCCTCGGGTGTCGAAAATGGAGGTAGGGTACGGCGAGGGCAAGAAGAGCTTGAGGAGCCCATCATCGTCCCGCCCACCAAAACATTCTCGCGGCCAAGAAGGACCCAGAGAAGCCTGGCAGTGTCTTCTCTGGAGAAGGGAAGGGACTCTAACTCTTGCCATGGCCGCCATTGCATGGCCGAAACGGCAGGGGCCAGCTGACCGGCCGATGGTGCCAGGGAGTCGGGAGAAGCTGGAGGAGCAGGAGGATGGATGACGTTGATCGAAAAGGTGCTCGACGTCATCTTCAAACTAGTGTCTTGCTCCTGGGGCCTCCGTAATCACTCAAGTGCTTCACGGTTGTCGGTCCAAAACTCAAGCCACTCTGGGGTATGCTGGTAAGACAGCACGTGCCCATTTTCTTGGGGAGGATCTAGCTGCTCTGGTGCATTTCTGGCGATGCTCAGAGTTTCTTCGATGGCTCACCGAAGTCTGACAAGTGCCATGGAGTTCCCTTCGGCATCGATCTGCTCCCACTAGATCTGTTCCTAGATGAGGTATTGGACTTCCTCAAAGGACTCGATCGCATGGCAGATTCGTGCATGGAAAGGGCAGTACTGGGGGTGGCTGAAGTCCCAATGAGTGTAATCTATCGGCGGGTCGCGGGGCATGATCTGCCCCCTCTCGACGAGAACATTGAAGAGTCGTCGGGTTCTCTCCCTCGAGAAGGAAAGGGGTCTATGATCATGCCAGGGCCTCCACCCTGGGTACCAGAGTGAACGCTCCCTTCGATTGGTGCTAGACTCCTCTACTTCATCATCAGAGAGAGAAAATGCCACCATCATTTGGATCACATCAACTGTGTAGTGAACCACACGTGCTGCTTTGGCTAGTCTGGACCACGTGTGCAGTTGTGGAGGATCGACGAGACCACTCTTCATTTGGACAAGGCCGTCTTGGATCAGCTTCTATGCCTGAGTCTTGAAGACATAGTAGTCCTCAATTGGATGACCCAGCATGCGGTGGTATGGGCAGTAGCTAGGATCATCAGTCTTTCGAGCCTCATCTGGCTTGCGGACTTTGGGCAACTCGATGATCTTTTTGGCCATACAAAGGTCGAAGAGCATCTTCGTGTGTTCCTTCTTGAAGGGGAAGGGTATCTTCATATGCTTCGAGAAGGAGGGAGCGGTTGGCTGTGGACGCACTATCGAGACAGATTCTTCTTTTCGTTCATTTATTCGTCTATTTATTTGTTTATTCAGTTTATTAGTGCGAGGGCGTGCCAATTACCTAGGTGACGATTTATTCAGACTTAAAAGAAACCCTTCGTGCGCTCGATCTGACTGATCAGATAATTGTGTGCGTCGTGTCGGGACAAAGAACCCTCCATGCCATAAAGGTCATGACGCTAATTACATCTCCTAGGAGAGGAGAAAACCCTTGATTAATCACTGAAAAAAGGGGGTGCTACAGCCTGAAATTCATGATAACGGGATAGGAGCGAAATCACAGATTGCGTTCATACAAACCCCGCATTGGGGCATAAATGTTTGTAAATATATATATATATTGGCCACTTGCGGGCCACTTCTTGTTCAAACAAAAGTCCGCATTTGTAGTAAAAGAGATGGTGACAAAATCGTATAGCTGTCAGCCGCGTACGCGGCAAGTTTAATGAGGATGCGGGATCAAGTCCCGGCAGAAGCAGGTCAGGTTAACGAATTATTGGCCCGAGATAAGTTCAGATCATGGATACATCTGGGAAAGGGCTCCCAAGGTCCAAGTCCGATCTAGTAGGGCATCATTGCTCTTCTCTTCCCACTCAGTCCGGAGGAGCGAGGACCCCGAGGTATGCATGGTTATAGCATTTTTATGGCTTTATGTATTGGGGTGAATCCCAGTGGGACTAGGGGTTGGTGTTAACTAAAGGAGAATCATTTTGTTCATTAACTCAGAAAGGAGGTTGGGACCAAAGATAGGAAAATTGTTGGCTTAGATGAAATGTCGCGATGTTGGGGCAAAAATATGTCAACTTTGATAGGATGTCGTGACGTCGAAGGTAGAATATATATCAGCTTCGACGAAATGTCGTGATGCCGAATAACTTGGCTTAGATGGAAGGTCTTGATGCCAAGGGTAGAATATCTATTGGCTTCGACAGAATGTCATGACAACGAACTTTTGGCTTAGATGGAGGGTCATGACGCCAAGGGTAGAATAGTTGTCGGCTTCGACAAAATGTCATGATGCCAAAGGCAGAATAGAGATCAGCATTGATGGATTATCTTGATGCCAAAGGCAGAATAGTGGGCGTCGATGGAATGTCTATGCCAAAAGAAGAATAGTGGGCATCGACGAAATGTCTATGCCAAAAGTAGAATAGCTGACTTTGATGGCATGTCAAGGCTGAAAGTAGAAGAGCGGACTTCGACAGCATGTCGAGACCAAAAGTAGAAGAGCGGACTTTGATAGAATGTTGAGGCCGAAAGCAGAAGAGCGGGCATCGATGACATGTCGAGATCGAAGGCAGAAGTGCCTCTTCGACAGAAGGTCTAGGTAGAAAGTAGAAGAGCAGACATTGATAGAATGTCAAGGTCAAAAGCAATAGAGTGGCTTTGACGGAATGTCGAGGCTAAAAGCAGAAGAGCAGGTGTCAACGATATGTCGAGGCCGAAAGTAGAAGAGCAGCCGTCGACGGCATGTCGAGGCCAAAAGTAGAAGAGCGGCTTCGATGGAATGTCTAGACCGAAAGTAGAAGAGCAACTTCGACAGAAGGTCTAGGCTGAATGCAGAAGAGAGGCTTCAATGGAAGGTCTAGGTTAAAAATAGAAGAGCGAACATTGACGACATGTCGAGGCCGAAAGCAGAAGAGCAGCTTTGATAGTAGGTCTAGGCCAAAAGCAAAGGAGCAGCTTCGACGAAAGGTCAAGGTTGAAAGTAGAAGAGTGACTTCGATGGCAGTTCGACGGAATGTTTAGGCCGAAAGTAGAATATCTATCGGCTTTGATGAAAAGTCATGATGCCAAAGGTAGAATATCTATCGGCTTTGACGAAAAGTCATGATGCCAAAGGTAGAATATCCATTAGCTTTGACGAAAAGTTGTGACGCCAAAGGTTGAATATTTATCAACTTTGACAGAAGGTTGTGATGTCGAACAACTTGGCTTAGATGGAAAGTCTTGACGCCAAGGAAGAATATCGATCGGTTTCAACAGAGGTCGTGATGCCGAAGAACTTGGCTTAGATGAAAAGTCTTGACGCCAAGGCAAAAAATCTATCGGCTTCGATAGGGGGTCGTGACGTTGAAGGTTGAATATCTATCAGCTTCGATGGAAGGTCGTGATGCCGAACAACTTGGTTTAGATGGAAAGTGTTGATGCCAAGGCAGAATATCGATTGGCTTCGACGAAGGGTCATGATGTCGAAGAACTTGGCTTAGACGGAAAGTCTTGAAGCCAAGGTAGAAAATCTATCGGCTTTGACGGGGGGTCGTGATGCCAACGGTTGAATATCTATCAGCTTCGACGGAGGGTTGTGATGCCAAATAATATGGCTTAGATGGAAAGTCTTGACGCCAAGGCAGAATATCGATCGGCTTCAATGGAGGGCCGTGATGTCGAAGAACTTGGCTTAGATGGAAAGTCTTGACGCCATGGTAGAAAATTGGCTTCGACGGGGGGTCGTGATGCCGAAGGCAGAATATTTGGTTGGTGGGTCCAAGGGTCAGTATCTGCCAAAGATAGTCTCTTCTTCTTTTCTTGTTGATCATCATCATCATCATTTTTTTTGCGATCATTCATCATCATTTCTTCTTTTCATCTTTCATCATCATTGTCATTTTTTCTTTTCATCAATCATCATCATTTGCAATTTCATCTTTTTTTAGGTAATCGTGGTTATCTGGATTGCTGCACTGACGGCCCTCTCCGATCAGACCTTCAAGCTTTCTTTTTTTGCCAGGTTCTTCTTCTAGCCCACTAGGCTCCCTGGTACAGATTCGTCTGCATTGCAGGTTGCTTTGTGTTGGCCCAGATAGCATACAGACACCACCTCGTGATATGGGCAATAGCCCTGATGGAAGGCAGCCCCTGGTGCCTGCTCAATAGGCGACGGGGTGATCAGCCCCGCTCGTTGGCATGCATAGAATATGTCGAGAGTCTTCTCGAGCGGGAAGGAGTACAACTTCTCCGGCTGCCCGCCTACGGGTGTAGGCTCTCCGGCTTCAGGTAAGTCCTCCTCGTCTTGAGATGAGTCTGAGGACTCTTCAGAGAGCCAGCCCTTGAGCGGAGCCCGGCCAGTGGGTGATACACCCGCCTCCCGTATGTGGGCTGGAGCTAACCCCCTGGCAAATGGGCCAAAGGGGAAAGTGGCCAACTGCTGATCAATGCTCTCCAGGAATTGCAGCAAGCGTCTCTGTTCCAGTTGCAATTGCCGAATTTCCCATCGGATCTTCCGAATAGTTGTCCGCAATGTCAAGCATTCTGTAAATGAAGGAGCGGCTCTAGGGCCAGTATTGGACTGTTGGTTTGAAGGTCCGGTCTCGAAGGCATTGGAGCTCGAAGCCGTCGCCACCATGTAGACCACGTTAGCCGACCGGTTCGATCGACTCCAAGCGTGAGGCTGTGGTGGGTCGACTACATGGCCCAACATATTTATCAAGTCCTTTTGAATGAGCTCTTCTGCTATGTTCTTAAAGATATAGCAGTCCCCGATGGTGTGACCCAACCTTCGGTGATACACATAATAGGTAGGATCCTCTGTCTTGTCTACCTCTGAGAACTTTCGTGGATCCGACAGAGTAATGAGCTGCTCCTTCATGCATAGATCAAAGAGTATTTTGGTGTTCTCCTTCCTGAAGGAATAAGACGTCTTCATGCGCTCCGCTAAGAGAGACGCATTTGCCTTGTCATCGGATTTTTTTTCCCTTGCCGTTGGATTTTCCTTCCCCTTTGTCTCCATTCGTCGGGGAGAAGTCCACTGCATTCACCTCCTTGCCACTGACCGGGTGGTCCTCGGAGGATTTGCCTTTGGCAGAATCCTGTGCTGGATGGTCGGCGAAGAACATTTCAATCTCTGCCACCACCGTATTTAGTTGATCAAAGCTTCTGATATTTGAGCCCAAAAGCTTCTCATTGACTTCCGCCGACAAACCCCTGCGGCAGATGGTGATCGCGTCTTCGGGCGTCGGAGGGTTATCGCAGCGCATGCTGACGTCCCTCCATCGCTTGATAAAGTCCAACGCTGTTTTACCTTTCTTCTGTCGCAGGGAACAGAGCTCTGCCAGGGAGATTTTGCGGTCGACCATCTAGAAGCGGTCGACGGACTTCTTTTGCATGTCGGCCCAATCGGCTACCGAGTTGGGCTTCAGTCTGGAGTACCACTGGAAGGCGGTGCATGTCAATGGCGTGGCGAAATACTGCAACAAATATGCCTCTTCTAGTGTCAATTCACCCATGGCCGTCATGTAATAGGCCAGGTGCTCATGTGGAGAGCCCTGCCCGTTGAACTTCTGTAGTTTCCGTGCCTTCGGGTAATCAGGCGGAAGCTTCTTGAATTGATGGTGGAGGGGATAAGGTACACTGTATAAATCAACAGTGACCACATCCTCACCATGTTGGGCAAACTTCGCCTCCACGAAGTGCTCGATCATCTGCTTCTGCGTCATGAGACTCTCTGCAGCAGGAGTAACAGATGACCGCGCATTGGCTTCATGCTGCGGAACTTCAAAATCCACCGCCAATGGCAATTTTGTCGCAGTGACGGAGGCATTGGCCGCAACTGGAATGGGAGAAGGCTACTGTTCCACTCCAGTGGGTGCCACCTGAGGTGGGACAAGAACCTCTTTTTCGCGCAATAACGCCTGCAAGAGATTCTTAAGTTCTTGGTTCTCGCATCGGAGCTCTTCCAACGCGGAAGTGTGTGTCTCTTCCCACAGTTCTTCCTGGTGCCGGGGTGGCTGTCCCTATCAACACTGTGGACGTCCTCTTGGCGCTCTTCTTGCCGTGCCAGCTCGGGCTGAGATGTACCAGCAGCTGGTGCCTGTTATGATTGTGCCAAGATCTGGGACACGGGCCTCGACTTCCTCAGATAATGAAGAGGCTGATTGAGCTCCCCCGAGGTGTCCTCAGGCTGCTTGTCGCCGGAGGTGGCATAACAGGTGAACACTTTGACAGAATCATTTGTCACCTGGACCACTCGCTTCTTCCTGGGCGGCTGATAGCAGAGTCCAGTCCAACAGAAAGTACAGTCCAAAATAGTAAAATGCACCACATGCCAAGTGAACACTCGGCCCGACGAACTGACAGCTAAGAACCTCCGCGTAATGTTCTCGAACCTCGAGGAAGAACTGCAGCACCTGAAATCCAGGGATGAGTCTCCTACCACTGGATCAGTAGGGGTCCCGCGGAACCCCAACCGAAAACAACGATGGTAACGGAAAGCAGCAACTACAAGAACATCAACAACAACAGGAACAGTAAGACTCAATGGCTGGTAAAATTTTGGCTCTACAACTACTCCTACTGTACCAGAACGGAACCCAACACCCCTATCCCACGGTC
Source organism: Amorphophallus titanum (assembly GCA_024336825.1). Lineage (NCBI taxonomy): Eukaryota > Viridiplantae > Streptophyta > Magnoliopsida > Alismatales > Araceae > Amorphophallus > Amorphophallus titanum. The sequence goes on along the minus strand of JANBPO010001371.1, from coordinate 1,726,196 downwards.
GGGGAATCAACCAGACATGAACCACCAGACTACGACCGCCCTAGTCACGCTACCAGGAAAACGACACGACGCTACCGACGTGGAGGCCTGTCCTCACAGACAAGGGCCCACCGAAATCACGTGGCCAGGAAACATAGTCATGACCTCATCGTCGTGAACTCTATGTCGTCTAGGGAGAGGCCTTCGGTGACGCTCACTGAAAATCCTAGACCTTGACTCTGAAAAAGCACCCGAACTACACACGAAACCCCGTCTCGCAGACGGGTAACGAAAACCCATGACACTACAACTCACGTCACGTGACGGGAGTACCACCCACCAGAAGCAAGGTCAGATGCGTCCACTGACGGCTTAGTCCGCACCTCAGGTGCCTGCCTATGATGCCCCAGGCGGAGGCTAAGACATCGTACTAGTAACACAGAACAAGGACTAACTGGGGTCGCACTCGTCAGCGCGTGTCCTCTACCCCAGCTACACGTGCACACATAGACCATCTGCTTTAGGTTGGGTCCTCTAGCTAGTTTTCCCCCCAGCCAGACTCAGACTGTAAAGGCAAGGGGCCCTACGATAACCAGCGTAAAATCGTCTCACTTGGGTCACGCTTGTAGGTAGGTAGATAGAAGGGAAAGGTTAGGATCCCCACACGATGGGCACGCATATATCCTCCCTCCGAACTACTGCTATGGCCTACAGTGCAAAGGTTAGATAAGCGAAAATAAGCGTGATCGCCAGAGACCTATACCTGGGCCTCACGGGAGTAGGATGATCGTGAACGCCTTAGGAACGGGAGAATGTGGGTTCTTCTATCCTCGCCCTCGGCCGGCCAAGAACAAGGAGCCCTGCGAGTCAATGACGAAGTTCCTGCAAATTAACCAACAAATAGAAAGACCATTAGACTGAGAAAGTATAGTAAATGCTCATAGAAATACAGAAAACATACAAATGGTGGTGTTCGTACCGGGGAGGGGGGCGAGAAGGGGGATGGCCGAGACTTTCGACCATCCGCCTTCCTTATGTTTTGAGATTGGAAAAACCTCTTTAGAAAAAGGGATCTAGGGAATATCTAGTATGCATGCAACGCAATAAAATGTAATAGAAAGCAGCAGAATGGAGAACAAGGGAGAGGAAGGACGGGGTTGCCCGTCAACCAACAAGAGGGTGGCCAGCTTTGTGGCCGCTCAAGGGTGGTGGGTGGCCATGTCGATGGCCGCCCCCTGCAACTGGGTTCATCTACAGTGGAGCTCTCCAAGTCAGGTTCTGCTATTAGGGGAAGGTCGAGGGAAGGCGCTCTCATCCTCACAGCTCTCTCTTTGAGCTCCCAAGAACTAGCCTCCTAACGAAGTGCCCAACCCCAAGTGTCCAACCTCCTCCTCTCTGAGATAGTTTGGGAATGGCATTTGTATGTGGGGTCAATCTCCCTCCAAAACATTTGAAAATCAAGTGCGTGTGAGGCTACGTGGGTCTCAAACCTCCAGGAGTGGGAGCGGTTTCGGAGGACATGCCCGGAGTGGGCAGATCATGGAGTTGACTGACATTGACAGGAGGCGGCCAAGGTTCTGGTCGTCCAAGGAGCTGGGCGGCCAGATCGATGGCCTTCTTGAGGGTGAGGGCGGCCAGCCATCTGGCCACCTTGGATGGTGGGCAGCCAGCACCTTGGCCGTCCAGGGATCAGGGCAGATAATGTGTCTAGAGCCTCAAAAAATTCACCTCGGGGGCTCACGCCCCTGAACCCCCAACCTTACGGCCAAGGGGGCGTTGCCCCCCTACAACCCCCCCGCCAACTTACCGCGAAGTTGGATCCGCGAAGGGACAAGGTGGAGCCTACCTTCCAAGGCTTGATGGGCTTAGAAATGACTAATAAATGGGCTCAAAATAGATTTAAAAAAGACTACACAATAATAGATAATTCGGGACATCACGGAGATAAATAAGAGAAATAACACGACTTGTAGGCTGAAAATGGGTGTCAACAACAGCGGCCCTCCAAAGTTAATCACGGGACTGTTGGCACTAAAGCAGGCACAAGGGGAAAAGCTGCGGGCTTACATCAACCGATTTAAGTCAGAAGCCTTACGCATTCCCCGCCTAGAAGTCACCTCAGCCATCACCACACTGACCAGAGGCACCTAAGACGAGAACCTCTGGCAAGAGCTAGTGCTCCACCCTCCTTCCTCTCTCGCTGATCTGGTGACCCTAGCTGTGTGCCATGCAAAGTGTCAAGAAGTCCTCAATGCTTGCCGAGACCCAGCGAGCTCGGGGCGAGAAGGAGACAAGAAACGACCGTCCAAGCAAGCCTCGGGCCAAGGAAAAAGAAGAAATTGAGATGGGGACCACAAGGAACCTCCACGGAAGTTCGAGTGGTACACTCCTCTGTCCACTTCTGTCTACGAGATCTACCAAGAAATCAAGGACTTGGGCCTCCTTCATCGACCGAGCCTATGAAGGCTGACCCTCGATGCCATAGCCGTCGCAAGCACTACTAGTTTCACAACGACCACGGCCACGACACTGGGGATTGTCAGCACCTCAAGGATGACATCGAGAGTCTCATCCGCCAAGGTCACCTTTCCCAATACGTGGCTGAGCGGAAAGAAGATTGTGGAGTCCCTCCAAAAGAGATCGACAACTGCCCCGTGTGGTACACATCAATGTCATTTCAGGAGGATCCACCTCAGGAGGGGACAGCAACTGAGGAAGGAAGCGTCAGGCCGAATGAGCCTCTCGGGCTTCCGAGCCCCCTAAAGCTCCTCCGATGAACGACTAGCAGGCCTTGGTATTCTCTGACTAAGACTTGGAAGGGGTAGCCAGCCCGCATGACGATGCCCTTGTAATCTCAGATACTATAAACCATTGTAACATAGATAGGATACTAGTGGACAATGGGAGTGCCCCAGATATTTTAGCGTATGAATGCTTCTTGAAAATGGGTGAAAATCCATTCAGACTACGCCCGATTCGAACCCCCCTCTACGGGTTCAATGGCCAGGCAACTTATCCTGATGGAGCCCTGAGCCTGCCGGTTACTCTTGGTACCCCTCTTAAAATAGTCACATTTCTGTCGAACTTCGTGGTGATAAAAGGGATGTCAGCTTACAATGCTATCTTTGGCTGAGGCATCATTGGCCAGATAAAGGCAGAGGCCTCAACCTATCACCAAAAAATGAAGTTTTCCACTAAATACGGTATCGGGAAAGTCCAAGATAACCAGGCAACAGCTAGAAGGTGCTATATAATCTCGGTCGAAGTCGTAAGGCCAGAATGGAAAAGAAAGAGGTCGAGGAAGTCGAGGGCAAATTGATGGCAGGAAAGCCTGGCAGAGAACTGCTGTTAGTCTTCGTCAGAGATGACTCGACTCTCGAAGTAAAAATTAGAGTAGACTTATCACCCGATGTACAAGAGCAATACAAGAATTTCCTTTCTGAGTATATTCAAGCCTTCGCAAGGTCTGATGAGGATCTCCCCGACATTCCCGAAGAGGTGGTGATGCATAAAATCAACCTCGAACCATCGGTGAAACCTGTCCAGCAGCGGAGAAGGAAGCATGCCCCAGAAAAATAGGCGATCATTAAAGAGCAGATTAATAAGGGGAAGAAAATCAGGCTATTTTGTCTCGTCCTTTACCCAATGTGGCTCACAAATGTGGTCCTAGTATCAAAAGCTTCGGGTAAGTGGCGAATGTGCGTGGACTTCACTGACCTTAATAAAGCCACTCTGAAGGACTGCTACCCATTACCGAGCATCGACCAACTAGTCGATTCATCCCCGGGTAACAAACTTCTCTGCTTCCTGGATGCATACTCCGACTACCATCAGATCTGAATGGACCTTAAAGACACCGAGAAGACCACCTTCATCACTGACTTCGGTGTATACTCCAGCTACCATCAGATCTGAATGGACCCTGAAGACACCGAGAAGACCACCTTTGTCACTGACTTCGGCGTATACTACTACACCCGAATGCCTTTCGGGTTGAAGAACGCTGGAGCTACATATCAAAGGCTGATCAACCACATCTTCGAAGACCGGATCAGGCAAAACGTCGAGGCCTATATTGACGATATGCTCGCCAAGACACCCAAGGCCGAGGGCCATTTCATTGACTTGGCCAAAATATTTAACACTCTCTAGAGGTACAATATGAAGCTCAACCCAGCTAAGTGTGCCTTTGGAGTTACATTCGGGAAGTTCCTAGGATTCTTCATGACACAGCGAGGGATCGAGGCCAACCCCGACAAGGTCTAGGCCATCCTGGACATGCAACCACCCACTTGCATCAAGGACATCCAATGCCTGACTGGGAGAATTGATGCGCTCAACCACTTTTTATCCCAGGCAGTGGAACGATGCCTGCCCTTCTTCAAATTGCTAAAGGGGCCTAAGCTGGCATCTACTACCTTCACCTGGGACAATGAGTGCCAGAAGGCATTCACCGAGCTAAAAGATTTTCTAGCTTCACCTCCAGTGCTGTCAAAGCTAGTTCCTGGAGGGGCGCTATACCTCTACCTCTCAGTGACTCCTTCCACAGTAAGCTTGGTCTTAGTTTGAGACATTGGAGGTGTGCAAAAGCTAGTATATTATGTCAACAAGGTGCTCCTCAAAGCTGAAAGAAGGTATCCCGCAATTGAGAAACTCGTGCTAGCGTTGGTAACCTCGACAAAGTGTCCTCGGCCATACTTCTAAGGACATTCCATCGTGGTGCTGACTAGCGAGCCCCTGAAGAAGATTTTGGCCCATCTCAAAGCTTTGGGTCACCTCGTCAAATGGGCCATACTACTTGGGGCCTATGACATTTCTTACCGACCCTGCATAGCCATTAAGGGACAGGCCCTCACAGACTTCATTGCAGAGAGCACTACCCCGACCGAAGAAGCATCCCTGCCATCGTCAAGCCCCACCTGGGACCTATTCATTGACAGGTCCTCCAACTCGATCGGCTACAGAGCTGACAACCTCCTCAGATCCCCCGAAGGAGCAGAGCTGTAGTACGCCCTGAAGTTTAGCTTCTCGGCATCCAACAACATCTCCAAGTATGACACTCTCATCTCTGGAGCCAGGATGGCACGATGCCTGGGAACCAAGCGAGTCGAAATTCATACCGACTCCCAATTGGTCGCCAGTCAGGTCAACGGGGACTACAAAGCTCGGGAAACGCTAATGATTAAGTACCTCCAGTTAGTGAAGGAAATAGCCCAATAGTTCAAGAGTTTTTAGGTAATCTAGATAGCTTGGGATGAAAATTCCCCAGTGGATGTCCTCTCTCGCTTGGCCTCCTCCATCAGCCCAGAGGGCACCCGGTCGGTCCTCCTTGAGGAATTAGAATGACCGAGCGTAGAAATCGAGCACGTGGCCGTTGTACAAGTATCTTCTGGTGACTAGCGGACCTTGTATATATCCTGGCTCCGGGACTCCCAAGAGCCCCCCAACCCTCAGGAAGCTCGGAGACTGAAGTATCACGCTCGACATTTCGACCTCCTAGACAAGACCCTATACTGAAGATCCTTTGCTGGCCCCCTCCTCAAGTGCCTCAATACTCCACAAGCTCACCGAGCGGTTGAAGAGGTCCACGAAGGCATTTGTGGCGTGCACCAGGGGGGAGATCAATTGCAAGGATCCTGCTACGACAAGGTTACTGGTGGCCCACTCTCTAGTGGGATTGCTCGACTTACGTTCTGAGATACGATCGGTGCCAGCGGTTCGACCACCTAGTCCACTAGTCGGCCTCGGAACTCGAGAACCTACCCGAGCCTTATCCCTTCACTCGGTGGGGAATTGACATCTTGGGCCCTTTTCCCGTGGCACAAGCTCAGAAGAAGTTCATCATTGTCGGCATCGACTACTTTTCCAAGTGGACCGAGGTTGAGGCCACCGCCAATATCACTGAAGGAGTCATCTAGAATTTTATTTAGAAGTCAATCATCTGTCGCTTTGGCATCCCCCGAGTGATCATGAGTGATAACAGTCGGCAATTTGACTCCACTTATTTTAAGAATAAGTGCATCGACCTACACATCTGCAATCACTTCACTTCAGTAGCCCACCCCCAGGCTAACGGGCTGGTCAAAAATGTCAACAAAACTATCCTCAAAGGCATTAAGACTAGGCTCAGGAAAGCCAAAGGTAATTGACTCAAGGAATTGCTAAACGTACTATGGTCATACCGAACAACTCCAAGAGCTGCTACTGGTGAGACTCCTTTCCAACTGGTGTACGGCACGGAGGTCGTAATTCCCCTGGAGATCGGCAACCCTTCCCTTCGAGTTATCAACTTCTCACCCGAGCTAAATGAGTAGAAGTTGTTAAAGAACTTGGACCTAGCAGACGAAGTATGCGAGGTTGCGAGGATCTGAGCTACAGAATACCAAAGGCACATGACTCGCAATGCCAAAGTCCAAGATAGACAATTCCAACTGGGAGATTTCATTCTGAGAAAGGCCAAAGCCTCTCGACCACTGGAGGCGGCGGGGAAGCTGGCCCCTAACTTGGAAGGCCCCTACTGAGTGGTCGAGATGCTTGAAAAAGGAGCGTATCGATTATCTTCCATCGAAGGAACGCCCATTCCTAGGACTTGGAATGCGGCAACATTGTGAAAATTCTATTTTTGAGCTTCTTGCCATATATGTAAGAGACAGATTACGATAATAACTCTCCTTTTTATTGCATCAAACATCTTTGACCACCCCGGGTGCACCATTCGTCAACTACCACCATCCCACCCACCAAAGACCTTCCCATCCCCTTTGTAAAAGACGTCGTGACCTATACACCCGACCATCTGGAGATAGAGAACATCCTGGATCCTCTCCCCACCTTTAAGGAAACCTCTGCCCAAGCCAAGGAGTAAGACTCACATCTTGAGCTCCACTCTACGCCATCCACTCTCATTGGGAGCGAGTTCATCTTAAGTAGGCCCCTAGCTAGTTAGCTAAGGAAGAGTTTGATCCAAGAGATCATGGCCTATGTTTGTTCTCCCATGGAGCACAACCTCCCTATGGTGCTGCTCAATTCCCATCACACCACCATCCAATCCTACTACAATGTAGAGATTTTGGGAGATCTTATCAAGGGGCTAGAATGGCAACTTGAGCTGACTGGAATGTTGACTCTAGGGACCAACCGACCTAACAGTCTTGACCTCATTCACCTATGTGCCGGGTCCATCACCTCAGTCTGCACCGTGGGTTGCTACACTAGTGACCTCCTTTTATTCCTCCCTACACACGAGGAGCCTGACCTTATCCACAATCTAGAGCTTGTTGTCTCAGGTAGGAAGTCAAGCTATCCCATCGAAGCCAATGTCCCATCTCCCTTCACACTTAGAGATAACCCCTCACACAATGAGGAACTTGTGATGCGGGAGCTTATGGAGGAAGACCTTACCATCCCACGCCCCACTTTCTTTGATCCCACCAAGTGGAAATCATGGCAGCATCCTATCCCTTTCCTCTCCTACTCCCCTATCAACCACCCCTCACCTCCCACACCCACCCCCACAAGTCCATTGGGACCAACATCCATCCTAGGGATTGAACCATATCCTTCCCTATGCTCAGCCCCATTCGAGGGACCCACCATGTTATGGGCTCCGCCTGTTAGCAAAGACCCAACCCACCTAGGAAAGATTATTGATGGGATATTCACATGCCAACTATCGGAAGAGGCACACTTTCCCAAGAATCCATCCTTCCTCGATCCTTTTGATCCCTTCTTTTGGGAACTCTCGAGGCCATCTTTCCCACTCCAACCCAGCAAAAGTATCAATCCCCTCACTCCCACCTATGTAGGTAACACAAGGATGGCATAAATCTCTCCCCCACATACACCTACCCTTAGGAGCATGAGGCCCATATGGATCACAATACATGTAATCATGAGTCCAAAGGGTAAGGAATTCAACAAGTTTGGATGCCTAGGTCCTCCAGTCCCAATTAAGACTCTACATAATAGATACACACATGGATGTCATGGTCCCCCAACATTTGTCAAACCCTTGCATAATAGGCTCATATACGGATGTCCTGGTCCCTCGACACTTGTCAAGCTCTTGCATGATAGGCTCACATGTGGATGTCCCAGCCCTCCTATGTCCGTCAAACTTGATAGGGGTCTCACGCATGATAGGTCCAAGTTTGGTTGTCCGTGCCCACCCGTATATGCCATGTGTCTCCATTCCCTAGCATCCCTACATTCCATACATTGCAAGCACATAGAGTAGGGTAACGAGACTTGCAAGCAGTGGGCAAATACTCCTAAGTGCCACTCCAAAGTCTAAGCAGGCAACTCGATGATGGTGAGAATGGAGCGGCTCTTCCCCAGGGCCGCCTCCCAATGGAGGGCATGAGTGGCTGGACCTCTCCCAGTTCTGAGGTGATTTGGTAACCATGCTCATGAGCTAGACCAATCAAAGGGTTATGGGATACACCCTAGTTTCATTGTGGCGAGCCGAACACAAGGGCCCCGCAGTGGAACCTAGTGACTATCTTGAGCCCTTACTTGCCCTTGCGAGAGACACCATTTATGAAAATTCACCAAATAGCTTGAGGGACAGACGCGAGCATGTGGATATGATACTGGATGAGCAGAGTACCGCCACCAGGACTAGGGTGCACCAGCGCCATCTTGTGAGGTGGAAGGACCGTCCCCTAACTAAGGACACGAGGTTGAGCTAGGAGAACATGCTGCACCTGGATCTGGCATGGCGGATCACTACCCCGGTGGACCCATACTCAACGGGGTTGAGTTTTCCCCATCCCAGGGGTATGATGAGGATATCATGAGCTTTCCCACATTTTTTCGAGTCATATTATGTATGTTTTCACTATATTTGAGTCTATCCATGTAATTTTCATTTCGCGTGTCTCTATTGGAGGAAACGGAGTAACTACTCTTAGCGAAAGGTTCATGTCTTTCACAATTTTTCGAGGGGAGAGTCAATTAAGGCGGGGGTTTCCTCTTTCGGCCTATAAAAAGGTCCAGAAGGGCATCTCCACCTCTCTTCACTGCTTAAGGCTTTCTCTTGTAGTCTCTCCTCTTTCTCCCTTCTCGCGAAACGTCTGCCTTGCATGCTGGGAGGTTATCAGCGGAACATGGAGGGTGACCCAGAAGATGATGACCCTGGCAATCGTAGGGGCGTTCTTGCTACTCCAGCATAGAAGAATGGTTAGCGATGGGCAGGCAGCGTAGAAGAAGGGATAGCGCATAACGACGTGCCTTTTCCTAACTTCTGTACTGTCACCCCTATATTAGGAGGAAGGTAGAAGTGAAGGGAGGCTCGAGGGAGAGGGTCGTTCGACACTACGGCCACATCCTACTCCTTCCTCACTCCTCCTCTCTCTCTCTCTTGCTCTTCAACCAACTCCTTTTTTCTTTCACTCTTTGGAGGATGCCTGTCGCTTGACTCCTGCTTGCACTGCTTGCAGGTGCTTGCCTTCTGTTCGGCTTTCGAATCTCTAGCTTCTAAAGAGTTGGCAGAGGAGGCCTTCTCTAATTTTCCTAACATCCGAGCGTTCCTTCCCTTCCTTCCTTTCTTCCTCTGATACCTTTTCTATGAGCTTCCTGAGCCAACAGGGTCAGCCATCCCGTTATTCGAGCCAGTTTCTACGCTAGGTAGAGTCAGTGGCTTGGCTTAGGGGGGCTAGCCACGTCTGGGCCGAGTAATCAGCTCGTGCTATGGTACCAGAGGATGTAGTATCTTTATTTTTGAATATGTATTATATTGGCTGTGGATTATCTGATGTATGAAGAAACATTAATGAAAGGAAAAGGAAAGTTGTTATTGCCATATGTTGCTTACATTTTTTGAGAAAAGCTCAAAAATTAAACTTTCGTAATGTTGTCACGTTCCACGTCTGGGGATAGGCGCTCCTTCCATGGTAGAGAGTCGATACGCCCCCTTTTTGAGCGTCTCGACCACTCGGTGGGGGCCTTCCCAATTAGGGGCTAACTTTCCCACCGCTTCCAGTGGTCGAGAGGCTTCAACTTTCCTTAGGACGAAGTCTCCTGTGCGGAAGTGTCTGTCTCAAACTTTGGCGTTGTAGTATCGAGTGATGCGTCGCTGGTATTCCATGGCTAGGATGCCTGCGATCTCTCATATCTCACTTGCCATATCGAGATTTTCTAGCAATTTCTGCTCATTTGAATTGGGTGAGAAGTTGATGACTCAGAGAGATGGGCTACCAACTTCCAAAGGAATCACGACGTCTGTGCCATATGTAAACTTACAAGGAGTCTCACCAATGGCAGTCCTTAGAGTGGTTCGATGTGACCATAGTACAGTTGGCAATTCCTCGAGCCAACTACCCTTGGCCTTACGGAGCCTGGCCTTAATGCCTTTCAATATAGTTTTGTTGGCATTTTTGACCAGTTTGTTAGCCTGGGGGTGGGCTACAGAAGTGAAGTAGTTGCGAATGTGTAGGTCGGCACATTTGTTCCTAAAGTAATGAGAATCAAATTGCTGACCATTATCGCTCACGATCACTCGGGGGATACCGAAATGACAAATGATCAACTTCCAAACGAAGCTCCATACGACCGACTCGGTAATCCAGGCGGTGGCTTCGGCTTCAATCCACTTGGTAAAATAATCGATAGCGATGATGACGAACTTCTTCTAGGCTTGAGCTGTAGGGGATGGCCCTAGGATGTCCATCCCCCACTGGGCGAAAGGGTATGGCTCGGTAAGGGTGACGAGCTCTAAGGCAGGTTGATGGACCAGATGATCAAAATGTTGGCATCGGTCACACCTTTGAACGTAAGTCAAGCAGTCACGTTGGAGAGTGGGCCACCAGTAGCCTTGCCGTAGCAAGATCATGGAGAGCGATCTTCCCCTTTGATGCGTGCCGCAGACACCTTCGTGGACCTCTTGAATTGCTCGATGGGCTTCAATAGTATCGAGGCATTTGAGGAGGGGACTGGATAAAGACCTCCGGTACAAGGCTTCGTCCAAGATGACGAAGCGCTGAGCATGATACTTCAGTCTCCAAGCTTCTCGAGGGTCAGGGGGCTCCTGAGAGTCTCGTACACACCTATTATTTCCATCCTTCCATAGGGGTTAAAAACCCTCCCCCGGTGAGTTTGCCCTCAATCATTCATTCTACTTTATGCACTTGGGCATATTTCTACACTAGCATTTTCTAATGGGTTTTACCTCGTGTTGTCTTTGTTTCACAGAAAAGTATGAAAAGTGAGGCCCTTACCTTCCAACCGGATGAAAGGCGAGGAGAGGTAATCCACATTGCCCTGCATTGCTTATATTGAGCGCGGTCATCTTTTTTTTCTAAGGTACATAACGCGCATAGTCTTCTTTCACACTCTTTGACGTTGTCTTTCCTTGGTGGTGATCACGGTATTCTTTCTACATCTTTTATTACCTTTGCCTTGCTATATGATCATGCTACCATGTTTGCATAGTCACATGTTGATGATGTTCACTTGATTGGCACATTATGTCATCACTTATACACATATACTTATTCATGTGACTTGTGACGTCACGTTCCACATTTCTACACCCACACCTAGTGTTGATTCCCATCAATTCTCCTCGGGTGAGAAGAACTCGACCCCGTTGAGTAAGGGGTGTGGCTGCTCGCTCCTATGGATCTTGATCCATCCTCCGTAGCTCTGCCCAGGTGATCCTCACGTCATCAGATGTGGGTCGTGCTCTCCACTGTACCAAGTAGCATGGGTACGCTCCACTCTGAGTATTCGTCATATGCTCATCCTGTATATGTTTCATATGCTCACGCTACTGTGGGAATGAGGCTAGGGGTGGACACTCGGGGGCGGGGTCACTCTCAAAGGGAGGAGATGACTCGAAAGACTCACTAGGGATCACCGCTGGGTCCCTGTAGGTGACTAGATCCGATGCTTTGAAGGTAGAGCTGATCCCATGTTCGTCAGGCAAGTCCACAACGTATGCATGAGATCCGTCTTGCCTCACACTCGAAAGGGACTGGCACCTACGAGCTTGCATTAGACCGACTCGACTCGATGCATGCAGACTCCTAATTTGCACTCGACAAATGTATGTATAGACTCTGATCAAACTATACAAAAGTAGACTCACAAATGACCCTAGACAAACCTAATGCTATGCAGGCCCATACATATGCAATGGTGGTCCGGGACAATCGAATGTGGATTTAAGGATAGGGCCTCTATCAACTTGGGAGGACTCTGGACATCCTAAAGTGAACCAGTCATGCACTGGCGTTCTTTTGGGTTTGGGAGGTTTGGGAGGGCCAGGAGAGCCAAAGTTGCCTTTTTCATCACCCCTATAAGATGTTAGAGCATGTATCTCTTTCCAATGAACGGGCCCCTAGCTGAGTGTAGGTGGACTGGCCCGTGTGGGAGGGGTGTGATAGGTGACTTCCCTGACAAGGTGAAATGGAGGTTGTGGGTTACGAGACTCAGTAGAGAGGGGATCGAAGGGATCAAAGAATGTGTGACCCCTCGTGATGGGTTCCCATGAGAAAGGATCAAAAGGATCAAGAAAGGTTAGGGAACCAGTGATGTAGCTCCCTTTCGGCCCCGGGTATAGGTCCCCAATGTAGGCCAGCTTTTCATCAACTGGGGGGACCAAGGGAGTTGTTGGCTCTTTGAGAGGTGTAGGTTTCTCTACGAGAGAGAAGGGGTAATGGGGTGGAAAATGATGGAGCTCGTCAGGTAGACGTAAGAGTAAAATGAGCTCACTGGTGTATGGACCCACCATGTAGACTTAAGTAATAGAACCCAAGGATGGGTATATGAAGCTAATGCACCTGGATAGATCGGACCTAAGAGCCAACATGCTGGTCAGCTGCATTTGCCAACCTAATCCCTCAAGAAGATTATCCATAGTGTCCACGAAGTAAGAGGATTGGAAGGTGGTGCGAAAAGAGGTGGTGGACACTACCTGTAATGCGGGCTCTATGGAAGGGTAGAAAGAGATCGTGACATCCGAAAATAAACCCTTCTTTAACCAATAAACCAACAGCTTGTCGATAATTATCTCACCTGTGGGAAGCAGAGGTGGCTCTGAATGAGGTTCGGAAGGTGTGGCTTGTGCCAAAGGATCTCTCACGGGTGGGGAAGGGATGTCCTCTATGAGTGGAAAAGGACTATGGGACTCCGTAGATGGTGCCGGGTGGAGGCTATCTTCTACGACTTCCTTAGGCTCGGGCAGGAATCCGTCAATTTGAGCGCACAGGAGGGTCCGCCACTCGTGCCCCCGGTAGTGACAACATTGGCTGCCAGGGCCATGGGAGGTTCTTCAGAGGAGGTCATCTCGACACCTGCCTACGTCACCTCACTCGCCGCTCTTCTTCTCCTGGTGAGGGGGCCAGGCCTGGCGGCGAGCCTGGCCACTTCTTCGGGGTCTGTAGGTAGAGCCCCATACTGACTAGAGAGTCCTGCCATGTTATAGGTGAAAATTCTCTAGTCTCTGTTTCTTTTTGCCATCCTTCTTGACGGCTTGTTCGGGAATGCCAACCTGTCGAAAACTAACCATCGAGGCGGCGCTTCCTCCCGCATAGGGGGCTGGTGTCATTCCTCCAACCGGTTCCTTGATTCTGCGCTAGGCGCAGGTTGGATTTTCTCTTCTTCTTGAAATGTGGAGGCCACTACCCCTAGCAGTCTTTGACTACCCATAGGGGTGCTACCCGGGCCTCTGAGGTAGTTTCTCATGGCCTACTCAATCCCTTCCCACTCCTTATCGGGGAGAGCGACCGGTGGTTGCATCTCGGTGGTGACAGCATGATGATTATAACTTGCAAACGCTGGGCGGTCAGCACGGTGACGAAGCCTGCGGCGTTGGCGGTGAGCATTTTCGGGCAGCGCTAGCGCAACAGCTGTCAGTTGGTGGGTCATGGCCGTCACCTCGACCCTTTCGTCTCTTTGCCCCCTTCTGTGGCGGGCACAGCTAGGCCCCGCCTGGGCAGGTGCCATGGGTTGGGCTTCCTTGGGAAACGAAACTTATTTTAGCTATGTCAGCTTGTGAGCCGGTGTGTCTCTCGACACTACGACCGGAACGGCGAGTGCCATCTTTTCTTTCATCTTCTCTAGTCCTTGGAAGGAGTTGCGAACTGGAATGGTCGGCACGATGCGGTCCGGGATCACTTCGGACCTCTGTCCATTCAGATAGACTCAGATGGTTCCGACAGTCATGGACTTGCCGGAGCTAGAGATTCGGCGTCCCATAACAGTGCTACATTGTTCCTTCGGAGCCTCCTCCAATGGGATGCCCACCCTTCGTGCGATGGGCCGGCAGTCTGGTGCACATGGTGCACGTTGCAGCCCAACGTCCTCGGTGGGACGTTGTTGTTGTCCTCAGCCACAGCTCAGCCGGCAGCAGCTTCAGTGACTCCCTGGATGGGAGTGCTGGACTCAGGTTCGTCAGACGCCTCCACGTCCAGGATGTTAATGAAAGCTACCCCCAAGAAGTTAGGGAAGCCCATGACCGGGGGGAAGCTCCCGAAGCAGAGTGGGATGGCGAGATAGCCTTCTTGTATGTGGCTCTCCACGACTTGCCGGCCAAAGGAGACCGCCATTCTCGCAGTTGAAATGTGATTTTCCTGCATTTGCAAAGATGAAACAATCAGCACTACAAGAAGGGGGCCGCAGGGCCCCTAATTTCGGCAAAGAGATGAAGGGTGGATTGGTCCCACCGGGCATGCCAGACTTGTGGATGCACTTATTTTCGAAGATATTCATCTGTTGGTCTTATTCGGTTTGTTAAGTGCGTGGGCGTGCTAGTCACCGAGGTGACGATTTATTCGGGCTTCATGGAAGCCCATGGTGCACTCAATCTGACTTCGTTAGGTGATTGTGATATTCGGGTCGGGACCAAATCCTGTCTCGCCATAAAGGTCACGACGTCATTTACATCCCCCATACGAGGGAACACCCTTGATTAATTATCGAAATTAGGGGCCCTACGGCCAAAAGAATTAATACTAACTGCAAAGGAAAGAAGCAGGATTAAATCACACTAAGATTCACATCAGGATACGAGCCGCGGGCCGTGTCGGTCACTCATGGACCTTTTCATGTTCGGACAGAAGTCTATGATGGAGGTACGGTGAGGACCGAGATAAATCTGTTCAAATGTCTGCCGAGTGCACGATAATTTTCATGATGATTTGAAAAGAGTCCAGCATGGAAAATGGGTCCGGTTTAATTAAAATGTTGACCCGAGGCACGGTCGGGTCATGGCCATGTCGAGACAATCCCCAAGGCTCAAGCCCGGCCTGCGAGGGCAGTATTATTGTTCCTTCAGCACTGGGTCATAGGGAGAGAGAGACGGGGCTACAATGTTGATTTTATTGTCATTATCGGAGCCCTCAATTATTTTTTTGTGTTGCCCATTTTCCTTTTATTATCTTCTTTAACTCTCAGGAGGGAAATGTCTTGGATAGCAGGGGTGAGACGCTTATAGATGGTGATAAACTCAAACTACCTTCCTAGAGGGAACCTTAGAGATGATGCCAAGGAGGCGAGGGCATCGGCCAGAATATTCTGGTCGCAAGGGACATGGACAAAGATTAGGTTGGTGAACAATTTGGCATAAGCAGAAACTAGCTCTTGATAATCATCTAGCGAAGAATAAGTTGACTATCACCTACAATTTACAGCTCTGTGACACGAAGAGACTGGGCAGCTTCTAAGCCAGTTATAAGAGCCTCATGGTTAGCTATGTTGTTGGTGATTGAGAATGCGAGCTGATATGCCTCTGGGATGATGACACCATCAGGGGACAGGAGGGCAATGCCAATACCTCTTCCTTGAGAATTCAAAGCTCCATTACAATGTAATGTCCACATGCAATCATCTGACTGGTTGGACATTAGTTCCTCATCTGGAAACTCTAATTGGATAGGATCGAATTTAGGGAGAGGATGATGAGTGAGATGCTTGTCTATGGCATAGCCCTTAATCTCCTTTTGCTTGATGTAGGTGATGTCAAACTGGGAGAGGAAGCTTTGCCAATGTGCAAGCCTATCTGTGAGGATAGATTTTTCCAAGAGAAATTTGATAGGGTTCATTTGGGCAATCAGATGAACGTCTAGAGCCAGAAAGTAGTGTTTCAGTTTCTGCACCACCCATACAAGAGCGGCACAGGTTTTTTTCATAGTCGTATACTTCTACTCACAGAGGTTTAGAAGTTTGGACAAGTAATAGGTTGCCCTTTCCTTTCCCTCTTCATCGACTTGTGCCAAAATGGCTCTCGCAGAGTCGTCTAGAATAGAGACATAGAGGATCAAAGGTTTACCTGGTGTGGGGGGAATGAGAACGAGTCGATTGGCCAGATATTCCTTTAATCCTTCAAAAGCTTTTTGGCACTTAGAATCCCAATGGAATTCTATCCCTGGCTTGGTTAGCTCGTAGAAAGGTTTACACCTTTGTGAGTGCTGAGACACAAACCAACGAATGAATTGCAACCTCCCAATTAGACCTTGAAATTCTCTCAGATTCTTTAAGAGTGGCATATCTTTGATCACTTTGGCCTTGTTGGGAACTATCTCTATACCCCTCTTGCTCACAATAAAGCTCAATAGCTATCCCAATGAAACACCAAACACACACTTCTATGGATTCATCTTTAATTGGAACTCCCTTGATCTTTGCAACACCTTAGCCAGGACTTTTGGATGTTCTACCCTACTCCTTGATTTCACCAACAAATCATCCACATACACTTCCAAATCTACGTGTATCATATCATGAAATATTTCCATCACAGTTCTTTGGTAAGTAGCTCCAGCATTCCTTAACCCAAATGGCATGACCATATAACAATAAGTTCCCCAAGGTGTCGCGAATGATGTCTTCTCCTAATCCTCTTTTGCAAACGAATTTGATTGTATCCCAAAAATCAATCCATGAATGAGAGGGTTTCATATCTTGCCGTATTATCAATCAAATCATCGATGTGAGGTAAGGGAAAATCATCCTTTTAACACGTGCGATTAAGGTCCCAGAAGTCAATACATATTCTCACCGTTCTGTCCTTCTTCATAACTAGGACAATGTTCGCCAAACATTGAGGATAAAGGATGACTCTAATAAACCTAGCTTTATGGAGCTTGTCGACCTCTTCATTCATTTTCAAAGTCATTTGAGGGTGGAAATGCCTTAACCTTTGCTTAATCGAGATAGACCCTAGTTTTAGAGTTAAACAGTGTTCGACTAGGGTGGAATCCAGACCTGGCATATCCTTGTAGCCCCATGTGAATGTGTCCTTATACTTCTTGAGAATCTCAATTAATGTCTCTTCTTCATATGATGGCAAATTACCACTTATGAGGATGTTCCTACGATCTTTCTCAGTTCCCAGGTTGATTTCTTTGGTGGATTCTTCTACAATACTTGACGGCTCATCAAATCTTCTCATCCCACTAGCATAAGCATTAGTTACGTCCTCATATTCTTCATCCTCTTCTTCGATAGGGTACTCCTCATCCGTGATTTCATAGACTCCATACCCTTTTTCGATTATAGATTTCTCCTCACATTCTATCTCCGATAGTTGGATGGGATTTTCTAGCAGTTGGCAGAAAATGTGAGATGATAAGCAATAGGGATGGTTACTCCCTCTGGAGTAAGGAGAACAGCGTCGATCCCACGGCCTTGAGAATTGAGTGCACCATCAAAGTGTAAAGGCCAGAAGGGGAGATGAGTGATTATAGCAAGGTGTTCGTTTGGGAATTCATCCTGGATCGAATCTGTGCAAGGGATTGGAGAATGAGCCAGATGCTCAGCGATAGCGTATCCCTTGATTGCTTTCTGAACGACGAAGGTAATATCAAATTGTGAGAGAAAGCTCCGCCAGCGAGCTAATCTGTTAGAGAGGATGAGCTTTTCTAAGAGATATTGGATCGGATCCATTCTAGAGATCAACTTGACCTCATGGGCAAGAAAGTAGTGCTTGAGCTTCTGAGCCACCCATACTAATGCCGCGCAGGCCTTCTCCATGGTAGTATACTTAGACTCAGTAGGGTTAAACAACCTAGAACGGTAGTATTCTGCCCTTTCCCTTCCTTCGTCATCCACTTGAGCCAGGCAGCTCCTAGGGAGTCCTCAATAATAGAAATGTACAAAATTAGGGGTTTTCCAGGGACAAGAAGTTGCAGAACAGGGGGATTGGATAGATAAACCTTAAGATCCTCATAGGCCTTCTGACATTGCTCATTCCATTCAAATTTGGCTCCCGCTTTCAACAAGTCATAGAATGGGTGGCATCTTTGTGAATGTTGAGATATGAATCTCCTAATGAATTGCGAACGCCCGATCAGATCTCAAAGCTCGGTGATGTTCTTGGGTGGAGGCATGTTCATAATGACCTTTGCCTTATTTGGATCAATCTAAATCCCCCACTTGCTAACTATAAACCCTTGCAGCTTCCCTGATGCAACTCCGAACACACATTTCTTTGGATTTATCTTTAATTTATACTCCCTATCCCTTTGCAACACCTTAGCTAGAATCGTGGGGTGTTCTTCTTTGGATCTCGATTTCACCAAGATATCATCCACATAGGCTTCGATGTACACATGCATCATGCCGTGGAAGATAGCTATCATGGCCTGTTGATACGTGGCACCTGCATTCTTCAATCCAAATGATATAACAACATAGCAGTACGTGCCCTAGGGCGTGGTGAACGAGGTTTTCTCTTGGTCCTCAGGAGCAAGATGGATTTGGTTGTAACCAGAATAGCCGTGTTATCTACTAACACATCAATGTGAGGAAGCGAGAAATCATCTTTTGGACATGCTTTATTTAAGTCCCTGAAATCGATACAAATACGGACCTTACCATCCTTCTTCATCACTGGGACTATGTTCGCCACCCATTGCGGATATAGAATGACTCTAACGAATCTAGCCTTATGCAGTTTATTGACTTCTTCCTTAATCTTTAAGGCCATTTGTGGGTGGAATCTTCTCAACTTCTGTTTGACGGGTGTTGCCCCTGGTTTCAAAATGAGTCGATGTTCAACCAGAGCAGGGTCAAGACCTGGCATGTCCTCGTAGGACCAAGTGAAAGAATCACTATACTCCCTCAAGACTTTGATCAACTCCTCTTCAACCTGAGGAGGGAGATTAGTTGAAATTATAATTGGCCTAGGGTCCTCTTCGGTCCCAAGGTTGATTTCCTTAGTGGGTTCAGCCACTGCTGATGATGGTTCATCAAATCTCTTTAATCCTTGTGCATACAGATCAGCAGTGTCATCCACGTTGCTATCCTCATCTCCGGCTGGGTCCTTCTCATCTACAATCTCGTACACTCCCAAACCGTCATTGCTCCAGACCCTATCTAATTCCTTATCGTCCTCTATGACGATGGCGGTTGCTACAAACTCAGGGCATCTAAGAAGGGCGTGGCATGTCTGGGCTAGATCCTGAAGGAACCTATCTGGAATAGATTTATCATGACGCATTACAGGGTGCGTCGCAGATGTGGATGGCTAAACAACACGAGAACGAGATTCTACCCCAGATAATTTTTCTAACCTAGGAGACTCTGTGGACTGTACATATAATCTAGAAGACAGGAAATTGTTGGGAGATCGGAGATCAAACTAGAGGGGGAGGGGGTGAATAGGATGATCTGTTGACCGATTAAAACGATCAAACTCGCAGCAAAAGGATCTGTACTAGATCTAACGAGAAGTAGATCTAGAATTAATCAAATAGCGTCCCTATGCAAGCATCTAAACGACCCCGGGTGGTGCTGCGCGTCTGATATCGTCGCTCTTCTGCATCGCGTCGGTCTCGAGCCCTGGTGTCCTCACCAATGGGAAACGTCTCCACTGTGTAATAAATCTAACATATAATTAAACCTCCTTCAGGTAGTAGTTTTGGGAACTTGGTCAAGACTTCAAACGACACATTTAGCTGGCAGATACAACCAATCAGAGAATTGTTAACATGGATTTTCAGTTCATCTATTGCCTTGTTTAAGCTTCCACATTCAAGTAATATATATGCTCAGGCACATGGTCTCCTTATATAATATTGATCAAAATGCCTATATATGGCTTCCACAAGTTGAGTTGAGTTTAAATTAATTAAGTTCCAAATAGCATCTAATCGGATAGTCGGATATATCTGAATCCAAATAATATCCGTCGAATTCGAATTCGGATAGTGACAAAAATACAGCCTAATAGAATGTGTCGGATTCAGATATCCGACCGATTATAATCGGATACGAATTCAGATATCAGACTATCTGCTCCGTATCCGCTCCGTTTACAGGTCTATCTAGCGATCAGACCGCACGCAGCAGGCCGACTCCACATTCGCATTTAGTCCGGTCGTGACTCGGTGATGTGGAGGACGGGCTGTGACCCGGGGCAGTCCGACACGGTCGGAGTATACAAGGAGGTCGGTGGGAGGCCAACCGGAGGGTGGGGCGTGCGCCTGGCTCAGCCGGGGTAGATCCCATGCTCGAGTACGCGATCGAATTCTCTCACGCACAAGGCACCAATGGTCCTCACTAACGGGGATCGGGAACGGGCACTCCCTCACCGTCGACACAAGCGAGATGAGATACCGGGAGACCAAATCAGAAAGGAGAGGGGGCATGCCACGTACCTTTCCAGGTCTAAAAGATCGGCGGGGAGCGTGCTCAGTCGACCCGCACGTCGCGGCGACGTCGCTTCCGCTGACCAATGTTAAACTTTCACTCAGAGAGGGGGAGTGAGGAGACGGTGTGTACGTGACTATCCTCACGCAGTAGGGGGGACGAGGGGAGAGGATCCGAAGGCTGCTGTCATGTGCAGTCCGGGACGCAGGCCCGTAGGGACTGCTGGGCAGCGTTGGGGTCCGGGGCGAGGCCGTGGGCAGCTGCGATCAGACCCTAGCAGTGGCGGTCTCTCCTGGTCGTCCTATAGAGCCTGAGCAGCCAGGCGGAGTGACCGGACTGGAGAGGACGTGAGGACGCCGAGGGAGGGCGCGGCGTCAGTGCTGGTGCTGGTGCAGGTCGTGGTCGACAGACCGGTGTTCGGGAATGGGCTGTCGTCGACGGCATGGGTAGGCTGACCAGCGGGGGTGGCCGGCCGCACTGTCCTGCAAGGTACTCCCATAGTGCTGGAATGGAGCCGGGGTAGAGCCGGGGCAGGAGGGCGAGGCGGACGCGCAGCCGGATGAGCGCAGGTCGGTGGCGGTCCTGCTAGACAGACTGGACGGGGGCGGTGACGCAGCACTCCGGATGGGCCGTAGGGCAATCGTGTGAACCTGGCACAGGGATCTCCATGTGGGCATCTCTCCAGGGGTGCCGGGATGCGGCGCCAGAGGGGCTGGGTCGTCGTAGAGCGGGAAGCGAAGCCAGGAGCGTGGGCGGCCGACTGCAGGTATGGTCTGCTTCCTGCTTCGGGGCGTATCCTGAGAAGGAGGAGGAGAAGGGGCGTAGCAGCAACAAGGGGAGGGGAGGGCGGAGCCAGTGGGGGGATCAAGGAGGGGAGGAGAACTGGAGGAGAGGAGGAGAGGGCGCTGTTGGAGGCTAGAGAGAGGAGGAGGAGAGGGGGGGGTGCAACCAGGCCAAGAAGGGAAGGGTGCAGGCCAGATCTGGGAGAGGTGGGGAATGGGGGAAGGTTTCCTTTGAGGGAGGGCGGAGGGAGGAGGGAGAGGGGTTTTAGGAGAAGTTTTTGAATGTCGGAGCAGGAAAGGAAAGGGGAGGAGTGGAAAAAGGAAGGGAGAATCTGGGTTGAAGCCTTGGAGGAAAGTGAGGTGGAGGGGAGGAGGAAACTTGGAAGGTAGGGGAGTGATTTGTGGAGAGGGAAATAGGAAGGGCGTCTAGGTGGTTGCCAGTACTTATAGGGCTGTTAATGGGCTCGGGTTAGGTTTAGATATGCCCGACTTGAGTCTGACTTATTAATATTAAAATCTATAGAATGGAAGGTTGGGGTAAAGAACATCCTGCCAAGCACCACCCCCCGGGAAGCCAATCCAAACTCTTGATGGTCAAGGTTTAGATATATCAAGCTCAATGCAAACACGCGCAGCATTCGTTTGGGATAAATTCGAAGTAGATTGATCAATTTTAAGAACCTGTCCAGTATTGCCAGTAATGGATCGAAGCAATGGCTCAATGTAAAAATTAACTAGAAGACCTGGAAGAGATATCCATACCAGAAGGAGAGGCGAATCAGCTGAAGGG
The DNA here is from genome assembly GCA_024336825.1 of Amorphophallus titanum. Taxonomy (NCBI): domain Eukaryota; kingdom Viridiplantae; phylum Streptophyta; class Magnoliopsida; order Alismatales; family Araceae; genus Amorphophallus; species Amorphophallus titanum. The sequence goes on along the minus strand of JANBPO010001371.1, from coordinate 1,704,053 downwards.
GAAAAATCCATGGTCCATTTGAAGAAACGGAAGAGACGTCCATGAACAAAAAGAGTTTCCTTGAGCAATAACAGCAGGTAATCTTCATAGTTCCTGAATCGTAGAAGAAGATGCCTATTATCGAGAACACTTATCATATAATCCTATTTAAACCCACATCTGCTAGTTAAATGAGCCCTGATATCAGAGAACGCCGGTCTCCCTTGCGGAGTGTGAGCTACCAAAGAGAATGCAAATGGACGAAGAGATGCCGATATCTCGTCCTGGCTAAAGAAAATAGCAGGTTCCCCATTATCTGTCGTTGTTGGAGCATGGACGATCCCCTGTACCACCGATGGCGGCATGGAGGATGAAATAACCTCAGCAAAAGAACGAACTCTGGAGGCTTGAGCGGGGCCAGGGGCATCAGGGAGAGAGGACGGATCCCCAGGGTGAGTGGAAGGAGAAGAACTAGAAGCAATGTCGGAAGAGGAGGGAGGGGGGGGACACCGGCGGCCCCCCGGGGATAGCCATGGACGGAGTCTTCACGCCGCCAGAAAGACTAGGTCAACCCTGCGTCGACCTCAAGCCTTCAAGTGCCGACCTCAAGCCTTCATGCGTCGACCTCAAGCCTTTAGGCATCGACCTCAACTCACGCCGCCGGAAAGACTAGGTCAACCCTGCGTCGACCTTAACCCTTCAAGCGTCGACCTCAAGCCTTCAAGCGTCGACCTCAAGCCTTCAGGCGTCGACCTCAACCCAACATCGACCTCAAGTCTTTATTTTCATTTTTGAAATTTTTGATCGACCGCCCCTAGGCTGGCGGTCGGCCGCCACTTTCGGTCAACCGCCCCTGGGCTAGCGGTCGACCGATATCTGGGCAGTTTCCAGATTTCATCCGTTTGGTTCCTTAACCCCTTTAGCTCAGTCCGTTTGCCCCTTTAGCAGTCCATTCACATCTGTGGCATCAACCTTGACAGTCTTGAGGGTGCCAACTGAGTCTTTGACCTTGTGTTCTCTTGGCTATGCTTCATTGTGCATTGACTTTGGCTATGTGAAGAGCCGACTCATTTCATTCTAAGTGTTGAGTTTTTCTTTGAAACCAACTTGATCTTCTGATAGCTGTCCAGCCTTTTGCTTCTTGAGGATATTTACATCTTTGCTTGGGTGCCATCATTGGGTTTTCACATTTGCCATCTCCACTTCATGCCTTGGCCATTCATCTGCTTATCTGTCATGAAGAAAACATTACGTATTTCAATTATACAGAAGTGAAAAATCATCAATAACTTATAGTGTTAGCCATTATCAAAACCATGATATACTAATGACTGCATGGGCACAACAACCACAAAGTGTAGACTGCAAAGAAGGGAAACTAATCAGGGGGCCCAGGGATGGTTCACTGGGGAAAACCCTCCGATGCCTAAGTCACCGGACTAGTAGAGCGATGGTGCGAAGTTATGAAGGGAAGATGACGAAGATGCGCGAGATCCCTCTCCACCAGAAGAGGTGAAGTGGTTCCTTCTCAGGGGGAGTTTAGGAGTGCAGTGTCTTACCTTTCGCCGGAGGGTTTCCCAAGTTTAAATAGTACGCCCGTTTCATGAACTTTGCAAGCGGAGGAGTTCAAGGCGGGGGTTACATCCTCGACGTGGGCTCTTTAAGGCTTGAGGATTCTTGGCATCCCTTATCTTTATAACCTCCTGATGTTCGAGGACTCTCAAAGGTGGGTTGGATAAGCATTCGTCGGTCGGCCCAAGCAGGAAGCGTCGTCTCCTATCCGAGTGATAGAGGTCATAGCTCGGGCGAGGGGCAGGAGGTCGCGGTGGGCCATATTCACGACCGAACTGACACTCGGACTTCCGAGCCTAGAGGCCACCTAGGAAGCGCTTGATTCCAAGTGACTTATTGGGCTTAGTTTATAGTAAGTCGGCCCGACGAGCTGTCACTTAGGGGAACTAGGCCTCATTTGGTCTGGCAGGACCGTGTTTGGCCGCTCATACATGGGCTGCGGAAATCCCCCTCTCCACTTGTCCCCCTCCTACTCCTGAGCCAGGTTAGGCTCGGTTGAGTAGCCGTTGGGGTCGAACTACTGTGGCTCGGGTGGGTGGAGATCCGATCATGATAGAGGACCACGTGGCGTGGTTATCTGTGCTCGTAATAATGGTAATCCTGGCGTATTTGAAGTGAGGAGGCACCCCTTTTTTCTTGGAGGTCGGAACGTCGCGCTGCCTCCCGCGAGGGGTTATAAGCATTGTGCACTGTTTATGTGCCAAACCCCCATTTCCTTAGGGTTTTACTCTCCATCGATTTTGTGCTTGGGGTTCTTCATGCGTCGTGAAGGTACGGCGGAGGAGTAGGGACTTGCGGCGGTGTTTGCAACGTTGGCGGAGGCTACTGTGGCGGCGATTCAGCAGCTCCCCCTTTCCCCAGGGTCTTCAGAGTCATCTCCTCTAAGTTCCCCTTCTGATTCCATGGTAGACCAGCGTCCAGAGGTCGAGGGACCGGAAGGTGGGAGCGCTGCGGGGGCCGTGGTGGTGCCGCCGGCCCCAAAGTGTAGTGAGCAGGGAGAGGTGGAGGTGAAGCGGCTGGAGTGCCAGTATCGCTTGCCCTAGAAGTACCATTTCATCTCGACCCTATCGAGTAAGGGGTGTGATGGCTCGGGTACACCGACGGATCCGTCACCGTGCCAAGTAGCACGGGTGTGCTGCACTCCAAGTGATCGTCACCTGCTCATTCTGTATATACTCGATATGTGCATGCTGCTATGGGAACACACTAGTGATGGAACACTCCGGGTGGGGTCACTCTCAAAGGGAGGAGGTGACTCGAAGACTCACTAGGAATCACCGCTGGGTCCCTATAGGTGACTAGATCCGGGCCCATACTCATCGAGCGAGTCCACTCACCTCATAAGAGACTGACATTAACGAGCTTGCACAAGACACATGCAGACTCACTATGATTTCCTAATATGCCGGACACATGCATGGATAGACACACAAGACCCTAGACACACCTAATGTTAGTCCGACCCGTACATGGGTGACGGCGGACCAGGACACCCGAATATATGCCATGCATGCATTTGACGTAACCGGAGGTTGACGTCATGGGGAACTCCTAGACATCCTACGATGCACCACTCATGGACATTGGGCTTGGATTTGGGAAGTCCGGGAGGTCCGGGTGGTTTAGGTGGGCCGAGGAAACCAAAGTCTTCGTTACCCCCAAATGATGGTTCGGACCTATTGCTATGTGGAGGTTGCTTGGCCCGAATGGAAAAGGTGTGATAGTGAACTCCGCGGAAGAAGTGGAGTGAAGATGATAGCTCGGGAGGTTCACTAGTGAAGGGGTCAAAAGGGTCAAAGAAGGTATGACCCCATGAAGTGGGTTCCCCCATGACTCGGTCCCAAGTTAAGAATTCATAATCACCGTCAGACATTGTGATCGGTGGGACGATAGTCATGTCTAGAAAATAGGATTCCTCCCTTGGGCAAAATGCAACGAAGTTGGACTCGGCCAGCATCGGGAGGAATAAAAGAATCTCCATAGTGACACACCTTCATTTACCTTTGCCAGTAGGGCTCCCAAAGAAGCGTCCTTCGCAGCAATGTATAGTATTAGTGGCTTTCCTTTGACTTGTGCTCCCAACACCGAGGGAGTGAGAAGGTATTCTTTGATTTGCTCAAATGCATGCTGGCACTCCTGATCCCATATGAATGGTGTGCTCTTTTTCATCAATCTTCCAAACAGTGCGCATCTTCCTGAGAGATTGGATATGAAGCGCCTGATGTAGGCTAGCCTTCCTTGGAGGGTCCTTAATTCTGTTATGTTTTTGGGAGGGGGCAACTCCCGAATGGCCTTGATTTTATCAAGGTATATTTCTAACCCCCGATATCTGACAATAAAACTGATAAATTTGCCACTCGAAACACCAAAAGCTCATTTCATTGGGTTCATCTTCAGTTGAAATTGTCGGAGTCTTTCAAAAACCCGACATAAGTCATCCCGATGATCTTCCCAGCTTCGGGTTTTAACGATGATGTTGTCAACATAGCACTCGACGAGGTCTTGGGGCATTTCATCAAAAAAAATTGTCATCACCCTTTGCTATGTGGCACTGGCATTCCTCAGGCCGAAGGGAATCCTTTTGTAATTGAAGATCCCTTTGGGGGATCGAAAGGCCGTGTGCATCTTGTCTTTTGATGGTCATGTAGATCTGATTGTATCGTGATGATCTATCCATGATTGTATCATGATGATCTATCGATGAAGGATAAAGCTTCATGACTAGTGGCCATATCAACCATAGTTTCAGTGATTGGGACAGGAAAATCATCCTTCGAGCAAGCTTTATTTAAGTCCCTATAGTCAATGCAGACTCAAACTTGGCCATTTTTCTTTTTAACGGGGACTATATTGCCGAGCCAGATTGGATAAATGCAAGGCTCTATGAAGTCCACCTCTAAGAGTTTGTCAACTTCAGCATTCACTTTAAGCTCAAGCTCATAGCGCATACATCTTGGAGTTTGTTTGACAGGCTTAACGGTGGAAAGTGTCACCAATTTGTGTTCTACCACAGATGGGTCCAGCCTATTAAAATACTTTAACTCTCTCAGAGAAATGCCAGAAAAGAGCCGAAAAATCTATAAAAATCGGCAGAACTGACAGAATCGAGTTCGGGTCCGAACCACTACGGATCCATTAAAACACAGACGTTACAGATATGGAGTTCTGTCACCACTGTGCCTGTAGATCTCTCTTTGGGTATTTCTCTGGCTCTGTGTATGCGTCTTTGTTCTTGTGTCTCTGTAGGTCCATGTGTTCATACCCTCCTAGGTTCGTTGAGGAGTTATTTATATTGGTCGTAATGCGTTGTCTCTTTCCTGGCTCAGTGAGGGCGCGGTTAGTGGAGCGATGATGCCCTGCTTGAACGTGGGGGATCATCTGTTATCCACTCATCTGTTCTCTGAGGAATGGTGTAAAGACCCAAGATCCGGATATCGGGAATGACCCGACACCATTCGAATCCTGGCCCACCGCACACGAGCCAAAGGGCTCGGAAGGGCTAAAAGGATAGGTGTGGTATACACAAAAATAGAAAATAAAATAGGATAATTCACCAATTAACAGAAATAAATAACCAACTACAACAGAGCCCAGTCCAATAAAAAGTACAGTCTAAGGCAGAGAACATACCAAATGCTAAGTGAACACTCGACCTGGCCAACTGGCAACTAAAAACCTCCATGCAATGCCCTCGAACCTCAAGGAAGAATCGCAACACCTGAAAATCAGGGGTGAACCTCCTATCACTAGCTCAGTAGGGGTCCTGCGGAACCCCAACCGAAAACAACGATGGTACGGAAAGTAGCAATAGCAAGAACACAACAACAACAGAATTAGCTACAACAACGATGGCAAAAAATACGGCCGTACACGAATCCCCAAAACACGACAGTCAATGAAACCACGACACTACATCTACTCTTACCGAAAAGGAAACTGATACCCCGATCCCACAGTCGGGGGACCACCAAACTACGCACCACCCTAGCCACGTTACTAAGAAAACGTCACGACATCTCGGTCGTGGAGGTCTGTGCTCACACATGAAGGCCCACATCGAAACCATACATAAAATCTCGTCTCGCAGATGAGAAACAGGACCTCGAGTCACAATAAAATCACGTCACGTGACGGGAGTACCTGCCCACCAGAAGCAACACCAGATGCATCCACTGACGTCTTAGTCTGCGCCTCAGGTGTCTCCCTCCGACCCAGTGGAAACTGAGACACCGTACTAGTAACCATAGAACAAGGACTAGCTGGGGTCGCGCTCATCAGTGCGTGTTCTCTACCCCCGGCTACGCGTGCACACACAGACCATCTGCTCTAGGTCGGGTCCTCTAGCTGGTTTTCCCCCCAACCGAACTCAGGCTATAAAGGCAAGGGGCCCTACGGTAACCAGCCTAAAAATCATCTCACTCAGGTCACGCTCTCCACCACTCCCAAGTGGGTCCGCATACACGTGCGCAAGAAAGCTACGACTAGTGGGGGCTCACTAAACATGAACACTGAAACAACGCATGCACCCATCGCAAGTAACGCGGAGTAATAGGTGGTTCACGGCCACCAGACTCAGGATAGCCCACTAGACCTACTAAATCCAACGGTCCTTGAGTCACGGGACTTGGGTCAAGATCGTTGCACGTGACAGCACATCACTGCCAATCTAGCCTAATCCCTAGGTCTGAAATCCTGATGACACGATTTTCAAGGTAGCTCACAAGCCGCTGAGTTGATCCCTCATTTAAGGGATGCATGGGAAACCTCCAGCTCCACGCTGGTTGGCTGGACTCATAGTCCAAGGCCACACACATGGCTCACTCGAAAACCACCTTCTCGGAGAAACCCACGTCGTGCGGGGAGAGCCCACCGCACTCATGCTGACTCACGATGACTCGATCTAGCAGAGCATGAAAGCCCAGATCACACGGGGTCTCCCAGACCCCCAAGACCTACAGCACACCAATTGAGGTAACACGGTACCTCCGGACACTCAAAAATACGAACACAAGACCCACGGGTGTCCGGGACATCCATGAGGCTGAAGGTCAACCACTGGGTCACAACCGGGTCGACTGGAGACCAACACAATGCAAAATAGACACGGCAAGCACAAAAACCACCTAGCGGTCCTCTCTGGACCGTTAGGGATCCTAGCGGTCTCCTCCGGACCGCAAGGCCCGGCCTAGCGGTCTAGGTCCATCATTCCGCATTGCACTTAAGCATAGTCGAGAATTCAGAAGTCCGTCATCCCGAGTTTAGGCAACAGGCGGCCATCAAATATCTTAAGGAGTATAAACTCTTCACGATTTTTATTAAAGAGGAACTCAGAGTTTATATGCTCGAAGCTATTAGCCTCCGGCATTCTACCTATAATGCAAAGGTTATGGGGGCTGCATTACCCTCTGGTCCCATAGTTGTGGAGATCTGCAGCTGCATTAGCACACATTAGCAAAGTTCATAAACAATAATAACAATGGAACAATAGGCATATTTCATTTAATGATCCTTTAGACCATACATAACAAGGACGCATAGCTCACAAGGAGGGGGATGAGGGCGGCCAGGTCGCTAGCCATCCCATGGTCTGGGTGGCCAGACTTGTGGTCGCCTAGATCAGGGCCGGGCAGCCATCGTCTTGGCCGCCCTCCCTTGCTCTTATCCCAAACCACGTGGGAGTCTGAGCTAGGTAGGACTCTTGGCCTACAAAAGGGCCCCACCAGGGCATTCTTACTCTATCATTAAACATCAACTTGAAGCTAGAGGAGCAGTCCTAAGGAGGAGATTAGGCATGGCATCTTCTTCCACCCCGTGAAGAGGCCATGAACTTAGTGTTCTTTCTGATGTACCCGGCCACCTAAGCAACCTTGTGAAGCATGGCAAGGTATGGTTTGTGTGACATAAATGCAAAAGTTCTCTTTTTTTGTATTTGGCAGGATTTTGCCCGTTTATTGATTGATTTTATTTTCTCTTCTCTCTTCTCCCTTATAAGTGATGCAGCATGTGCCTGCTTTTCCTGGGGCAAGACACGCCCGTCGCTACAGCTAGCTCCATGACTTGATGGCGGCAATCACACCCGCCATGAGAGTATTCATGCACCAATGGCATCTGATCCACCTGGTCATCATGGCGAAGTGCTTCAGTAGCATGAGGTGGAACTGGAAATCATTAGCAGCACTGATTGAGTTGTGGCATCCAGATACCCACACTTTTGTCTTCCCCGAGTTCAAGGCCTCAGTGCTGGTAGAAGAGTTGGATTTCATCTTTTAGTGGAGTGATTTGGAGGTGGGTGAGCTGATTGACCTTCCTCCCTGGGATGAGATCTTAGCAGAGATCATGAGAGATAAGCGTGAAGTTCACCGGATGACTGACCAGCGAGGGATCCTAGTCGACCACCTAGTAGGTTGGCTCTTGGGCCATGTGAAAGACAAGGCAGTGGAAGCGGATCGACTGATGCGTGGTGTGACGTTGTGCTTGGGCGGGGCGTTGCTCTTCCCTACATCAGGCGATGTGCTGAGGCGAGAGCACGTGGGGCCACTGACTCTCCTATGGACAGGGCACTCTCTTTCCTAGGTGGTGTTGGCTCACATGTACTGCAGGGTCACTCAGATGAGCCTTGGCGGTAGTGCCATGGGGAGTCTCTACCTTCTACAGATGTGGATGGAGATCCACTTGAGCTTTGACTTTGATGACGAGGTGACTACTACTTCTCGAATCTTCGAGAAGAGCGCCATCTACCCAGCGAGGGCTATCTTCAGTCTTGAGGATCAGGTGATGTGCAAGATAGCATTACTAAAGACCAGAGATGATTGGCGTGACTATCTGAACTTTCTGCTTGAGGACGAGTTTGTGTTCGTGCTGATGATGTATCGACATGAAGAATTCAGAGTGCGCGGATTGTCAGAGCAGGAGTTATGGCTTGTGGGGGCCGAGGACTTAGTGTTGTACTAGGCACACCGCTGCCATCGCCATGTGGGGTTGCCCAGTCGGATCCCATGGGCTGCTTCAAAGGGAGTATTGATTACAAAGCGCCTTCTGGGAACTGACTCGGATCGACGGTGACTTCAGAGGATCGGGAAGATGTGGAGATGCCATGCCGCTGTGGTGAAAGCCAAAGTTGATATTGAGGAGGACAAAGATGATATGAGGTGCTATGCAGGCTACCTATAGAGCTTCAGGCTAGCTGTGAATGAATTCTTTATGAGGCGGCACACCTGAATTGATATTTGTTTAGCATTTTTATGGTTATTTAGTAAATGAAATAAATGGACTATATTTTTATTTTTTTTTATTTTTGTTTTTTAATAGTGAATGGTTGATGGGATCGAAATAGCATGTGAATGAAATTGCATCATTTTTCCTATTTTTAAATGATGGCCCAGTTGCACCCGGCCCAGCTATAGGCTGTCTACCAGGCCTTGCAGGGGACCAACACCCCACCTTCCATGATTCCCCAAGGCCTATCCAATACCCCCGTCCAACACACCCCGATCAATCTCACTCTGGTCCAGCCTAGGACCATCACCTTCTCCAATCTCGAGACGGGCCAGTCCTCGGCGTTGGCCCAGTCATCTTATGATAAGGGAAAGACCACTCTCCCTTCCTCTTTCCAGTTGGATCACCACACCTCTACCCCATCAGTAACACAAGTCTTTATGGGCCCATCAAATTTCTGGCGCCCTCAGCAAGGGGCAGCCCAGGTCCACCCCAATTCGGGTCATCCCTCCGCCCAATATCCTTCTTATGGGCATCCTCCCACTCAGGTTGCTTATCCTTTGGCGCCATCTTACGGGCCACCTCCTTCAGCTACTTTACCTTCTGCTCCCCAGATCCAAACTCCTTCTTTTGCTACCCCTGCTCCATCTAGGGAGCAGGAGCTCCTCGATAAATGGGCCACCATGTAACAATAACTCGACTTCTTGTAAAAGCGGGTTAGCCCACAGTCCTTGACCGATGTGCCCGTTCCTAGCTTTCAGAACATCTGTTTTCCTCCACAGTCTGAGCTCCCCAATTACCAGAAGTACGATGGGAACGGTAATCCCTTTATTCATGTGAGGGACTTTCCATATGAGTCGGCACAATTCCAATATGATGATCGCCTCATGGTGTATTTGTTCTGCTGGTCATTGGACGGAGTTGCATTAGAATGGTTCTATTCTCCACCATTGGAAGATGCCGAGGGCTTCAAGATAGTCAAGGACAAATTTATTCAGTGATTTCAAGATAGGATCGGCCCAAAATATTCATTCACAGATTTAGTGATTGAGAAAATGAAAGCTGATGAGGAGTTTGCAACATATGCTGACAGATGGAGGCAGATGGCCGCCAGGGTGCCTGGCCATATTCCGAAGGAAGAGAAGGTCAAACTGTTCATTTCCAATGCTACTCTGACCTTCCGCAATATATTGGCTATGAATGACATATCTAACATGCATCAACTATATAGCCGGGCGTGGTTCATTCAAACGCAGTTTAAGGACTCTCCCATCCACTCCCTATTCGAGGCCCAGAAGCCCAAATACAATAGAAAATCTCAAGGGCCTGTCACCGAGGGAGTCCAAACAAATGAAGAAGTTCAAGCTGTTACCTTCCCTCCCGCCAACCAAAATAACCAAATTCGCTTTCCCCAGAATCCCCGCAACACCTAGTCCGCTCCACAAAATCATCCCCCACTCGCCTTCGCCACTCCACAAAACCCTCCGCCCGCTTATTCCACTCCACCAAACCCTTCGCACACCTTCCCCGTTCCAAAAAACCCCTACTCCGCTCCACAACAGCCTCCACCACCACCGCAATACCACAATGTTCCTCCCCCTAACGGCTACAACAATAGCAAGCGCTCGGTTCTGAAGAGAGCCCAATATCCTCCTCTGCCGGAAACTCTTGCCGACATATTTTCGACTCTCATTTCAATAAATGCCATGCAACTTCCTCCGGAATGGCCCAGTTGGAATTTGGCTTTTGATCAGACAAAATACTGTGTAATCCATAGGTAGCCAGGCTACACCATCAAAGGATATTTTCAATTCTGAGACCTGCTATATGATTTACATGAAGGACACAGGATTGACTGGGCTAAAATGCATAAGGCCATTATTGAGCTAAAAGAAAAAAGAAGGCAACCGCCAAGGCAGCAAGTGCAGCAGCAAGCACCGTAGCCACAGCAACCACAACAGGTTCAAGACTTGGGGATCTATCAGAACCCAATGTCGAACCATCCACTCGCTCCGCAACCTCAGCCGTCAGCACCGGCTCAGGTAAATGTAGTTCAGCCTCCGGCCCCCAACACCGGATGGTCCTTTGATGATGACGGCACAACCCACCAAGTCTCCGCCTTCCATCACAACTACCCCTCCACTTCCACCATCTTCACACCCATACTCCAAACCCTTCCTCCATCCGCTACACCGTTCATCCACCCGTTCACCCTCCCTTCCACGTCCATGCCAACACCTCCATCTTGCCTACTACTTATCACCCCCACCGCTATCACCACTACCCTTCCATCTAACCCTCCTCCCACACCAACACCCATCATCTACACGTCGCATACAATTTTATCTTATGAAAAGAAAAATTTACATAATTTAACTAAATACGCGTTGCATATCAAACATCTTTCTTCCCCTTTTTGTCAGTAGCAAAAAGATCACAACAACATTGTTGGCACCTATTTATTTTCTCAAATTAATCGAGGATTAAGCATAGGAGGTAAATCCTCCCACAAAAGTTGGCTCTTCTCAGCCTTCCGGATCGCCAAAGCCTTCTGGCGATACATGTGGCTGTGCTCGAACTACTAATTGGCGTAATGGACGTCAACCCCCCCGCAGTGGTCTAACCCTGGTGTCGGCAATCGCTCCGGCACCCTGCAACAGTAGAAATCCCAACAGGTGGCTGCTAACAGGTGGCTATCCTGACCTTTAGGCAACCGGCTCGCCAAGGGGAACTCCTGGTTTGGTGGGATCCTCTAATCGTACTCGAAGTTTCGGGCGAACCGGTGCAGGTCGTAAGGCTCCAGAAAGCTCGTAGCAGATTGGTGTCGCCCCAACACCGTCGACTGGGTGCTAATCACCCACTCCGTGTACAACACGGCATCCGGCCCTCGCTGGTAAGGAAGGGCACAGGCTGCCCTGCCACTCGAAGCACTGTCAAAGGGGAGCCCATCCTCTCCCTTGCCGGGCAAGTAAGATAGGGCCCTCCTAGCCCACTCCAGCTGTGCAACAGTGTCCCTGTCTGGCTATCCTGTGAATCTGAATAGCAAGGGCACTGTTGGGTTTGCCACCGTCGTCCATGTCACCAGTCTAGGAAACAGTAAACTAGCCCACACACTGAGGTAGTGGGTTAGCAAAAGCAAACTCCGCTCACGCGGCGCAGGATGTTCCGACAATACACCCAACCCCTGATAAATGTTGGCCAACGTTGCAGGAGCCAATGCCAGCCTCTGCCCCTCTGCCAGTAAGCACACAGGCCACAACAACTCGACCCTCAACAGACTATCCTCCCCATGCGGGACTACAAACGTTGCTAGCCAGTAAGCCAGATACGCCGCCAAGTGCATCACACCTGGCAATCCATGGGGGTTCCACCCCTCCCGCAGTGCCTATATAGATATATCTGGAGTAGGTCCTGAACCACAACTCCACCTCCGTTTACTCCTCCCAAGGAGTCTGGTCTCTGGCAAACTCCTGGTAAAAGTAGAAGGACTCACTATAGAAATGACGGACCCACACCTTCAGCGACACCCTGGGAGTCTACGCCGCTCTCTCTCTCCCGGCCAAGGCCAGGTCTCTCCAGGTCTTCAGTAGGTACTGATAATTGTGATGAACCCAGTATCGCCCCTGTCTGTCAGTGTGGCTGTGGTAGAGGTAGTCTAGCACCACCTCCTTGTACCCTTCGCTGTTGATCGGCAAGCTACAAATCCAGAAGAGAGACTACAAGTCTAGTGAAGTCTCCCTCTTTGCTGTCGCCACGATGTTCCATCGGCGGTTGAAGTGCTCTGCCTAGTGCCTGAAGTAACCCCGTATAGCAGGGGTACCCATACAGCGCCGCGATCACTGCATATCTGATCTCGGCCCAGTCCAGGAGCACTCTGTAATGGTGCCCGATCCCCATCAGTCACTCAGTCGCCCCCTGATGATATCTGTGCGAAGGGATCACCGCCCAGCAGTCGTACCTGCTCACGACCGTTTATCGAAGAATGCCGTCCATAAGGCTATGGTCATCATAGCCCTCGCCAGCATACTGCAGCCCTGACGACTTCAACACCAGCCCCATGGTCCACTCCGTCTCTGCCCGGTGGTGGCCGTGCAAGTCCCAGGAAGCGGGACCCAGTGCTCCAACACGGACCCTGAACAGGTCCGCCCTGTTGAAAAAGCCCAGACTCTCGGCGCTGGGAAACTAACGCTGCCTCCAGTAATCTATAGAGAAGCTCGGGAAGCTGTAGAGGGTGACCCCATGTAGGCTGTCCCTGTAATGTCTCAGATTTTCAGATATTTTTCGGATCAGGGTCCGTGGGTTTCGGATCGCTTTCGGGAGTCCCAGATAGCATTTCGTGGTTTACGCGTGTGTTTACCCTGATGAGTCTTCGAAATTCTGTGCAGGGTGAACCGTTGCGTCCTTCGACTCCGGGATGTTACCAACGTGTTGTGCTCTTCCTGAGGATCGCAGAGGTAATTTTTCATATTTGTTTGATTTTGTAGAATTTTGAGCCCCCTCAACTCACCGCATCACACTTGGAGACGAGAACGGACAATGTAGAATGACAATCACACAAATAGCAAACCACAATGCAAGAGTTTTTAGGTGGTTCGGACGCACCCGAGTGCAGTCCTACGTCCACCCCTCTCAACCCGAGAGGATTCCACTAAGACCGCTGCACGACGGCAGCGAAACGATCACAAGGATCACACACGGTCACAACGGCCCCACACACAAGCGCGTTCTCGTACGACGACGAGCAACCACGCACACGGAGACGATGCTCCGAAATCGTATATGAAAGTAGAATATAAGGAAATACAAAGTCCAGTTCAGATGTGATAAACTATGCTCAAATGAAGATGTAGAAACGAGAAAACAAGAAATCCCCCGTTAAATCTTCAACAGATCTTGGAGTTAAGGTGGAAGGGTGCACTAGAAATGTTAAACCACGAAGTGGAAGCAGCTGGTCCTGAAGAAACGATCACCCAAGACAACGGGCGGTGGAGAATGGCAGCAACCGCCTCCAGATCGATGCTTGGGCTCGTGGAAGGCGATCTCTGCGGCTTCTTCTTCCTCCTCCAGCAGGTGTGCGACTCCTTAGCCTCTATTCTTGCAAGGATGAAATCGTTTAGTCCCAAAAATCGATTGTTCTACGAATGGAGATCACAGCTCCTATATACTCAATGAAACAAGCCGCAAAAAGACCCAAATGCCCAACATAAAACCTTCTCAAACCAACACCCAATCATGCAGAGAAGCCCTAAGGGTTTTATGGTAAAAAGCCATGGCAAACGGATCTCACAAAATGGGTTTCGAAAACAATCCAGAAATCACGATCCGGACGCGACAGAAGTGTCGACTCTGTGAGTCGACACTTTCTTCGTCCCGTTCTGCTAAACCTCAAAGCAAAGAACACAGGACAAAACATAGCGCAGTCAGTCAGTGTGTGCACACGTGGTCAGGGATTATGGACGCTTGCTGACGAGCACGTCCCCAACTAGACCCTTGTCGTGTGGTTACTAGTATGGTGTCTCAGTGTCCGCCTGGAACGAGTAGGGAGACACCTAAGGCGCGGACTAAGTCATTAGTGGACGCATCCGGCCATGCTTCTAGTGGGCAAGTACTCCCGCCACGCGATATGTGACTCGAGTTTCAGTTTCCCGTCTGCAAGACGTAGTTTTCGAGTAGCTTCCCCGTGCTTTCCCGGCTTAATGGTCTAGGGTCTCCGGTAGGGCTACCGAGGTTTTCCTACACGGTGTAGGGTTCACGACTGCGAGGTCGTGACTGTTTCCCCGGACCGCGTGGTCTTGGGTTGGTCGTCGCCTGTGAGGGCGGGCCTTCACGACAGAGTTGTCGTGGCATTTCTTCTGGCGGCGTAGCCAGGGTTTCCCATTAGTCCGGCAGTCCCTCGACCGTGAGATCGAGGTTGTGCTTTCCGTGCCAATAGTTGTTTATAGAGCTGTGGTTTCATCGGCTACCGTCTTACGGCTGTTCCTTCCCTCGTTATTGTTGTTGTTGCTGCTCCCGTCGTTGTTGTTGTTGTTCTATTAGCGCTTTTCTTTTACCGTCGTTGTTTTGTGATAAGGTTGCGCGGGACCCCTACTGAGTCAATGAGATGAGGCTCATCCCCTGCTTTTCAGGTGTAGTGGTTCCTCCTCGAAGTTCGGAGGCGCAGTGCGGAGGTTTGTAGTTGCCAGCTCGTCGGGCCGAGTGTTCTCTCGGCGTTGAGTGTTCACTCGGCACGGAGGTTCGTTGTTACACCGACCCAGAGCAGCTGGTCTGTGTGTGCACACTTGGTTGGGGGCAGTGGACGCGTGCTGACAAACATGACCCCGACTAGTCCTTGTTCAGTGGTTACTTGTACGGTATCTCAGTTTTCGCCTGGAGCGAGTAGGGAGACACCTGAGGCACAGACTAAATCGTCAGTGGACGCATCTAGCATTGCTTCTAGTGGGCAGATTCTCCTATCACATGACACGTAACTCTCTTAACTCGTGATTCAAGGTTTAGTTTCCTGTCTGCAATCACGTGGTTCTTCGGGTGGTTTTGTGTGTCTTTTCAACACTAAAGTTTAGAGTTCCCGGTCAAGGATGGCAATACTGGTTTCGGTCAGGACCGAAATCGAAACGTACCGGTTTCGATTTCGGTTTCGGCCGAAACCGATTGAAACCATTCAAAAAAAGTACCCTCCTACTTATAGAGCCTAATTCTTGGCCTAAACCCACTAGGATTGAGGTAGGATAGCTCCAAATCGGGTTGGGATAGGCTTTAACACGGTTTAGAACTTTTCACCCTTGGGTTGGGACTCTCTAAGAGAGTCCCGATCGGAACTACAAGGGTTTCCTAGGCCGCGGTCTATCGTACGACTGCGGGAGGCTGAACACGGTCCCCACTGGACCGTTTGATCACATTCTACACACTTTGCCTTTCATGAGAGTTGCACGGTCTTAGGGAGGCTATTTTTATTTCCCAAGCGGCCACAGAAGAACCATTTTTTTGTTCTATATAGCCCAACATGGACTGTTTATATCCTTCTCTGGCCATTGAGTTGAACAAGCTTCAGCGGTCTATCATGAGACCATTTAGAGCCTGGAGCAATTGTTTTGGTGACCGTTTATCCCCCTGCTACCTTAATTGTGTCCTCTTTGCATCATTCTACTCAAATCTCTCTGTCTCTCTCCTTCTCACTCTCCCGTGTCAGTCTAGGATTCGTTGTTAGTCAGTCAGCATCAAGCATACACACATTCATTCACATATTCATAGAGTCAGAAACGTGTCATATCATAACAACCATAGCATCCATGTATACATAAGTCGCATATAATACATCAAGCCTATCCCTTTGGACCATCACTATCGCCCGTGCCCTCGTGCCTCTTCGATGGTGGGGCCATTGCAGAGCTCGCCTCTTCTCGGTGCCGTCGGCGCCGCTCCTCCTCCTTGTTCCTCCGGCGGGCGAAGGAACTTGTGAAGTACCCTCTAAAGGAGCTGTGTGTGCCGTGTGTACTATGCATGCCACTCGGGGCTCCACTGCGCTTGGGCCTCTGGTACATCTGCTTGTATACCTCCATAGCACCCTCCAGCTTCGCCACCTAGAGTCGGGACCGGTCCCACTCTGCCCGGATGCGCTCAGTCTCTGCGGCACAAGCCCGGAGTCGCTCCAACTCCGCACGGAGGAGCGCCAGCTCCATCGCATCCGTCGGATGGCTGCGCTCCATCTCTCCCCTCAACTGAGTGACCTCACTCAGTGCCGATGCTAGCTCGGTCGTCTGCATATACACACATCATGGTCAGCTACTTGCATTTCATAATCATAATCAACTAGGAAGGTGTAGCTATTTGCTTACCCTCTCGGTGAGTGCGGCCTCGGCCTCCTCAGCCTGTGCCACCATCCTGGCAAACTCCGCATCCCGCTCGACATGGTCCGCAGACGACTGGGTGGAAGAAGACGGTGCGTCAGCTCCCTGACGCTAGGTCCTCTCGGCCCGCTACATTTAGGAGTTCAGCTTAGTCAATCTCATAAGTATATGCACAATTAAGTCTAAGGTTCAGTAAAACTCACCAGGAGATCCAGTGCCTGTCGGAGCTCATCCCTCTGCTGGACTGAGGAGTGCAGAAGGCCCTGAAGCTCTATTATCTACCCCTGGGGGTCGAGCTGCATATAGAAGGTCAGGTGTTAGTGCATCATAATCATAAGCATGTTAGAAGCATAAGGTTAGAGTCGTACCGGTCGATGGGCACCACGGAAGACCTGGTCTTCGTAGCGCCGGGCGTAGGCCATCAGATAGGCCTCCTCGCTCTCAGCCCGGGTGCGTACCACTCGCCCAAGTGCTGTCCAGTCCCGGATCTGCCCTGCTACTTGAGTAGTCCAATCGATCTCTATCGCCCGGCCCCGTGCATGGCGTCCTACGCCCTCCGGGAAGTCGACCTCTGCCTGGTGAACGCCAATCATCCTCATCACCAGGCGGTAGTGGAGTGGCTCCACCACATTCATGCAGTGAAGCCAGATGTCTCGACCTGCGTAGGCTAGGGCCGCCACCACCCATGGCTGGCCCTCGTGCCCCTCTCCCTGGTAGGGCGTCCACCGGACCTATCAAGTAAGGCAATTGCATCAGCATAACAAGCATATAGTTGCATTTACACAAAGTTCAAGTTCAGGATCTTACCGAAGCGTAGGGTAGGGTGTCGAGGTCATCCTGGATCGCCCGGACCTGGCGACACAGGGATCCCACCTCCTGAGGTGCTGTCAACCACCTCGTGATGGGCAGCCGGTCGGGGTAAGTCTCCTCTCCTCTCCCCAGCCCGGGGAGGTACACATAGGCCCACACCTGCATTGCATTACAATAAGTGTCGCCGAGCTATCTTCCCATCGGACGTACCAAGGGTCCAGGCAAGGTTCGCCTTGTCCAACTCCAGCTGAGCATAAGCTTCAGCCAGGGAGGCTCCCATCTGGGCCAGGATCAGGCCACCCTCCATGACCATTTCAAGGGCCGTGGTCGGGGAGCGCTACCTATCTCCTCCTCGCACCACCTTTGTGGCTATGCTGCAACACTTATGGTATAGAGGGCCCCGAATGCCCAGCCTCTCCAGAGCAGCCAGAATAGGGGCTCCCCCTCCGAATGACACCCCCCCCGGGAACCCCACCGGCTGGCCCAGATTGAGCCGCTGCTTCCTCCACCCCTCTTGCCTCGGTCGGTTGGGGCTGCATCGCCTCTTCTTGCAACCCCCCGGCCTCCATCGGCTCGGCCCTGGCGTCTCCGCCCTGAACGCCACCTGCCTCACTCGACGCTCAAGTCTCAGCCACAGTCCTAGAGCCACCCGCTTCGGCCCCGGCCCCCTCTTGCCCAGCTGATGGGAGAGCCAGCCGAATAGGCTCGACCCCTTCTAGCTCGGCAGAGGGGAGAGCCGAACCAGAGCCGTCTTCGACCGCGGGGATGGCCCCGGCCTTCTTGGCCCACTTTTTAGCCTTCACAGTGTCCCGCAGCATCCTCTCCATGGGATCCTTGCACTTGGACCCCGGCTGCTTGGAAGACCCTTCCCGGGCCACCCCCTTGCCCTTGTCTTAGGCTCGGGCGGAACCCTCGAGAACTCGCGACTCAACGGCGGCCGAGTCGACATCCAGGTCGATCACTGCTCGCTCAGTCGAAGGCGCCTCCTCCTCAGTCGGCCGCCTGGTGTCTGCGCAAAGGAAGACAGGGTCAGGGAAAGAAGAATGACTCCCTCATCTGAAGGGAAAGCTGATTCCTGGTGCCCATACCTACCGGCCACAGTCGCTTGAGAAGGCGCCGCTCGATATTCTCTAGGGTCACCAGCTCCTCTGTAGACTGGCGATGCTTCAACAGGGTCACTGCGTGCTTCTCCACCTCCGGGGTGAACTCATCCTGTCTCAGAGGGATGTTCGAGTGAAAGTTGGGCATCATGGGACATCTTCACGACTCCTCCACTGAAGAAATTCCCACCCAGAACAACTGAGTCTTCCACCCCTTGTGGGAAGAGTCCTTCATGGCTAAGGACACTCAGCTCCTATTTCGCCTCGCCTGAACATAATAGAAGCCCTTCCCGACTGAGGAATGCTCCTTCAGCTCAAAGAAATAATGAAAGAGGTCTAAGGAAGGAGGAACCTTACACTGGAAGCAGAGGATGTGGAAAGCAGAGATGAGGAGATAAGAGTTGGCTACCAACTGAATGGGAGCCAACAGGAAGAAATTGAGGAGGTCAAGAACAAAAGGGTCGAAAGGGAGATGGAATCCACCCTCCCATGATAGGAGGAAGGAGCGAAAATGACCAGTACGAGAATCTAAGCTCGTCTCGTAAGGGGTAGCGACGACGAAGTAATACTTCCAAGGCAGGCAGAATTGGTGCTGTAATCGCTTCACCTCTGCCTCTCGCAGCTCGCTATAGTTTGGAGCCGGTGGTATCACCACCACTCTCGCCTCGAGCTCATCCGGACGCTGGTCCACCATGGATTCCGAAGAAGAGCTTGGGGAAGAAGGCTCCAAAGACTTCGAAGATTCTGGGGGAAGAGGAAGTTGCGGGATCGCCGTCGCAATTATCTCCGCCAACTCTGCGAACGCCGCCGCAAGTCCCTGCTCTTCCGCCTTATCTCCTCGACGTCTGAAAGCAAAAATGAAGGAGAGCAAAACCCTAAAGCAGTGGGGGTCTAGAATGCCAACAGCGCATAACGCTTGTATCCCCTCGTGGGCGGCGACGCGATGTTCTAACCTCCAAGACTAAGGGGGCCTCTTTGTTTCAAATCCATCAGGATTATCATTATTATGGGCCCAGGTGACCATGACATGTGGCTTCTTAACACCACCAGATTTCGACCCACCCAAGCCACGCTGGTCCTAAACCCAACGGCTACTCCTCCGAGCCTGACCAGGCTCTAAACTAGGAGGGGGACAAGTGGAGAGGGGGATTTCTGTAGCCCAATTAAGAGCGGCCGAACGAGGTCCATCAAGACCAAACAAGGCCCAGCTCATCTAAGTGACAGCCCATAGGGCCGACTTATCATGAAAGCCCACATTATATTTTCTATAACAAATTAAAACTAATAGCTACAACAGCTAGCAAAGTCCAGTCCAACTAAAGACAAGTACACTCCAATAGAAAAGGGAACGTACCCTCAAGTCGGGGGAAGCCCAACACTACCAAAGCTGGCAACTAAGAACCACACACTGCACCTCCAGACCACGAGGAAGAAGAGCAACCACGCCTGAAAGGTCAGGGGTGAGGCTCGTGTCACTACCTCAGTAGGGGTCCTACAGATCCCCACCAAGAAACCAAAGTGGTAACAACAGTAACAATAACAAGAGCAACAGCAGTAAGTAAGTGTAACAACAACGAAAGTAAAGAGGAAAGCCATACAAAATAAACCACGACAGTCGATAAGACCTCGGCCCTCTAAACTACTCCTAATCAGTAAGAACACGGATTCCCAGACACACAGTCAGGAATCACCAAACCAACACAAGGAAACTCTAATTACATTGCCAGAACGCGTCCTACTACAACAGACGTGTAGGCTTCACATCACGACCTCTCGGACGTGGGAAACACCACCTAAAACACTGACACACACACGACCTCACCGTCGTGTACGCTACACCAACTACGGGTGAAGCCAGACAAAGGCTACCCGAAGTACTACGTGAAGGAGCTCACGCTATGCAAGAAATCACACGAATCATGAGAATTACAAGAGTCAGCGTCCTGTGATAGAAGTACCTCCTCACTAGAAAAGTAAAGCCAGATGCGTCCATTGACGTCTTACACTGCACCTCAAGCATCTCACACTCGCCTCGAACACGGTGACTGAGACATTGTACCAAGTACAAGGAACAACAGTAATGAGTGACTAGTTAGGGTCACACCCATTGGCGCTCATCCAAACCCCCCTGACCACGTGTGCACACACAAGCCCAATGCCTTGAGCTAGGCCTCTAGCTAGTTTCCCCCCAGTAGGATGCTACTGCAAAGCAAGGGGGCCCACAGAAAATAGCCTAAAAATCATCTCACGGAAACTCACCCCGCCACCACTCCCAGGTGGGCCGACACGCTGAAGTGTCGTCAGGCTACAATTAGTGGAGGCTCACTAGGCATAGAGACTCAAAATAATGAAGTACGAACAGGGTAAGCACTCACCTGTCGCACATACTACTAAACACAAGACAGTACACAGAACAATCGCCAGACTCAGGATAGTCAACTAGATCTAAACACAATGATCCTTCAGTCACACGACTCAGGTCAAGATCATCGCACATCACGGTAATATACCGTTAATCAGCCTAGTGCCTAAGCCAAAATCACGATAAAACATAAGTCCTTAGAACACATAGGCACACAAACTGAGGTAAGATGATATCTCCAAGCATCCAAAACTCGAGTCTTGATCAATACAGGATAGTCGAGACACTCATGAGATCACATATCAACATCTGAGTCACAATTGGGTTGACCAGAAATTATAATGACCCACAAAATAAACACAAAACTCACTCGGTGTAATGGCACTTTCGAACACCCTATAACATGGTCACAGCCCTCATAGGATGTCCAAGACATCCACAGACAATGGCCTAACCAAGGGGTCGAAGCCAAGCCAAGTAACACGAAAGAAACACCGCACATAGCTCGGGATGAAATCACTCTTCCGGGATCCCTTGACACACATATGAATCTCACAGAACACACAAGGCATCCATCGAGTCAAACGCCAACAAGGCACTAAATCCTGGGTTCACCGGAGCCAGAGATAACTCGAATAATACTCCAAAAATTGAAGACATTAATGCGCCTATAGCCTACGTCACGATGATTAACACGCCCATACAGAGGGTCGCGATGTCACTAGAATGCGTCCAACAGACATAGCGTGTCAGCGTATTAATACGGTGCAGGCCTTGGTGATGTGACACCACTAGGGTGAATGCAGCAACGAGACGAGGGTCCTCAGACCTACCGTGCAAACACAATCAATCTAGAGCACGGGGTTGCAAAAATTACAGAATCGTCGATGCACACACGATCCCGAGGTGACTCAGTGATGCCGAGTGGAGGTGGTGGATCAAGACCCTGGCTGGTAGAGGGTCAATAGGGCTAGGGTTGCCCGCCTGAGGGTACGATGCCCACAACTAAGGGGCTGGCCGGGTGCCAAGTGGGGCACTGGGTCACTCTCTCTCACAAAACCACAAAAGAAAGAAATCAAGAAAATCTCCCTTCCCCCACAAGAACCTTAGTGCGCCCTCACCCCTTCCCTTTCCCAACCAAGTGCACCCCACCCCATACCAAACCCTAGCTGCCCTCACCAGCACCCCACGCCCCAGCTCCCTCTCCAACCCACATTCCCCTACCCTCTGCTCAGTGCACCCACAGCAATCCTCGGAGTCACCCTGTCGTCACTCCTTTCCCAGTGGAGTGAGATGCTTCAATCTACTACAATCTACTACTAGTCAGCATCAGAGGTTTGTTTAGCAGACCTTCTAGCGGCGCTCACAGAGAGATTCGGCTCAAGGTGTCTTCTGAAAAGCCATCCTCCTTTGAGTCTGCGACACTCCAGAAGTGGTCCCGTCTCCTTTTGTCAACGGCATCAACCGCAATAGGCATTTCCGTGCAACTGCATGAAAATCGCACCTATTTCTGAGTGCCACTTGGAAACGTCGACACCAACTTCCCCTGTGCGAATCGGGCAGAATTCCCTTCACGAGAGTTCTTCCTCTTCAAGGCACCGACTAACCAGAGGTGGTCCTGTCTTATTTCAACAACGCCTCCGCCTGGGGCGTCCATTTTTCCTCGATCGCACCAGATCCAGAACTCTCTGTTTGCCCAGGACAGATTGCCACCTAGTCAGCCCCGATACTACATTCTCCACTCAGTTTCAGGCCAAGCAGTCTTCTACAAAGCTGTGAATTTCGACAATATGAAGCCAACCCAAGTGTTTTCGTCTCGTTCTGTCATCGGCACAGAAGATTCCACAATGGCCATCTTCGACCTGTCCTGCTGTTCACCTAGGAATCTGACGCTGACCATTTCGACAACCTCGATCGACGAGGTGATCTGACAGTCGCTAGCTTTTGAGGGTTCGTAGTACTCTCTATCTGCTATGCCCATGAGTTGGTCCTGTCACTTTTGGAGTTCTACAGCGAGCGTACCTATCGACGCATCACGACTACGCCATCCAGTCCTGCGAGGCAGAACTGTGCAGGCCATCAGCTGCGACCTCCTCCACCTTCCAGTGACATCGACTCAATGTAGGACTTTTAGGCATCCTTTGGCATCCCCCAGGCATTGACAGCACCACGATTGGACGTTGGAGCTAGGTGTACGCTACGGAACAAGCAAGCGTAGATCGACAATTTGGTTTCCCCTCCCCTTGTTCCCCCCCTCTTGCCCGAGGGTAGTGCATGTAATGGTTTTCCCATCCCCGTGATCCCCTCCCTGCGTGGAGTGTAGTAATTGTAATAGCAGGGATCATCGCCGAGCTTCCTCGACGCAATGTGTCCGCCGGGTGCGCATGTTCCCCAGTTCGCCCTCGTCTCCGATCGGTGTCGGTCCTTCGGATGGGCTAGGTATGTGCAGCTGCCACTCCAATTTGCTTGCTTAGTATTAGTTCCAACTGCAGCGCCCATGTGAGGAGTGCCCGATCCAAATTTCCACTTTTCGTGAGTTCTTGCTGCCGGTGAGTGAGCGTACATTTGAACCAATCCCCTCAGTATTGGTCCGCCCGGTTAAGTCCGGTGCCTACTACGTTGTCCCCTGGGTGGTTTCCCACTACCCTCCTCACTGCTCGGACCGTGTCTAGCCCCCTCGCGAGCCACAGCTCACCGAACCATCACTACGAGTCCCGTGTGGAGTCCGCTACACGCGTGAGTGTTCGCCTGGTTGCCTAGACGTTTGTGCTCGTTGTTTGCTGGCTTTAGGTCCCAGTGTCTCGACCGAGTTCCTCCCGCGTCAGTTGCAGATGAGACTAGGGTGGAACTACCACAGTGGTGATTAGAGAGAGTGGTAGAGAAAGAATAGAGGGGAGAGGGGAAGAGAGAGAGAGATTACAAGAGGGGGGCTACGTGTGTATAGGTTACAGTGAGGGAGAGAGCAGTGGCGTGGAGGGAGGCCGCCAGTGGTGCGAAGGGGAGAGAGTAGAGACGGAGGAGAAGAGAGACAACAAGCAGAGGGGAGGTGCTGGGTGGCAATGTGTAGGTGTAAAAGAGGGAGAGATGCATGCACTACCAGAGGTGAGTCTTGTGGGTTAGAGAGAGAAAGAGAGAAAGAGAGGGAAAGAGAGAAAGAGAGAGAGAGAGAGATCCGACAGGGGTGGTTAGAGAGATAAGGAAAGAGAGAGAGAGAGAGAGCCGACGGGGGAGGGGCTCCAAGCGGTTCGCCTTCAAGGAAGATTTCTTGCTTTGTGCCATGGACGGGTGCCACCTCCTGCTGCGCTTCCAGAACCAGGGTGATTTCCTCCAAGTATTACTCAAGGAGTCCATGTCCATCTAGGGATGACTTTTTCACTTCTTCAAATGGGACCTGCATTTCTCCCTGATGACCAACTCACCCGTCGTCCCCATCTGGTTGGAGATGTCGAGCCTCCCTCCCAACTTCTTCCTTGAAGCCATGGTCACCTCCATCGCCAGGAGCATCGGCCCGGTACTTCAGGTCGATCGGAACACGGCTTGCCTCACTCGTGCCCACGCTGCTCAGGCATGCGTCCTCCTGGACGTCTCCAAGGCTTTCCCACGACGGGTCTGGGTTGGCATGGGCTCAGGAGGGTTCTGGCAGCCCCTGCTATTTCCCAATCCTCCTCTCTTCTACCCATCCTGCAAACGGCTGGGCCATGCGGCCACCATGTGCAAGAAGGCGCCGACCCCTGCCCGTCCAGATGGTCCACTCCCACCAACTCCCGCTGCTACGCCCTTGCCACCCTCGTAGGGCTCTGTGCCTAACACCACCTATGCTGCCTCGCCTGTGTTGGAGGAGCACACCGACGCTGGCGTGTTTGGCCCCCCACCGTCTGGAGCTGGGTCGACCTCTGCTGCCCTACCCCATGTGACGCCCTCGGTGCCGCCTCTGGACCCTCTGCTTCCAGTCCTCGACAGCCATCCAGCCCTCCATGGGCCTTGTCCACCCCCTGCTCTCGCGTTGTGCTCTACTACCCCTCCTCCTGAGGGCATAGCTGTCCGTGGCCAGGGGGCTGAGGTGAGCTCCCCCTCTCCACTCCTTGCTGGCTCGAGCTGCTGCCCTTCTTCCCCTTGCATTGTTGATGCGCTCCCACATGCTGGCCCCTCCTGTGTCCCTACTGCAGCTGCCCTGCCGCCATCCTCCTTGGAGGATCCTACTCGTGCCTTGCCTAGTGAGGTCATCCCCACCTCTCTACAGATGACTCCAGTGGCGTCCACTGCCTTGCTGCCCTCTTCGGCACCATCGGGGTTCGTCGCAGCCCCCGCACCCCTGCCTTCGCTAGAGGGCCCCCTAGTGCTGCCTTTGCCCTCTGACGAGTCCTCCACCCCCTTCCCCCTTATCGTTCAGGTTCTTACCGTGTCAGGGTTGGAGCCGGCGCCCCTCCCCAAGTCTTGGCCCACTGCTTCTGCGGCATCTTCCCATCGCCTGGGTGCTCGTTTGGCTGGCTCGCGGGTGCTGCATCCCCCTGTGCCATCCGTGGCCTCGGTCTAGCCCGCCACTTCCTCCTCCTCCACTGTGAAGGATGGAGTGGCCACTCGCCAACACTCGCGTGCTGCCTCTATCATCCTGGGCTTATCTACACCCGATGCCATGCCACCTAGCTCCTCCTCTGACATTCCCCCTCCCTGCGTCAACCTTGTGTGTGATGTCCCCCGCACGCAGGCCCCCTCTTGTGGTCTCAATGTGGCTACTCCGGCTTGGTCGCCTGTGGCTCCCAGCTCCATCGCCCCTCCTTTGCCGGCTGCCTCCCAGTCCCTAGCGGAGGGCCTGCCTCCTCCGACTACTGCCCCGCGACTATCCTTCGCTCAAGCTGTGAAGAGAGCAGTCAAACGGTCAGACCGTGACCCTCTGGTTGATAGTGGGCCTTCCTCGCCATCCATCTGACCCCCTGTGACATTGCCAGCGTTCGCACCACCTGATGTTGCTGAAGGAATCCAGCTCCCCATCCTCATCGAGCCCCTCATCATTCCCGACGTTGATCGGCCCGCTCACTTTGACCTCTACGCTGCTCATGTCAACTTCATCGGTAGAAGCAGATCGCTGTTGTAGGTTGTAGGTGCCGAAAGGTGGTGAAGCCAGGCGTTGGTGGCGATGCCGTGATGGCCTCCCTCGAAACTTGTGCTACTACTACCTACAGTGCAAAGGTTATAAAAATGGAAATGATGTGATCGCCAGAGACCTATACCTAGGCCTCACAGGAGTAAGAAGATCGTGAACGCCTTAGGAACGAGAAATGGCGGGTTCTTCTATCCTCGCTCTCGGCCGGCCATGAACAAGGAGCCCTGCGAGTCGATGATAAAGTTCCTGCAAATTAACCAGCAAATAGAAAGACCATTAGACTGAGAAAGTGTAGTAAATGCTCAGCCCGTCGATGTGAGTCCTAAGCCCCTGACCCCATGTGCACACACTTGCTGTAGACCATTAAGCCAGGCCTCTAATTAGTATTCTCCCCCGCGGATGCTACGATAAGGTTGGGAGCCCACAGAACTAGCTTAAAAATTGTATCTCGGGAAGAGTGCCATGCTACAAGAGCCGTCACGCCAAAGCGTGTCGTAAGGCACCAACCAAAGAGGAGCCACAAAACTCGGAGCTTCAAAACACAAGTGCTGAAGTACAGACAGGCCGAAACGCCCTACTACACGCACTTCGAAGCATCGAAGGTAGCACAGGAGACTGCCGACAAACTCAGGTGAGGTAACTAGACCTACAACTACAACTGTCACTGAGTCCTACCACTCTGAGTCAGGATCGTCGTACATAGCAGAACAAAGCCGCCAATCGATCTAATCTTAAGCCAGGGAAAACAACACCCCAGAAAAATGACGCACGGAGACCTGAGGGGACACCGAGAACCCTCAGCACACTTGGACATGCAAATCGAGGTAGAATAGTACCTTGAGGCATCCAGAATCAATGTCTCGAATTGGACAAAGTCGTCGAGACACAACAAGACTGCCTATCAACTACTGGGTGACCCCGAGTTGACCGGAACCAGACACGACACTGACACACACAGACACACACATACTGCATGCATAAGTACTCCAGGCCATCCCATCATGGTTACTGCCCCCATAGGATGTCGACAGACACCCATGGGTCATGGGCAAACCACGAGATCAAGCCAAGACAAACAGAAATCAGAGCGGTGGACAACGACAACACTCTGGGCAAAGCGAACCATCACTCGACCGCTAGATGAAACTAGCAGTCAAGGTACAGCCGCTATGCAACCAGAGACAAGGACACTGGCAGTTCTAGATTGAGTCGTTAGGGTATTGTCATAGTCAAGGAAAAGACCACAGCTAGTCACCTAAACAGATCGATCCAGACAACCACCAACAGACAAACACCACCCTAAATAAAGACCTAAGACAGACGGACACACAACACAGAATCAACCAACGGCCATCACGACCAACAGGACTATAATGCACCAGCATAGGGGCGTTATACACACATAACGCACCAAGGGAGGGGCGTTATGCCAACTAGACTTGAAACCAATATAGACAACATAAAGCACCAAGCTAAGGGCATTATACCAACATAACACACCAAGGGAGGGGCGTTATGCCAACCAAACCTGGAACCACATGTAAATGATATAACGCACCAAGATAGGGACGTTATATCAACATAACGCACCAGAACATGTGCGTTATGCTCAACAGACAATTACACTAATAAAACGAAGTATAACGGACCATAATAGGCACGTTATATTGGTATAACGCACAAAGATGGGTGCGTTATACCCCACAGACACAAAAAACATTAACTACCGACCAAGCGCCCATAATAGACCAAAACGCATCCATCATAGCCACAAAACGCACAGGGTGAGGTGCATTATATCAACTGCCATACCCAGTCAAACATCGGTTAACAGACCATAATGGATTTGCACCTGGGTGTTATATCGACCATAATGCACGGGGAGGAGTCTGTTATGCTAACTGACTGACACGATCTTCGAGGTGAACACAATCGTCGAGGGGACTGACATGGCAGTCAGTCTCGAAAACAACCCGACTATAACGCACCTGGACAGGGGCGTTATGCTCCACATAACGGACCAGTCTTGGTCCATTATGCTCCAAGATGTCTGAAGATAGAAAAATGATGAATGAAGCATAACGGTCTATCGGGGGACCGTTATGCACATAACGGCCTCTGGTAGGACTGTTATGCCAATCCGACGATAAAAATGATGAAACGGCCGAATCGGCCCGTTCCATGCCCCAAGCACGTCGTAGCGTAGGGGAAATACACCCAATCAACGGGAAATCACTATGGGAGTCCAACAACACAACATGCATCCAATGAAATGCATTAAATCACGAGATCGAGGCGATTTCGACGAATCGACCCAAATCAAGTCACTGGGGTTCCCAGACTCCTACCGGCCCCAAATGACGACCAATCGACACGAAACTGGTGAGGTTGGGATCCAGACATCCCAACGGTCAGTTTGACACTAACTACATCGCAAATGGTTGACATTTTTAACCCCAAAAACTATGATTTATGGAGGGCGCGACGAAGCTTGGCCCCGAGATCGGGGCCCCGCGGCGATTCGTGCGGCGTTTTCTTCGTGGATTGGCGTCCACGGTGCGTGAAATCTTCGATGGAGGTAGGGGGGTGGTTCCCTAGCTCGTGTACTTCCTTTTCCGCAAGTTTTAAAGGCCGTGGTTAGCCGAGTAGGTTTATTTTCATATTTTGGGGAAAATCTATGATTTTGGGGTGTGAGCCCGATCTAGTGTTTTGATCGCATTTTTGGGATTTAAATGGGTCCTCTCGGTGCTAGAGAGGTAGGGGACTAGTTTCCCCTTGTTTTCCCCTTCACAAGGGTGTGAACAGGGCATGGAATGGAGTTTTCTATGTGATTCGCCATTTTCGGGTTCGGGATGACCTAGCAGTCCTTCCAGTGACTGCTAGGGCGTCAGGCGGTCTAGTAGGGGACCGCCAGGGTCCCCGTATGTTGGTTCGAGCCTCGCGGTCACGCGATAGACCGCCAGGGTCCTCAGCGGTCCAGCGGTCGACCGCTAGTCTCTGTCATGCGGTCCGAGGA
The DNA here is from genome assembly GCA_024336825.1 of Amorphophallus titanum. NCBI lineage: Eukaryota > Viridiplantae > Streptophyta > Magnoliopsida > Alismatales > Araceae > Amorphophallus > Amorphophallus titanum. The sequence continues at coordinate 1,675,054 of JANBPO010001371.1, read as the reverse complement.
GTGACCGCTAGTGGGTTGCGTGTTCCTGGAGCTTAGCGGTCCAGGGATAGACCGCTAGGCTGGCCTTAGCAGTCCAGGTGTAGACCGCTTGGCGCCCTAACGGTCCAAGATAAGACCGCTAGGTGGTTTTTGTGCTCGCCGTGTTCGTTTTGCGTTGTGTTGATCTCCAGTCGGTCCGGTTGAGATCCAATGATCGACTTATGACCCCGTGAGCGTCCCGGACACCGTGTGTTTCATGTTCATGTTTTAGGGGTGTCCGGAGGTATCACGCTACCTCGATTAGTGTGCTCGTGAGTCTTGGGGTTCGAGGGACCCCGTGTATGTTTCGAGTTTCGAGGGGGGGGCGTGTGTATGGCCTTGGACTGTGAGTCCAGTTGACCAACATAAGGCTAGAGATTTTTCGTGAGTCACCATGCTTTCAGACCTAGGGATTAGGCCTGATCGACGGTGCAGTGCCGTCACGTGCGACGGTCTTGACCTGCGTCTTTTGACTCAATGACCATTAAATTTAATAGGTTTAGTGGGCTGTCCAGAGTCTAGTGGTCGCGAGCCACTTGTTCCTTCACATTACTCGAGATGGGTGCGTGAGTGATTTTTTGTGTCCACGTTCTGTGAGCTCCCGTTGGTCGTAGCTTTCCCACGCACGCAAGTGCTGGCCCACCTGGGAGTGGTGGAGCGGTGTACCCGAGAGAGACGGTTGTTAGGCTAGTTACCGTAGGGCCCCCACGCGCAGCCGAGTCCGGGCTTCGGGGGAATAACCAGTTAGAGAACAGGCCTAGGGCGTATGGTTTGAGTGTGCACACGAGGTTGGGGGCGTCAGACAGCGCTGATGAGCGCGACCCCAACTAGTCCTTATTTGCTGTACTGGTTACTTGGTGTGGCTCTGTCTCCGCCTGGGGCGTTGTTGCGAGACACTTGTGACGCGGTGTAAGACATCAAGGGATGCATCCGACCTGTTCTTCTGGTGGGCGGTACTCCCGTCACGTGACGTGAGTTGTCGTATACTGGGTTTTCATTTTTCATCTGCGAGATGGGATTTCATGTGTAGTTCGAGCATTTTCCCAGAGCCGAGGTCTAGGATTTTCGGTGAGTGTCACCGAGAGTTTCTCCCTAGACGGTGTAGAGTTCACGACGGTAAGGTCGTGACTGTGTTTCCAGACCACGTGGTGTTAGTGTGGGCGCTTATGTGTGAGGACATTCCTCCACGACAGTGGCGTCGTGGCGTTTTCCTAATAGCGTGGCTAGGGCGGTTCGTGGTCTGGTGGTTCCCTGACTGGGAGATCGGGATGTTGGTTTCCTTTACAGTAGGAGTAGCTGTAGAGCCGAGATTTCACTGGCTGCCATGTTTACTATTCCTACTGTTGCTGTTGTTCTTTTCTGTAGTTACTACTTTCTGTACCGCTATTGTTTTCGGTTGGGGTTCCGCGGGACCTCTATTGGGCCAGTGACAGGAGGCTCACCCCTGATTTTCAGGTGCGACGATTCTTCCTTGAGGTTCGAGGGTGTTGCGTGTGGTCTTTAGTTGTCGTTTGCCAGGCCGAGTGTTCACTTGTCATGTGGTACATTTTATTACTTTAGACTGTACTTTTGTTGGATTGGACTCTGTTGTAGTTAGTTGTTTATTTTTGTTAAGGGTGGGTTGTTTTGGATTCCCACTTCCATATGCTACACAATCAATGGGGTAAATGAGGATTTGAATGGGGGGTTTTTGTGATGTGGGTGGTACCTTCTTCATTTTAAATTAACGAGAAGAACTTTGGTCCCTCTCTCGACCATCCTATAAATATAGGAGGATCAAAGAGTGATCACATCTCTATTGGCTTACCTCCGGTGGTGCGTGCTGTGACTTGAGACGATGAAACCCGGCACTCAGCTCCATGGATCCTTTGCACAGAGGCTTCCCCTTGTTTATCGGACAGTAGACATCCCACGATATCACTCCATGAGTTTTCGTCCACTTCTTCAGATAGGGTGACCCCTATGTGTGATCCGCATTTTGGGCCCAATTCATTCCGTTATATATATATGTTCTGCAATTCATAAGAGTTAGGTCTGGTATAATAATTACCACCTTACAAGCTTAGTGTTGATATTGTGGCAACTTTCAAAGGGCTTGATATGAGACGACCTACGAATGCAATGAGAATGGCTGAATGAGCCTCGGACTTAGACTCGCAAGCACATTGCTAAGCAACAAACTCGATGTTGGCAGTAGCGCTCACGCGGTGCACACTCTTTCCTGAAGGTAATCTCGGGATGATCGTGGGGGTCCGGGGCGGGACCTTGCTGTTCCAAGGTGTGGCAAGGCTCAGGCTGACCCTCGGAGGGGTTGGGATTCCCAGGTTTCGTAGGCGGCCAGCACGTCGAGGGTATGGGTTACTTGTTGGCTCGCTCAACTCACTCCACGATGGGGATCCACAATGTAATTAAAGTGAGGGACGGGCGCTCACTCACAGTCTGACGAGCAGAGGAATATGATACTAGCTAAGCAAAGAAATGACCAGGAGAGGGGTACCGAGCGCTTACCTAATCGGTTTGGAGAAATCGATTCTAGTCAGAGACGAAGGTGAGCATGGAAGTGTGGGAACGCAACTCGCATGTTGCGTCGGGGAAGCTTGACCTGCGATAATTTTGATACATAACTACACCTCACGCAGGAGGGTTGATAATGGGATGGCGATGAACTTAGTTACAACTAAATTATACCTCCACGCGGGGAGGGGTTTTTAGCCGGCCAGGCGAGGGACGGGGAAGGGGTCGGGAGACGGTTCTATTCGGACTGAACCGCAGAACAGAGATCTAATTGTAGGGCCACCGCGGGCTACTCCGAACGTTGCAGAAGGTGGGCCAGTGCCAAACTCCCAGGGGATGTGCCTGGACCTTGCTATAGGCTTCGCGGACCATTCGGGGCCTGATCGAGGTCGCAGGTGGTATGGAACTACAAACTGGTCCGATTCAGGCCTGTCTGGTTCTGACGAATAGCAAGTTGATGCCGAGGGTGTCACAGGCTTCTCCGTTCGAAGCAGGTGGTAGGGCCAGTGTAGAAATGACTGGGGGCGGACCTGGATCAAGCCATAGGCTTTGCTAATTGTCTGGGGTCCGATCGAGGTCGTTGCAAGTCGAGCTTCGTAACCGGATCTGGCTCGGCCCAGTCTGGGCAGTAGGACTGCACTGCAATGTCAGGATTGCCACAGACTCCACCGAGCATTGCTGGAGGCGGGGCCAGTACCAACGTGACCGGTGACAAGTCTAATTCACGTAGTTGAAGACGGGGATCTCAAACGAGGTCGGTGTTGGCCGCAAAAGATCAGAAGAGTAGGGGAGGGTCCAACCTGCGCTCAGAGAAGATAGACTATGCACGCTTGGGAAAACGGCTGGACCGGGATGCTCTGGTGGCCAAACGACCTCCCCCTTCCTGAATTTGAAAGAGGACTCATGGAGGATCACCTTGGTCAAAGGGTGTGTCAGGAAGCTTAAGGACAGGTCGTGGGAGCTTCTGCAACTCACTTCTAGTCATCTGCCGGAGACAAACTACACAGCGTGACAGAATCCGCCCCTCCAGGCAGCTCCAATGTTGGTTGAGGGTGTATGAGCACTCGATGCGAAGCTGACTCAGATACGAAGCTGCCAGTGTAGGGCAGGTCGCCTGAAACCTCGCGGAGAAGCCGAGGGCATCCCTGCAACCAGCTATCTGATCTGCTGCAGCTATTGACTGGTTAGTTGATAGTGAGTTGGGGTATAATGGGGTGAGGTTACGGGTGGGGGTGGGGGAAAATGGGATGGGGGTTTTCCCTGGTTGAGATCCTACCCATAATAATTATATCTACCAATAGAGGGAAACCTTAACCGTCCCAGTGATAGGAGAAAGAAGAGTTATCACTAAAAGATAGAGACCAGATGCGTCCCCTGACGGCTTATACTGCGTCTCAAGTAACTCGCAGTCTGGGACATGACAAGCGAGAGGCGTAACAGAACCAGTACCAAACCGAGAACTAGTTAGAGTGACACTCGTTAGTGTCAGTCCTAAGCCTCTGACCACGTGTGCACACACTGACTCCTGCCTAGAGCCAAGCCTCCAGCTAGTTTTCTCCCCTCGTAGGACGCTACGGTCTAGGGCACCGCTGCCAAGCTGGGAGCCCAAGGTACCTAGCTAAAATCGTTCGAAGGGAATGCCCCTCCACCACTCCTAGGTGGGCCGACACCAGGTAGTATAGGGCTACGACTAGTGACTCCATCACAAGGTAAGGGGAAGGTACTCCATTGGGATCTAAAATAATACCATAGTATTATAAAATAACTTAACCATGGCACGTATGCACAATCGAATGCATTAGGGACTACACCTACTCCTTTTTGAATGCCAGAGGATATAACGGACTACTCTGGACTTGTTACCTAGTATAACGGATCAGGGCAGGGGCATTATATGGAACATAACGCACCTCCCTTCATCCGTTAAACACACCCGACCAATTAAATGAACACGAGCACACCGACATGCAGACTATAACGCACCACGACTGGGGCGTTATGCTCAGTACGACGCGCCTCCCCCTGCGCGTTATACTCAGCCGAACAATGCAATGCAACCAGAAACATAGGGCATAACGCGCCAAGCATGGGGCATTATGTTGAGTATAATGCGCCTCCCATGGCCCGTTATACTCGCCCGAACTACCATTAAAACCAAAGGAAACGTAACGCACCAAGGCTGGTGCGTTATGTAACTATAACGCACGGGTCTAGGCCAATTAAAGTCACCCAAATGCATAAAACCCCAGAAAATCCACAGTTTTAACGTAATGATATAACGCACTAAATCTAGGGTGTTATATGACTATAATGGATCTACCCTACACCGTTATGCTAACCACCTTACTAGGTCAACGGTCAAACGATCGGTCAATAGTCAAATGACGGGCCTAGAGGAGTCCGCCATAAGGAATATAACGCACCTGGACAGGCACGTTAAGCGACTATAATGCACCAAGGGCGACGCGTTATATCGACTGGGTTTCACAACTTCGGAGTTCGGAATCGAAACCCCCTCCCGATCAACCGAAATCGACGGGGGACGTGGGGAAACACGTTTTAACACCACCCTACCATGCCATACGAACGCTTAATACCTAATCATGCCACTAGAATTAAAAGACGATGCCCATGAGAATCGATTTTATTAAAAAGGAACTAAATTACTCGAACATAGATTTATACACGAAAAATGAGGAAGAGGGCGTCGGACCATGGCACATGTGGTACCGACGGTGTCCTAACGAGATAGGGAATCCATCCCCCTACCTGGATTGCGACGAAAACCACGACTCGATGTCGATCCGGCGAGAGGGCGATGCGGTGCCTCCCAGCCCGACTCGGCTCCACACTCCGCGGATCGAGGGAAGAAGGGCGTCAACGCGATCCTCGCGACACGGCCAATCCAGCGGTACCTCCCTTGCGTTGATCAGCGGCCGTCTGGACCAGAAATCGAGGAAGGAACGATAATCGAGAAATTAGGCCAAATCTATCCAAAATAAGACTTGCACAGAAAATCATGAAAATGGTGACGGATGGCGACACATGCAGCGTCAACGGACTCCTTGCGAGATGAGGAACCCGTTCCCCTACCTCTTGCACGGCGAAGATCGCGAATCGGTGCAGATTAGGCAATGGGGGCCACGTCATCCTCCCGCTCCCACGCGTCTCCACACTCCACGAACCGCGGGATGAAGGGTACCAACACACTCCTCGCGTCGAGCCCGTCCCAATGGTGCCTCCCACGTCTCGATCCAAGGCCGTCCGAGCCAAAAACCGAGAAGGAATAGGGGAGAGGAGAGAGGACGCATGAGGGAGAGAGAGAGAATCGAGAGAAGAGAGAGAGGCGAGAGAGTGAAATGAGAGGAGAGAGAGAACATGAGATTTCTTATAAAATTTGATTTTTTTTCTTATTTTTTTTGAAAAATTAGTTCTAATTAGGTTTAAGTACTAGACGATGTTCCACCAAGGAGGGGTCAAGACCCGGCATGTCCTCATAAGACCAGGCGAAAGAATCACTATACTCCCTTAAGACTTGGATCAGATCATCTTCTACTCTTGAAGGGAGGTTAGTGGCAATAATGATAGGCCTGGGATCTCCTTCGGTTCCCAAGTTAATTTCTTTTGTAGGTTCATCCACCGCCGATGATGGCTCATCGAACCTCTTTAAACCTTGTGCGTATAAGTCAGCGGTGTCATCTACATCACTGTCCTCAGAATCGATCGGGTCCTTTTCAACTATGACCTCATAGACACCTAATCCGTCATCGCTCCACACCCCATCTAATTCTTCTTCATCTTCCTCTATCACGATTGCCGTGGCAATGAATTCTGGACACTTCAAGAGAGCATGACATCGTTGAGCTAGGTCTTGCAAGAACCTATTAGGAACGGACCTAGAATGATGCGGAAGCAAGCGCTGCTCTGTCTTGGATGGGATGGATGACTTGGAACAAGAACCTACTTCTCTAGACCTAGACCCTACTTCCCTAGACTCGATAGACCCTACATCTAACCTAGAGGAAAGCAAATCTATTGGGAGGGGAGAAGCAGGGGTCTCGTGGCCCAGGGAGGTTGATGGATCGAAGAGAGCGTAATCTTCCACCGAGATTTTCATTTTAAAATTGGCATTTTTTTTGGAGCTCGATGGAGATCATGTAGCAAGATGGAGAAGAGGAAGAAGGAGGAGGAAGTGCTTTAGGGCAAAGAGAGTAGAAGATGGCACTGAAGAAATGGTCAGTGGATCGGAACCACATACCCGACAGATTGGGGGGGTCATCAAGGGACCACCTAGAGGTGAGATCGACCGGCGGGCAGCACCCGCACGGACAATCAATGATCAAGAATTCAACTGGCTGCTTAGGAAGAAGGGGAGACCGGAATATCAAAGGATCAACCAACACAGGTGGCGATCAGGGAATAAAGCTGAGCTGTTGAAGGAGGGTTCTGATGCGGGAAGGAGATAGAATAGAAAGATCGGGTGAGCTCACCCGCCCCTGCCAAATCGGCTTCTTCGGCCTCCATTGGACAAGCCAAACCTCCTGACTCTTTTTTGGTCCAACCACAGGCTCCTTGAAAAGCCTGGAAAATGCCTGGCTGAAATTTATCATGTCATCAACTGGCCCCTTTAGCACCTGGGGCAGACTAGCAACTGCATATGCTGTACTTTTTTCTTCTGACTGAGTTGATTGTGACTTTAATGTGCCTGGTTGGAGAGGGCCTCTAACAAAGTGTTGACGATACTCCCATGTAAGCGGGTCGGAATCACCCATCATTGATAGTGCGGACTCTCGGTAGCCGAGACCCCGTCTGTTCATTCTTCTGCCTTTGGGTACCGGCTTAATGCCTCCTTGGAGTTGAGCTCTGAGGCCTCTCCCTGGTTGATAGCCTAATTTCAGAATAATGGACCAGCCTTTAGAATCCCGGATCTTGGGCTTCTCTTTAACATTAACAGGTGTAGTGATGGGCTTGCGGGGTGCGTAAGCCCATGGGAAATCTATATCCATTACCGAAATAATAGGTCGAGTGTTGGGCCATACAGTGGGCAAGAGTTTTTCTGAAATAGCTTTTACTGACTGGGCCGAGGATAAGCTCTTAACTTTCACCACCCTTCCCTGGAACGGGAATTTGAGACATTGGTGGACAGTAGACGACACAGCACCAAGAGTATCGAGCCACGGGTGACCCAAGATAGCCTTGAACATAGGGTCGATGTCTAGCACATAAAATTCAATGGCCATGGTGAGAGGCCCAAGTTCATCCTGATGGGTGACCACCCCATGACATGCCCTTCGCAAATTGTCGTATGCGGTAATGGTTGTAGGGGTCGACTGTAAAAGCTCCTCCGAGAGGTTGCAGGCCCTGAGAGTGCTGAGTGGGCACACATTAATTGACGCCCCTGTATCCTCCAAGGCGGCATCCACGCTAACTTTGTTCAAGATAATAGAAATGCAGAGTGACATCTATCGATCTTCCAGAGGGGCCAGCTCGGTTTCAGAAAATGTAATTGCTGGTCCTTTGGGAATCGTGGCCAGTGCTGTAGGGAGGCTATCAACTGCCACATCTTCATTGACCATTACCTTCTGAAGAAAATTTCTCAGTGCATCCTAGTCACAGACCTTAGTTCAAACAAAACAGATTCTGCATAGACCTGACAAGCATCATGCTCTCAAGATGCTCTGACCTTAGCTAGAAACAATGACAATGTGCACAGACTTCATTCAGACAAGTGTAAGGGATGCACAGACTTAATTCAACCAAATGTAATAGATGTATAGACTTCATTCAACCAAATGTAAGGGATGCACAAACTTGATTGATCATTATGCACACATGATGCACTGACCTTATAGCTCAAGGTATGTGAGATGCAGCGACCTCATAGATAAGTAATGCAAAGATGCCACATATGCTTCAACTTTAATGCATCATGTGCACAGACCCTGAATCATGCATGGACCTTAATGAGCGTTGATTTGGAACTCATAGACAAAGATGTGCTCAGACCTTCAAATCAGAATGTGCATAGACCCTAGACATGAGCAAGGCAAATGTGCATCGACCTTGTCTATTGTACAAGGCAGATGTGCATCGACCTTGACTGAAGTTTAGAAAATATGCATCGACCCTTTGTGCACTGCTACAGTAACATGCATCGACCTTGAATGCAGTTTAGAAAACATGCATCGACCCTGTGTGCACTACTATAGTAACATGCATCGACCTTGAACGTAGTTCAGAAAACATGCATCGACCCTGTGTGCACTGCTATAGTAACATGCACCAACCTTGAATGTAGTTTAGAAAACATGCATCGACCTTGTGTGCACTGCTATAGTGACATGCATAGACCTTGAATGTGGTTTAGAAAACATGCATCGACCCTGTGTACACTGCTACAGTAACATGCATCGATCCTTATGTGCATGTGAACAGTAACATGCATCTACCTATGTCTTCCACAAACTTGATGTGCATCGACCTTGGTCTTGCACTGACTGGATGTGCATCGACCTTGGTCTTGCACAGACTGGATGTGCATGGACCTTGTGATGATGAATGTATGCATATGCTCCGACTTTCATTCAAAGTGATGATTTGTGCACTGACCTGCCCATCTCATGGAATTTAAATGTGTGTTGACTTTCTGAAAAAGTCTGGTGACTTTTTGATGAACCAGAAAGGACATGCAATGACCTAAAATGGACTTGAGATACAAAATGACAAAGATGTGCACAGATGTACTTTAAAAGTACTCCATAGAGTTTGACATCATCAAGACCACAAACACATCAATGCAACACAAACTCATATACAATGCAACACAAACTCATATGACATTAAGCACATTGACTCATATGACATTAAGCATATTGACTCATATGACATTAATCACAACATCAAGACAACACAAGCACATATGACATTATGCACATTGACTCATAGTGTTTGACATTAAGCACAGCACCAAGACAACACAAGCACATATGGCATTATGCACATTGACTCATAGTGTTTGACATCATCAAAATCTCAGGATTACAACACCTTCATGTGTGAGCACAGGCCTCCATGCAGAGGTGTCGTGGCGTTTTCCTAGTAGCGTGACTAGGGTGGTCTGTGGTCTAGTGGTACCCCGACTGTAGGATCGGAGTGTTAGTTTTCTTTTTAGTAGGAGTAGTTGTAGAACCGTGGTTTCGTTGGCTATCGTGTTTCAGATATTCGTGCACGATCGTGTCTTCTACTGTGTAGTTGTAGCTACTCCTGCTGTTGTTGTTGTTGTTGTTGCTGTAGTTGTTGCTTTTCGTACTGTCGTTGTTTTCGGTTAGGGTTCCGCGGGACCCCTACTGAGCCAGTGATAGGAGGCTCACCCCTAGTTTTCAGGTGTTACAGTTCTTCCTCTAGGTTCGAGGGCGTTGCGTGGAGGTTCCTAGTTGCTAGCTCCCCGGGCCAAGTGTTCACTCGGTGTTGGGTACATTCTTTGCCTTAGACTGCACTTTTGTTGGACTGGACTCTATTGTAGTTAGATTATTTATTTCTGTTAATTGTTGAATTGTCCTGCTTTCTTTCCTATTTCTATGTACACCACACCTATCCTTTTAGCCCTTCCGAGCCCTTCGACTCGTGGGTGACAGGCCAGGATTCGAATGGTATCGGGTCATTCCCGATATCCAAATCTTGGGTGGTTGCACATCCTCTCTCTAGTTCTTGTTGGCACACTTGCAGCCCTCTTTAAGCATGGAGGTGTGTGTCCCAATTTGGTTTTCCAAGAGAGAAAATCCCCGGCGACCACGGGCCGAATGCCTGCACAGGCCAGGGAACGACTCGAAGCACGATGGGCCGAGGCCGTCGCCGACCCGGCCGCATGGCGGGCGAAGCAACTCGCCGACGCCGCCACGGCGACGTTCCGTACGGTCGAGGACGTGCTGCGCGCGTGGGGGCTGTCGTGAACTGGACGAGCCGAATCCCGCCCCGACCGCCGCGCCGGACGACGAACCCGTACCCGCCGAGGTTCGCGGCCGTCTGCGGCATGTGCGGCGGTCGCCCTATGGCCCGCGCCTACGACCTGCACGTCGCCGAGGGCGCGGCCAACTGGCACCGGGCGCAGACACCCGACCACGCCGACGCCGTCGAGGTCGTCCCGATCGAGGACGTAGACGGGTGACCGAAGTCGACCCGCTCGACGCGCTCCGTTGGTACGCCGACGACTTCGAGACGACGACCGACCTCGACGGCGACCCCGAGCCGTACACGCTCGACGCCGACGAGGTCGAATCGCTCGCCGACCTCCCGCCCGGCGCGTCCCGGCTCGCCGTCCTGCGCCGCCCGACCTCGGCCGACACGTTCGAGACGTACACCGTGACCGCCGTCCGCCACGACGACGGAACGCTGACCGCCACGAGCCGCACCGGCCGCGTCCGCGTATGGTCGTGGGGAATCGCGCCGCTCGACTCCGAGCAGGTCTACACCGGGACGACGATCGAGGAATACGTCGAGAAAGCCGCCGAGCTCGGCGGCGTGCATTGGTTCCATAACCTGCGATTCGACGGCGCGTTCCTCGACTCGTATTTCGTCGACGCGCCGCCGCACGGGCTCGGCATGCTCGCGGGCGAGTGGATGCCGCGCTACGTCCCGGCCGGGGCGTTCGGGGCGCTTATCTCTGACCAGGGCGCGCACTACGCCCGGTACGTCCATATGGCAGACGGTCGCCGGTTCCAGGTCCGCGACTCACTCAAGAAGTTCCCGAACACGACTATCGCCGCGCTCGCGGGCATGTACGGCGCCGAACTCGGCAAGGGCGAGATTGACTACACGAAGGAACGCCCGGTCGGCTACCGGCCGACCGCCGAGGAATGGGACTACCTGCGCCGAGACGTGTCGATCCTGCGGACCGCGCTACGACACGTCGAGGCGATCGGGAACGACGCGCTGACGATCGGCGGCGACGCCATGGCCGAGTACCGGCGCACCATGGAGCACGGCCGGTTTCGGACGATCTTCCCCAAACTCGACCGCGACCTCGACGACTGGATTCGGCTCGCCTACCGGGGCGGCTGGACGTACGTCAACCCGAAGTATCAAGGGCAGATGCTCGACGAGCCCGGGTCAGTGTGGGACGTGAACAGCATGTATCCGGCCGTCATGCGGCAGTCGCCCTACCCGATCGGGACGCCGGTCCGGCTCGCCCCCGGGCAGACGGAACTGCACGGCTACCCGCATACGATCGTCGGCGCGCTACTCGACGCAACGATCAAGCCCGGACGGCTCCCCATGATCCAGGTCAAGCGCGACGCCCGCTACAACCCGGTCGACTATCAGACGCACGTCGAGGGGATCGAATGGTACGGGACCGAGGTCGATTGGCGTCTGCTGTACGAGCAGTACGACGTGACGATCCACGAGTGGATCGCGGGTTTCGCGTTCCGCTCGATCACGGGACTGTTCGACCGCTATATCGACAAGTGGATGGAGGTCAAGGAACAGTCGACGGGCGGCATGCGGACGCAGGCGAAGTTCCAGCTTAATAACCTGTGGGGCCGGTTCGCGATCAACCCGCTACGCGCCGGGCGGCTCCCCGTGATCGGACCGGACGGGGCCGTCAAATACGAGTTGACGCCGCAGGTCTATGACGAGCCCTGCTATACCCCGGTCGGCGTGTGGACGACCTCGTACGGACGCGACCGGGTCATCCGGGCGGCGCAGTCGTTCGGCGATCGGTTCCTCGCGGCCGACACGGACTCGTGTCACGTCCTCGGCACGGACCCGGGCGGGCTCGAAGTCCACGAGACGCGACTCGGCGCATGGAAGCGTGAAGCCGTGTTCGAGCGGGCGACCTATCTACGGGCGAAAGCGTACGCCGAGCAGATCGTCCACGAGGACGGATCTACCGAGGTCGAGGCGCACGTCGCCGGGCTCCCGCGTCGTCTGCTCGTCGGCGCTCGGATCGAGGACATAGTCGTCGGCACCCGCTACACGGGGAAACTCGTCCCCCGGCGCGTCCCGGGCGGCGTGATCCTCGTGTCAACTGACTTCGAGATTGGCGAGCGCGACGCATGGGGCCACCGTTGACCGCTATGCTCGACGGTGCGACGCCCGGAACCTGAGTGCCGATCCTAAGCCACCCGGGGCCCAAAGCCCGGCCGGATCGTATGGCGAAGGGGTTTCGCCCGCGACCGTTTCGGGGCCGTCCACCCGGCAGGCTCCCCGTTTCAGGCGGGGAGCCTGCTACACTCCCGGCATGGCATTTGGACGCAAGCGCACGACGCCCGAGGAACCGGCCGTCAAGCCCACGCGCAAGCGCGACACGAAGCCGTCGAAGCCGACGCCGCCCCCGGCCCCGGACCTCGACCCGGCTCCCGTGCTCGACGAGCCGCCCGCCGCCGACGCCCGGCCTCGGCGTTCGACCCCCACTCACGACGACGAATGGTGAACGATGGGACTCCGTGACGCGATCCGCGCCCTGCTCGACTCCGAGGACGACGAGCAGGACACGACCGGCGAAATCGACGAAATCGAGCAGGGCGTCGCCGACGCCGCCGAGGACGACGAGGACGCCGAGGGCGACGAGGGCGACGGCGACGAGGGCGGCGGGATCGGCGAAGCCGACCTGGACGACGAGGGCGACGGCGACGAGGGCGACGGCGACGAGGGCGACGGCGACGAGGGCGTCGAGGGAACTCCCGGCGACGAGCAGGAATCCGCCGAGGTCGCCGAACTCCGCGCGCAGATCGTGACGCAGGCCGAGCAGATCGAGACGCTGCGGAACCGGCTCGCGGCGGCGGGGCTCGACGACTCCGTCGCCGACTCCGTCGAGGAAATCGGCGGCGACACGCTGAACGCGGTCGACGAGGACTTGACCGTGCAAGCGTTCGAGGACGACTATGCTAAGCGCCAGGCTGCCCTGGCCGAACTCACGAAGGACAACTGACCATGAGCCCACTCGCCGCCGTCGACAACCTCGCACTGTTCGAGGTCATGCAGACGGGTGACCCCGGCACCAAGCCCGGCCCCGCCGCCCGCGCGTTCTACCACGAGACGGTCGGCGCGGCGTTCCGCAACCCGGCCCTGCGGAACGCCTACCTGAACAACGCCTGGAACCTGTGGCGGAACGTCCTGTCGAACCCGCGCGAGTGGGACTCGTACACGGACCGTCTCGCCGTCCGGCGTACCGAGTTCGGCGCGACCTCGATCGTGGTCGACGCCCACGGCATCCCGACCGCCGTCCAGGCGAACCCGAACGACGCGCAGAACGAACTCCGGTTCAAGAAGTACCGCCCCGACTACCGTCAGGCGGCGATCCTGCTCACCCGCGACGAGTACATCCCGATCACCGTCGACCCCGTCCAGGTCGGCCGGATGCTCGCCCAGGGGTTCGAGGGCTCGGGCGCGTCCCAGTTCCTCGCGTCCCAGCTCACGCAGGCGCTCAACACGGACCGGGCGCGCGAGTTCAACACGCTCATGGACTCGTGGGCGCGCTACGTCACGATCCCCGGCATCTACTACGTCCACACGGACGCGCTCGACCCCGCCACGATCAGCGGCGACGACGCGCGGGCGGCGGCGGTCACGATCCGCGCCGCCGTGAAGAACCTCGCGGACTTCACGAACCGGTTCAGCCCCGCGAAGAACCCGCAGACGGTCCCCGCCTCGCAGGTGCGTCTCGTGATCGGCGTGTCCGCGATGGAAGCCCTCGGCCTCGGCTACTCGGGCGCGTTCAACTCGGAATGGGTTCTCGCGCTCCCCGCCGATCAGATCGTCGAGGTTCCCGACCGCTACTTCGCCGAGCGCCCCGAGTTCGCCGGGATGAACGTCCAGTGGGCGCTCGTCGACGCGGGCGAGGACCAGGGCGACGGCGGGACGTTCGTCGTCGTCGACAGCCTGTACGAGCAGGCGGCGGACCCGTTCAACATCACGCAGACGTACAACCAGGCGATCCACCACGCCTCGTTCCTCGACCTGAACCCGTTCAAGACGATGATCCTCGGCGGACCGGGCGAGGGATCGCAGATCATCGAGGTTCTGCCCGTGCCCGCCACGATCGAGTTCGACATCTACACGGACCAGGGCATCATCGAGCCCACGACCGGCCCGCTCCCGCTCGGCGTCGAGTTCTCGACGCAGGTCCGCGTCCTCGACGCGACCGGCGCACCGGCCGGGGGCTACGAGGTCGAACTGATCGGCGCGACGAGCCCCACGGGCGGCACGACGATGCTCCGCTACAGCAACGGCAAGATCAGCAACGACGAACTGTCGGGCACGATCCAGGTCAAGGTCACGAGCCTGCTCGACCCGAGCCTGTCCGTGACGCAGACGTACGACCTCGTCGGCCAGCCGATCGACCTCATGTCGGGGCTCTCGATCGTGAACCCGATCACGTTCCCGGGCGTGTTCGCGGCGGGCTCGGGCTCGGGCGGCACGTACACGTACACGGCCGCGACCGGCGTCGTCTACGAGAAGTCCGAGGACGGCGAGACGGGATGGACGCCGCTCGGCGCGAGCCCCGTCGCCGTCGCGGCGGGCGACACGATCTACGTCCGGGCGTCCGCCGCCTCGGGCTACGTGTTCGCGGACGGCACCACGGTCAAGGTCGACGGCCCGCACACCGCCGCCGAGTAGTACATGACCGACGAGCATCTCAATATAGAGGGAGGAAGCAAAATGCGTGGTAGATTCCCAGAGATCCCAGAGCTTGCAAAAAAGAAGAAAGTCTTCCATTCAAAACGTGAAAGATTTACAAAAAGAGACAACTACCCCAGCACAGCGGAGAGGAAAATCTACACTGAAAGGAAAGGAAAACAACAGATGTCTGCTTAGGCACTCGTCCCGGCGGCATTGTCACATGACCCGTCGCCCTCGGTCTCACGCGTGGCAGCGACTTCGACAGTAGGCCGGTCATCCGTGAAGTCGAATAGATGTTTCTCTGCCAACGTGGTATCCTCGATTGTTTTCCCACTGGTGCTCGGCCCTGGTGCCTGCTCCTTGGCCCCGCCTCCTCACCACTAAGCTCCTCCTCACCACCGCTGGCCTCGGCACCATAAGGTGTTGATGGAGGAGGAAGAGGAGGCACTAGAGTCCCTGAGCTCTCAGCCATGGCCAGGAAAGTGGCCTCCCAGCATTCCTTGTAGCCGCGATCGTGCGCCGGTCTGAAGACCTCCAGGGCTGCCGATGTCAGTGCCACCCTGTAAGCCAGAGATGAGCAAAAGTTCTCCACTGCCTCCTCACAGGTGGTCGCCATCGACGAACACAGCTCAGCAAGCTGCGCCTCCACTTCACGAGCCTGGAGCTCGATGGCCTTGCCCTGTATCGCCAGCCTGGACGCATGTGCCTCGACTGTCTCACCCCAAACGCAGAAGAAGTCATGGTCTTGCTCCATCTCGGCAAGGGCTAACACAACCTACTCCAGCTGCTCCTAGAGCCCAGTAGCCTCTGCCTCAGACGCCTTCAGGAGTCCCTCGACCTTCTCGCACTTGGCTGTCACCCTATGTGTACAGCTCGACCGTCCTCCAACTCCCATGCAATGTCGCCGAAGTGGTACTGCCATAAGCTGAGCACCCTGGCAAATGCGACAAAGTTCTTCACTGGAAGAATCACCTTGTGCGACAAGCCAATCAACCTAGACCACCGGTCCCAATGACGTGAGGAAACAGTCCTAGTAACTGACCCACTCGTGCTCGACTCTCAGCTCCTAGCAAAGTGCTCGGCAACTGAGAGTAAGGGGGCTAGTGAGGAGGATAAATCCAGTTCGGCCCATAATGGGCCCATCTACCATAAGCCCAAGATTGCCCAAGCCCTTCCAACGCATATAAGGATTCACAACTACTGCAGCCCATGAAACATGGCACAATATGACTCAGCATCAGATTCGATAGCACTGAAGCGGTTGTGGCCCAAGCGCAATGACCATTGGAGGACCTTCCGAAGACTGACCGTTACCCCCCACGATGTTGGCTCTTATCTCATAAGAGGCAAGCATGCCCCACAAGTGTCGTAAGACTCGCGCAGGGGTTGGTCGACTCCGGGGTACTCACCCCTCAACGGGAAACTCCCACCATAATCACGGGTGGCGTTACTCCACTACTTATGCCCTTCCCTATTAAGGGATAGGCTTCCAACCCCTAGACAACACCCTATAAAAGGGACCTCGATAAAGAAGAGAAGGACACAGTAGAACTTTTGCCAAAAGTCTCACACTGAGAATAGAGCCACTCACCCTACTACTACAATAGAGAGGTTACGTGCCTCACGTTCCCTGAGAGAGAAATCCCCTCCTGCACGATCTTACCACCAAGCGAGCACTCTCCGAGAGCCCACTATGAGTGGTGAGGACTCATCTGGAGGCTCTACTCGTCTCTCAGATCCTCTATAGTGCCCTCAACCTTCCTCCCTTTCTTCTGCTCTTCTCTATCCTTTTCTTGAACAGTTGCTGACTGAAGCATCTGTGGGTTGTCCCCTGGGATAATGCCTAGGGCTCCTTCTGATGTCTCTCTAGCTTCTGATGTTTGCAGGCTTCCATGGGTGCCGGATGACTTTCCCGATAAATAAATAGAGAAGGTGGTACGTGGCATAGAAACAAGATTTCTGCCACTATAGGTAGTAATGGGTCCATAAACCCTAAAATCAGGCTAATTATTTAAACCCTAATTCTTACTGGGTTTGGTGGCTACAGCCTAGCCTATTGGGCCCTAGATCACTGGAAAGCCCTAACTCATGTAGAGAAGTTGTATTTCCTTCAAAATGTTGGCAAGATTAGGGTTTAGAAGAGTGTTTTGGCAGTATTATATAGGGTAAAAGTGAGTTTCACAGCTTCCTCTTCTTTCCCCCTCTCGTGGAGAACCGGCCGTGCCCCCTCTCCTTTCTCTTCTTCCTCCGACGACGACTACGGCGGCATCTTCCTCTGGCTACAGACAGCGGCGAGGTGACGGTGCGGTGACGGCGACGGTGGCGAGGTGATCTCAACAGCGTGCGTGGTTTGTGGGAGCTCGTGGGAGCTCGTGGGAGCTCGAGGGTTTTAAAACGTTCTTTGTGGATTGGCGACGATCCATCGCGTTTTGAACGACCTTGATGTAGGGCGACGGATCCTTAGCTCGATATTTACCTTCCCCACGATTTCTAGGCCGAAGGGAGGTTGAGAGTGGGTTATTTTGTGTCGGGAAGGAAAATCCATGCTTTGGGGATCGAGTGCCCGATCTAGCATTTTATCATGTTATTCGGTGGTTTGAGGGCACCATTGGATGCCTAGGGGTATGGGGAAGGGTTCCCCCATTGTTTCCCCATCACCCAGGTGTGATCAGGGCGTTGAATGGTGAATTTCACCATGATTCACCGTTCTTGATTTTCTGGGAAGAAAACAATCCTAACAGGAACCATTTTTGCCATTGGGCGGCCCTCAGGGTGACTGCCTATCGACCATGGAGTGTCGGCAGGGTATGCGGTCGGTCGACTGACCGCAACCCATGTGCGGCGGCCAATCACCAGACCATTTTCCGCGTGGAGCCAGCGTGACTCCCGAGGCATTTCTAACCGTTGCGTTTTTGACCGATGAACAGTCCTTGGGCTTGGCGGTCATGGGAATGACCATTTCACACATCTTGGCAGTCTCAAGGGAGACCGTTTATGTTTTCAATGGTCACAAGGCGATCGTTTCACTTTTCACATGGTTTGTGGCTTGGCGGTCATAAGGATGACTGTTTCACTCCCTAAGCAGCCTAGAGGTGGACCGCTTGAGTTTCAGACGGTCTAAGGGAGACCGTTTATCTCCTTTGAGTGGTAGACGGTGGGAGACCGCCCAGCTTGCCCACGCGGTCTAGGAGAGGACCATTTCTTTCCTTGAGGCGGTCTAACATTTGACCGTTTGTTCCAAGGATGGTCCAGAGTGGACCGCCTCCTGGGTTCTGTCAAATCAGAGCTCCCTTATCACCGAATTGAATCCCAGTTAAGTGGACCTCGATACACGTGCTGACCTGTGGTCTGACTGATGCTGGGCATCATGTGGGGGTCACGTGTGAGGGTGTCGTGAGGTCCTGGGAGGTAGTGCGTGTTTGGCTCGTGTCACCGTGAGTCGATGTCGGTACGAGGAGCAGTCCTTATACTTTGTCTGATTTAGATGTTATTTTCTGTTGACTAAAGAGTCTACTCCTTCAGCGACGCTCCACTAGTCGGAGCCTTCCGACACGCCGTGGTCCCACCAGGGAGTGGTGGCGAGGCTACCCCGAGAGACGGTTTTTAGATTGGTTACCGTAGGGCCCCACGTCTTGTAGCCAGAGTCCGGCTGAGGGGAAAATCAGTCAGAGGCTGACCTAGGACGCATGGTCAGTGTGTGCACACATGGTTGGGGGCGGTTGGACCCACACTGATGAGCATGACCCCAGCTAGTTCTTGTTCTATGGTTACTTGTACGGCATTCCCGTTCTACCTGGGGCGACGAGGGGGACACTTGAGGCGCGGTCTAAGATGTCAAGGGACGCATCCGGCCTTGCTTCTAGTGGTTGGTACTCCTATCTTTGTCAGGTGGTGACTCGTAATTTTCACCATGATGTGTGTCTCGACTTTCTCACCATGAGACCAGTGTTAAGCATAGCAGGGTTTTTCTGTTTATTTATTCCTGTTGTACTCGGTTCAACGTTTTGAGTAGGGCTTGCCTTAAGCTACTTTGCATTGTAGTTTCTCATTTTGCGAGGTAGGGGTCTGAGTGATCCCTACTGAGCCTTTTGTTATGAGGCTCATTCCCTGCGTTTTACCCCATTTTAGGTGAGGTGAGGCTTCAGAGGAGCGTGTCTAAGGCTCCACGTAGTTCTAGTGCCCAGGGTTAGTTGGCAATTGCCAGAACCAGGGTATATCCCGTGTAGTTGTACTTTCCTTTCTTGACTACTCTAGTTGTGGACTATTGTTGTATTATTAAACTGCTATTATATTGTGGACCATGTAATTTGGTTAATGTTAATTTTATTTCCTTCTTATTCATAAAAATTATTTAATGTCCCTTGGGACGATGGATACTTCCTTTGATTTGGACCTCGCGTCCACATCATCGAATGAACGAACTTTTGCCTCCATCCCCTTCGGGCATCTAAGCGAGACCGGTTGGTAGTCCGCTTCACACGGTGGAGTGGTCCCCTCGTCCTTCCCTTGGGAGGGTGAGCACTCTCCTGTGCGCTAACACGGACGCCTACCCGGTTCTCCATGGGCGAGCTACCGCAAAGGCTTACACCCCGTCGATGCATTTCAAGCGAGGCACAAAAAAGAAGAAGGGGAAAGAAGGACTGTCGAGACTACACATAAGAGATATACACAATAAGGTTGTTCTATTCCTTTCAATTAAAAGGGGGATACATGTGCTTCGGGACATACCCCTGGTTACATGTCAAAAAAAAGAGAAGAGAAAGAGAGAGAAGCATAGTACAAGAGGAGGGTTGAGGAGAGCATCGCTCAGTTGATGCCCTGGAAGATATCCTTGAGAGGGAGAATCCCGACGCAAGGAAAGTCTGCCATGTCGCGCAACCGGCCCCTCCGCTCTTCAAGGTGCGCCAGCTCCATTTTTATGGACGCCGCCTCAGCTCTGGAAACGGCGAGCACCTCACTCTCCCTCTCGACGGTCGCCTTCACCTCGGCCAGCTCGGATCGGGCTACAGCGAGATAGCCCTCCAGTTTCTCGATTCTATTCCTAAGGGCGTGGATGTCACGGTGACCTCCTTCCAAGGCCTTCTCGTGCTGCTCCTCGCTGCTTCGACGCACCCCCAAAACTTGCAGATATTCACCCTCTTGGGCCTTGATGGTGGCAAGCTCGTTGGGGGCCCAAGTCTTAAGAAATTCACGACGGTTCACGTATTTCAACAGTAGTAGCACTCATCGCGACCACTCCTCCAGCGGGCAACCCAGCACTTGTAGTATCCTAGTTAGCTGCATCACTATCGCATGTGCCCCTCGGTATGTAAGGGAGGGGTCGGCAAGCATCATCGACCGTAGCGTCAATAGCATCTGCCGAACCAGTGCGTCCGAAGCGGCGTGGCCGATTGAAGGTACCGCTAGAAGATTGAACTCCACCGCGCTATCCATGGCAGCCCATATCTCTGCATCCACCACGATCGAGGAAGAGGGAAGTGCCATAGCCAAATCACTGGGCCCTCTGGCTTCAAAGGATAACTCCCAGTCGGCCACCGCCAGAGGAGCAGGTGAAACCATCAACGGATCGGTTGACACCGTCGCTTCGCGGCCTGGCAAGGCAGGAGTCTCGCTCTCGATCGGGGGAGGGACGTCGAAGGAAGCCAGACCAGACATTATTGCCAAGAGACCGGTAGCCCCTTCTGCTTATGCTTCCTCCTCCTCGGGCATGGTGATGCTTGCCAGGATCCCCCACAACAGCTGGGTCTCCTCCGGTGTCGATAGCTTCGGAAGAGGCGGAAGAGGAACCGTTAGCTCCAGGGTGGCCCCTGACTGCAGAAGCGACACCAGCAGCTCCACCGCCAGCCCCCAGAGTGATCCCAGCTTGTCCGCTCCCGTGGGACTGAGAAGCTCCCTCCACTTGGGGATAGCCCTGCTAGCTCCGACGGCGCGTGCTTCCGGGAGCTCTGTCTCCTCCTGATTATACAAGGTAGGGTTAGTCACCCATTACCTGAGGCGAATCACCCAAAAGTCGTGAAAGGACAAAGGGAGAGCTAAAAGGTCCCCATGCTTACCTCAGCCACCGGGATTATGCTGCCCTCGGGCGCAATCTCCCCCTCCTCCAGAGGCTCGTCCATCGACCTGAGGATACTGGAAGTTTCTGCGGCCGCCACCTGCCGCATAACTTCAAATAAAGACAAAAGTTTGTCTAAGCCCGCGTGGACTCCCTCCGGTCCACCGACCGATCAGCCCGGGGCAGCGACCTCTGCAACCTTCGGTGGGGGCAGCTCCTGAAAGTCAACAAGCAGCATACACATGATCAGTGGATGGTCACGGGGGGAAGCCCTATAAGAATGGACTCACACTTACAGGGGGCGGCTCAGGGGGTCCGGACTCCTCGGGCATGCCTTCCCCCGAAACCACCTCGTCAGAGGAATAATCATAATCCACCTTCTCACCTGACGAGGACGCGGTCTGAGCAGGCACTTCCCTCACCTGCGTGGGAGTCTCCCTCACGGGATCGATAGCCGGCACTTCCTCGCCGGGCTCAGGGGCCTCATCAGCCTCTTGGGTGGCGCCCCTAGTTCTTGGTGGCGGTAATTCGATACTTGTATCGGGTTATCGATACCCTGAGCTCTGGGACGTTACAGTAGCCGTAATGACACATAGTCGAGGAAAACACGACTAGGCTGCAACCTACTCCTATTGGCAAGAAACACAAACAAGCACGCCTGATCTCACGTCGGGAATCACTGAACCAACATAACGAAACTCGAGCTACCCAGCCAGAAAACACCATGACACCTCTGTCGTGTAGGCCCATCCTCAGTGACAAAGCCCAACTCAAGGCCATGTGGTCTAAGAGTGGTGACCCATACACGACCTCACCGTTGTGTACTCTATACAGACGATGGGTAAAGCTACGGTGTTGGAAGAACACGAACTACTCGAAAAATCATGCCAAGAAGCTCACGTTGCACGAGAACCACACAAGCCGCTAGAATTAAGTGTCATGTGACAGAAGTACCCTCATACTAGAAGCAAGGCCAGATGCGTCCACTGACGTCTTACGCTGTGTCACGGGCATCTCCCACTCATCTCAAACACGATAACTGAGACATTGTAATAGTAACCAAGAAACAAGGACTAGTCAGGGTCACGCTCGTCAGCATGGGTCCAATGTCCCTGACCACGTGTGCACACACAGGCTCAATGCCTTCAGCGAGGCCTCTAGCTAGTTTTCCCCTTCCAGCCTAAAATCGTCTCTATCGGGACTGTCCCGCCACCACTCCTAGGTGGGCCGACACGAAGTGTCATCAGACTATGACTAGTGGAGGCTCACTAGACACAAAGACACTCAAAAGGAAAGCATTGAAGTATGGACATGCTACATATGCATCTGTCACACATACTGAACACGAGGCAACATGGAGCCAGCAGACTCAGGACAGTCAACTAGACCTACTACCACAACGATCCTTAAGTTGCAACACTCAGGTCAAGATCGTCGTACAATACGGCGACTTGCCATCAAATCAGCCTAGTCCTTGGGTGAAAATCATTATTCGATGAACCTTGTGTTGTGCGAGGATAATCCTCTGCACCCACGTAAATACACGATGACTTGATCTAGCAGAATAGGAAAGCCCGAGCAAGTAGGGTCATCTGAACCCTCTAAATCACTTTGGTATGCTAATCGAGAAACAACGATTGATCCGAATACCCGAAAGCATAGTCTTGGCCCTCATGAGGCATCCAAGACATTCATAAGGTCAAAGGTCGACCAAAGGATCACGATTGGGTCGATCTATGGCCAAAATAGATGAAGCAGGTAGGTCGCGGTTGTCAAAAGACCACCACCTGCATGGGAAAAGGAGTCGCGGTAAAGACCAGACCGCCACTTTTAGGGAAAGGAGATCACGATTCCCAATGGATCGCTACTTCCAGGTAGCAGTTAGGTGCAGACCGCCACCCGCCCATGAAGGAAAAACATGAAATTCAAGGAATGGCGTTGACACTTCACGAGGCAGAGTTGATGCTGATCATAACGCGGTTGGGGGATGACCGCTACCATCGGGTAGTAGTTCTGCAACGTCCGCTATCTGATAGGAACACTATAGAAGGTTGGTAGGATGGTAGCGGTCACCAGTCAACCGCTATCACCAGCTCACGGCTTCCATCTGACTACTACTTGAAGGTAGCGGTTGGTCACCGACTGCAACCTCAACCGCCTTACTATAGGACTCAAAAAGAGAACGGGGTCTCCACCAGACTGCTATCACAAGAACGCGATCTCTGGGTCGACCGCAACCTGCATCCGATCCAAAAATCGTAAAACCTCGCAAAACTTGATCATTCCCTACCCCAATCGTCCCAAAACGACGGGGAAACAATTACAAACCCAGTTCATGCTTTCCACATGTCGGAAGGGCCACAAAACAACAAAGAAAAGGGCGATTTTCTCAAATCAACCCAAAATGACCCACATGAACGTCCGACCTTACACCGGCCCCAAATCGTAAATAAATATAGCCAAACCAAAGGGAATCATTCCCTGACATGCCATAGGGCAAAAATCTAGCATTAGAATCAAGAAATATAGCCTAGATTGGCAGATTCGCAACACATATCCCAGAACATACTTGTAACGACCCAGAGATCTAGATACCGGTAAACTGATACCAAGACCTGGGGATGCCACCCAAGAGGCTGATGAGGAATAAACTCTTCTCTCCGTCCCTCGGGAAGGTGACTATTCCCCTTGATTTGGACCTCCCGTCTAGATCACTGACTGAGTAAACTCTTCTTCCCGTCGCTCGGGATGGCCACTACTCCCTTTGATCTGGATCTCCCATCTCATTTGAATCAATAAACTCTACTCTCCATCCCTTCGAGTGATGGATACACCCTTTCGACCTGAACCCCTCGTCCAGGTCATTTGAATCAACAAATTATTCCCTCACCCCCCCACGGGTCGAGTCAACCTTATCGGGTTTGACACCCCCATGGAACCACTTGTTGGGCCGCGAGACTCACATGGTGGAGTGATCCCCTCGTCTCTCCCCTAGGGAGGTGAGCACTCTCCTATGCGCCCTCACGAATCCAACCGAAGGGTCCCCAGACTAGACCACGATGCGAGCTCGCATTTCACCAAAGTTTAAAAGAAAAGAAGGAAGAGAAGAAGAAGGAAGAAAAGATTTGTGGGTCATTACACAAGAAACACGTGCGTGAATAGTATTCTATTTCAAAAAAGAGAGGACTACATATGCTTTTGGGCATGGCCCTGCTTTACATGTCAATACAAAAAGAAAGAAAAAGAAAAAAGGGGGGCGACGCTCAATCTATCCCTCGGAAGATTTCCTCAAGAGGAAGAATCCTGACATAGGGGAAGTTCACCATGTCACGTAGCTGGTTCTCCTGCCCTTCGAGGTGTTCCAGCTCGGCTGACACAGAAGCTGCCTCGACCTCGGCAGTGGCCAATTCCTCAGTTTCTGTGGCCCTCATCGCCTCAGCTTCAGTGAGGTCAGACTCGGCCTCGACGAGCCAGCCCTTTAGCTTCTCTATTCTATTCTCTAAGGTGCGGATGTTGTCATGGCACTCGTCGAGCACCCTTTGGTGCTGTGCCTGGGTCCCCTCCGCGCCTCCAGGGCTTGCAAGTATTCATCCCTTTGGGCATTGATAGCGACAGCTTCAGCAGCAGCCCGCGTCTTGAGGAACTCGCAGCGGTTCACATATTTAAGTAATAATAAGACCCACCGTGACCACTCCTCTATGGGGCAACCCATCATCTGCAAGGCCCCGGTCAACTGCATAACCACGGTGTGCACTCCCTGGTATGTGAGGGAAGGATCAGCAAAGACCATCGACCTCAGCGTCAACAACGTCTGTCGGACCGGTGCGTCTAAAGTAGCATGACCAATTGAGGGTACGATCGGCGGATTGAATTCGACTGTGCTGTCCATGGCAGCCCATATACCTGCATCCACCATAGTCAAAGAAGAGGGAAGCGCCACGGCCAAATCACTGGGCCCTCCCACTTCAAAGGATAACTCCCGACCGGCCACCTCCAGGGGAGCAGGCGAGACCATCGCTAGATCGCTTGACATCGTCGCTTCGCGACCTAGCAAGGCAGGGATCTCGCTCTCGGTCGGGGGAGGGATGTCAAACGAAACTGGGCCAGGCGTTATTGCCAGGAGACCCGTGGCCCCTTCTGCTTGCGCTTCCTCCTCCCCGGGAATGGCGATGCTCGCCAGGATTCCTCGCAACGGCTGGGTCTCCTTCGGTGTCAAGAGCGTCAAAAGAGGCAGAAGGGGAACCGTCAGCTCTAGGCTGGCCCCTGACTACAGGAGTGACCCCAGTGGCTCCACCTCCGGCCCCTAGAGCGATCTCAGCTTGTCCACTCCCGCAGGACTGAGAAGCTCCCTCCGCTTGGGGATGGCCCTGCGAGCTCCGACGATGCGCGCTTCCGAGGGCTCCGCCTCCTCCTGAATATACAAGACAGGGTTAGTCACCCATTGCCTAAGGCGAATCGCCTAGAAGTCATAATAAGGCGAAGGGAGAGCTGAAAGGTCCCCATGCTCACCACGGCCACTGGGACTATGCTGCCCTCAGGTGCGATCTCCCCCTCCTCTGGAGGCTCGTCCATCGGCCCAGGGGTATCGAAAGTTACTGCAGCTGCGGTGACCTCTGCAACCTCCGCAGGGGGCGGCTCCTAAAAATCAACAAGCAGCAGACACAAGATCAGTGGATGGTCATGCGGGGAAGCCCTAAGCGAATGGACTTACACTTACAGGGGGCGGCTCAGGAGGTCCGGACTCCCCAGGCATGCCTTCCCCCGAAACCACCTAGTCAGAGGAATAATCATAATCCACCTTCTCGCTTGACGAGGACACTGGCTTAGCTACAGTGTTTACACCGACTCCAACATGCAATGAGCCAAAATGTGCACGGGTGTTGTTATGTGCTCAGACTTACAACACTGGCTTGGCTACAGTGTTTACACTGACTCCAGCATGCAACGAATCCAAAAAGTGCATAGGCTTTGTTATGTGCTCAGACCGTGCTAGTGTATGTGCTCAGACATTAAAAGGACATACACTATCTCTGCTATAGTGTATGCTCCGACTTTGCTAAACGGTGAGCAAAACATGCTCGGGTGTTAATGTATGCTTGGACTTGCTAAGAGAGGCATGATGCATATGCTCGGACATGCAAGGCTTGTATAACAGTGTATGCTTGGACATACACTGACTTGCAACGGTGCATACACTAACTTTAATACAAGACTAACACGGTGATGCACAGGCTTGATAGCAGGCAGAGCATGCAGGGAGTTTGGCTTGTGGAATGTGCACAGGGTATAAAATGCACACAGACTTGATTGCCAAGTCGTGGGCTTTGTGAAGCAAGGCAAAACATGAACGGATGCATGTTCTGTGAAGCAGGGACAAAAATGTGCACGGATGTAAGTTTTTATGAAGCAATCAAAACATGCACGGATGCAGGTTTTTATGAAGCAATCAAAACATGCACGGATGCAGGTTTGTTATGAAGCAATCATAACATGCACGTATGCAGGTTTTCATGAAGCAATGAAAATATGCACAGACTTTAACACAAGTTGCACATGGAAAGAAATATGCATGGGGTTTGACGTGCATAGACATTGAGAAGAAGTGCAAGGACTTTGTGTTAAAAACCAAAACATGCACGGGGTTTGGCTTCCACGGACCCTGTGAAGGCATGCAAGGACTTTGTTTGAAACATAAAACATGCACGGGGTTTGGCTTCCACGGACCCTGTGAAGGCATGCAAGGACTTGGTGAAGATGACTGTTCATGCTCAGACTTTGCCTTCCTTCTAAATAGAATGTGCACAGACTTATGTTCTTGGCTAAGGTCAGAACATGCATGGACTATGTGAAGACTTGCTGTGCAGTGGACTGTTCATCCACAGACTTGAAAGAATAACGTGCACGGACTTAAAATGTAACCCAACAGAATTTTGTCTAAGTCCAAAATGTGTACAGGGTTTGCATAAGACATGCATGGACTTACACTGCACAGACTGTACACGCACGGACTTAGATGCAAAGCGTGCACGGACTTAAGATGCAACCCAATCAACAATTTGTCTAAGTCCACAATATGCACGGACTTTGATCATGCGATACGGTGGAATGTGCATGGACTCTATGATAGTGTGCACGGACCATGCACGGCCTTGCTGAAGAGTAGCTTGGACTCTACATAGCTAAGGCAGACGAACTCTGAACATAGAAATGTGTTGGCCATCATCAAATCAAGGTTGTTGGCCATCATCAAAATAAGGTTTACAACATTCTCCCCCTTTTTGATGATGGCAGCACTAATGGACAATTCAAAGAATGATGGCAACACTAATGGTGCATTTTGACATGACAATACTCCCCCTGAATGCATGCTCAATTCTTCTCTGTACCTCTCCCCCTTTACAAAGCTACTCTACCCCTGTACATTCAAACAAATTCTCCCCCTTTGACATTAGCAAAAAGGAGGAATGGATGAAAAGGGGTAGACAAAAGAAAGATCAACTAACAACCTATGCAATGGTTCAAGAAGTGAGCAAAGCAACAATGCTTAACCCATAAGAGGCAAGCAGTGTGCAGTCTTGAATAATGTCACGTTTAATAGTGATAGAAGATGGAGTAAATGGACTGACATTCTGAAGTAGGGGCATAGAATCCATTTATAGACATGAACCTAATTCTCATAGCCGTAATAGACTAGGTCAATACAATACCCTACTACTGGCATAAAAAAATGATTAACAAGGAAAGTTAACCTGGATGTGTATTGAGGTTAAACAGTTAATACTCATTCACATTTATTTTCAAGGGTTACAATAGTTTTTCTTCCACTTTTGATTTTTACAGATACTGAACCCAGTGAACAGACCGGTGGCATTTATGCTGTTGACATTAGGTGTACACCTTGTTCAGAGGTAAGTACCCCCAGTTACTAGGCATAAACTACCAGATCTGTTTCAGATCAAATGTTACAGAGGCAGATTGCACCTTTGACCTGGGGGAGATAAAGGGAGGGGGGTACCGCTGGGAGCTCCCACCTCCCTGCTACCCACCGGCGACAGAGCCGATGCCGATGGAGGGAGCCGCCAGAGAACCGACGAAGAAACCACCGCTGAGGCGGTGAACGATCCGGGAGTAGGTGGGAGCTCCCACCTACTTGTCCGAGGGAAGGGGGGAGTTCTCGTCGGGAGCTCCCCCCTCCCTGCTACCCACCGGCGACGAAGCCGACGCCAATGGAGGGAGCTGTCGGAGAACCAACGAAGAAACCACCGCTGAGGCGGTGTCAGCATGGGTTATCCCACCCCGAGGTTGTGAGACAACTATATCTGTGTAAATTATGATTCTAGAATGGTCCTTGATGCAAAACACCTTGACAAGGAGGATGTCCAAATGTGGGAGCCTTCCATGTTGACCATGATACCGTGGACCCTCTTTGTAGATTAACCGGTGGGGCATCTTATTTATTTAAATGGTGGGCTCCCAAGAATATGCATAACTGGTGGTAGGCCCTCATCCAGTGGCCTGCTTCACTACTCATCCGGTGGCACCCATGGGAATATTATTCGGTGGCCTCCAAACACCACTTAAACGGTAACAATCCCTTAACCGGTAGAAACACATTTATCCGGTGGGGCAATGTAGCACCCAGTAGAGAATAGTTAAACAGTGGCACCCAAGCCCGTGTGAACTGGTGGAAGTTACTGTTCACCCATCCGGTGGCAACGGCGGGAGCCAACAAAAAAAAAAGTAAAAATGGCAAACGACTGTTGGACATTCCCAGCGACCAGGGGTTCCTGCCCTGCATCACCTAGGCTCTGCCAAGCCATGTTGTCCACCAATGAGGGGTCGAAAGCTAGCAAGATGCTAGGCCCCCCTGCTGGTGACATCTTCTGGGTGAGCTGCCGTATAAATAAGACCTGCAGGAAGACGAAGAGGAGAAGACACCTAGAGAGGAGACAACCAGAAGAGAGGAAGAGAAGAAGAGAGAAGAGCCTACTGCTCCGTCTTGCTCCCGTTGAGTGAAGACATAATAGAAGAAAAAAAGAAGAAGGGTGAGTGAGAGAGGGAGTGAGGCTTGAGAGGGGAGGAGCCAATGCTCCCGCCTCATCTTCACTGTATTTTGCTCATTCCCCCCATGTTCTCCATTTTTCACGATGTAATAGCCTACGAGTTGCTCCTTTCTCCTGGCAGAGAAGAGAAGAATGGCTCTTGAAATGTTTTACGACGTGTGCCTACATCTCATGCGTCCCCCTCGACTTTCACGTTGTACTTCTTTGCATTCCCCGTGGATCTTTAGCCTAGTGTGCTTTTTGCTTATACTCCGCTCACCAGAACCACCAGGTCCCTCTTTCCCTCTCTCTCCATTCCAGCCAGCAGCATTCCCTCTCGTGAGGGTTGATGCTTAGAGCTGCGGGCTCCCAAATCCCTCTGGTGGCACTGCCACCCCGCTCTCCGGAAGGTCTCACACTCGGATTTCCCTTCTCGTTCCTTCCCTTTTGATAAAGACCGGATGTTTCTGCAACTATTGTTTTATTCCTTCATTTCACCATTATCCTCCTGCAATCTCATGGGGCTAAGTTCCCTTGACATTGCCTCAAATCCTTCTTCTTTACATATACCTTCGCCAGTAGTACGCTCGCATGATTTCGGCCGGTGACGAGGTGTTATGCCTCTGAACCAGTTGCTCTATTTTCCCCTCGGCCCGGTGGCCCTTTGAGCTGGTGATCCGGTGGCCCTGTCGAGCTCGCGATCCGGTGGCCTCCCAAGGTCCCCCATCCCGTGGCCTTCTTCCTCTTGATCCGGTGGCATCCCAGCTTCTTGATCCGGTGGCACCACCCCTGCCTTCATCCGGTGGCTCCGTCTGCCCCCATCCGGTGGCGCTTCAATCCTGATCTAGTAGCTCTGTTGGCCACTATGTGATCCAGTGGTCCTTGCTCTTCTAGCTTTGGCTTCTCGTCCGCCCGACTTTGCACCGTGTTTTAACATGATGGTTTTAGATGTTGCCGTTTCCATGCGCACCTTCACTTTTGGGACACATCACTCTTTGTGGATGTGTACCCACTTTATCCCCCAGCGTCCGAGTCTAGGAGAGATGTTGCCGAATTTTCACCAAGCTAATATCATTTTAAAAATATGAAAGGAAACAACAAACAAATAGAATAATAGCCGGCACGCCCCCAAACTCTTCCACGGCATGCCCCTGGGCCCCCTTCACCGGTTCACTCTTTATTCTCCCTCATCGGCACACTCCTTGAGCGATGCCCCCTTCCTTTTGTTGTTGCTAAACCCTCCACTGGCACACCTGCCAGTTCACCCTTCGCCGGTACACCTCCCTCGCTAGTACACCTTCTTCATCAACATGCCCTTCTAGTCCTTCAACGACGCATTCACAGCCTTCGCCGGTGCACTCATCCCCTCATGGCTTCAATCTTGTGCAAGTGCAACCCCATGCAAACCATGCACGAACTTCATCCCCTTTGCATCTCCAACCCCGTGCAAACCTGCACGGACTTGGTCCTCTTGCATGCTTAAGCCTTGCACAGCCCTTGCACAGACCATGTCCCCCTTTGCATGTGCATACACTGACTTGGCCTGTAGCTGCATGGACCCCGTCTGCATGTGCAGGGACCATGCACTGACCTTGCCCTTTGCATGTTCCCCATGTGCATCGACCTTAGCCCTTACGTGCATGGACTTTCATCTCAACCCCGTGCATATGCACGGATTTGGTCCAAACCTGCATCCGTGCATATGCACGGACTCACCTGAAGCATGCATGGACTACCTCCATTAACCCCGTGCAGATGCACGGATTTTGCATAGCCCCGGGCCCTATGTGCACAAACCCTACACTGACCCTACCTCATATGCACTGACCTTAGTTTGCATGTGCACTGACCTTAGTCTGCACGTGCACTGACTTCATCCCATGTACACTGACTTTCCCTGCATGTGCACTGACTTCGCCAGCATGTACACTGACCTTGTCCTCAGCATATTCCATAGGTGCACTGACTTGGCCTACATGTGCACTGACTTGGCCGATGTGTGTGTCGACCTTATCTCCCATGTGCACTGACCTTCCTTCATCCCCTGCACAGACCGTGCACAGACCTTGAACGGACCTTGTTTTCCCTCCCTTGCATACATGCATGGACTTTGGTCCCTATATGCACGGACCTCGCATTGACCTTGCCCCTAGAATGCATGGACTTAGCCCCCTTTGCCCAAAACCTGCCTCCGTGCATATGCACAGACTTCATCCCACATCCTGAACACTCTGCATGGACTTCATTCAAAACATGCACTGACTTTACCTTGCTCTGCATGGACTTCATTCAAAACATGCACTGACTTTACCTTGTGTTGCATGGACTTCATCCAACATGCACAGACATTGTTCTTCAACCCCATGCATAACATGCACGGACTTTGTTCTTCAACCCCATGCATGATATGCACAGACTTTGTTCTTCAACCCCGTGCACAACGTGCACGGACCTTGTTCTTCAACCCCGTGCATATGCACGGACTTTGCTCTTCAACCCCGTGCATATGCACGGACCTGGTCCAAACTTGCACGGACTTCCTTCCCACTTGTATGGACTTTAGACTTTTGCATCTCCAACCCCGTGCATATGCACGGACTTAGTCTAAATGTGCATGGACTTCACCCTTGTCTAAAAAAAAACCTGCATGGACTTCACCCCTGAAAACCTGCATGGACTTTGTTCTTTTGCCCAAAAAGCTGCACAGACTTCATATGCATCTTTGCATCCAGAAACCTGCACAGACTTCCCTTTGCATGGCATGCCCTTTGCATTAAAACATGCATGGACTTTGCGTGAGCATCGGCATGGGCTTCATTCTAGAACCTGAAACCTGCACGGACCTTATCCTTTGCCGGTATGCTCCTTGAGCCTTCACTGGTGCACCTTTCTCACTTCTTCACCGGCGTAGGCCTGTGGACTCTTCTCCGATATGCCTACCTTCGGCCTTGCACCGGTGTACTCCTCCCATTCCATCACCAGTACACCCTTCCTGCCCTCACCGGTGCACCCTTTTAATGCCTTCGTCGGCATGCCTAACCCCAGTCGTCTTCGGCACGCTCCCCAGCACCCTTGCCCAGTGCACCTCCCAGGCCTTCTCTGGCACGCTCTTTGAGGACCTTCGTCGGTACGCCCGCCATACCTAACCTCCAGCCTTCGCCGGCACACCAATCCTGCACCCTCGACGGCACGCCCCATGGCGTTCAGCGATATGCTCCTTTTAGCCCTTCGTCGGCACACTATCCCCAATTCAGTCTCAGCACCCCTTTTGGCCCCTCTCCAGCCCACCTATGACCCCGTGAGTGTCCCGGACACCCCGTGGGGATCGTGACCATATTTTTGGGTGTTCGGAGGTACCATATTAACTCAATTAGTGTGCCGTTGGTCTTAGGGGTCTGGGTGACCCCATGCGCTCCGGACTCTCGTGCTTTTGGTAGAGCGAGTCATCGTGAGTCGGTATGAGTGCGGAGGGCTCTCCTCGCACGTCGTGGGTTCCTCCGAGAAGTGTTTTCCATGTGGGCCATGTGTGCATGTGGCCTTGGACTGTGAGTCCAGTTGACCAGCTTGGGGCTGGAGATTTTTCGTGTGTCCCTTGGACAGAGAATTAACTCGATGACTTGTGAGCTATCTTGGGAATCGTGTCATCGTGGTTTTAGACCTAAAGATTAGGCCAGATTGACAGCGCTGTGCCGTTACATGCGACGATCTTGACCCGAGTCTCGTGACTCAAGGACTGTTGAGTTTTGTAGGTCTAGCGGGCTATCCAGAGTCTGGTGGCCGCGAGCCACCTGTTACTCTGCGTTACTTGTGATGGGTGCGTGCGTGGTTTTCAGTGTTCACGTTTAGTGAGTCCCCACTAGTCGTAGCTTTCCTGTGCATACGGGTGCCAACTAACTTGGGAGTGGTGGAGAGCGTGACCCGAGTGAGACGATTTCTTAGGGTGATTACCGTAGGGCCCCCACGCGCAGCCTGAGTCGGGGCTTTGGGGGAAGAACCAGCTAGAGGATCTGACCTAGGGCATATGGTCTGTGTGCACACACTTGGCTAAGGGTGGCAGACCCGCACTGACGAGCGCGACCTCAACTAGTCCTTGTTCTGTGTTCCTGGTTACTGTACGGTGTCTTGGTTGTAACGACCCGAGAATCTGATTACCGAGAAGGCCCGATAACCTGAGACTCGAACCGCCACCCACGATAACCGAGAATCTGATTACCGAGAAGGCCCGATAACCCGAGAACCCCATACAGAACAGGAGTACCTCTCACTAGAAGAACGACTGGATGCGTCCACTGACGTCTTATACCGCGTCACAAGTGTCTAGCTACCACGTCTCGGGCGCGAGACTTAGACACACTCAAGTAACCACAAAGCGAGTGACTAGGTGGGGTCGCGCCCGTCGACACGTGCCCAACTACCCCCAACCATGTGTGCACACACAGACCGTACACACTAGGTCGGGCCTCTAACTAGTTTTCCCCTTAATCAGACTCTGGCTACTACACGTGGGGCCCGACGGAAACCAGTCTAAACACCGTCCTCAGGGTAGCCCCTCCACCACTCCCTGGTGGGCCAGTACACGTGTACCAAAGGCTACGACTAGTGGAGGGTCACTGAAGGAGTAGACTCTCAAGCCATGGAAAATAACGTCACAGTTGGACCAGCATGGGGACCATCCCTCATACCCACACCATCACACGGTGACTCCGGTCAGCGAAGAAATAGGACTACAACCCATTCGGGGCAGTCCAAATCCTGGCGGAGCAACCTTGGTGCGTCACAAGCTGTGGCGGACCAACCCTGGTGCGCCATGGTAACCTGACAGACCAACTCAGGCGTGTCAGACACAAGGTGTGAAACGCACTGTAATGCACCTACGCTGGTGCGTCACAGCACCTGACGGACCTAAACAGGTGCGTTAAGGTACGAGATGAAGCAAACCGTAACGCACTCCTCCAAGGGCATTACGTTCCTAACAGACCAACCCTGGCGCATTAGGTCACGGGACCAAGCTGACTGTAATGCACACCTCTAGGGGCATTATAGTCCCTAACGGACCAGCTCAGGTGCGTCAGGTGGAAAGGTGCATCAACCCTGACACGCCTTCCTAGGGGCATCACAATACCCTGACGCCCCACTCTGGATGCGTCAGGCGTCTATGACCCCCAATGGTCAGAAAATAACGGTCAAAATCCAACAGTCGAATTGTCACTCTGACAGTCGACTCTAGGGGCGTCACACCCCTGTGGCGGTCTATCGTGGGACCGTTAGGCCCACAGACGCTAAGCTTGAAACTAAACAAAGTGTAACGCACCTCCCTGGGCGCATTACACCCTGTGGCGGTCACTGGAACGACCGCCACAGCGCTCCGACGGCAAAATGACGAACAAGACCCAAAAATGCCAACCACGCCCCCATACCTCCATGGGAGAGGGGAAAATCAAGGGGGAAGCTCCCCTGGGAAGGGATAAAAGGATTGTCGTGTAGTACATTGAAGCCACAGAGATATAACAGTAAGCAATTAAATTTTATTAGATCAGGTTGTTAAAGTAGCAAAAATAAAATTACTTTTTAATTAATAGTTTAAATTAGCAATTATATACCAGAGTCCAGTCCAAAAGAAAGATGACAAGTCTAATAATATAGTTGATAGAACAAAAAAGACGTACCGAAAAGTCGGGGGAAGCTCGACTAAGGTACTAGTTGGCAGCTATGAACTTGCACACCAGGAACCACGGAAGCAGCACGAACCACGACCCACCTAAAAAGTAGGGGTGAGCCTCGTGTCACTGGCTCAGTAGGGGTCACGTGGATCCCTACTGAAAAACACGCAGTAACACGCTAAAACAGTAGGTAAACAACAAGTAAGCAACATGTAACAATAGTAGTAGTAAAGCAGGAAACTAAACTATAAAACTGTAAAGAAAAGGGAGTAGGAGTAGGGAGCAGGTAAGGAAGAGGGGACGAACCCGTACCACACTAGCAAGGCTACTAAACTAACCTCAGCACCCGAAGCTACTCTTAACAACGGCAGAAGGGTCGACCCTGAACTCGAAAGATCAGGAGTCACCGATCTGTCGACAACCACGAGGCCAAAGACAAGGCCTACGAGCCAGACCAAAAGTCTAGAAAGACCTAGACAGACAAAGACGCGCCACGACCAGAACGTCATGCACACTGCCCCACGCATGACTAGAACGTCGTGCATGCGACATGACACCGACCTCGAGAAAAACCAAGAGAAGGCTACCCCTGAAAGGTCACGACATGCGAGGAACGTGAAGAGAACCGTAGAGAGTCACAAGCCACGTGACTAGAGTGCCTCACCACCAGAAGAATAGCCAGTTGCGTCCACTGACGTCTTATGCTGCACCTACTAGCGTCTTGTCCACGTAACCTACCGCAAGGACTAGGTCGAGACAAAGACACTGCTAGAGCCAGAACAGTACCATAACGCGAGTGACTAGTCAGGGTCACGTCTAACGACGTAAGTCCAAAGCCCCTGACCACGTGTGCATACACTGGCCCACTGCCTAAGTCAGGCCTCTAGCTAGTATTCCCCCTCCGAAGGATGCTACGGTTGAACCGGGGGCCCACGGAATTAGCCTAAGAACCGAAAATCGAGAAAATGCCCCGCTACAAGAGCCGTCACGCCGAAGCGTACCGTAAGGCTACGACTAGTGGAGACTCACAAGACACAGAGACACAAAACACGAGTGTTGAAATATGGACAGGCTAATCATGCACAGTCACCCGTACTCCAAAGCACCAATGACAGCACAAGAAACTGTCGACAAACTCAGGACAAGGCAACTAGACCTACTTACATAATGATCCTTGAGTCTCACGACTCGAAGGCAAGATCGTCACAGACAACGGAACAAGCCGCCAATCAGTCTACTCCTAAGCCAGAGGAAACAACGCTCCGCAGGAAATGACACTCGGAGACCCGAGGGGACACCAAGAACCCTTAGCACACCTGGACATGCAACCGAGGTAGGACAGTACCCCGAGGCATCCAGAACACGGTCTCGAGCTGGACAGAACCGCCGAGACACAGACAAGGTCGCCTGTCAACCCCTGGTCTCACTGGGTTGACCGGAACCAGACACGACACACACACACAGACACACACAGTAATACACAAGCAGAGAAGATGACGCTCTGGGCAAGGCGAACCACCACTCAATCGCTAGGTGAACCCAGTGTAAATAAGAGAATCGCCCTAAGTGCGTGTGTTTTGGTTGTTTTGGTTGATTGGAGAGAGGAGAAGAGAAACGGCGATAGGCCGTGCTAAGAAATGTGGACGACGGAATCACCACGTGGGTTTGGTTGATTGGAGAGAGGAGAAGAGAAATGACGATAGGCCATGCTAAGAGATGTGGATGACGGAATCACCACGTGAATTTGATTGATTGGAGAGAGGAGAAGAGAAGGGGCGAGCGACCCTACACACGTTGGGGCGAGATGCGGGAAGGGTTGAGCTTAAGGCAATCACATGGAGACTCCTTAATAGAAGGCTAGACTTATCCAATATCTGGTACACAGCGGAGAAAGGGGTCCGAAGATCCTCTCACGCAAGTATGCTATCTTCCAAATAGGCGTAGCCTATCGTTCCGATAACACCTTTTGTCGTGACCTTTATGGTACGACGGGTTTCGGTCCCGACCCGAACCACACAATCGTCTGACGGAGTCAGATCGAGCGCATCATAGGCTCTTCGGAGCCCGAACAAATTGTCACCTCGGTGACTGGCACGCCCACGCACTTAATACGCCCAACAAGCGAATTCTGAAATAAAATTTAATTTGATAAAAAGTGCATCCACAAGTAAAGCCGAGAGTTCTTACTAATTTATCTTCCGCCGACAGCACAGCCTCCAACCCCAATATAGGTTCCCACTCGCGGGCTTCACCCACTAAGTACATTGGGATGCTTCTGGGAACAACATGGGACAAGCTATCCCGAGCCTATAGAACTGCATGCTCCATCGCCTTCACAACCCACGGTTCTTTCCTCTCCCGAGACAGTGACTACTTAAGAAAGCGGAGCAAGTGCCTGTCCTTTGGGAAATCTCCCCTATAGCTCCATGTGGTGCGTTCAAAGGTGAAACCCTTTTCAATCTTGGCAAGCCTCCGAACGTCCATGCTTTCGGTGTCCGAGCCTGAGGACTTGGCCAGTGCCGCCACCTCGGCATGACCCCAGTCCAAATCTTCAACATTGAGCCATGTAACGACTGGCACCGGAGGCGGAGGGACGCGCCCTGCACCGACAGCAATGGGAGCAAAAAGATCACTCGGGGCAGCCATTTATCTGCAAAGTGCAATAAACAAAGATCAGAACAAACTGCAGATAAAAAGAAATTGAAACCATAAAGAGAGGGGAAAGTTCCACTATAAGAAAAAGAAAGGAGAAGAAAGAAGTAACAAGGTTAAGACCCCACTGAACGGGTCTTCCCCAGCACGCCCTGAGCGGCCTTCTCCGGCATACCCATGGTGGCCTTCCCTGGCACACCCTACGGGCCTTCCCGGTACACCCTGTGGCGGCCTTCCCCGGCACGGTCCTTGACCCTTCGTCGGCACACTCCCTGGCGCCTTCCCCGGCACGCCTGCAAAGGTCTTAGCCCGACACACTCCATGTGTTCCCCGGCACACTTGGTGCTCGTTCCCTGGTACAGTCTTGGCAAGCCCTACCGAATGCTACCAACACAAGGACAAGGGTGAGGAATGAATAAAGAAAGAAAATGGGGGGGCATGATGAATGGAAGTGATGGGTGATGAGGACTACAAGGGGACTCTACTACAGTTGAAACTAACAAGACACCGATAGTTTCTAACAAAATTTTGACAGAGTTTCCCCTAGGCCAGAGGCATAAGGGGAAACATGGGTGCGCGCCCATAAGGAGTGACGGCTCCAACAAAGTGGCAGTGGACCCCGCGGGACAACACCAGAAGTCCTCAGCTACAGAAGTCTGCTTCTCTCCCTTCACCAGCAAATCACCCACAGGCCTTCCCCGGTACACCCTGCTAGAGGCTTCCCCGGTACACCTTTTATGGGCTTCCTCGGTACACTTGGCAGCGTCTTTCCCAGCACAGCATGAAGTCGCCCTTCCCAGGCACGCTCTCCGCTTCATGGGTCTTCGCCGGCACACTAAACCCCCTCACCAGTACACTCTTAGGAGTCCTTGCCCAACACGCCCCCTGGGTAGCTTCCCCGACACACTCGTTAAGGCTTCCTCGACACGCCCTGAGTGGCCTTCCCTGGCACACCCTGTGGCGGCCTTCCCCAGCACAGTCCCTAACCCTTCGCCGGCACGCCCTGTGGCGGCCTTCCCCAGCACGGTTCCTATACCCTTCACCGACACCCCGTCCACAGTCGTCTTCCCCGACACACCCGGCACGACAGGCGACTGCACCCGCGGTGAAACCCAGAGGAGAGGAAGAGGGAGAAGGAGGAAGAAGAAGAGATGAAGGGGAAGAAGAAGGAGAAGAGAGAGAGGGGGAAGGAGCCTAGGGCTCCGTCGCCCCCCGAAGGTGAAGAAGCGGAAGGAAGAAAGAAGGAGGGGAGGAAAAGAGGAGAGGGACCGGGAGGAGAAAAAGGGAAGAGAAAGAAGGAGGGGGAAGGCCTTCGTGGCCGCCTCCTCACCCCGATGACGACGACAACGACAAACGATGCCTGCTACGGCGTCGGCGACGGAGAAGATGAAGGGGAGTGGAGTGTTCACCTTTCGGTCGTCGAAGAGAAGGGGAAAAGAGAGGGAAGAGAGAGGTTTGAAAGGGGAGTAGCCATTCGGGCCGCCCGCCAAATGAGAATCACCTGACAAGATCGGGGAAGGAGAATTATGGACATCCGACGGGGTCGGAGAAGGATCGTGGACATCCGACAGGGTCGAAAAAGAATCAGGGATAACACCCGGAAGTCCCAGGGAAGGAGAATCAGAATATGTCCTAGGATCGGGATGATGAGAGGGTATAGGCCGAGGCCTAGAATAGCGAGAATGTGGAAAACCCGGAGAGCTTGGATGAAAAGAAGAGGAGTAAGGATTTGCGGATCCAGGAAGGGAGGAGAAGATTACAGATGCGAGATTAGACAAAGGAAGATACACCCCCCAAGGGTGGGAGTTGAGTAGAAGAAATGATGAATAGAAAGGAGAGAAAGAGAAAGTTGACCCTTGAGTGCACAACATGCGACCGTTAAACCGATGCCGCTGCCTCTTCTTAGCAGCAATCTTTTAAACACGGACTTGCCTGGCGCAGACTCGGACCTTCAGGCTCCTTGATTTGTAACATCTTCTCAAATAATGGGCCCACCTGACAGACGGTCTGGCCTGATCATGAGCATGCAGTCTTGCTGGGGCAGTTGCCCTTAGACCCCCAATGCCAACATGTAGACATTCTTGGACAAATAACTCCTCAGAATGATGAACAGCAAACCATGGAGTTCTGTCCCTTGGCATCAAGATATGGAGATTTGGTAGCTTCACTCGGCAATCAGACCTGAAGCAGAATTCCCTTGATAGAAGAGAAGGACAAAACTGAGGAAGAGTAATACATGGTGTTGAGGTGGCCGACATACTGATAAACTGAGAGAGATTACATAGAATGTGTAGAATGTCCTTTGACAGTATTGAAGATACAGCTAATTGTCCCTTGAACATAGAACTCATAATCTGCTTGGCGGCCGTAAGAGTTAGCATAATACGGGTAGAGAATCCCTCTCGGCCAGTGAACTGAACTGCAACGGAGCGAGAGGAAATCATAGCATCAATTGTGAAACCCCCGGAGAGCAAAGAGATCGCCATCGGTCTCGCTTGAGAAGAAACTGGCATTAAGGCAAGGGGACTCTTCTTAGCAACTGCTCCTTGAAACATAGGCTCATTGGCCCCAAAGTAGCCAGAGATTGGGACTCAGATTGGCATGCGGCAGATGAAATCTTGAACCTTGAAATGAACAACCGACAATGAATCATCCTGACTCGGCTCATTGTCTCCATGGGGACCAGACCCGAGGGGCATCATAGGCAGCGCACCCGCTTCGTGGGGTGGAAGTAGATGGAGGGATGGGTGTAAAACGCTTAGATGGCATGGAGGCTTCAACGGGGATGGTGATGTCAAGTGATGGCAAAGGGGTTGAGGCGATGATAGGTTTGAGTGCGTGCAAGGGTGAAGGTGGAGGTGTAGGTGAGGGTATAGCCTGCTCAGGCTCGGGCAATGATGGGGAAGGGGATGGCAAAGGCAGTGGAGATGGTGGAGGTGATGGAGGCACTGGTGGTGGAGACAGAGACGATGGGGATGAAGAGGGAGGTGGAGAGGATGGTGATGCAAGCAATGGGGGTAATGTTGGTGGTGGAGATGGCGGAGAGGGTGACAGGAAGTTGAAGGCCTT
This sequence comes from Amorphophallus titanum, assembly GCA_024336825.1. Taxonomy (NCBI): domain Eukaryota; kingdom Viridiplantae; phylum Streptophyta; class Magnoliopsida; order Alismatales; family Araceae; genus Amorphophallus; species Amorphophallus titanum. Next base: position 1,634,429 of record JANBPO010001371.1, on the reverse strand, counting down.
GGGGCCCAACGTTGGCTTATTGACACAACACGTCGCACGGTGTTGGGAGTGGAAGTGGTAGTGGAGGTAATAGGAGTACTAGGCTGAGCAGAGACTTGAGCTTGCGGAGGTGATGGAGACGGGATAGGAGATGGAGATGGAGATGGCGAAAGTAATGGTGGAATAGGTGGGGGCATAGGTGAGGAAACGGATAATGGATTAGGCAACGGAGCGGGTGCAACACTAGCTAAAGGATCATAGGGGTGTCCCTGGTCTTGAAGTAACAGGGACAGCTACCTAGGCGGCGCTTCTTGCTACTGTTGCTTGTTGTGAAGATGTAAAATGACCTTGCGAATGGCAGCCCAATCAATCCTCTTCTGATCCTCCAAGTCATAAACATAATCCCGGAACTCGGGGTAATCCTCAACCAAATGCCCCTGCTGGCGATGATAATCACAGAACTGAAGTATATTCCCGACCGCGGGTCAGCAAGGCACAACCGGAGGAAGCGGCAACGCGTGAGTGGCCATCAAAGCCCTAAAGATATCGGTAAAAGACTCCGGCAACAGAGGGTGAGGAGCCCGCTTCGGGCAAAGCGGATGCCGAGGGGTGAATATGTAGTTATCTTTTCTTTTTCAAAACCTAAGTATATATATATATTTATTCCCATTTTGCCTTCAAAATTGCTGGGTGTTGCAGCATTACTCTCAGTCAGCTGCCGAGCAATTCTGGTGAAGTGATATCCCTACAGGCTGAAAGCCCTGGCGATCGAGCATAGGTTCTTGGGCGCCAAATTGTACAAGTCTCCGTGGGCCGCGGGGGAGAAGTCGCAAGTGTAGTCGGACAGCCGTACACCCTTGTCCATCAGGGGGTATCCCTTGCGTTGGTCGGTGACGACCCCTGGGGTGTCCTCGGGCAGTAGGAGGCTGGCAGCTGCTTCAAGGCATGGCGCCTTGCCTTTGTCGGTTGCCCCCTCGGCTGGGACCGGCGGGGCAACCTCCGTCTGTGGCGAGCGAACTGGAGCTGATGGTTCTAGAGCTGCCGCTTCAGCTGGTTCGGCGACCAGAGGAGTTACAGACTGGGGAGGAGGTGGCATTCGTCTGCGGGCTTCGACGGTGGTCCTCTTTCTTTTCCCCTGGCGATGCTGGTGATACAACACCTCCACCGCACCTAGGTCCACCCGACAGCACTGCTCACCCACCATTGTGGAGGCCTAGATGGGTGTGCTTGACGAGCTCCCGGAAGCTCTTGCTGACTGGCCACACGAGTGCCCGAACCAGTGCTGGGCACGGGTGCGGTGGATGGCGAGGCACGGGGCAGACACGAGCACTTTGTCGGAAGCGCTGTCGAAAGAGGAAATGGCAAATGCCCCGGCTTGAAGACAGCCGCCTCCCAGGGAACATCGATAGACACTTGATCGGCACTAGGCTCTATGTGATCGAGGGGGCGAGGAACGTTCATCGACAGCTCGACCGTCTTGAACCGCAGTTCCAAAGATTCTGACACCCCTGTAGAGCAGCATTGAGAATGTTATTGATACGGACGACAAAAGGGCAAGAGAAACAACAAAGTTAGTACCATGGGGCAATGGGGGGCTTAACCTGAGCTCCCGAAGTACCGCTGGGGTCAACCTAGTGTCAGCATCCTTGAGGGGGTGACGAAGACGGGCCTTAATCGCTCAGGCCTCTTCAGCGGTCGGCGTAGGCAGCCTGTCGGCCCTAGGAGGGTAGAAACTGACGACGAAGCTCCAATCGCTTGGGTGGCCGCTACCTCCTACTTTTGTAATGAGAACAAAGTGCTCGGACTAGCGCTTAATGTTGAAGATCAGGGAAGAGACATGGATAATGGTCCTGCCCTTCCTGGCCTGAAAATAAAAAGATGACGCATCAGCCAAACAACACTGAAGGTTATAGAAATGTCAGAAAAGAGAGGCATTGGGTGCAACTAAAGCTTGGTTACAGACATAGACGAAACCACACAAGATGTGCTAGGAATTGGGAGAAAGGTCCCTTGGGTACCTACCATAGTAATGGATGACCGCCTCCAAGAAAGGATGCATGGGGAGACGAAAGCCTACCCGAAAGGATTCTATGGGAACCCTAATTCTACCTGGGATACAACCCCACAGACAATCGTCGAAAGTCAGGAAGATGATATTGAAGTCGGCAGGGATCTGAAAGGTCTCGTGAAGGTCGTGGACTACCCTATAAGCTACCAAAGGTGGAGAGCGAGAACGACTGAGACCGACACCCGAAGTGCTCGGGACACCGACATGACTCACTTCCTCTTCCTCCGCAGAAGATGTAGGGCCGACGCGGAGGATTTTCTTGCGAGGTGCCATGGGCTCTAGAAGTAGAGAAAGACAGAAGGATCCTCACCAGGGTAGGAAGAAGACGATAAGGAAGCAACCGACACCCACGACGAATACGGAAGAGGCGAGTAGGGCTTTCCAGATAGCCTCGTGTCGATATTTAAAATTTCGAAGGTGGATCGACCACTTCGGGGCGTCATGAGAGGAAAGGGGCGCCCATTACCAACAAAGTATAGCCGCTGAACTCTGGCGACCGTTCGCGCCCGCACTCCCAGACAAGAATGACTACCTTACACCACGACCAGTAGTGCCTTGTGCGCCAAGAAGCCGAGTAGGCGGCAAGGCCCACCTACCCTGTGAATACGAGGAGATCCTCTTAGAAACTCCTCCTCAATGTAGACATGCCAAGATTGACATTACTTTGAGTACATCCCATATTACCTTATAACACCCCAATTTGACCCTCAAATTAACGCTACTGCAAACAGCTACATATGATGCCGAGGGTCCTAATTAAATACTTTAGAATGTTGTGCAACGTGTAAGATAAATATCTGTAAAGGCATTTGAGCCAAAACAGGTGGTGCAATGCAAACAATGCAAGTTGCAACATGTCTTCGTCCAGGTATCTCTTAAATCACACTAAATTTTCTAAAGAGAGGTAAGCTAGAGAATTAAACAAGCTCACTGTAATGCCCAGGTCGTGGGTTTGTGGTTACAGTGTCCTCTCAAAAAGATAGGGGGCGAAGGTGTTAAGTGGAGAGGATTCTATTACTATAATCATATTATATTTTAACTCATTTTTAATACTGAATTATTCTAACACGTCTTCTCACGTGCATACTATTTAGGCTCGGTCACTTAGATCATGATAAATATAGACTGTGTAACCCATATCATAGTTATGGTCTCTAATATCATATTAAAATTTATTAGATTTGTTAATTCAACTCAAAATCTTAAGTTGGTGGGGGGAGAGGTATACACGAACAATATATTTTATCTCGTTCCTAATAAAGTAATATTCCAACAGTATCGTGATTCTTAGTATTCCTTTTTTTTTATTCTCGGTTTTAAATAAGGTGGCTAAGCAGCATCGATCCAAACAGTCCCAATCCACCGTTATAAAAACCCCCACAGGGGCGTGTGCCTCCCACACTCCTCCGCCTCCTTCAGAACTCGTTAATCATCAGATCCCCTACGTACGCCAATGGCTCTCAACGAGTTCAAGCTCACCGTGGACGGCGTCAGCAGCCCAGAAGAGCAGCAGGAGCTCGACTACTCCCAGAGGGCCCAGTGGCTGCGGGCAGCCGTGCTGGGCGCCAACGACGGCCTCGTCTCCACGGCCTCCATGATGATGGGGGTGAGTGCCGTGAAGACGGACGTCAAGTCCATGATCCTGACTGGCTTTGCAGGGCTGGTGGCCGGCGCCTGCAGCATGGCCATCCGGGAGTTCGTCTCCGTGTACTCGCAGGTGGACGTGGAGGTGGCACAGCTGAAGAGAGAGGGGAGGAAGAGGGAATCAGGCAGCAGCCTTCACGAGGTCGGCGGTGGCGAGGCCGAGAAGGCCGACCTGCCAAGCCCTATCCAGGCAGCCGTGGCATCGGCGTTGGCGTTCTCGGTGGGGGCTATGGTACCGCTGCTGGCCGCCGGCTTCATCAGGAGCTACAGGGTGAGGCTGGTCGTCTGCGCCGCCGTGACGCTGGCGCTGCTGCTGTTCGGGCTCACCGGGGCCAAGTTGGGGGGTGTGCCAGTGGGGAGGTCCACGGCGAGGGTTCTGGTCGGGGGATGGATGGCCATGGGGGTCACGTATGGCCTCATGAAGGTGGTCGACCGTACTGCTGGGTAATAGCTTCTGATCCATCCTAGCCCTTTCCTTTCAGATGTGGAGTCTATATAAAATGGCCTATACATGTATGTAACTGTCCTTTCCTCCTCTCCCTCTGCATGTAACTGTAGTTTCCTGCTCTTTCTCTGCGTCAAGGATGTACTCTTTTTCTTTTATCTTGGTCTATACATATATGTTACTCCTGCTCTTCCTCTGCGTCAGGGATGTACTCTTTTTCTTTTATCTTTTTGGCTGAGTAAGCCAAGGGCGTATAGTCAATCGTTTTATGAGTTGTTAAGGGAATTACATCTCTGGTGTTTTCGTCCGCTAAGCTTATTACATTATAATGAAGTAGCACGTTGTAATAGATTTGTTCAAATTAATGGACATCTCATTAGCTAAGGTGATCGAAATCTGTGACTCATATCTTGTAATAAGTATGACTCATCATCTAGGACTCGGGCTCGGGGGTGGGTGTAGAAGATCCTTACCAAAGAAACAGAACTTCTCATGTTAGATTCACCCTAAGGATATTTTTACATGATCAAGTGCTCATCCTCGATAGTTGCGTGGCCCAAATTTTTTTGATATTCACCGAGTTACGCGTACCACCCAAAAAAAAAAAAAAAAAAGAAACGACTCATCGTTACAATGATACCCATGTATCTCCCCATTCTTTCTATAGGTGGTGACTCTACAAGTGATCCGCAACTGGACCTGTTGGAAAATGCCAAACGGCCAAGCCTAATGTCTCAGCGTCGTATATACGTTTACAGTACCCTTTTTTTTTCTTTGGAGTTGGTGGGGGGGGATTACGGACGCCTACCCGGTTCTCCCTGGGTGAGATACCACAAAGGCTTACACCCCGTCGATGCATTTCAAGCGAGGCATAAAAAAAAAGAAAAAAAGAAAAAAGAGGAAAAAAAGAGGGGAAAGAAGGGGTACCGAGCTAGCACACAAGAGATGTACACGATAAGGTTGTTCTATTCCTTTCAATCAAATGTGGGGATACACGTGCTTCGGGGCATACCCCTAGTTACATGTTAAAAAAAAAGAAAGAAGAGAAGAGAAAGAGAGAGAGGCAGAGTACAAAAGGAGGGTTGAGGAGAGCAGCGCTCAGTCGATGCCCCTGAAGATATCCTTGAGGGGGAGAATCCCGACGTAAGGAAAGTCTACCATGTCATGTAATCAGCGCCTCTGCTCCTCGAGGTGCGCCAGCTCTATTTCCACGGATGCCGGCTCGACTTTGGCAATGGCGAGTGCCTCGCTCTCCCTCTCGATGGTCGCCTCGGCCTTGGCCAGCTCAGTCCAGGCTATTGCGAGATAGCCCTCTAGTTCCTCGATTCTATTCCTGAGGGTGTGGGCGTCGCAGTGACCTCCTTCCAAGGCCTTCTCGTGTTGCTCCTCGCTGCTTCGACACAACCCCAAAGCTTGCAGATATTCACCCTCTTGGGCCGTGATGGCGGCAAGCTCGTTGGGGGCCCAAGTCTCAAGGAATTCACGATGATTCATGTATTTCAACAATAGTAGGACTCGTCGCGACCATTCCTCCAGCGGGCAGCCCAGCACTTGTAGTGCACCGATTAGCTGCATCACTATCGCATGCGCCCCTTGATATGTGAGGGAGGGGTCGGCAAGCATCATCGACTGAAGCGTCAGCAGCATCTGTCGAACTGGTGCATCTGAAGTGGCGTGACCAATTGAAGGTACCACCAGAAGAGTGAATTCCACCGTGCTGTCCACGGCAGCCCATATCTCTGCATCCACCGTAGTCGAAGAAGAGGGAAGTGCCATGGCCAAATCACTGGGCCCTCCTGCTTCAAAGGATAACTCCCGACCAGCCACAGCCAGGGGAGCAGGCGAAACCATCACCTGATCCCTTGACACCATCACTTCGCGGCCTGACAAGACAAGGACCTTGCTCTCGATCGGGGGAGGGACGTCAAAGGAAACCGGGCCAGACATTATTGCCAGGAGACCCGCGGCCCCCTCTGCTTGCACTTCCTCCTCCCCGGGGATGGCGATGCTCGCCAGGATTCCCCGCAACAGCTGGGTCTCCTCCGGTGTCGAGAGCATCAGAAGAGGCGAAAGGGGAACCGTCAGCTCTAGGCTGGCCCCTGACTACAGAAGTGACACCAGCGGCTCCACCTCTGGCCCCCAGAGCGATTTCAGCCTATCCACTCCCGCAGGACTGAGAAGCTCCCTCCACTTGGGGATAGCCCTATGAGCTCTGACGGCGCGTGCTTCTGAGGGCTCCGCCTCCTCCTAAATATACAAGATAGGGTTAGTCACCCACTACCTAAGGCGAATCGCCCAGAAGTTGTAATAAGGCAAAGGGAGAGCTGAAAGGTCCCCATGCTCACCACGACCATCGGGACTATGCTGCCCTCGGGCGCGATCTCCCCCTCCTCTAGTGGCTCGTCCATCGATCCAGGGGTACTGAAAGTTTCTACAGTCACCTCCCACCGCATAACTTCAAGTAAAGACCCCAGCTTGTCTGGGCCCACGTGGACTCCCTTCGGTCCGCCAACCGACAAGCCTGGGGTAGCGACCTCTGCAACCTCCAGTGGGGGCGACTCCTGAAAGTCACCAAGCAGCAGACACAAGATCAGTGGATGGTCATGCGGGGAAGCCCTAAGTGAATGGACTCACAATTGCAGGGGGCGGCTCAAGAGGTCCGGACTCCTCGGGCACGCCTTCCCCCAAAACCACCGCATCAGAGGAATAATCATAATCCACCTTCTCGCCCGATGAGGATGCGGTTCGAGCGGGCACTTCCCTCACCTACGTAGGAATCTCCCTCGCGGGGTCGATAACCTGTGCTTCCTCGTACGGGCTTGGCAACAGGGAGGTCCCGGACCTTATCCTCCTCCTCACGTAGATGCGCCCCCCTAGGCAAATTCCTAGTCACACCTTCAGTTCAGTGGCCATGCCAGGGCCTGCCAAACAAAATAAGATTCAGACCGAGTTGGAGCTGGAGAGTCCCAGGCCTCTAGCTAGTATTCCCCTCCGTAGGACGCTACGGTTGGACTGGGGCCCACGGAACTAGCTTAAAAACTGTATATCGGGAACTGCCATGCCACCACTCCCAAGTGGGCTGACACACCATAACGTATCGTCAGGCTACGACTAGTGGAGGCTTACAAGACACAGACTCCAAAACACGAGTGCTAGAGTACAGATATGTAAGAAAGTACTATTACACGTACTACGAAGCACCAAGGTAGTACACCAACCGCTGACAGACTCAGGACAAGACGACTAGACTTAAAACTACAACGATCCCTGAGTCTCACGACTCGAAGTCAAGATCATCGCACAAAGTGGAACGAGCCGCTAATCGGTCTAATCCTAAGCTAGAGGAAATGGCACAATCGCAGGAAATGACTCACGGAGACTTGAGGAAACACCAAGAATCCTCAGTAAATGTGGACACGTAAATCAAGATAAGACAACACCTCCACGCATCCAGAACCACTGTCTCGGGCTGGACAGAACTATCGAGACACGCACAAGTTCACCTGTCAACCACTGGGTCACACCGGGTTGACTAGAACCCGACAACGACACACAGACACGACACCATACACAAGCACTCCTGGCCATATCATTATGGTCATAGCCCTCACAGGGTGCCAACATGCATCCATGGGTCACGGGCAAACCATAAGGTCAAGCCAAGCAAAAATCGAAACCATGGGAAAATGACACTCTGGGCATAAGCGATCCATCACTCGGCCGCTAGGCAAACCAAGTAGTCATGGAAGAGCCGCTACGCACGCAGAGACAAGGACACTGGCAGTCCTAGATTGGGTCGTTAAGGAACTGTAGCAGTGAAGAAGTAGATCGCACTTAGTCAACCTTGAACTGACCTATCTAGTCAGACCACCGATAGACTCACGGACACTAGCAGTCCAAGCCAGAACCGCTAGAGACACAACCCTAATCAACCTAAACGTCTGACGCTAGTCAAACAGGACACATACACGGACTGACAGACACGAAACAATCCATCATGGCCAATAGACATAATAACGGATAGGACTCACTGCGCGGTCACCAAGGGGCCGCTCAGGGAACTGGACGGCCTAAGGGGAACAGCCCACGCCAACTGACCTACTACAGTAGCTTGGTCAAATCGGGTCAGAACGGTCAGGCACTGACCGCTCAAGGACACTGGACGATTGGGGGAAAATTGCCCCACGAACTGCCTCAAGCCACTGAACTGTTAGCATGCAACCGCTCAAGAGGTAGAACGGCCAGGATAGGGCCGCTCAACACACGAAGGAGGATAGCACGGTTTGGGTCCAGCCGCTCAAAGGAACTGAACGATTCCTAGCTAGCCGTGCCAGACACAGGGAGGCCTATCGTGCAACTGCGTAGTCGCCCAACCAACCTACACTAAACGGTCCAAAGCCAGCCACACAAGATGCTGAGTGGTTACAATTAAACCACGTAGGCGTCACAGTGAACAAACCATGCGATCAGCCTGATCGTGGCCTTTCCACGCCCCGTTCATTATGAAATATAACCATAACGATAATATACAACACATAGACTCTGACGGGAGTCAGATCGGCTGATAAATGGCAAGAGATGGACAATTTCTTCAAATCGACCCAAATGGAACCACCAGACTTCCCGAGCTCCTAACGGTCCCGAATGACCGCCAATCAACACGAAATTGACTGGGTTGAGGGGCGAAAGGGGCATGCTTATCTTTGCCTTCTTGCAACTGGGGTAATTGGCTTCCCGACAGGGGAAGGCGTGCCGGCGGTAGGGTTTTGGTGGCGATGCCTGTTGAGGGGGGCGACCCCCCTCCCACCCTCCATTATTGCTGATGGAGGCCCTACAGGGGGATCGCCATGGATGGCAGCTACGGGACCTCGATGATCTTACGCGCAAACTCTTCTTTCGCGGCATACTATTGTGAAGGTCACGATCCCAGTGAAAGAACCGGGCTTCACAGATCAGGGGGAGCCGACGGTGTTTTTCTCTCAGGCAGATATTCAGGCGTCCTTGGCCAACCTCTCTCATGCTATCGTCGCGAAGTGCTCTTACGGCAGACCTGCTTTCCCGGAGATTAAAGCTTGCCTGGCGCAAAGATTGGCTCTGTCCAAGGATTTTGTGATTAGCAGGTTAAACCAGAGGCATTTTCAAATAGAAAGCTCCAAATGGATAATTGGGTCCACATAGAGTGAAGCCCGAACTCAAACAACTCCGGAGTGTGTGGTTGACCCGAGCCAGAGGGAGTCGTGGGTGATGCCTCCATCATTAGGGCGCACCACCGTGACTTTGTTTGGGCCATCACTCCTTGTGGACGTGCACCCATGCTTTTCCCTTACGCCTCTGGCCTAGGGGAGACTCTGTCGAAATTTTGTCAGAATTTATCGGCCTCCAGTTCATTTCAAATGAAGCACATCCCCTTTATAGTTTTCTTCTTCTTCTCTTCGCTTGTGGCTTATTCTGACTCTGAGTTTCTTGCACCTTGCAGATAAATGGCTACCCCAAATGGTTCTTCTGCTCCTGCTGCCACCGGTGCCAGGTCTGCTTCCCTGCCAGTTGTGCCAGCCGTTACATGGTTTGATGTTGAAGACCTGGGCTGCGAGCACGCTGAAGTGGCTGCCCTTGCTGAGTCGTCAGATTCTGAGACAGACAGCATGGAATTCAGCCAGATCACCCAGACCGAGGACAATTTCACCTTTGATTGGGCCGAAGATTACTTGAAGGACCACCTGAAGGACAAGCACCTTATTCATTTCTTGAGGCACTTCCGCCACCAGGACAGGAGGGACCTACGAGCTGCGAGGCACGTTGAGCGTGTCGTTCTACAATACCGGGACAGCTTGCTGTACAGCGTCTCTAGAAGCATCCCCATGTACTTGGTGGGGGAAACAGGAGAGTGGAAGCCTGTGTCGGGGCTAGAGGCAGTGTTGCCGGTGGAAGATAAGCTGGTGTGGGCTCCCGACTTCACCCCGGCCCGATGGGACACTACTACCGGACGGATCCAGAATGGACAGCACTGCTTCAGATTATTCTTAGCTCCGCTGAAGTGGGGCTATGGGGAGGAGCCTTTTCTACTGGATTGTCTGGCCATACGCTTCAAGCATGAGCTGGCCCTGGGCTAGTTCGCAGAGCTCAAGGTCCAGGATGCACATACCTTTAGGGAAGGAGCCGAAGAGTTCACAGAGTATGTACTATTCAACGATGCTCCATTGCTTGTTCGGGCCGGCATCTACCATGGCATCTACGCCTCCCGGTACGGCTATCCCATCTCCAAGGGCCTCTGCCACGGGATGATCGAGGTCTTCAATGCTGAGCTGAATACCTTCTACACCACAGAAGGTGAGACTTCGTTGGACTTATGGAGTCTCCACCAACTGAGTGGCTTGCCCATTGATGGGGATCCCTATGAAGAGGTGTGCCTTCCCAACATGATCAAAGACGAGACCAATGGGGACGGCTTCTAATCGCTTGGCTTCTCCTATCGGTACCTTATGAAGGCGTACCGGGAGTTATATCAGCTGGCCCATGGCAGGAAGCAGCCCCCTCGCGGGGACTGGAAGAGGGTCCGCATGACCTTATGGTTGAAATATTTCTTTGACGGGTCGAAGAAATATGAAGACTTCCCCTGCGTTGGTGCTGCTGTGGTCAAGAAGAAGCGCAGCAAGAGCAAGGTCGAGATGAAGATTCCCTCAAGAGGACGTCGGAGCGGTGCCAACCCAGCATGGGTCGATCCGATGACGCATTGTGCCGCTTATTTGACGTACTAGCTGTGTTCTTTCGCCATGCCGTACGGGGATGAGACCGTCATTCAGCCCGACGCGATCTACTCGGCTTGCCAGATGGTGTGGGGGATCAAATTATCTTTATGTCTGGCCGCCTTCTGCTTGATATACAAGGCAATCGAGGACGTCAGTGCGCATCAGTTCTCGCGACAAGCTCGATATGTCTGCCCACTACACTTCTTCAACGCGTGGGTCTACTCGCCATTCCCCAAATATGCTCCACGCACAATCCAGGCTTGGGGGTTATTTCTACGAATACTAGCATGCATGAGTGCAGAATCGGGGTCAATGTCCCTGCAACTATACAACATCTTGTTGGGACACGGTGCTACGGATTCAGAGGGGGGGTGAATGAATCACCCTTTAAAAATTTTACCTCTAATGAAATCAAAGAGAGATCTACTGCTTATCAATCAACGGAATCGAGCCTAGCATGCATCTAATCGTTGACTGAAATAGAGACAAGCAAATCACAGAATGCACACCACGGGAGACAGGAGTTTTTAGGTGGTTCGGTCCTCCAGACCTACGTCCACCCCAAGTGGGCGAGAAGCAGTTACTAGGCCCAGATTTGGTTAGAGATACTACCGAAAGGATTCAACTCAATCGAGAAAGACTCCAAGTTGCTCAGACAAGACAGAAGGCTTATGCTGATAACTCTCTTTTCTAAAATTAAGAAAAAAAATAAAAAAGAATAATCAAACACCCTATTAATCTCGAGAATTATCTCTCTCTTATTGTCTGACCCAATGAAACAGCATTGGCAGGTGTGAGATCATCACAACCACCCCATCGTTATTAATTACCTAACATTACAATAGTTTCCTTACAAGCAGACGTGCAAGAACTACCAAACCACGCGGCTGTCTTCACCTTGTTTACTTGGGCCGGCTCAAGGTTTACGTGGAGAGAGCTACCCACTCCGGCCCACCTGGTGTCACCACCACGCACGTCGGAGGCGGTGGTGGCGGACGTACGCCATGGCCCCCGCTTCAAGTGGCCGCCTTGGTCACTGAGGTAACGGTGACTTGTGCCCCCAGACCCACGGTTCCCACCTCCGCCGCGAAGGTGTTGTAGCGCAGGAACAGCTCCGCCACCAGCAGCCGCCCCACCAGCACCACGAAGTCCTTCCCCGGGCACTGCTTGTCCCCCACGGTGGGGCTCTCCGTCTCCGGCCCGTTCGACCACAGTACGTACCGGAGCAGCCCTCGCCCGGCCTCCCCGACGAAGCGGTCGGGCACGAACTCGTCGGCGCGCTCGAACACCCAAGTGTCCCGGGTGGCGAGTGGCTGGTAGCCGAAGATGGTCTCCCCGGCCTTCACCTCGTAGGCGGCGTCGTGGCTTTCGATGATTAGGTCGTGCTTCGCCACCCCGTACTGGTACTTCACCGGTGGGTCCAGCCGGAGGGCCTCGTACACCACCGACTTGGTGAGCTCCATCTTCTCCAGCGCAGCCGGCGTCAGCTCCCCGCCCTCAGAGCGCACGGACGAGCGGACCTCCTCCGCCAGCCGGGCGTGGACCTCACTGCCGGCCTTCGCCAGGACCTGTAGGATGCCTGGGAGGAACACTTTCATTCCACCGTAGGCGTTGAAGCAGGTGGCGAAGAGGAGGTTGTGGCAGGTCTCCTCCCTCGACAGCCCCAGCTTCTCGGCGTTGGCGAGGGCGTCCGTCGCCGCGGAGCTGAAGTACTTGTAGAGCTCCTTGTAATCGCCCTTCACGAAGAAGGGTGGGACTGGGAAAGTGTGAAGCAATAGGTCCTCCAGGATGCTGGGCAGGCCGAGGGTCATGAGCGGGCAGAGCTGCAGGAAGAGCCACTTGGTCGTCCTGCTCGGCCCACTGGTGCGGAGGCTCGTCGCCGAGGGGCTCACCCCGAAGTAAGCCCTGCCGAGGAACTCGAACGCGAAGGCGTCGTTGAGGTTGTTGAAGTCGGACTTGCCCGCCTTGGCGAGCTGCCCCTCCATGGCGTCGAAGAGGTCCGAGTAGGCGGCCCGGAACTCGGGGATGACATGGGCTTTCCGGGAGGCGAGTAGGTTGAGGAGGAGCTGCTTGAGCTTGGCGTGGTTGGGCTCGGAGGGGTCGAGGTAGGCGCAGACGCGGTATCTTCCGGTGAGGGCGGTGGAGGGGATGTAGGTGCCGGTGAAGACGTCACGCTTCTCCACCTTGGAGACGTCGAAGAGGACGGGGAAGCTCTTGGCGTCCAGGACGACGACCACATGGGGTTTCCGGGCCATGAAGGGCCCCGGGGGGGCGTTGACGCGGAAGACGGTGGAGCCGTACTTGTGGATGCGGGACTGGAAGAACTTGTCCGGCCCCTGGTTGTAGTAGAAGTCGAGGCGGTCCTTGATGGGGGAGAAGAAGGGGATGCCGTAGCTCCCCGGAATGGTCTTGATGGGGAGCTTCGTTGGGGGCTCCTCGCCGTTGGCCATGGCCGATCTCACCAGGGGGATCTTCTCGTCTTCCAGAAGAGGAGACGCCATTGCGTGGGGCTTATGAGAGTCCTCTAGCTAGAACCGTGCTGTCTCCTTGGAGTTCTACTTTAACTTCTTCTAATTACTTTTGCAACTCAACAGGGTGGGGTGGGGATGCTGGTTGTGGCCGTGATGATGGAGGGGAGGGAGTGACATTTATAGAGAACCTACGTGCATATGCAATGCATGGGTTCCTGTTGCATTAATGGTCACAAGATTAAGAAAAAAAGGAGTTCTTGTTGGTGTGGCACTAGCGGAATAGAGAGTTAGGGAAATATGATGGCAAGTGTGCCGGATGAGTACCCTATTCATCCAATAGAAGTGATGTCAGGTAATTGATGGAGGACCCAGTTGGTGCAAGGATCAACGATTTCTTGAGATCCGTCTAGATTGGCGCATCATTGACCAGATTTCTATGGCAGGAGTACGGCACTTGTTTGTTCTGAAGAATATGTGCTGCAGATTGCTAAGGTTACGCCCTATGGTTCCGTGGTGAGAGTGGGGCCGGGGTTGGCAGGCGTCCACTTGGAATAATTGAGATAGGGATTCGATGAGATTGTATAATGGATGATCCCTAGGTGTGGAGGTCCCAGGAGGGATGTCGTTGAATGGTAGCCTTGGTCTTGTGGCCAACGTGGGAGGAATTCCATGTAACTCTAAGTCTAGGGTTGGCATGGATCGAGGAATTATGAAGTTCGGTAGTATTATTTCGCCGTCCTCCCCTAAGAGGATAGAGTTGGTGAGAGGATTAGAATCGGATGTTGTGTCCAAGTGAGGACCGACTCAAGAAGTGATAATGGTCAGTGTAAGAGTCAACGGATGGGCCGTCGATATTTAAAATGAGATTATTGGGCCTTATGAGGGAGCTGGAAAGAGGAAAGTTGAGCAAGTAGGAATTTTCCCATTGTCAAGTAGCTGGCGGCTGGCGGATGGACTTTCACAGCCAAAAGATGCTAGTCAAAGTGAACTGAGAATGGCCAGAGCCATGAGTAGACGTGGCCCTGGGTAGCTGATCATGGTGTGTCTTTCCCCGGATTGAATCAAGATAAATAAAAGGATTATGTTGGGATCAGAATTGGTCTAGTGGTGCTACGGGTGTTCCGCTTGCCAAATATGAGAATGTTTGTGGTGTGGAGCCGATGGAAATGTGGCAGCTGAATAAGATGACTACAAAAGTTAGTTGAGGCTCAGGGATGGATGTCTCTTGTAAAGGGCGTGAGTTGGTCGACGACTTAAAAGCTGATGTCTAGTTAGTAAGCCAAGTGTGGGTAACTCAGTGGTGGCAAGATTTCATGGCGCTGGTCACATCTTCTCTGTATGCGAGAATGTGGTGATGATGCCCATAGTTAAAGTCCTGTTGTAGCTGAGGTGATGCCATACTTGTATCCCTTCGTGTGCAATAGTCGCCATGGAATCAGTGTGAATTGTGATGTGGGGCGAGATGATTCTGTTCGTGATAATAGTCTAGCTATGTTCCTCAAGAGGGGTGGTTTTGTGATAATAAAAGTCTAAGCTGGAGCTCTGCGATCGTTGCCAGCTGAATAAGTCTTTCTTCCTTGTGAGATGGTTGTTGTCTCAAATTTCAATGATGAAATTTTTGTAAGGGGGGGCCGTAATGACCTTGGATTTTCGGATTAGGAATCCGTGGGTTTCAGAGTGTTTCCGCGGGTCCCGGATCGTGTTTTATAATTAAATCAGAATTTTAGTTATTGGGCCCTCGGATCCCCGTATGTGGTGAAACAATGTGTTTTCGGGAGCCAAAGCTATGCAGTTGAGTTGTGCGGTGTCTGAGGATCATGGGAATGCATTTTCCCAATTTTTTTATTTTTCAGATTTTTAAAACCCCAAAATAGTTTTCTATTTAAATCCCCCTTCACTCCCTTCTCACCCTCATTCTCTCATTCTCTCCCTCTCTTTTCTCTCGTTTCTCTCCCTCTCCCCACCCATTCTCTAGGCGCCCGATGGAGGACGTGGTGGATGAGACGGTGGGTGACATGGGCGGCGAGCGGTCGAGGACGGGAGTGAGGAATGGAGGTAGTGGCGTGGCGAGCTTATTCACGGATTCGGGAACCCGACAACAGTTGACTGATGTCTTCGCTTGGAATCGATGTCCTGGGCATGAGAAACCATCGTGAGAGATAGGGGGATGGATCCCTAGCCCTTGCATGATATTTTCTTGTGATTTGTAAGATGAGGTGAGGCTGGGAGTGGGTTTCCTTCCATGCCGGGGGTGAAATAGCATTTTTTTTGGGTGAGCAATAGATTCGTTGATTCGATTGTGCTTTTATGGATTAAATGAGGCCTCCCGATAGTTTAGAGGTTGGGGAATGATTCCCCCATATTTTCTTCCTCATTTGGAGTGAGTGGAGCGTGGTTTAGGACCCCTCGGAGGGGGCCATGCTCGAATGTCGCTGGAATCGATCGACCAATTGGGCAAATTGGTCGACCGGTTCGCCGTTCACCACGGGAGGGTAGTCTACCCAGGATCAGTCGACCCTCCCCATTGAATAGGTCAATCGACCCAAGGGGTAGGTTGACCAATTTGGTGCCCTTTTACTTTTTGGCCACCGGTCGACCCGGTTGAGACCTATTGGTCAACCTTTTGTCCTATGGATGTCTCGGACACCCCGTTAACCCAAGTTCATATTTTTGGGTGTCAGTGGGAGTCGTGTTATCTCGAATAGTGTGTCTGTATGGTTTTGAGGGTCTGGGTGATCCCCATGTATACGGGCTTCTTCGTTGTGCTAGTTCGAGTTACCGTGCACCTGAATACGTGTGGAGGGCTGTTCCCGCACAGTGTTAGTTCCTCGATAAGCGATTTTCGTGTGGACCATGAGTATGGTCAGTGATTGCGAGTTCTGTGGCCCAACCAGGAGTGTTTGGGTTTCCTTATTTTCCCCTAGAGAGGGGAGAGCTCTGGCGATAGTAGGCCGCCTTGTGAGTCTTCTTTGTTCGTAGTTTCAATTTCTGGCTTAAGGTGATTTAACGGCATGGAAACGTATTGTATAGCATCCTTGGGATGAGTTACTTGACTCGTTGGCCGATGGTTTAGCCGGCCTAGCGAGCTGCTCCAAGTTTCGGTGGCACTGAGACGCCTTGTGTTCCGAGATACTTATAAGGGGTGTGTGCATAGCCGACAGTAGTCTGGCGATTTTCTCTGTACTGAGAGTTCCCACATCGAGTGACTTCTCCTACTAGTCGTAGCTTGCCTGAGCACAAGGGTGCCACCCCACCTAGGAGTGGTGTAGAGTTAGACCCGGAGAGATGATTTTAGGCTATTTTTCGTAGGGCCTCCCACTGTGGAGGCTTGAGTTTGGGCCGAGAGGAAAACCAGCTAGAGGGTCTGATGTAGCACAGTTAGTCAATGTGTGCACATGTGGTTGGGGGCTTTTAGACGGGCACTGACAAGCGCGACTGACGCGGGACGAACCTGGTCGAGACACTGGGACCTAAGCCAGCAAACAACGAGCACAGATCGTCTAAGCGACAAGGCAAACACTCAAGTGAGTAGCGGACTCCATGGGATTCGTAGTGATGGTTTTGGCGAGCTGTGGCTCACGAGGAGGCCGGACACGGTCCGAGCAGTGAGGAGGATGGTAGGAAACTACCCAGGGGACAACGTAGTTGGCATCGGACTCAACCGGGTGGACCGATACCGAGGGGATCGGTTCAAATGTATGCTCACTTATCGGCTGCAAGAACTCACGAAAAGTGAAAGTTTGGATCGGGCACTCCTCACACGGGCACTGTAGTTGGAACCAATACTAAGCAAGCAAATGGGAGCGGCAACCGCACGTACCTAGCCCGTCAGAAGGACCGACTCCGGTCGGAGACGAGGGTGAACCGGGGAGCGTGCGCACCCGATGGACACACTGCGTCGAGGAAGCTCGGTGATGATCCCTGCTATTACAATTACTACACTCCACGCAAGGAGGGGATCACGGGGATGGGCAAACCATTACATGCACTACCCTCACGCAGGAAGGCGGAATGAAGGGAGGGGAAACCAAACTGTCGATCGTACGCCTAGCTCGGATGTCCAATCGAGGTGCTGTCAATGCCTGGATGGAGCTTGGGAGATGTCGAAGGATGCTTGAAAGTCCGACATCGATCCGATGTCGTTGGAATGTGGAGGAGGTTGCAGCTGATGGCCTACGCAGTTCTACCTCGCAGGACTGGATGGCGCGGTCGTGGTGCGTTGACAGGTACGCTCGTTGTGGAACTCCAATAGTGATGGGACCAACTCGTGGGCGTAGAAGACAGAGAGTACTACAAACCCTCAAGAGCTGGCAGCCATCAGATCACCTCGCCAGTCGTGGTCACCGAAATGGTCGGCATCAGGTTTCTGGGTGAACAGCAGGACAGGTCGATGATGGCCAAGGTGGAAACTTCTGTGCTGATGTCAGAATGAGACAAGACCACTTGCGTTTGTTTCATATCGTCTAAAGGCACAACTTTACAGAAGACTGGTCGGCCTGAAATGGAGCGGAGGAGAGAGTATCGGGGCTGACTATGTGGCAGTCTGTCTTGGGTGAACAGAGAGTTCTGGGTTTGGCGCGATCAAGGGAAAATGGAAGCCCCGGGCGGAGGCATTGTCGGCGCTTCGAAGAAGAAGAACTTTCATGAAGGGAGTCCTGGCTGATTCGACAGGGGAAGTCAGTGTTGGCGTTGCTAAGTGGCACTCAGAAACAGACGCTGTCTGTGTGTAGTTGCACGGAAACGCCTGTAGTGGTTGATGCCGTTGACAAAAGGAGGCGGGACCACTTCAGGAGAGTGGCCGACTCGAAGGTGGACGACTTCTCTGAAGATGCCTCAAGTCGAATCTCACTGTGGATGCCGCTAGAATGCCTACCAACTGAGTCTCTGCTGCTGACTTGTAGCAGAGTGTAGCAGAATGAAGCTTCTTAATCCATGGGGAAATGGAGCGATGACAGAGCGACTCCGGGGATTGCTGTGGGTGCACTAAGCAGAGGGGAGGAGAATGTGGATTGTAGAGGGAGAGGGAGCTAGGCGTGGGGTGCTGGTGAGGGTGGCCAGGGTTAGGTATGGGGGGGCGCACTTGGTTGGGAATGGGAAGGGATGGGGGCGCACAAGCTCTTTAATCAACCACCATTCATATGACTTCTAAGTGTGAGCCTTGAAGCCATCTTTTAACTCATCAAACAAGATGCAAATACATTGCTCAATGAAACACACACACAAGCGCAATCGTTTTGTTGTCATTAAAATCAAACACCAAAATCAACTAGGGGACGCAACAATCTCACCCTTTTTGATGATAAAAAAATGATGTGTGCGAGAGTTCCAAACGATAGAATTAAAGCATTCTAATGAATGTTATGAGAATGAAGAATAAGACATTCAATCACATTCTCCCACAAAGTTACTCTCTCATTAAGCACAGAATCATAAAGTAACATTGAGCACACAAACCATTCTCCCCCTTTTTGTCATCTACAAAAAGATAACTGATAGTGGGGTTATTAGAAATGATATGAATATGTGATGTTGTGTCTCCTCTAGATTTAATGTTTTCTTTTGGTGCTGGCAACAATCATTGTGTTTTGATGCCAGCAACAGTCATTTAATCTTGATATTGGCAACACTCTGGTGCTGTGTATTTTTTACTCATGTCTGTATAAGGCTTTCTCTCAATAAGGTCGATGCCCATTTATGCATTGAGAAAGTCAAGTCAGTGCATGTGTATAAGTGTTGCGTTATAAGGTTGATGCACCTTCCACTTCATTGAACGAATAGGTCGATGCATGTATGTCATTGAGTCTAGAAGGTCGATGCATATATGCATTATAGTCTAGAAGGTCGATGCACCTTGTACACAATATGCACAATTAGGTTGATGCACAATGTACATAGTACACACTATCAGGTCGATGCACCTCATGCACTTTGTTCACATGTTGTGTAATAAGGTTGATGCACCTTGTACACAGGTTGATGCTAGTGACCTAGCAGTTGAAGCATAAGGTCGATTCACGTTAGAGAAAGGATGATGCATGTCATAGAAAGGTCAATGCTAGTGAACTAGCGATTGAAGCTTAAGGTCGATGCAAAATGAAAAGGTCGATGCTAGTGAGCTAGCAACTGCAGCATAGGCCAATGCATGTTATATAAGGGTCGATGCTAGTAAGTCATCACTCTCAAGGTCGATGCAACTTGTGCATTCACAATAAGACAGGTCGATGCACCTTCATTACAGAGTCAGTCTATTTGACAAATAAGGTCTACCTGTATAACTATTGACAGCTACGTGGTAAGGTGAGCTAGAAGGGGAGGGGTTGAATAGATCACATGTTAAAAATTATTTGCGTAGAAATTCAAACCACTAGAAAACTGAGGATAGAGAGGTTTCAAGGAAGATGGCCTAAGTGCCGCTAGATCAATCGGTTGCCACGCATAAACAAGAGAGCCAGAAAGGATCAACAAATCATAGATGGAACACAAAGGTTTTTAAGGTGGTTCGATTGCAAACCCACAATCTACGTCCACCCATTACTCCTCGGAGTAAGGCTTCCTTGCACTAACAAGCAAGAACTAGCAAACTCAGTCTGCGAACAAATGCTGACGAATAGCTTGGACTCAAGGAACACTCTCCTTGACCAACCGAAGGATCCTCCTCCCTTCCTCTGCAACACACAGGGGGAAAAATACTAGAGGACCTTCCTCTCTTCTTCTGCAACACGCAGGGGGAAAAATACTAGAGGACCTCCCTCTCTTCCTCGGCAACACGCAGAGGGAAAACACCAGAGGACCTTCCTCTCTTCCTTCAACCACGTTGAAGGGTGTCTGGAGAACTTCTCCCTTCCTCTGAATCCACAGAGGGTAACACAGTACCAGTTAGAAGATGAAACGAAAAGAACAAACAAGAAAACTAGAAACAGAGACTGAAACCAAAGACACAACGGATTGACAAATCAAGCTTAGAGAAAATAATTGACTCTGGATTTGATCCACGAGTCAGACTTATCAACTCTGTCCTCTCTCTTTCTTCAGGCGCTCTTCTTCTTTTTCTTTCTCTCTCGAAATGGCTCTCAGTTCTTCAACAGCGGCTCTTCTCAATTCTCTTCCAGAGCTACTTGTCTTAAACGATGACCAGTGATATTTATATGAGCTATATTAGGTCACCGAGAGTGTGGAAGACATGTTCTCGCCCTTGGAGTCTTCCAGAACACTTGTACGTCTGTCACACGTGTCAGAGGGCTGAAACCTCGGATCACATGTCCTCATCATTGGGGGATATTTCTACTAAAATACTCAAAATAGATAAAGGGACCCATATGACATGAAGCTCGAACTCAATCCAATCTCGGATGTATGGACGACCCGAGCCAGAGGGAGGTAGTGGTGATGCCTCCATCAAGATCTCAGTTCGCAGGCAGCAGAGGAGCGCCCAGTTGCAGAGACTGCCACGTCTTCACCTGGAGGCTTCAGAGGGCATACCATATATCGTTGGAAGCATCTACCAGTCTACTTCACAGCAGAGTGGTATCATCACGTTATGAGTTTGGGGCCATCCTGAGCAGTCGATCTTCCCCGACTGCACATCTCCTCCCTGAAGAAAAACCTGATGCTGACTCCTGAGGCTACCACGACCACTCTCTTGAAGATATGGAGGCAAGGCTTGGCCAGGAGCTTCTTAGACAAGTCTACTTCCAGAATCAAGAAACGAAGCTCTATTTGGTGCCCGGAATCAAGAGTTCTCATTTTCTTCCTCCTGGCGCGTAGTTCTACTTCCTACCAGTCTACTCCGACCCCCCCTCATTCTCTGAGTTCTACCGGCCTACTCCGACAACATTTTGCATCCCCGTTGGTCTCATTTCGAAGAGAACTCATCGACGGTTCTGACGACTCTTGCAGCACCTGATTCTGAGCTCTAGAGCACTTGTGGCAGCCTCTTCTTCCTGCTGTTGTGTTCATGAAGCAGACAGAGTCAGAGTTCTGCTTCCCTGTTCGCGCCTCTGCCCC
Organism: Amorphophallus titanum; assembly: GCA_024336825.1. Lineage (NCBI taxonomy): Eukaryota > Viridiplantae > Streptophyta > Magnoliopsida > Alismatales > Araceae > Amorphophallus > Amorphophallus titanum. The sequence goes on along the minus strand of JANBPO010001371.1, from coordinate 1,613,072 downwards.
GACCAGCACCAACTTGCCAAAATTCTGACAAAATTTAGACGACCTCCTGGGTCACCTAATAAGATTTTCCAGCTTGTCTCATCACCAAAAAAATTCAGGAGTAGCTGCAGCGATAGCAACGTCACCTGTCTATCCCCTGTTCCAAAAAGTTGGTAGAACCGACATCCATCGTCCATTTAGTTTATAGTTCTACTCTTCCCTTCCCTAGCTTGGCCGGCTGAAGGCCCCTCCCTGTGTGGAGGTAGTTTTGACTGTAATAACTTAACCCCCACCTCGAGATCCCCCCCTTGCAAGGGGTGTAGTTCATGTAATCATTCAAGTCGCAGGTTTGAAGCTTCATCGACGCGGCGTGCGGGTGCATACCCTCGCCTCCCCGCTCGCCCCCGTCTCCGGCCGGAGTCGGTGTCTTCACGCCGACTAGGTGAGCCTCGGTCCCCCTCTTGGCTGGTTTAAATTCCTTGCTTAGCTTAGTATTATCGTTATTGCTTCATCGGACGGAGAGTGAGAGCTCGGCCCATAATTGCCATTGATGTGAGTAATCATCGCGGGTGAGTTGTGAGTGATCCCCTACATCCCACACCCTTGGTGTGCTGACCGCTCGTGAGTTGGGCATCCCTGGCCCATTTGGGGTTCTCCCCAAGCTAGCCAACCATTAGAACATCAAGGTCCCACCTCAGAGCCTCTCCATCATCGCCGAGTAACCTACGGGCACTAGTGTGCGCCACGCGAGTGAGTTCGCTTGAGTAAGTCCACTGCTTACAGATACTTGCTTGCAATTATAGGTCGTAGGGCATTCGATCTTGTGACTATCACCCCAAGGTGGTGTCACATCAATGCCCCTGTGTTACATATTAAAAAGAAAAAAGGGGAAGAGAGAAAGAAGCAGAATACAAAGAAGGATAATCGGATGCGGTGATCAGTCGATGCCTCGGAAGATGTCCCAGAGAGGCAGGATCCCAACACAAGGGAAGTCAGCCATGTCGCGGAGCTGGCCCATACGCTCCTCGAGGTGGGTCAGCTCGCTCTCCATGGAAGCCGCCTTCGCCCGGGCAATGGCGAGCACCTCGCTTCCCCTCTCCACAGCAGCTTTGGCTCTGACAAGACCGGACCTGGCCATGGCAAGATAGGCCTCTAGCTCTTCAATTTCATCCCTAAAGGTGCAGACCTTATGATGGCTTTCTTCTAGGGCCTTCGCGTGCTGCTGTTCACTGTCGCGCCGCGCTTCCTGGACTTGTAAATATTTCGGTATTTGAGCGTTAATGGCCACACGCTCATTGGGAGCCTCTGTCTCGAGGAACTCGCGGCGCTTGATGTATTTCAACAATAGTAGGACTCACCACGACCACTCACCTAGTGGGCAATGTAACATCCAAAAAAATCAATCAAATCAAGGAAATATCATCATATCATCAATCCACCCTCCGAAATTGATTGAAAATGTAAAAGGATGTTCCTCAACCGCGCACGGTCCGATCGCTTCCCTCGCGTGGGACGTATCCGAGCTTGCCTAGAGTCCTAGGTCGTCTCTTGGGTCCGTCCCGCATCAGGCAAGGTTCTATGCCCCCAAGACAAGGCTGGGGAGTTGGGCCTTGGGGCCCCAGGCGAGTTGACGGACTTGGCGGCGAAGAACCTTATCGCGCTCGCCAGAGTGTTCAGCCTGTGGCAGTACCACTTCGATTATGTCGCATAGGACTTAGAGACCAGCCGGGCTGGGCAGGCTACGTTGATGACAAAGTGCCAGAAGCTAGAGGGACGTTTGGCGACGTCAGAGGCCAAGCTTGCAGGGCTCCTAGAACAGTTGGAGCGGAGGGAGCTAGACCTCACCAAGATGAAACGGGGCCATGACTTTCTTCATGCCCGAGTCGAGACGGTTGAGGCCTATGCATCCAAGCTGGGGATGCAGGTCACGACCATGGGGCTCCGTGCTCAGGAAATGGAGGTGTGACTAGCCAAGTTACGTGCGTCGATGTCGACCGTCGGTAAGGAGGCAGTGGAGAACTTTCGCTCTTCACCGGCTTATCAGGAAGAGTTGACTTCGGAGGCCCTGGAGGTCTTTGGGTCGGCGTGTGATCGTGGCTTCAAGGAGGGCTGGGAGGCTGTTGTCCAGGCCATGGCCGAGTGCTCGGGGACCTCGGAGCTTCCTCTCTTTCCCCCCTCCACACCTTATGGCACGGAGGTCAATGGCGGCGAAGAAGGGCTAGGGGACGAGGAGGCTGGGGCCGAGGAGTTGGCATCATGGTCGAGCACCGTCGGTCGAGCAGTTGGGGAAGCCACGCCGACGGGGGAGAACTTAGTTGATTTGTCAAACGTCTCTCCTACCGTGGGAGTGGCTGCTATGCATGCGTCTGAGGGCGACGGGTCACGTGACTGTGTTGCCTAGGAGGGTGACTGAGAGGGCGTCTATTGTACTTCTTTTCCCTTTCTTCTTTTGTAACTCTTCCTCTTACTGCATTGAGGTAGTTGCCTCTTTTTGTAATCCTTTTGTCATTTAAATATAAGACTTTCTCCTTTTTTGCAAGCCTTTGGGATTTCTGGGGATCCGCCACATGTTATCCTTCCTTTACTTGCCTTGAGATCTCCTGGAGATACGATGCGATGCCTCGAGAGTTATCTTGAGGGGGTGCATCTTTCAGGATACGTTGTTTCAGTTTCTCAGGGTATGGGGAGGCGGTAAGACTCCTCCCTGCTTCAGAAACCTTTGCTTCCCTCCTATAAATCAGATCCTTTTACTTTACCGGGGCATTCTCAGCTCGCTGGGTGGCGGAGAGAGAGAGATTCGTGAAATGTCATCAGAGCAGTCGGGCACTGTGGACGCATAAAATTACACGTCCATATGTCCCGACCAGTCCAGTATCAACAACAACTTCAACGGAAGAAACTGCGAAGAAGGTGGGCCATTCGAACTCTCCGAACAAACATACACTGCAGTGAAGCCATCTCTGGAGTCACGACAGCGAAGAGAAATCCACCCTTAGGAAGCCCACAATCTAGGCCCTGAAGAAAATTCAATAAATGACAACTTGTGCTCGTGACGGGCTTGAATGCGTCACAAACAACGCCCCAGTCAGCCCTCAACGGCACGCTTTGGTACCTTTTCAGCGGCACACCCAGCCTGGCCACCGCTCAGTGGCACACCCCAGCCCGCACTCCTGCAGCCCTTCACCGGCACACCCCTGAAGCCCGCTCAGCGGCACGCTCCGTGCTACCTTCAGTGGCACACTCACCAAGTGCCCTCCGTCGACACGCTTCCAAGGCCCTTCAATGGCACGCTGCAAATGCCTTCAGCGGCATGCTTCTTTAGCGACACGTCCGGCAGGGTAGATTTTACGACATTCACCTACGGATTTTTGGTGCGCAGTGAGTATGCTGAGGTGTCGAATGGAGGAAGCGGCATGCTGGCTACCCTCCTGCCACCGAGGATGACCAAGGCCAAATCCTTATTAATGTCGACCATGTTCCCACCTCCACCATCTCGCGTTCGAAAGCCCCTGCCGTTAGAGTATAAGATGCTCCTCTTCCCTGACGAATAAACAGACAAGGAAGACAGACCAGAGAGAAGAGAACACAAGGAAGAGAGACAGAGAGATAGAGCAAAGGTCCACCCCCTGCAACCTCTCAGAGCTGCCATGGCCATATCAAGTCCATGCATGTTTAGGTATAAGTCCATGCATGATCTTTTGTTGATTACATAGTCCGTGCACGTTCTGACCTTTGCCAACAATATGAGTCCGTGCACAGAACTACTTAGGAGGGAGACAAAGTCCGTGCATGAACAGCTCTGCAATGTAAGTCCTTGCATGTTTTACGTTTAGTCCTTGCATAAACTGTCATGCATTCGGCTAGTCCGTGCACACTTTCATAAGTCCATGTATGTGTCAAGTCCGTGCATGTTTTGGTCTAGGACAATTTACAGTCTGTGTATGTCTTCTCATGGTCCGTGGAAGCCAAACCCCGTGCAGGTTTGGTTTTCTACATGAAGTTTGTGTATGCCTTCACACGGTCCATGGAAGCCATACCCCGTGCATCTTTTGTGTTAAACATGAAGTCCGAGCACGTCTTCACATGGTCAGTGGAATCCATACCCCGTGCACTTTCCAGTCTGTCATCAAAGTCCTTGCACACATACATAACCTCCGTAGATATCAAACCCCGTGCAGGTTTTCTTTGAGACAAGTCCTTGCACGTTCTCACAAGCCCCTTGCAATTCTATTTAAAGTCCGTGCAGATTTTTGTTATTCAAGGTCCGTGCAGATTTTTGTTATTCAAAGTCCGTGCACTTTTTCCCTTGCAAGACTGGACTTAAAGTCCGTGCACTTTTTACTTGGCAAGAGGACTTCAAGTCCGTGCAGATTTTCTCTTGATCAAGTCCGTGCAGATTTTCTCTTGATCAAGTCCGTGGAGATTTTCTCTTGTTAAAGTCCATGCACTTTTTCCTTGCCAGCAGGATTTAAAGTCCGTGCACATTTTCCAACCCCGTGCACATTTTCCTCTGGCTGCATACAAGTCCATGCAAGTTTTGCCTATGGTTAACCCCGTGCACATTTTTCCTCTGGCTGCATACAAGTCCATGCAGGTTTTGCCTATGGTTAACCCCGTGCACTTTTTGTTGGCTGTTCATCGAAGTCGGAGCATACACTGTAGCAGAGTCAGTGTATGTCCTTCTGATGTCCGAGCACGTAAAACCCCGTGCACTTTTTCTAGTCAGGGCAAGCCCGTGCAGATCCTTTGCAGCAAACTTCTCTTATACTCCATGCATACCCCGTGCATCTTTTTCTGCCTAGTTTGTTCTTAACTAAACTAATGTTTGCCTCTATGTTTATAGGCAATGCTTCATGAAAAACGTGGGTGGCACGTGATCTAAGACTCGATGTAGTACCAGGATGCTGCCATGTGTAAAGACTTTATGGTGGGATTTCGTGGAAGGCACACGCCTCTTCTGCTGAGGGTATAAAAGAAGGTTTTCTCCTTCCTGGAGAGATTGATCGAGAATAGCTTCCAGACAAGTAGAAACCGTCCTGTGCGATCCACAGAAGAAGAAGAAGAGAGAAGAAAAAGAGGAATAGAGAAGAGTTGAAGTGAGAGTGAATTGTGAGAGAGAAGAGTCACTCAGTCTTCTGATTCAAAACCAAAGTTGAGATTGCTCAGTGTTGAGCTACATTTCCCATTTGGGAATTTTGTGTTTGCTTGCATTTGTTTCTTTATCTTTCTGAACCTGTTCTTCAAGCTATGTATCAGCAGAGGTTAAGCTGTAATTCCTCAGCGTGCAGAGAAGTATTCTCTGGTCGGGTCAAGCTGTAATTCCCTAGCGCAAGCTATTAGTCAGCAGTGTTGGCAAGCTGTGTAGCCCAGCAGTTTAAGCTGTGTATCAGTGGAGAAAGTCACATTCCAGTTGGAGTGTGGGGTGGATGTAGATCTCTAGATTGAGATTGAACCACCTTAAAACCCCGCGTCTTCTATGCGTTTGAATAAGCTACTTGTCTTGCTTTAATTCCTTGTTCTTCGCTCAGTAGGTGTTTGATAAACGAATTGTGAGTTCCAGGTTATAGAACCTGTTTGGTCTAAGTTCATATTCCCATGCATAGACTTTCACCTCCAACGTGCATCGACTCTCAAACCTACATGCATCTACCTTCAACCCCGATATGCGTCGATCTCGCGAACATGCATCGACCCTCAACCCTAACATGCATCGACCCCCAACCCAAACATGCGTCAACCTTGGTCCAAGTATGCACCGACCTCTGTCCAAGCCTGCACAAACCCTAACCCCAACCTGCATAGACCTCATTCATGGGGTGGAGGGCTGATGTGGCTGATGATGTGGCAGATAGGGGAGGTGAAGGGGCAGGTGCGCCCAAGAGAGAGAAAGGTAGAGAGAGAATAGGGGGCGTCCCCTTTAGAGAGAGAGAGAGAGAGCTAGGGAGAGGGAGACAATTCTCTTGTGGTAATTTTTTTCTCAATAATTCATTAACCTTCAAAAGAGGGATTGGGGTCCTATTTATAGGAAACCCACTTTTACACATAAGACCCTGACTTTTAACACACTAGCAAATAAGCAAGGGAAGGGGGGGTGCGCCCATGGGCCTAGCCTAATGAGATAGGCCCATTAACTAGCACCATGGCCTAATGAGACTCAACTTAGGGAAATGACGTAATAACCTAGGTACAGGACTCAAATAAAAGGCAAATTACATGATTAGGACTCAAATAAAAAGGATAAAACTACCAGATGACCTAGTGGTAAGCACCAAGGTCTAATCCAGAAGAAGGACCGCCTCCTAACTGCCTCCGGGAGGGAGAGAAGTGCCGAGCCATAGGGAATCATGAGTGATGCCCTCATCACCCCATATCTATAGCCGACACATTTCTACCCCGAACCAGTCGATCCAACCATTGTGAATAGGCTGATGGTGGAGAGGATGATTGAATTAAAGCTTGCCGAGTGAAATGAAGGTTACTATGTCATGTTTGATGCTTATCGGGTGCCATACCGGCCACATCATGCAGCCAAGGGGTTCCCTCCGAGGATCAGCAAGCCACCCAAATTTGACAAGTTCAATGGGAAGGGGTCCCCGAAAGAATATGTTGCATACAACATGACCATCATGAGTGACCTAGCCATAGATGATTCATATCTACTGAAATTCTTTGGGTCCTCACTGATGGGACTCAGATTTGAATGGTACTCCAATCTCCTGGCTGGGTCAATCAGTGACTGGTCGGGCATGCAGAAGAAATTCAGAGAAAGATTTCTTGTCACTGAGAGGGAGGTCACAGTGGCTAAACTTTACACGACAAGATAGAGGTCGGTTGAAATGGCCCTTGAATATATTAAGAGGTGGAGGAACCTCGGAATGAGAGGCAAGCGGCCCCCGCATTAGGAGGACGTTGTATAAATTTGCAAGAAGAACCTTAGGTGGGCGGAACTGGAAAAGATGATTGGCATGGTGATCCGGTCGTTTGACCGCCTGAATAATGTGGTGGCCGAAATTGAAGCTTTCATGGAAAGGCTTGCCCCTATATCAGCCACTGCCCCCACGCAGAAGGCAAAGGTAGCGGATCGACACCTGGCGCCTAAGGAAGCGAACACCCTTGACCTCAAGGCATTTGAACAACAGAGAGATAAGGGCATGAAGGCAGTCATACCTCAACTCGACAGAACAGAATAAAAGAAGGAGGGTCCCTCACTCAGGGACAAAATGAAAAAGGCCTATTTTTTTCCAAAGGAGAAGACCAAAGTACTATTTGACTGGGTCACCCAGTACAACAAGGTCACCCAGCCCGAGCTAAGAAGGCCGGAGGACCTGAAGAGAAGAGACAGTCCAAGATTCTACCCTTACCATCAGATGCTAGGGCACCCAATTGAAGACTGCTATATGTTCAAACATGTCATTGAAGGCATGATCAAGAAAGAGGAAATAGAACTGGGAGAGTACAAAGTCGACCCTCCGCAATCCCATGAAGCACCTCTCAGGAGGGCTGTAGCCAATATGATTTCTCTATACCAAGCACTACCTAAAGAAGTTGCGAAAGCCAGCACTCAACACACTTATGAGGCGTGCTTCTTGGCACCCATGAAAGAACGATAGGGATGGCAGCAGGTCTCTACAAAGAACAAGAAGAAGGCCGTGTCTCACCCAAAGGTGGGGGCATCCGTGGCGTCACACCACAACCTACTCCTCCAGCGCCAGTACTAGTTTGGACCAGCCTAGCTGAAGTAATCAGAATACCCACCCATAATCGGGGGAGATAGACTCCGTTGCCGGTGGTTAAAGAAATCAGTCCGTAGGCCCGGTGGCTTCATGACTACATAAATGGGCTAGATGAATATAAACAGTCCGAGTTGAAGCCCTTGCTAATAAGGGACCATGTCCGATGGTGAGAGGTAGAACAACTCTGACTGGAGCAAAAAGAAGAGATCGACAAAGCAGTAGAGAAGGATGACAATCTGTTCTGGGGGTAGATGAGCTCGTCAGGGGTGGTTGTAGGAAGGTTCCTAGATTCCTCTACAACCGTGGCCTTTGTATGCCAGATCGGTGTTAGGGATCTAAGAATCTTTCTAACCAACTCATAGTCACTGTAGACCTTCCCTAAACCTTTAAGCCCATTGACCAACAGAGTTAATCTAGCATACATTTCTGAAATATTCTCGTCAGATTTCATACGAAATGCCTCATATTCAGATATTAACATGTTAGCTTTAGTTTCCCTTACCTCTGAGGTACCTTCATAGATGACCTCCAGTCTATCCCACATTTCCTTGGCGCTGGCGCATGAGGATACACGTGAAAACTCCTTGGGATGCAGTGAACACTGCATGATGTTCATAGCCTGCCAGTTGACATTTGATTTTCGGATCTGCTCCTTCACCCACAGCTCCTCATCGCCTTCAATCTGATATGGTCCCTTGCTGACGACCCTCCAAATTTCATGATCCTGCGCTCTTAGAAACACTTGCATACGATTTTTCCAGTAAGAGTAATTTGTTCCGTCAAAGAACGGTGGCCTATTCACGGCATACCCCTCAGGCATGAGTCCTCTGTTCTCCATTTTATCTCTCTAGGTTGTGAAACCTTTGCAAGAGAGCCTGGCGCTCTGATACCACGTGTTGGGAACAGACGGTGGTCAAGCTAGAGGGGGAGGGGGTGAATAGGTTGACCCTTTTTAATTTTCTAAATCAAAGTAGAATGCACCGGGAGTGAATGGCTAGATGCTTAGTCTGCGAAGCGGAAGCAAAGCACAAGGTCGCGTGCCTATTCAAGCATCTAACGAGTAGCGAAATGGAGAAGAACAGCAAACCACAGGAACACAGAATTTTTAAGGTGGTTCGGTCTCTAAGCAGAGACCTACGTCCACCTCCTCACTAAAATAGTGAGGAACCCTGCTGAGCTTTACAGCTTGGCTTCGAAACGAGGACGACTCTCCTCAGACCCGATTAAGGAAATCGGCTGACCAAACCCAAGGACCTAGTCCTCGAACGGCTGACAAACAGCTTGCAGGCAATCTTGCCTGAACACACCTGATCACTGCACAAGCCGCAGGATCAGACACCCTCTCTCTCAGCAAAACACCACTGGAGAGAGTTAACAGACACTTTCTAGTTCAGATCGAAACAAAAGGATGAACAAAGAAAAAACACAAGATGATAACCGGATAGATCTTTCAACAGATCTGATGCGCGGCAGACTCTGAACCGGAACCTCAGATCTTCTTCTTCTTCACAGACACTTGATCAACCTCGATCTCTCCACGAACTCTGGTTCCTCTCTCTGGATCTTCTGAGCAGCAGGATGGCTATCTTCTTCTTCTTCGTGTGTATATCTCCACAACTGCTCTCTATTCCCCAGTTCGTCTCTTCTACCCAGTCGAACGAACAAAACCACTTTAATTTCTTTTTCACTTAAATCCCTCCTCATGCGTCGAGCATGATCATATCTTCCCGCGCCCAACCTCACACACGTGTCATCAGTGGGTTCCAACCAGATTCTCTGGTTCACCCAATGATTGCACATGTCTTGGAGTGTTCCAGAAGGAATATGGATGACTAGAATGCCCTTCTGCTGATCTGGCATAGGAGGAAGTGTGAACAGGGGTCCATGTGAAGAGAGCTGAAGCTAAACATAGACGATGTCAACTCAGTAGACCAGTAGGGTTGACGCAGCCTTCAGTTGCTCTACTAGGACATGGAGAATAGCTGAGGAGTTAACGCACGGAGCTACTGCATCCACTCACGGATCATCTTGACGCATTAGTGAAGTAATGCGTTGACGCAGCCTGTTCACTGCGTTGATGCACTAGGGAGATTTGGTAGCTGCATATTTTGTTGCTTCCATTGCTGCGTCCACGCAACCAGACAAGAGCGTTGAAGCATTGGAGTTCTTGTTGGCTTCAATCCATGTTGCTTCAACTGCAGCGTCTATGCACCCGAACAAGGACGTTGACGCAGTGAAGACTTTCCTAGCAGCAGTTTTTGTTGCTTGCACTACTGCGTCCATGCAACCATGCTGGTCCATTGATGCACTGGTGCATCCCGGTATCTACTTTTGTGATCTTTGTACAGCTGCGTCCACGCTGTCGGGCTTTGGGCGTTGACGCAGTGGTGCATTCAAGAGAATCCTCTCTTTGTTGCTACACCACGGTATCGACGCCAGATTGCCCCGCAGCCTTCGCCGCAGCATTGGCTTCCAGCGCGTACTGTTCGATGGCGAGAATGATCTCCGCAGCCGCGCACAGCGCATCACGACGGTCCGGCATCAGCAGCGCGCCAGCGTGTCCGCCAAAGCCCTCGACGATGTAACGATAGCTTGCCGGAGCAGCGATGTTGGTCACAATGCCAAGCTGAACGCCATCACGGTCCAGCAGAGGCCCTTGCTCGATGTGCAGCTCTACCCAGGAGTCGTAGTAGTCAGGCGGGAGCTTCACGCTCGCCAGCGACCCGCTGACGGTCGCGGTCCAGAACTCCGGTTCGGCCGGGATGCTGGTCTCGGTCTCGCACAGTTCGCCCGATCCCGGAGTGCCGTCCGCGTCGAGCAGGTAGAGGCGGTGGTCGCGCGCGTCGAAGCGCAGCGTGGCGTCGGCGATCGCCTTGCGTCCTCGACGCCACGTCAGCTCGGCGACGCGTGGGCGTCCGATGACACCGAAGGGTTGAATCGGCTCGGTCTCCAGCAGCGACATCGTGTCCCACAGGTAGACGGCACTCGCAGAGAGCGGGTCGCCGGCGCCGTTCGTCATCTCATAGATGACGAAAGCCTTGACGATCGCGGGGTCGCTCGGGGCGGTGAACTCGACCTCAACTCGAGTCCATGTGTCGATGTCTGGCAGCGTCGGTTCGCCGGTGAACTCGGCTATCAACCCATCGCCGATGTCGGCCAATTGCACGCGGATCCGCCAGAGGATCGGTCCGCCCGCGGTCCCGTAGTCTGCCGCTCGAACGTAGCCTGCCGCCTTGATCTTCTGACCGCGAGCGGTGACCGGGACGGCCGGGTTCGTGTAGAGCTGAGGATTGGAGGATGGTGGAATAAAGGGTGTCTCCAGTCGAGCGGCCGCCGGGGCGACATGGAACTCCTCATCCGTCCACGTCAGCGCAGCCTCTAGAGCGTCCCATCCGGTCGTGTTCTCGTCAAACTCGGGATTCGGCAGCAGGTTCTGACCCCACTGCACATCGCAGTCGGGCCAAAGCACGAGTTCCACGTCATCGCAGCGGCGCTTCCACGCGTCCATCAGCGCCGCCGCGTCTGCCCGCGGGCCGTTACATCCGCAGTCCCCGCCGACGGTCCCAAGGAACGTGAGCATCCGCGGCTCGTAGTAGTCACCGAAGTGCTCGGCACCGTCGCGCTGCGGGTAGATCGCATCCGTGGTGCGCAGCGCCGGGACCCCCACACCGTCCGGGGGCTGCTTCAAGCACCCCGCAACGTAGGCGTCCTCCTCGGTGCTCCCGCCCGAAAGGGTCACGCCGTCGAGCGTGGCCCGCCAGCCGGTCGAATACGCGCTCATGCTGCGCTACCTCCCTCGTATCCGCGCGCCCTGGTGGCATAGCGGAGCGTCCACTCCATCTCCGAGAGCCGTCCGCGCGATGTGGTCGGCCCGTAGTAGTTCTGCTCGACGTGGATCGGTGCCGCAGTGGCGACCGCCTGCGACGGACCCGGGGTGCTCGACGGCACGCGCGGCAGGATGCGCCCGCTCTGGTTCGGCACGAACACCTCGGCCCGCTCCTCGCCCACGATGTAGGGCTGCCCCTTGCGCACCGGGCCGCCGAGAGCCCTGCCTGGAGGATCGAGCTGATTGAACTTCGCCCGATTGAACACGACGTCGAATCGGATCGTCCGATCCTTGGCGGCGTCGTTTGCCGCGCGGTTGATCGCCGCGAGGTCATTCTTCGTGTCGGTGAGACCGGCGACCTTCATCAGCAGCGTGAGCTGCTTGGGGGTGAGGTCGTACTGGCGCTTCAGGGCGGCGATGTCGGCAATTGCCTTGGATCGGTCTGCGGTGCGCAGGGCGATGATCTTCGCGTCGGGAACCTCGGCCAACGCCTCGCCGAGCTTGCCGGTCGCCAGCGCGGAGTCGAGCGCCTGCTGCTCCTCCTTGCTCATCACATCCCCGGTTCGGCCCATCGCCTGTCCGAGCACGCCTGCCGCGGTCACTGCGCGCTGCTGCTCGGCGGTCATCAGCGATACCGAGACGCCGTACTCGTTGGAGAACTGCTGCGCGTCGAGGACCGTCGAGTTCACTCGCGCGAGCGCGGCGTCCACCTTTGCCGAGGCTGCGGCGTTGCCGAGTTGAGCCTGAACGATGGTGCGGAAGTTGAGTACTGCGGATCGGGAATCGGACGGTCGACGTCGGCAAAGGTGATTTCGCCAGAATTCCGCGTGGAACGCCGCACGAGATTCAGCCGACCGCTCAGCCGTCCAGAATCATGCTGATCGCCACTCCGGCGGGCCTGGAAAAGCTGATCGGTGAACTGGCGGCCCTCTATATAAACGCGGCCAGGCGCAAAGGGATCTCCCTTCAATACGTCATCCCCACCGGGCTGACCGTCTACGCCGACAAAAATATCCTGTCCATCATCATCCGGAACATCATCGATAATGCGGTGAAATATACCCTAGCCGGTACCATCGCCATCACCGTTACGCCGGGCGATGGCCAGACGCGAATTTCCGTCCGCGATTCCGGGCCGGGTATGACGGCGGAAAAGATCAGCGAGCTGCTTTCCTATAAGGAACAAAACGAGCTGAAAGCCACCGCGACCTTTGGTTATCGTTTCATTACCGAATTGATCCGGAAGTTAGACGGGACACTGAGTATCGAAAGCGAGCCAGGAAAAGGGACGACGGTGACCATAGCGATCCCTGATCAACCCATCAAATGATCCCGGACACCCTGGCCAACTCCATGAGATCGACCGTACTTTTCACCTTGAGCTTCTTCATGATCCGCCATTTGTGGGTCCCCATCGTGGACTTGTTTATATGCAGCATATCAGCTATATCCTCGGCCGAATGTCCTTTGATGATCTTGAGCACCACCTCAAACTCGCGGTCCGTCAATAATTCAAATGGTGAGCAATCGCCTTCGCCAAAAGCATGGCCGGCGATCAGCCGTGAAAGCGGGTCGCTGATGTACACGCCTCCTTCTCTAATTGTTCTGAAAGCGTCGACGATCTCGGAATGCGCGGCTTGTTTGAGCAGGTAGCCATGGACCCCGGATCGGAGTAACCGGGTCGCGAAGATGCCTTCGCTGCTGGCGGTAAAGATCAGGACCTTCAATAAGGGAAATTCACGCCGGATGTAATATACCAGGCTAAACGATTCCGATCCACGCATCCCGATGTCCAGGACCAGCAAGTCGAAATGCCTGGCTTTGAGGCTGGAGATAACGGCACCTCCATTGGGCGCCTCGCCGAATTGGATGTTGTGACCGGTACTTCCAAGGATGTCCATCAATCCCATGCGCACAACCGAATGATCATCCGCGAGGAGGACGGAATAGGGGACCTTGGTGAAGGCGGGGTTACTTGTTGGCGCCGGGGGTTTCATAAAGAGGATCGAATCCTTTAAATTCTGAAATTTCATCAATAATAAGCAAGAACGGTGCTATTACCAATGATGCGGATGAAATTCGGACAGATTACTACAAGCAGCGCTCGGCCGTTTGTAAAACTCCCGGACCGCCATGGGTGGACCAGCCCGGTACCGGATCGCTCTCGTCCCGCTGCCAGGCGAGGATCCGCTTTATGGACCAAAGGGCCGGTGATGCATTGCCGGCGGCAGACCTGAGGCCGGGAGCGCTATAGCTGACACGGGGCGCGTTATAGCTGACACCGGGCGCGTTATATCTTGGAAAGGTCTATCTGGTACAAATTGGCCAGTTCCCGCAATTCAAAAATGTTCTTCACCTTGAGTTTCTCGAAGGAGCGGACCTTATGCGTCCCGACTGTCGAAGAATGCAGGTTCAGCATATTCTTTATCTCGTTAAAGGAATAGCCTTTCAAGAGATATTTGGCTATTTGGATCTCCCGATTAGACAACTTGTCAAAGGGGTTCTCGGTTCTCGGCGTCATGATATCTTCATAAAAAGACCGCTTGAGCGCCTCGCTCATGAAAACATTTCCGTTCATGACGCTATCGATCGCTTTTCGGATGTCTTCCCCTACGGACTCTTTCTCCAGATAGCCCAACACGCCCAACTTGAGAAACCGTTTTGCATACAAGATCTCCGAATTCATGCTGAAGATCAGGACCCGGCTGCTCTCCCGATAGGCAAAGACGTTACTTACCAGGGCTATCGCATCCGTATCCGGCATATTGATATCGAGAATAAGGATATCGTACTCGCTGCGTTTTATAAAGCCGATCACCTCATCGCCGTTCACCGCTTCATCGAATTGCATAAAAGGGTTGATATCCTTTATCAGGGTCTTCAACCCGGTGCGTACAACCAGATGATCATCAGCTATTAACGCTCTATTGATCCTATTGCAAGATAATCTGCCTAAAAAGAAGTGAAAAGAAGAAAGAAAAGAATAAACCAAATGAATGGCAATTAATGAACTAATTAAATAGATACAAAACTATATGATCACATGGTAAACATGCATTTTGCATAAACATTTGCATGATTTTTTGAATAAAGGACCATTTGGGGCCCATTGTGGGAGGAGTCAACTCCCAGAGTTGTTGACATCTAAAATATTATTATACTACAAGCACGCCTGAAGAGCTGGGATTTTCTTGCCAGGCATGAAGAAGTTAAAGAAAGCGTAAATAAGGGTCCTCTCGGACTGCTGAAGCATTAGGCCACCTGACAAAGCATCAGGGACATCACGATTCATTGTCTTGGGACGTTTGGAAAAGTCTACAACAAATCAGCAATGCCGTGCGGCCTGTCGAAATCAACAAAACCAATGAATTGCTATCCACTAGGTGGTGCCGAACAAACCCCATACCTCATTCGATTAGGACAAAAATATGCCTGGTGGTCCACCACCTGATAAAGAAAGCCTCTCGAGGTGAAGAAACATCACTGGTTCCTCAGAGCAAGGTGCTGAAGGCAATGTTAGTGGAAAACCCGAGTGACCGACTTAGGAACATGGCTTATCGAAAAGGTCTGTAAGAGGCTGAAAAGTTGCCCAGTCAGGGTGAAAGTATTCTGAGTGATAACCCACTAGATGAAGATGCCACACATATGCATAGAGTAGGTCTTGTAGCACAAATCACAGTGCCGAAGGTCGAATCAAGAAAAAACCCAAGTAATCTGACACGAGTTCGGCACGTGTCAAAAATCACTCGAAATTGCAAATTGGGACTCGAAAATGAGGAAATCTACATTCTGAGGCTACCGCATCAAACCCTAAGTTACACCAGATGCCGGGCTTCCATTGGGGTCTATTCCGGGGTAACAAGATAAAATTACAAAAATGACGAATGATTAGTTGAATCGACGCGCACATAACAAGTTGAATCGGTGCCCGCCCACTGTTGATGAGTCGGTGCCATTTTCAACAAAAGTGAATCAGTGCCTCCCTTCTCAACGAACAAGCTGAATCGACGCCACCCTTCTCATTTGGTGAATCGATGCACGCCCTCTGTGAAGTGCGGGGTGGAAAATCAACGTTGGGACACCTTTCCCGTCATCCGCTCGATACCCTATTTTACTTATAAAACCCTCCCATCTTCGAGCGCCGCAGAGAATAGAGGATATAGAAAAATAGAGTGGAGAAGAAATTAGAACACACAAGACGTAGAAGAAAAGAATTAGAGGGTAATTGAAGGAGAGGAGAGGAAAAAGAGAGGGAGCCCAACCATCCCCATTCGCTCCCTGCTACTCCATCTAGGTGCTGTTTGAAGGAGAACCCCCCTTCAATCCTCAGATCCCTCTGTAGGTGGGTTCCTGCTTCAACGAAGCACCCCGAGGACCAACAACTTTGCCTTCCTTCTAACTTCTCTTTTCTCTTCTATGTGTATTTTCTGTTCTGGTTATATTTTTTGTTTCCTATATCATGTGACCGAGGAGATCCCCTTGTATTACTGTTTGCACTCAGAAATAAAAAAAACTCTATTGAGCCCAGTTGGTGCTCGTGCTCATGCTTCGCATAGTAATGTGGTGAATATTTACACTTGTTCGTCAATTTCCCCATCTTCTACACTCATGTCTCTGTGACCTTTATGTTTGGTTTTTAGCCTGTTGAGATAGATATCTCGAGCATGAGGAGGCCTCTCTAAGGCTACATGTATGGCTATGATCCTTTGATCGCTCGGGTGGCTGTAATTTGTGCATTGAATTTTCTGATCGAAATGGTCATAAGCCATGCCCATATGAGCTACATAGATTCCCCCCACTGCCTCTTATGGACCTTGCCACGTCACATTTTACTGATTACATTGTGATTCGCTAGCTTTATTCATTGTGGCAATGTGGATGTCATGGCAAGCCACTCGTGTATAGCCACTTGTCAATGGAGGTGGTCATCGACCGCTTTCACTCACTCCCATGATTTGTAAGGGTCTAGGCCATTCTCCTCCTAGATCTGCTAAGAGCTGGATTATTCCCCTTTTCTCCTGTGTATATACTCCACTGACTGTCGTAGCCACCACCACCTTGATCTTGTTGGGTCGGATGACTAGTAGATCTAGAGGGGGGGTGAATTGATCTTAGGGTTAGGCTGCTATGGGCCTCCCCTTTATAAAAAAATGACACCAAGAGTTTCGGTGTTTGCAAGATTAACCTTCCTCGGCCATTCAACTAGAAGAGTAAGGTAGGGAAATGACCATTTCCAAGTTTTTGCTTGCAATATGGCTAGAGTGGCCAGTCGCTATGGGGCCTTGCCCTCAGAGCATGAAGAAATATCCAAACTTGCTGAGAGGCCGGGCCCTCTCACAAGAAGGATGAAAGTTGTAAATGAAATATTACATGTCCCCGTGGGTGAAACTAGCATAGATGTGGCTATGACGACCATGATGGGGAGTGTGGTCACAATTGCGGATGACAGTGGGATGACGTCCATGTCATCTGAAGATACTATAATTGAGGAAGGAGGCCAAATCCCTAGCCCCTCCATGCATGATCCTGCTTTGGTGATGCCGCTTCAGAAATATCAACAAGAAGTTGAAATGTTGAAAAGGCATCTCAATGAGAGCAATACCCATACTTCAGCATCAGAGCAGGTCAAAGTCCTGTCTAAAACATCACAGGGAAGTCTCGATGTGCTCGAGGTTGCGCCATAGATAATAGCATCCTAGCCAACGCCCAGCTACACCGAGGGCACCCTTCCTCAACAACCGCAACATATAGCCCCAGTACAACCTCCAGCTCTTCAGTACCAAGGGACTGCCACTATGCCTCAGGCGACGATGCTGACGACACCGCAATTGTAGCAGGCTCATCTCTATCCAACCCCAGTTGGCCTGGCCATGATGAATAAGTTAATGGTGGAGCAAATGATCGAGATGAAGCTTACAGAAAGGGGTAGTGATAATTACACCTCTTTCGATGTGTAAGTACCATGCCTAGTTCATCATGCTTCCAAGCAGCTATCACACAGGGTCAATAAGTCACCAAAATTTGATAAGTTCAACAGGTAGGGGTCCCCGAAGGAACATATAGCCTACTGCATCAATGTGATAAGTGATTTGGAAACTGACGAATCCTATTTATTAAAGTTCTTTGGGTGCTCACTTATCATATTTGCATTTGAATGGTACTCAAATCTGCCAGCTAGGTCTATCAATGATTGGCTGGACATGGAGTGGAAGTTGAAGAAAGATTCCACATTGCTGACAGAGAAGTGACCATGGCCGAGCTATATGCATCCAAGAAAAGAAATGATAAAATAGCCTTGGACTATATCAAAAGATAGAGGAACCTTAGTATGAGATGCAGGCATCCTCCACATCCAGAAGATGCAGTACAAATCTACAAGTAAAATTTGAGGAAGGAGATCCTAGAAAGGATAATTAGAATTGAGGTTAGGTCTTTTGACCGGCTCAACAATGTTGTGGCGGAGATTGAGGCCTTCCTTGCAAGATATCCCCCCACCCCTGTTATCTTAAGCCAGAAACTCAAGCTAATGGATAAGCGGCAGGCACTTAAGGCAGTTCACGGTGTCGATTTCAAGGTATTTAGGCAAAAGGGCAAAGGGGCAACTAATCTTCCTCCCGCCAAACCTGCTGAATGTCTAGAAGGTTCTTCCCTACAGAACAAGATGAAGAAGCTCTACACCTTCCACAAGGATAAGACTCGAGCCCTATTTGAGTGGGCCAATAAATACAACAAGGTCACTCTCCTAAAACCGAAGAGGCCAAATGATGTTTAAAGTAGGGATGATCCTTGCTTTTGCCCTTATCATCAAATGCTCGGGCATGCTATTGAGGATTGTCATATATTCAAAGACATAATCCAAGGCCTAATCAAAAGGGGGGAGCTACAAATGGGGAAGTATAGGGTTGATCCTCCATGCCCCCATGAAATGCCCAGTCCAGGGGCAACAGTCAATATGATATCTTTATATCAACAATTTTCTAAAGTGGTGTCAGAGACTCACACCCAGCATACCTATGAAATGTATATCTGGGCACCTACAAAAGACCAAGAAAACTGACAAATAGTGTTGATGAAAACAAGAACAAAACCAACATCCCATCCTACTCTAGGGATCCAAATCTGTGGCATCACACCTCGTCCAGCTCTGCCTGTCGTGACCCCCGTTTGGAATGAAATAGCCCCTCGAGTTGTTATTAGAAGACCTACTAACAATAAGAAGAAGTAAACCCCATTGAGGGTACATAAAGAAGTCAGCCCAACATTGGAATGACTACAGGCCTTTATAACTGAGGAAAATGTGAAAAGTCTCATGCCCATACAAGAAACCAAATTCAGTGTTTTCATTGCGAAAAATCTGGCCATATAGTCAAGGACTATTGGCATTTGAAAAGAAATCACAACCTCCATAATAGAAATGGAAAAATGTCAGGCTACCCACAGAAACTCCATACATATTCTATGAAGAAAGATGTGAATCATTTCATTTCCTATCATTACTGTGACCAATCTAGGCATCAAATGGTTAATTGTTATCAGCTGAAACTTGATGATGTTCATGCTCGAAAGTTCTGGAGAACACCCACCAGAAGTGTTACTAACTTCTCAGGACCCAAGAATTCTTGGGTACCTAAAAATTTAAAATGAGAATTTATCTGTAGGTGTGCCTTGGAGCTAGGGAATAAAAAGGGGGCTCAATAAGTTACAGGCACATGAAGTTTGGTAAAACTCCATTTTTTCTTCAGTGTTTAGTTCATGCTTTTGAATAATTCCCTCTTGATAGATTAGATTCTTTGTTTCAGTTGGTTGAAAAATTAAGGGGCCATTTGGCTAATTTGCTCTGCCATGCAAATTCTGTTTTTAAATTGAAAATCTACTGCATCCAAATCATATGTAACTTGCATAGTCATTCATGGTCATGAAAAATTCACTGTCCATACTAGAATGTATTTTTATGCATGATCACATGGTATATGAAATGGTGTTGAGAGAAGGGCAGATTATGTCTGTCTAGAAACCCGCACTACGCGTGAGGTGATCTTCGGACCTAAGTTCTTTGCCTGGTATACCATGGGTCAAAATTTCATATAGAGCATTGTAGGTACTCATGAGCCAAATTTAGACTAACTCCCTACATGGTCTTCATGTTTAGATTGATGTTTCAAGTGCATTCAGACAGGGGGAGTCTCTGCATTTTACAGTTCACTCATGTGCATCTGTTTGCCCTCATGCATAATTTGCATTTAGATAGGGGGAATCATTGCATACATCTGATTGCTCAAGCATACAAATTGTGTCAAAAATTTCAAAAAAAAATGTTTGAAATGCATGCATACACTTTGGGGGAGCTAAAATAAAATAATCTATAAATAATACTTGAGCTACGCATATATCTTTATCTGGAAATTCTCAAGCTGACTTAAAAGGGCTCCCAAGTCGACTTCATCTGATATTTGATCTCTTTCTATGCCTACATTTGAAATCACCCTATGCTAATTGCTTGAATTTCACTGCCATACCCTTGAGCTAGTCACCGTGGAAACCTTCACATCTGTTGCCTAATCTTAAAGTCACCTCCTACAAATTGCCTGCCCACTTGATTGCCTGCATTGGAAGTTACCCTCTTGATTGCCATCTTGTCACCTTGAATGCTTTCACTTGAAGTCACCCTCATGATTGTTGCATTGTTCTTGACTATATCTTGTGAAATTTCTTGAGCTATCTAAAGTTCAGAAAGATTCCAATCTGTGTACCATGACCATAAATCTGAACATCTTAAATTAGGAATCTTCTATTATACTGGATTATGATGTCTAAAATAATAAGCTGGTTTGAGTTTAATGAGTTCATTGAGTTTAAAAATTAAATGACTTGAAAATATGTGTTCAATTTTGATTGGCCTCAACTAACTTCACATGTTATGTCCTGTAAAATCTTCTAAATATGAAAGTTCTGAAATCATGGCTATCTTTGGTTGAGATACTTAGATCAAGTATTATTTTTAAACGTAGAACAACCTGAAAGATTCTAAAGGGCAGCACATGATAAAAAGTGTGCTACAATGCTCAGGCAGAGCAATGGCTAAGGTTACACTGAGAAACTAAGGCCTTCATTAAAGAAATGAAGTGGACTTAGTCATGAGGTGTCCTTGTTATCTGTGTTCTAATTGAAGCAGGATAGTTAGTCTCACCGAGTAACTAGGGGTACTGGCATCTGATCAACGTGTACTCTTAAGTCAAAAGGTGTGGACTATACTTGATTGCTCTTAAAAATTTTATGAGCTAAAAAAAAAATCTAAAAATGTGACCAAAGGTCAAGAAAAAGTGTTGAAACCCAAAGGAATAAATCAGAAACGTCAATTGTGTTTAACCTCAATACTACTTCTAGTAACTCCTAGAGAAGTCATTGGTTTTGATTAAGTAAGATAAAAAAAGGTTAAACAGGTTTCAAATATGGAAAAAAAATTTTAACTGTTCTGACTGCATGAATTTTTGAAATCAAACATTTGTTATTTGCACTAACCATAGATTTTAAAATCGTCATTTTAAATTGCACGCTCACCTCTGATATTTGACTTACTATCCACAAAATCCACACCTGGATTCCCAAGTCGCCTGCATCTAACCCCGGCCGCAAGTGAGTTCCTTGTCATAAATTCAAATACATTATCTTCTGCAATAGTAATTGAGGAAGATAGAAGTAATGGGCAATCTGCTTTTGATATAAGATTCCTAGCTCATATACATATGAGAATTCCCTGGCTTTGGTAACACGTTAAACTCAGTCTAACGCATTATATATGTATCGCGTCTGCTGTAACCGATGTCACATCTAATTGGAAAAACAGTATTATTTTTTTTTTACTTTCCTCAATAATTAATTAGGCCCCGGCCTCAAGGTCATGGTGCCTTGAGCACTGGGCATTTGATTCAAACATACAATGGATGCACATATATAGTCCTTACCGCATGACAAGAAAAAATCAGGTGAAAATGAACAAATACAAATTATTTACGCTGCGTCTCCTCTTGTTAGATCAACAAGCATAGAACTTATAGGATTTGAGTAGGTTTGATTTCGATCATCAGTACCACCCTAAATTAGTTCCATGACCCTCTCATCTCACTCGTGCCCTTAAAAATTGTAAAACTTGGGTGGCTTGGGTTTAATTAACCAAGGTTAGGTGTGTTCAAAAAAAAAAAATTAACCAAGGTTAGGTCGACTAAGTCGTAGGAAATCGACACTGTTGGGTACAGTTTTTAGATCTTCATATAGGCACTATATATTAGGGCAGTATATATGAAAAATGCCCAACTTAAAATAGAAGGGATGGGACTCTCCCGACTCCATCAACTGGATGGGCTGAAAAAAAATGCTTGTTTCTCCTTTGCCTCCCGGTGATCAGAGGGAGACAATATTTGAACGTCACACATGCACATGCAGGCTTTTTGCATAAGCTTCCGGTCTTCTGGAATTGTAGCGTTTCGATTGACGACCGAGTTGATCATTCTTGGATATGCGAGCACATGTACATAGATTAACCCGAGATAGTTGCAATAAGGTGCGTGATAGATATATAGACATGACCTTAACCCGAGATAATTGCAATAAGGTGCATGATAGGCTGATAGCGCTAGCTATATGGAATTAACACACCACATTAATTCTTTCTCAATATGAAATTAATGATGATCTTCATTCATCCAGGCCAATTAATATCATTCATCACCGAACAGTGCTATATATGGTCTCTCAAGTTCACCATTAATTAATTTGCACTCGGTCATAGCAAACAAACCCCCATGGGTGCCCTGTGCGGGGTTCCCTTCCTCCTCTTCCCCACTCTCTTGTTGATGGCCGTCAGGGGTGGCGTCGCCGGTGCGATGCATTCTATCCTGAGCTCATCCTGGTAGGAGCTTGGTGGTGGAGAGGACTGCCTCCTGTGACCATCCGTGACACCCGCCGTGGTCCCGGCCACCTACCATTAATTCAAAAGATAACACATAGAGTTATACAAGAACGCACACATATAGTTATTAATTGCATATATAGGAACCTGCTAATATAAGTTAGTCTTGGCCGTGTGTCTTTCATGTCAGGTTACAATACCTAAAAGGGATGAGAATGGGGTACTGCAAAATAAAGTGGCATTAACTTGTTTGAAGGAACCCCACATCGTCTGAATTAAGGCTGGGAGAACCTAATTCAGGGACGTAGCTGGATGAATCATCATTGCACAATGTTGCAATGCATAGCAATTTTCTAATTAAACAGGGCAGACTACAATTAGTATTGTGGCCACCGATACAAGATGGCACGCTATGTATCTAGATGGTAATTAACTGAGAGTGGTCTATATGGCATCATCAGACAAAGGGGTCGGGGGGGGGGGGGTGCGAACAAAGATTGGCAGTGACGAGTTGTGTCAAGGAAGAATCATCACAGCGACGTGTCAGGAGGAACGATTGGGGGCCGGGGATAGATTCATGATGCTTCATATGGGCATCAAGTGGTTGTCATGTCAACGTCCAAGAGTATAAATCAATGAGGACCATCCAATCAATGCGTGAATTATTGAATTGAATGGACAATTACTAGGGTACCCAGCTATAAATTAATATTTTGATATTTTCCACATCCCCACACTCTATTTTTGATAAAATAGGGATAGCACCTAAGCCCGGAAGACAACCACCTAGGAAAAAGAGGGTGGTCCAGGTAACCAATGACAAGTATCGCCTACTATACTTGCTCCGATGACAAACAACTGGAGGAGAGCTCGGGAGAACTAGATGAACCTCTTCAGACCTTGAGGAAATCGAGGCCGGTCTCCCAGGTTCTCGCCCACATGCATCAAGCAGCTACCGCCACCGGAACATCTCAGCCTGAGCCGATGCGGATAGAAGAAAACCAAGATGACGTCCATAGTGTCAAAGAGGACAACAATCTAGGGTATGGAGATGATTTTGGAAAAAAGGCCCAAGCCTCCGCGCTGGAAGAACTTCAGCGTGAAAAATCAAAAGTTAAGGAATCTCTTGCAAGGACTCCTGCGAGAAAGGGAGACTCATCTGCAACCAACCACCTCAGGCCGCTCTAGTCACTGCTAATGCCTCAGCAACGTAGCAAAAATATTGGTAGAAGTGGAGTTTAAAGCTCCGCCTAATGAAGCAAAAGTAATGTCATCCGCCACAATAGTTGCAGAAAGCTTAGTGGCCCAAAAGCATCTATGATCAAAATAATTGTACAGGCGAAGTTCGCTCAACATGGTGAGGGTGTGACCACTGTTGACTTATACAGTGTGCCATATCCTCTCCATCACCAATTCAAGAAGCTTCCACCAACTTGCCCCAAAGCCTCAAAGCTGCAAAAGTTTAATAGACAAAGCTCACCACATGAACACCTGGCCTATTATGTACAGCCGTGGGTGAGCTGGCAATGAAGGAATCACACCTTCTCCGCTACTTCGCCACATCCCTGACGGGCACTACCTGTCAGTGGTATTCCAAACTTAAGTCCAATTTAGTGACTGATTTGGATGACATGCAGAAAAAGTTTGTCGACCAGTTTCAGACGGTCGAACACAAAGTGTCGCTTGCAGAACTTTGCTCCCTCAGATAAAGGAAGGGTGAAACAACGCTAGACTTTATCAAACGATGAAGGGACTTCAACATGAGGTGCGACAACCCTCCATCACCTAAAGACGCAATCACCATATGTCATCAGGGCTTAGCAGCAGAAGTTAGTGAGATGATTTTGGGGTCAAATATCAAGGGCAGCGATCAACTCAACATAGTGGTAGTGGAGATCAAAATGTTCTTCGCTGGCCATCCAGCATACACCCCTACCAAAGGCAAATCCTCTTAAGGATCGCCAAGCCATTGGTAAAGAGATGAACACAGTCGACTTCTCCTCGGCAAATGGAAATAAGGGAGAAGGGAAATCAAAGGGTAACGACAAAAAATCAGAGGTCAAGACATCTGCTTCTGCACTGGCAGAGCGCATGAAAACGCCTTACTCTTTCAGAAAAGAACATATAAAGAAGCTCTTCGAGCTTTATATAAGAGAAAACCTTGTCACCTTGTCGGAGCCACAGAAGCTCGTGGGGGTGGAGAAATTGGATGACCCTAACTATTGTGTGTATCACCGAATGTTGGGTCATACCATTAAGGGCTGTTATATTTTCAAAAATGTAACAAAGAAGTTGATTCAAAACGGCCTAATCAACATGCTAGGCCATTTGGTCAATCCTCCACAACCCCACGCCTATAATCGACCGAATCAATCGGTCAACGTGATTCATGTGGTGGCGACCACCTTAAATTCAGGGGTCAGGCCATCAAGTCAGCAGCCTGAAGCTATCACCAGATCCTTCCCTTCGCCGAGGCCCGAGTGCCTAGCGATGTGGAGGACCATTCAAAAGATCAGAAGGGAAATCAGGCAACTATAGCAGGAACAATGGGAACTACTGCAATACCTGAAAAGTGTTGATGAGAAGTTAGTGACTTTCCCCTTCGAGCCATTTGCTAGGGGACCTACCCCAATACATATGCAAGGGGCAGAGGCACCATCCGCCACCCGAGAACCACCAAGGTCGGGGGCATGGCTCTCTAAAGAATCTTCAGACTCATCTGAAGACGAGGAACCAGAGAAGTTGTACTCTTTCCTTCGTCATAAAATCCTGGAGATTTTTCACACATGTCAACGTGAAGAGTTGTTGGATCTCCTGACGTCAGAAAATGATGAAATGACAAGCACTATGCTTCGACGTGGCTATTGTCTGTACTACCGAACAATAGGCCATGTTATTCATGACTGATAGGCCTTTAAAGATACTATGGAAGACCTGATCAACCAGGGAGTGATAGATATGGGGCGACCATTTGATCTGCCTGCCACAACCTCATGTGCGGAGAAGGTTAAATTCCTCTGTGAATGTGATACACACATTGGCCTCTTTCAAGTTCCCCGAGCCAAGAACAAGAGAAGTCAACCCTAGCCAGGTTAAACCCACATTGTGGTATCCAGATTGGCAACCCTCTCATCAATGTTCTCTTCCCAAGAATGACACTAAAAAAATATTCGGCAATCTCCTAAAATATGGTTGAATAACGACACATGACCCACTGGCATATTACAATGAAGCGGGAAAAAGCAACCCTCGCTATTGCAAATTTCATGCCAGGGTATCTCACCTCACAGGGGAATGCCGAGAAGTCCAAGATTACATCGAGACCCTTATCCAAAGAGGGGAAATCAATGCTGAGGAAAAATCTATGACAAGGCAACGCCTCAAAGAGGGTACCGAGAAAATTATTCGACAGAACCAGAGAGGCCAAGCCGGAGGAGAAGGCCCCAATTCCACCTCAAAACAAAGCCAATAGGACAAGCCCGCAAGAGGAAATTCCCAGCCAAGCCACAAAGGCAAAGCCAGGCTAGAATAGCCCAAAGACCAACCTTAGCTCTTTGTTAAGCGAGCAAAGTCGCCAACTAAAGAAAGGCCGGGAGAATTGTAAAAATTGCAAGAGCTTAGCCTCGGTTTGGCGGAATATCAAGAGCTGCCACCCGAAGTAATTGCACGAGCAATTAAGGTCACCTTCCAAGTTGACTGGGTTAAGGTTACTTCTAGAAAGAACCACAAGCCGAGGTCCTCTAAGGTGCTGGCACGGGGCACGTACTAAAACTTTGGGGGCAAATCAGCCCAATCTTCAAAGTTGATCTTGCCTTCTTCCCAAGAGGCGACACGCACAAAGAAACAAGAAAAGAATCGGAAGAAGAATTTAAAGAAGAAATTGAAGAAACAAGCTCAATAGGCAGCTACTATGGAGGCCCCTCCAAGGAGCTGACTCCCTTACAACGTCTGCAAAAACTCATAGATGAGTAGGAAGAATACACTCCCCGTCGTCTCACCAAGGCTATCACTTTCGACAAATATATCCCCTGGGAAAAATTCGGACGTAAGGTGCGACTCTTCAATTGGCTCCAAGAAATAGTATGACTAATGGAAAATGGTGAAGAATTTCCAATCCCTAAGGAGCTCTCCTTATTTTATAAGGACAATGAACTCAGCATGGAGGCATTGGAAGAAATGATGCAAAATCTTTCCCATAATGAGGTGGCAATCCCGCCACTTGATAATATAAATTCCCCACAAGGGAAAGAAAGTGCGGTGAATCGTCCCAGGCACAACGCCTCTGTAAAGAATTACCAACATCATTCGGCGAGAAAAAGCCAAGGTCGTGGCAGAGGACGAGGTCATGGTCGTGGAAGAAATCCAACTCTCGACTAAGTTATTCTATTCCAGGGGAAGGAATTAGATCCCATCCCAGAAACTGAAGTGCGGGATATCCTCTTTGTATTTGACCCCTTTAAGGAAGAAGAGACGCCAGTCAATCTGCAAGTGCAAGACAAGGCAGCAGAGCAAGTGGGTCCCTCTAAAAGGACGAGCCCGCAAACGATCCCGCAAACCAAGTCCGTCCCTCTGACAAGGGCAAGCCTGATGAGCCATTGCCACCTCTAGAAGAATCTCTGGCACCATTGTTCCAAGAAAAAATGAATGTCCAGAGTGAGGTTGTGCATCCTTCCAAGAAGGAAAGGTCAGCCGGAATGCCAAAGATCGTAACAGAACTCATTCCACCATTTGAAAAGACCCATCCTCGGGCGGACCGCAAGATCATTCAACACATTAAACAGTTCAAGACCAATGTTACTATTTGGGAAGCCATCTCTTGAAGCAAAGAACTAAGAGAAGCACTCGTCAAAATATTCCAAGATCCTGAGACATATGAAGTCCATTCTGCAAAATTGCAAACCCAAGCATATGAGGCGTTCGCGACAAGCATTACATTAACAAAGAAAGACATGTTATTGTCTTTCTCGTGTCATAATCGTCCCTTATACATGCAAGGAACAATCAATGGACACGACATAAATCAAATTTTGGTCAAAGCCAGGACAGTTGTCAACATCATGCCCTTGAAGATTGTTAGGTCTTTATACCTAACGCCCTACCTACAAAAGGTGAATGTTGTTAAGATCTCAAGGTTCAATCAAAACCCCGAGGAAGTTCTTGGCCAAGTTGAGGTGCAACTCGTCATGGGTGACTTCGCCACTAAAGTGACGTTCTACACCATCAATGCTGATACATCTTGAAGATTCTAGGGCAAAGGAAGAAGAAGAGGGAGAGAAGAGAAAACGGTCTCCGAGAAGGAGGAGAAGAGGAGCCGCGATCTCCCCCTCTCGCGCCCACCAACCTGATACATATAATAAGAATAAAAGAATCAAATTACAAGTATGCCCCTCTAGGAAATACGAGGGGAATAAAGTGCTGAAATATTAGAAAACCCTAGAAGAGACAAAAATAACCCTACTTACAACACTCCCCCTCAAGTTGAACATGGATATCAAGAATGTTCAACTTGATGAGAGCAATCTGAAAAATAGCCTGAGTTACACCCTTGGTGAAGATATCAGCCAGCTGCTCGTCCCGTCCAATGACATGCCTAGGCAGATGGCTTAATTGGTGGTACTAGTGCCCATAAGCTCTCATTCGATGAAGTTTCTAAAGCCAAATGATCTCTTGAACCCTTCAAAGTAAATAGCAACTCCTTTGGTAAATAATCATAGTAAAAATTTGGGACCTCCACTTGTAATGCGGGAAGCTCGACACAAGATGACTTCTTCAAAACTAACTCCCTTGACATGCGAGGAAAGTTAATACGTGGGAGTCTAACCTTTGGCATCAGAAGCTTTATAATGCCCAGGGCTATTGAGATATTTTTCTTATATGTGTTTGGTAACATGGGCACCTACCTCTTGCATGGAAGTAGAGAAGGAATAGACATGGCATTGAAGAATCCTGACAAGGGTGCCCTGACCCGCACTTGAGCAAGAACTTCATCATCTCCTTAGTAGCAAAATGTGTCATTACAATGCTGGAGGAGAACCCCTTCTCCTTGTTAGGTACTAGCACCATGATGAAACAAGGGGTAATAAGAGCTTCAAAAATATCCTTGCCAATGAGCAGTGTAACTTGGATCATCCTAGCCTTTGGTCGACATGGCATCGAATCTTAAGCAATTTTCTTTGTGAGCATTAGTGGAGACTTGGTCTTTTCAAACTTTCTTGGTATGATGACACGAATCGGCATTCAAAAAATAAAATCTTGAAGCTTGAATGGCATGATTATGACCAAATTCTTCTTGCCCTGCTCTTGAGAATCATCTTTTGCACATGTATGTATAAATGTAGACCCGCTCTGAGGGGAGGTGGAAGAAGGTGAGATGGAAGCAGTAGGCTCAATAGATGATGAGGTTTCAATGGAAGGCGTTGTTGAAAGAAGGGTAGGTGGAGACATAAATATGGTGAGCTTTGCCCCTTGCTCGGGAGGAGGCGGGGTTGGCTCGAATGTGGAAATAGGTGGATCCTGCTCAGGCTGAGCCATGGGTTTCGGTGAAGGGTCAAGTGGAGGATTGGGTATGATTAGCATTGGGATTGCAGGGATGGTGGAGGGTTTAGGTAGCATTAACGAAGGACTAAGTTGTTGGGGAAAGGAAGATTTAGTGGAAATGGAAGGCTCGGTAGAGGCCGACGGTATGGTGGTTGGAGGGTGAATGATGGCAGGCTCAGTACGCATAAATCTCCTAAATTTGGCTGGTCGAGGAGAAGGTTTTGATAGCAAAAAGTCAAGGGGAGAAGGTTGTGTGAAGGGTTGTTGGTGCATCGATGTGGATTGTTAAAGTATCGACACGTCATCAAATCACTAGGTGGTTTCAAAAATGGGGGTTATGGTGATGGCGTCATCCTGAGCAAGGGGTTCTTGTGAATATTGTGTTGGTGGAGGCTGAAAGCAAAGGAATTTCACAACGGGTAGAGCTTGAGGTATCTCATCACGCATTGGCCCAAGTTCTTCATAGTGTGGTTTAAGTGTATCCCGTGATGGAGATGTGTTGACGGGTGGAGCATGGAAATATGGATGATTTTGTGGATATGCAGGCGG
This sequence comes from Amorphophallus titanum, assembly GCA_024336825.1. NCBI lineage: Eukaryota > Viridiplantae > Streptophyta > Magnoliopsida > Alismatales > Araceae > Amorphophallus > Amorphophallus titanum. Next base: position 1,583,542 of record JANBPO010001371.1, on the reverse strand, counting down.
TGGGCTATATGAATGAGCAAGATGGATCGATGGTGGGTGGACGGCGTCCTCTTGAACATTGAAATTTTTCGGACCAACTTGCTCACTTGTTGTAATTTCCTTCCATAGCTCCTCTATCTTATTTATCCTATTCATGAAAGTTTGATAGAGGGCATCTACTTGAGAAACTGAAGGATGCCCTTGGGATCTTTGAGGTAGTTGAACCGAAGGCCGCAGACTTGTAACCCTCTTCAATTGCTCCTCCACTTTAGCTATTTTATCGATGAGAATTTGTGGGAGGGGACTCACTTGTAAAGTGGAGGGTTGGCCTTGAGACCTTGGAGGGGCTTGGAATGAAGGCCTTGGAGCATGGAGAGGCTACCCCATAAAAGGACCCGGTTGGACCAGAGTACCGGGAATACATGGGCCTCGGGGCCGTGAAGGAGGATGAGTGGAAGAAGGTGGGTGATGGGCCACCCAAGAAGGAGTGGAAGGAGGATGAGAGGAAGAAAAGACTACACCCTCAATAGTAGCCTTAAGGGCTTGGATTTGTTGAGGGGTGAGACGATCTAATGCATGCAAGACTTGGGAGACTTTATCAATATTTGGAGGAGATGGTTCTGTTGGCCCTAGGAACATGCAAGGACAAGAAGAGGGGTTGAATTGTCCCCCAATCACACGTGGAGCCTCAGACACAGTCCTCTGAAGCCTCGCCTCACCTGAAACGCAGAAAAACGGAGGGAATGAGCCTCATAACAAAAGGCTTAGTAGGGATCACTCGGACCCTACCTCGTAAAATAAAAAACTACAACGTAAAGTAGCTAAAGGCAAGTACAATAGGAATAAATAAACAAAAAAGCCCTGCTACACCTGACACCAGTCACACGGTACAAAAATCGAGACATACGTCACGGTGAAAACTAAGAGTCACGACCTGACAAAGATAGGAGTACCTCTCACTAGAAGCACAACTGGATGCGTCCCCTGATGACTTACACCGTGCCGCAGTGTCTCCCTACTCGCCCCAAGTGAAAACTGAGACACATACACAAGTAACACTGACAAGGGTCTAGTCGGGGTCATGCTCGTCAGCACGCATCCGAAGTCTCTGACCACGTGTGCACACACTGACTGACTGTGCTACGTCAGGTCCTCTAGCTGGTTCTTCCTCCCGACCCAGACTCGAGCCGCCACAGTAGGAGGCCCACGGCAACTAGCCTAAAGCCGTCTCTCTTAGGTAGCCTCGCCACCACTCCCTGGTGGGACTACACATGTGCCAGAAGGCTACTACTAGTGGAGGGTCACTGAAGGAGTAGACTCTCTAACCAATGAAAATAATGCCTGAACCTGACAAAGTATGAGGACCGCTCCTCGTACGAACACCGACTCACGGTGACACAAGCCGAGAACACACCACCTCCCGGGACCCCACGACACCCACACACAAGGCCCCCACATGATGTCCAACATCAATCAGACCACAGGTCAACATGTGGATCGAGGTCCACTCACCCGGGATTGGAATCGGCAAGAACCAAACTCTGGTCGGACAGAACCCAAGTGGCGGTCCACTCAGGACCGTCCCAGGGTAAAAATGGTCGAACGATAGAGTGCAAGGTGAAGTGAGGCGGTCACCCATAGGCTGCCACTCAGAGAGGAAAAATGATCTCCTAAGGACCGTTTGAAATAAAAATGGTCCACCATGGGCCGCTTAAGGAGTGAAACGGTCCCCCCTGGGACCGCCACGCCACGGACTACACGAGAAGGTAAACGGTCACCTGGTGACCGTTGGGGACTGAAACAGTCTCCCTTGAGACCGCCAGGCTGGGTGAAACAGTCACCTTCATGACCGCCATTCCCAAGGACTGTTCAACGGTCAAAACGCAACGGTCAGAAACTCCTCTGGAGTCACGCTGGCTCCGCGAGGGAAATGGTCGACCACTTGGCTGCCGCAGAGGTAGCGGTCAGTTCGATCGCATACCCTGCCGACACTTCCTGGTCGGCTAGCGGTCACCATGTGGGCTGCCAATGCTAAAAATGGTTCCTATTAGGACCATTTTCTTCCCAGAAAATCAAGATCAGCGGGAACGGCCCCAAAATACCATTCCACGCCCCATTCACCCCCAAGTGAAGGGAAAACAAGGGGGAAACTCATCCCCATGCCCCAAAGCATCATTTGATGTCAACAAACCACGAAATAACGCGATAAAACGCTAGATCCGGCGCTCGATCCCCAAAGTATGATTTTCCCTTCCCGGTGTAAAATAACCCTCTCTCGACCTCCCATCGGCCTAGAAATCATGGGGAAGGTAAATAACGAGCTAAGGATCCGTAACCCTACCTCAAGGTCGCCCGAAACGTGACGTATCACCGCCGATATTCAAAAAATCGCTTAAAACCCTCGAGCTCCCACGAGCTTCCACGAGCCGCACGCCGCCATGATCACCTCGCCGTCGTCGTCATCGCGCCGTCGCCTCACCGCCATCTACAGTCAGAGGGGAGCGCCGTTGCGATTGTCACATCGGAGGAAGAATAGGAAGAGGGGGCACGGTCAGTTTCTCACGGGGGAGAGAGGAGGAAGAAGAAGAAAGGAGAAGAATAAAAAAGAAAAAGAAAAAGAAAAAGAAAGGGGCTATTTATAGGGAATCTCAATTTTTTTAAAAAATATAAAAAAATGAAAAATAGATTTCGTCGATCCTCGGAACACGCCAGACACATTGGTACCGTCCAGGAGTAGGAGAACGCAACGGTTTGCCCTACACAGAGTTCTGTAGGTTTGTCCGGGAAAAACACGCGTAAACTGCGGAACTCGTTCCGAGACCTCCAAAAGTGATCCGAAACTCACGGATCGCGACCGCGCCGCCGACGAGCACGATGACGGCGCCGAGCACGATCGCGATGAACGTCGTCGGCCAGCGCGTGCGGCCAGCGTGCGCGTCGCTGCCAACGCCACGGTGGACGTGAACGCGGCAACACACACGGGGAGCGCAAGCGTGACCGTGTCGGCGTCTGGCGGCGACGCCGCAGCCACAGTGCCCAGCACCCTGCTGCAGTCAGCCGCGCACGCCGCTGCTGTCCTTGAAGAACGGCACGGAATTTCCGCCGAACTGCATGATTACGAGCTCAGTATTCAGATCCTCGTACATCCGGCCGGCAAGCTGCTGGTCGATCTTCCCGAACACCTGTCCGTCGGAGCCGCGCATCGCGATGTTGCTGACTTGCACGCCCATGTCGCCTTGCAGCGAGAACCCGAGGAACGTGGGGCTGACAGCGCTCGAGAATACGTATTTCAGCTTGCCCGGAGTGGAAGGAAAACTCAGGGAATGTACGTGGTATTTTCCGTCCATCACCAAACTGTCTTCTTCGATGAGGTTGCCGTTCTGGTACACTTTCACTGAACACGGACGGTAGCAGCTGGTGTAGAATAACCGGACATTGTTGTATTGTTTGGCGCGGCTCATCGCAAAAGGGGAAGGCTCCACCTCGATCCAGGCTTCTTTGACAGAAGTAATGGATGCACGCTCCGCGGAATCCATGTACTCCGGGGTGAATCGTCCGGCGGTGATCATCGCCCCGTAGCGCTTCGATTTGAGCCTGGCGCCGCCGAAGGCCGTGTAGCGCGTGAAGTTGGGGGAATACGTCTGCCGGAAGCTGAACGTGGGATAGGTGTTCACCGCGGGGATCATCCCGGGGCCGCTGCCGCCGAACTGGTTCTGGCGCAGCGCGCCTTTCTGAGTCCCGGCGTTGGTGTGCTCGAAATAATCGGCAGCATCGAGCTTATCGTTGCGCAAAAACTCGTAAACATTTCCGTGGAGCTGGTTCGTGCCGGACTTGGTAGCAATATTAAGGACAGCGCCGCTCGTGCGTCCATATTGTGCTGGAGGGTTGGAGGTCACCACCTTAAACTGGCTGACTACCTCGGCAGAAGGCGTTACGGCCGGCTGTCCCTGACAGCACACAACAATCGAGATGCCGTCGAGCAGAACCTCGTTGGAACCGCCAATACCGCCATTGGACTGAAAGTTATTAGTCGCCGCCGCGACTACTGCGCCGCGTGCCACGGCAACGCCGACACCAAAATTGGCGCCCGGCACGATGCCAGGGGCGAGTGCGGCCAGGCCATAGGGGTTACGGCCATTAAGCGGGAGGTCCTCCACCTGCTGCGATTGCACCGTATAGTCCAGGTTCGAGGTCTGCGTGTCGAGCGCGGCGCCGTTGTCCGCCTCAACCGTGACGGTCTCCGTTTCGCTGCCGACCGGCAACGAAACATCGACCTGGGCCACTTGAGCCACCGTCAGGTTTACTTTCGCAGCTGATTTCTGAAAGCCTTGCTTCTCAATCAACACACCGTATTGCCCTGGTAACAGCTGCGGAAAACTATAAAGGCCCTGTTGATTGGTCTGACCGTGGAGCACCAGTCCAGTCGCCTTCTGGGTAAGTGTGACACTGGCGTCTGAAATCACCGCCCCGCCGCCATCTGTCACAGTCCCGGTGATTGTGCCGTTCTGCACCTGCGCCTGAAGCCCGGAGGGCAGCAAGGTTACCAGCACCATCAAGCAACAGAAAACAAACCAGGCCATTCGACTCGCGCAGCTGAGGTGCTCCGGTGCGACAGATTTACTCCTCTGTTCTGACACAGGCATCTTCGCCAACAGAAAAACAGCTCTTTTTTGCGTCATATAGCTGAGAACCTCCTGAAAATTGTTGAAGTAGCTCTTAGAACCACGACCTCATGCTCCGATCAATGGAACTCGATAAGAGCTTCGCAGGCCACTCGCGTTACTTTCCAGCTTCTTAGCGTTACAGCCCTGTTACGTATATTCTTCAGATAGATAGCAGAGGTTGAATCCGATATAGGAGAGGAGATATCGAGGGAGACGAGCGGCGTTTTGAATCCGAAAGGGGATGGTCTCTGACGATCTTAGATTGACGACTGTAGCATTTCGAGTTGATTGAGAGGCGCGAAAACGATCCTCATTCTAGGGCTGAAGGTTTCATTTTTCTGAACTGGCTTCGGACCTCGATCAAATAATTCATCAATTCTTAGCAGTGGATATTTATTCTTGATAGTTAATTGGTTCAACTACCTATAATCAATATATAATCTCATAGATCCATCATTCTTCTTCATAAAAAAAAACATATGCTCTCTATGGTGATGTACTAGGTCTGAAGAATTTTTTCTCTAACAATTCCATCGAATGCTCTTTTAGTTCTTTCAACTTAACAGGTAACATTGTATAATGAGTTTTAGATATAGGGGCTACTCCTAATATCAAATCGATTGAGAATGAAATTTCTCTCTCGGGTGGTATGCTAACTCTCTCCTCGGGAAATACATCAGGGTATTCCTTAACAACATAGATTTCTTCTAGAAGATGTTTCTTGTGTTCGGTTGCCATGACAGAAGTCAAAAACGCAACACATCCTCTCTTCATCATTTTTTGAGCTAGAAGGGCAGAGATGAGAAATGAGTGTCTAGGATGGTTATTTCTAAAGAAAAAGAGTTCAGGGTTTTTCGATTCACCAAATGTTGCATTTCCTCACCTGTAATCCATCTTAGCACTATACTTGGCCAACCAGTTAGCACTTAAGATTACATCATAACTTTCTTTCTTTATGCATATCAAATCAGTGGCTAGGTTATGGTCACTAACTAATACTTCACTAGAAGAGTAATATATTTAAGCTCAGTGCCTGCTCCTAAGGGTGTGGAGATGACAAGTTCAACTTTCAAAGGAACAGATTTTTCATGTAAAGTGATAGGAAATTTCCAAGATAAGAAAGAATGGATAGTTCCAATATCAAATAGAATGAAACCAGTTCTAGAATTGATGGTGAGAGTACCTTCCATTATTCCTCCTTCTTCAGTAGATACAGGTTTCATCAAGGCTTGCAATCTTCCTTGACGCCTTAGTCCTTCTTGACTTTTCTTTGATGGAGACTCCTTCATAATGGGGCAATCAAAAATCTGATGATCTGTACTTCCACAATGTAGGCATACTCCCTTCTTTCTCCAGCACTCTTTATTCTTGTGACCAGCCTTGTCATAATACTTGCAGATATCTTTGGACAATGATGATGATGTAGAGATGACTTGCCTATTTTCATCTCGGAGCCTTTTGTCCAATTGAACGGTTCTACATTTATTTGGTCTTTTCTTTCCAAATGTTGGTTTGAAGCTTTCGGAGCTAACAACTTGCTCCTTCATGACCCTTCCTTTGATTTTATCGGCCATCTCCATGGCATCTTCTAGTAGTTAGGCTTTCCAGACCATCTCGGCATAAGTGTGGATGTCCATGGGCACCGGTTGAGGAATGTATTGGGGTCTTATCCTATTCATAAATCTTTTAGCCTTCATTCTCTCCATGCTAATGAGATGTAGAGCATAACGAGCCAGTCGAGAAAACTGTGCCTCGTACTCAGCTACCGAGAGACTCCTTTATTTGAGAGAGACAAACTCTGTTGTCTTCTTTTCTTGGATTCTTTCTGAGAAGTACTTGCTGTTAAAGTAATGCAAGAATTCATCCCAAGAGATCTAGAGATCATGTATGGTTGTTTTATCGATTTCCACCAAGCTCGAGCATCTCGCTCTAACTGGAACGTAGCTAATAAGACATTGTCTTGATCCGAGCATTGTATGACTCAGAATATTCTCTCCATTTTCTTGAACTAATGCTCAGCTTCATCGGGGTCAGTGGAACTACTAAATCTCAGGAGATTCATCTTCTTGATGTTCCGATGTAGGTCTCCAGCTCCATGGTGAGCTACTCCTTGAGTCACTTGTTGTAGGATTTGAGTTAGCCCTTGGAGTGTTCTTTACATTTCTCTCCATTGTGCACACTCAGCGATCATTTTTTATGGCTAAGAATTTCTACAAAAATAGTTATAAGGATTAATAATTTAACTATATATGTCTTAGTACCTAACCCAAGTCTTTATCCAATCTCACGGGTCAAGTATCACCAACTTTTATCCTATAGTGTGAAGAACCTAAAATCCTAATAACTTATTTTTGATGTCCTAGACTCTTAGTAACTATAGGCTCTGATACCAACTAAATTATCATTCCCCAAATGAGACAGAAATATCAAGACGTGATGAATTAATAAGGGGGTCGATCAAGACTTAGATGACAAGTATGAACAACAAAATGGACAAAGCCATATCTTTATTTCAAAATCTGACATTTTCCAAAGCATGAAATCAGGCTGAGGGAACTAGGGGTCGACCCATGGGGTTGACCCTTGCACTGGGAAAGAGAGAAACTGTCTAAAGGCAGTCTGATTCAACCAAAAGAAAAACTAAGATATAACTTCATCCACTAATGAATTAGCATTGAACTTAAGACGTTCTGTGGCCACTTTTAAATCTCCAGTTCTTTTAGATAGTACTTTCATTTCATACTCATCAATAGTATCAGGATGAGCTGCATTTAATTCTGCTGCTCCGGTTTGTACTTGTCCTAATATATGAGATATACTCATAGCTGCTGCTACATCCTTAATGAATTGATTAGCTTTTTTGCTGTTAGGTGCGGCTTTACCTTCTTTTATATCTCTATCGTATGTATCAGAAAGCTCATTAAGAATATTTGTTAATTGGCCTATCTGTTTAGAAAGTGGAGAGACTGTTTTGCTTATTTGTAGGGCTCTAAAAGCTGAAAGAATGCCTGTTAGAGTTTTATTTTTTTGAATTTCCTCTAACGATTTAAGCTTTTTCTTGATGCGATTCTTCTTGTCGAAAGTGTACATTTCCTTATATATAGCATCTAGCGTTTGAGAGCCTATTGTTTCTGATTTAGTTACAATAGGAGCTAAATAATCATAAGCTTCTGTACTATACAACGTAGCTTCATATATAGAACCTTTAGACTCTACACGTTCATTTAACAGCTGTGTGCGAGTTTGTCCAAATCTAGAAACTCCGTACCCTCTTGACAGAATATTTCTAGCTGTCTCTACATTAGCTCTTAGTGCCTCTGATTCAGCAGACTCTATACGGGAATCTTCTGATACATTAACACTTTGGAAATTAAGAACATGGAAAGTTTCATTTGGATCAATTGCAAGAAGGTCAATATGAGCCGCCGCATTTGTATCAGCTACATTAATATTATGTAGGAATTTAGTGTTATCTGGGAAAGAATCTATCTTAGAAAATATTGCTGTAGCTATTTCCTGATAGTTCACATCCTTACCTGCTATAATGTTGTTTACTTCTGAGGGTTGAGGGAATCCATCATTATCCAAGTACTTAGATATTACTTCTGAAGCTATCTTGTGTATTCTACTTTCTTGATTATTTTCTAATTCACTTTGAATTTTAGAGAATAATGGATTTGTAGAAGACATTTTTGATTTTAGCTTTTTTATAGCTATTGAAAGTCCTGTTTCTTTTACTTTATTGCCCTTGAATGTTATTGATCCATTAGAATCAACTGTTATATCTTTTTGAGAATCAAGTATTTGTTTAGATTTAATCTCAACTGTGGGAGTAGCCTGAAGGTAGGCAATAGAGGGAACTATATCTCTTACAGCAACTGATAGCTCCTCATCAGATATAAAGGATTTAGCTAAGTTAATAATTCTATTTGCCTGCTGTTCTGAAAATCCTTGTTGAGCTAAGTAGTTTTCAGACTGAAGTAAAGTTTCTCTGATACTCCCTACATCACCTTGAAGAATGGCATCTACAGTTTGTTCAAAAACTGTCATCTCCTCACGTAATGAGGAGAAAAGGGTTTTTAAATAGGACTTAATTCTGTTCCACCAAGATTTAGGTTCAGACATTTCTTGTTGATTAATCACTACTTGAGTAAGTAGCTTTCCAACAGCTTCTTTCTTTATTTTATTAACATCAGGTTTATCGTCTTTCTGATACTCTTTTAGTCCCCTGTATTCAGATAGGGTTTGTTTATAAATAGGATAAGTGTTTATTTTATCCATCATGGTTTTAAAGAGAGGAGGATGCGTTTGGGAAATAAGCTCTACCCCAATGTGCATTGCTTCCTCTGTGAGGACTGTATTCTCTGTCCCTGTTACATGCAGGATTAAACTTTGTAGAGGAAGAGCTACCCCTTTGGCGTTAAGTTTGTGTCCATCCACCACAATATCAAATACAGGCTGTACTTTCACACCAACTCTATCTAAAAAATTACTAATCTTATCTAAAGTACGTTTAGTGGCTAATGGGACACCTTCATATTTCTTTTTTTCAAATAATATAGCTTCTTGTTCTTGAATTTCTGGTTGATACCTCTCCTCATAGGCATCAATAAGCTCTTCTGAAGGAGAGATTTCATATTCACCAATGTTTTCAGTTGGAGATATTAATTCATCATCAAAAATTTCATTAATTTCAGCTATTTCGATATTGGGTCTTTTCAGATGCAAGGGTATTCGATTTGGTCTGGCCTAGATGGAATGTCTAAGCATTGTTCTTTGGTTGAGACCCCAAAAAGGCCTTAGGCATTGAGTTAAGGTGGTTCGTCGATGCTAGGATCACATCGACGCAAAAAATTTAGGTTTCTCCAACTTAGAGGAAAGGTCTAAATCGGAGCTTTCGGCGAGGGTGCCGCATAAGGTGAATTCGTCAATGCTGAGACTACATCAACGCAAGGACTTCAATTTTCTTCCGAACCAGATGAAAGGTCTAAATCAGAGCTTTCGGTGAGGGTGTCACGTGAAGTGGATTCATCGATACTGGGATTGCATCAATGCAAGGATTTCGATTTTCTTCCAACCTAGATGAAAGGTCTAAATCAGAGCTTTCGGTGAAGATGCCGCGTAAAGTGGATTCGTCGATGCTGGGATTGCCTCAACACAAAGATTTTGATTTTCTTCTGACCCAAACAAAAGGTCTAAATTGGAGCTTTCGGCGAAGATGCTGCGTAAAGTGGATTCATCGATGTTGGGATTGCATCAATGCAAGGATTTCAATTTTCTTTCGATTCGTCTATGTTGGGATTGCATCAACGCAAGGATTTCGATTTTCTTCCGATCTAGACGAAAGGTCTAAATCGGAGTTTTCCTTGAAGATGCCGCGTAAAGTGGATTCATCGATGCTGGGATTGCATCAACACAAGGATTTCGATTTTCTTATGACCCAGACAAAAGGTCTAAATTAGTGCTTTCGATGAAGATGCCACGTAAAGTGGATTCGTCAATGTTGGGATTGCATGAACGCAAGGATTTCAATTTTCTTCTGTCCTAGATGAAAGGTCTAAATCTGAGCTTTCGGTGAAGATGTCGTATAAAGTGGATTCGTCAATGCTGGGATTGCATCAATGCAAAGATTTTGGTCTTCTTCCGACCCAAACGAAATGTCTAAATTGGAGCTTTCGACGATGATGCCACGTAAAGTGGATTCGTCAATGCTGGGATTACATCAACGCAAAGATTTCGATTTTTTTTAGACCAGAATGAAAGGTCTAAATTGGAGCTTTCGGCGAAGATGTCGTGTTAGGGACACTAAGGAACCACTTTTTTTTTGGATCACGGTGGGACCAGATCACAAAGGTGTGATAGTATCATCGACATTGGGTTTATGCCAGTGTAATGGAATCAAGTTTAACCGGCTTAGATGGAAGGTCTAAGCCATGCCGCTCGATTGAGGCCTCAGAGGGCCATGGGCGCCGAGTTGAGTTTTCTGGTGTTTTATGCAAAAAGCTCCACGATGGAATCTTCTTCATCATGGGGTATTGGTTTCAGTTGATCGCCGAGCTGGGGAAGCAGCGCATGGTATAACTTCAAGTGTTTCCCATTGAGGGGTGAAAATTGAACTTCCCCCCGATGGTTGACGACGACATAAGCACCGCCTTCATAGACCTTTTGGACCAGATAAGGTCCTGTCCAGTTTTCATTCAATTTGCCTTTGGGATTGGTAGACATGACTTCTCTTCACTTGACCATGACTAGGTCTCCTTTCATGAATTCATGTTCCATGACGAGTTTCTCAAAGGCATGGGTCATATAGGCCTGGTAGACCTGTATGTTCTGCTGGGCTTTGAGCCACCATCCTTCTAGATCGGAGAGCTCCTCCAGTCTTCTTTCTATATTAGCTTGGCCATCATCGACCAGTCCGTGTTGGATTGCCACTCACAGTGAGGGTATCTCCAGTTCTATTGGGACAACCGCTTCCGAGCCATACACCAAGGAGAATGGTGAGCAACCTATCGAGGTCTTGTACACAATGCGGTACGCCCACAGTGCTTCTACATCCTGTCTTCCCAATCCCTCTAGCTAGAGCTGACCATCTTGGCAAGGAGTGTGCAAAGTGTTTTGTTGAAGGCTTCCACCAACCCGTTTGCTTACGGGTTGTAGGAAGTGGACGTCCTCCAATCAATTTTGAATTTATCGGCCAATCTGTAGACCTTTTGGTTCCAAAAGTGGCTTCAGTTGTCAGAGACAATCTGATCGGGCACGCCGAATCAGAATATGATGTTTCGATGGATAAATCTGACTACGCTTTCTCCCGTCACTTCTCTTAGAGCCACAGTTTCCGTCCAGCAGGAGAAGTAGTCTGTTGCTGCTAGAATGTTACCAATTTCACATGATTCTTTACCTTCGGACCTAGCTATCACTAGACGTTTAGGTTCTGGAAACAAACTCATAACCCACTACCCAAATAGTGAGGTAACCATAGAAGGCCATAATCTCCTAGCAAACCTCGTATGCCTTGACATGGAAGGCTACGACGCCATCCTAGGTGTAGATTGGTTATGCGATCATTATGCCGATATCAACTGTCGCAATAGGCGAATTTCTTTTCATAAACTAGATCTCCCACGATTCTCCTTCATTGGTATCAAATATAAGAAACATCCTATCCTCATTTCTTCTCTGCACGCCTGCAAACTTATTTCGTAAGGTTGTAAGGCTTTTCTTAATTATGTAGTTATTACTGAGTCCAAGAAAATTATCCTTGAAGAAATCCCTAGTGTAAGAGAGTTCCCCGATGTCTTTCCATCCCAGTTACCTGGTTTACCGCCTGAAAGGGAAGTAAACTTTTCTATTAAACTTATCCCTGGAGCAGCACCTATTTCAATAGCTCCCTACAGGATGTCCCCCACGGAACTTAAAGAGTTGAAGAAGCAACTTCAAGAGTTATTGGAATAGGGCTTTATTTCACCCAACATGTCCCCCTAGGGCATGTCGGTCTTATTTGTCAGAAATAAGGATGGATCTCTCAGGCTCTGCATTGACTATCGGTAGTTAAATCAACTCACAATCAAGAACATGTATCCACTGCCACGTATTGATGAACTATTTGATCAAATCTCCAGAGCGGAGTATTTTTCTAAGATAGACCTCAGGTCTGGTTACCATCAACTAAGAATTAAAGATGAGGACATTCACAAGACTACTTTCCGTTGCAGATATGGACATTATGAGTTTGTGGTTATGCCGTTTGGGTTAACCAATGCCCCTGCAGCTTTCATACAACTCATGAACAATGTCTTCAAGCCTTATCTCGAGTAATTTATGGTCATCTTTATTGATGATATTCTCGTATATTCCAAGACCAAGGAGGAATATGAAGAGCATTTAAGAAAAGCTTTGTAAACACTAAGAGAACACCAACTCTACGCGAAGCTCAACAAATGCGAGTTCTAGCTAAAGGAAGTCTCATTCCTTGACCACATCATATCAAAATAAGGTATCACTGTGGATCCTTCTAAGGTCGAAGTTATCAGGAATTGGAGCTAACCGACGACTGTATCTGAAGTTAGAAACTTTCTTGGTCTAGATGGCTATTATTGGTGATTCATCAAGGATTTCTCTAAGATCGCCGTTCCTCTGACCAGGCTTACAAAGAAGGAAAATCCTTTTGTATGGTCAAAGGATTGTGAAGAGAGTTTCCTAACTCTCAAGGAACATCTCACTACGGCACCCATATTAGCACAACCTATCGAAAGTGGTGGTTTTGACGTCTACACGGATGCATCAGGCGTTGGCCTTGGATGCGTCATTATGCAGCATGGTAAGGTGATTTGCTATGCTTCAAGACAATTAAAGCGTCATGAGGAGAACTATCTCGTGCACGATCTAGAGTTAGCTGCCGTTATCTTCGCCTTGAAGATATGACGACATTATCTCTATGGGGAGAAATCACTATATATTCAGACCATAAAAGTCTGAAATATCTCTTCTCTCAGAAGAATTTGAACATGAGGCAAAGAAGATGGCAGGAGTACCTTAAGGACTTCGACTTCTCTATTCAATATCACCCGGGCAAGGCAAATGCTGTAGCGGATGCCCTCAGCAGGAAACCTCTGGCAACTTTATCAAGTCTCTAGAAAGGTATGACTAACCTTATAGAAGATTTTTCCCAATTGAATTTAGATATGGATATGGAGGATGAAAGGGGTATTATTGCTAGTATCTGGTCAGAACCCAGAATAATAGAAGATCTGGTCAAGTTATAAGAAAATGACCCTATACTGGTGGAGATCAAGACCCATATTGACCAACGGCCAGATTTTTTCATCTCAACTAAGGGAAAGTTATTATTTAAAGGTCGAATCTGTGTGCTGGATCATGCCGACACTAAAAACCTAATTATAGAAGAAGCTTATAAGTCAAGATATGCTATTCACCATGGTGCTACCATGATGTACTAAGAATTAAAAAGGAATTTCTGGTGGCCCAATATGAAAAGAGAAGTAGCGGACTTTGTATCCTGCTGCCTCACTTGCTAACAAGTTAAAGCAAAATGAGGTTGTATATGAATGCAACATGTGCAACATGATTTTCGTCCCCCTAACTTAAATGACATTGTCCTCAATGGCATGAACAATATAGAATAATGAACAATGTAGACATGAAATTTGTGAAGGAATGGTACAACCTGATGGAAGTGAACTTCGACGGGATCAGCTTTTGAATAAAAGGTGGTACTTGGCCGTTAAAGGTGAGGCATAGGTGCAAGCAATCTGCTCTCTCCCCCCAACTTATCCTTTATTCACACCTGTAAAATAAAAATAAAAACACAAGGAAAACTTGGGTTGCCTCCCAAGAAGCCATTTATTAGCACAAGAAACTATTAAAACTTTGTGTTGCCTCCCAAAAAGTGCTAAATTTAACATCTTCAGTTAGACGCAGTGCATCTCACTAACCAACGGGTGGTATTCAGAATGAGCCACCAAGTGATCTTATCCTCCATTAAATTTCAGCCCTTGTGCCACTGGAGGAAAAGATGATATTCTTGTGCATGGGAGCTAGAAGCATGCCAAGGTGGGTCTAGCAATCCAAACGGACCCTCTCGGTCAAAGAATGATGGAGGAATTATCATATCTTCAATTACAAAATATCCCTCTGCATTTTTAAGATCTTTATAAGTATTAAACACATCAATGTGGACCTTAATTTCCCTTAGCTTTTCTTCTTCTTCATCCTCAATTTTAACATTTTCAAGCACAATGTTGAGGTGAGGAAGAGTATGAGTGGGAGGAGTTCCGAAGGATTCCACAAAAGGGCTACTGTCTAGGAGGCAAGGGGTAGTGAAATAGACGTGCTCCTCAACACACGGATGATCATGAAGCTCAAGTGGAATCGACTGATCGACTAGTTGCAGGATGTAGGGGATTTGTATAGAAGTGTCGAGGTCAGGAATAGGTAAAAGATCAAGATCCTCCCCTAAATCAAGAGACGCCCAGCTAGAGTGAATTTCTAATGAAATACTTGGTTCCTTAATTACCCAAGAAAATGGATCTATGCAAACACTCAATTCTCTTTTCACATTCACGTTTTCTTTGTCCTTTATTTGGAATAAGGACTCATCAATTTCAGGAAGGGCAAGTAAAGGAATTTGATCATTGACTGGAAAATCCTCTTCCTCTTCTTTGCTCCCTGACAAGATGAACAGACTCATCATGATCCTCCTCACAAAGAGAAGTGGGCTATTCCTTAAGACTAATGCTAAGACTGCTATCACCTCCCACCAATGTGTTTTCCTGGTATGACTCCTTTATAATCCCCTTATTGTTTAAATCGAGAATGATATGATTTGTGGATTGGGGAATCATGGGTTGATTAAACTCAGGAAGTTGACATTCAGGGCTTATAGTTGAGTTGCTAGACATTTGGTCCACTTCTGTTTCTATGATGTTTTGAGTAACCCAACTTAATTGGGCCTCAAAGCTTTGTAGTTGTTCCTGGAAAGCTTGTTGTTGAGTCTAGAAGAGCCGTCTCAATTGATCAAACATTTCCTTCTTATGCAAATCTGTATAAGGAGGAGATAGATAAGTGGGCTGAGAGTTAGACTGTGATGGAGAGTGTATGGGTTGTCCTCCATAATAGGTTGATCGTAAGAGTTGTTTGGATGTTGAGCCCAATTTTGAAAATCTTGTTTTGGAGGACTTTGGGCCTGGTCTTGATAAGACTCCCAAGAAGAATTATGTTGATCTCTCCAACCAGAATTAAAAGTATGTGGACATGAGTCATAATAAGGTGGGGAGAGCTCTTGAGACATTTAGGTTTGTCTTGATTGGTCCATCCAAGAGATTTCTAGATGATCTTCCCAGCTATAGTTATAAGTATTGGAAGATGGTTCATAATCAGGTTGAGAAAACTGTTGGACATATTGAGCTTGCTCCGGGGTGAAAGGTAGATCATGGCCCCCTTGAAAGAACTAAGTGGTTTGAGCCTGGTCTTGGGTAAATGATGGAAACTGGGCTATCATAGGTGATGGGATCTCATTTTGGGCCGACCACGAGTATGGACTTTCATAATAGAGCAGGCTATTTTGGGTGAGAGATGAGATTTGGTTTGGACAACCACCTATGTAATGGGCCAGGCTAGCCCACATGTGATCATTGTCATGGTGACTAGGTGGTATGAAGGGGTCTTGATCCATGACTAGAAATTGATCAAATTTATGAGCCCCTCGGGTTCATGTTTATCTAATTTTTCATAATTTTCGTAGGGAGAAATTACATAATTTCTTGAAAAAACCACAAATTTAAGAGAAAACCCCTACAATGTTCTGTAATTTTATAAATGTCCTATAATTCTTTTAAATCGTAGATATGTCCTACATTTTTACAGAAACATCCTATAAAATCTATAATTTGTTGAAAAGTCGTGTATTTTACAGTCAAGTCTTGTAAAGTCCTATAATTGTTACAATATCCTTTTTATAAATGTTCAGGGATCACAAAAATACCCTACATTTCTTGACATTGTGTAAGCGTCCCTTCAAGGACTTGAGTCACCTCAGAGTGCATCTTCGCTCCATCAAGGCGAATTCTGATAGCCATTAAAATACATCCGTGTTGTCTAGGAACTATCCATATACACTAAATTTCCTAAATTTTGTTAACGAGCCTAGTGAAGGGTCCAAAAATGATATGCTAACCAATGCCTCCTTCTCTAAGACACATGTAGACCCGACCCTCCTCTCAGGGAAGTTGGGTGCTGCAATTGCAAATGTGTTCTCAATATTATAACCAATATTTTAGAGGTAGTTGGTTCACTCTAACAATTTATAAAAGGTGTTCGGACTTTAAGCCGATGGCCACTTCCTGACTAGATTACATGACTTATATGCCATGAAAGGTATTTATGTGGGGGCATGAGAGCTCGATTACATGTGCTTGCAAGCCACGGGACAATTTTGTCATTCGTGACGGTCCCCGGGTCATTACGTTATTGTGTGGGTAGTTCTGTATGGGTACATAGTGTCCATCAGGGGACTTGTGACTCAGCAAGATGTCACCCGAGGGGTGTCACAATGTCTTCCCGTTATGAGATAGTGTCGAGGTCGGGGCAGTAGGGGTGCCGTAGGCACCGTTGTGCCAGAGTAGTTGGGCGTCACCAAGGTCGAGGCGACTGAATGACGTAGGCACCACTTGTCACTGGAGCGGTCGGGTGCTGTTGGGACTGGAACGGTTGGACGGTGTGAGCATCGCCATGATTGGAGTGACCAAAGGCCATTGAGCTCGAAATTGTGGGGTGCCGTGGGCACAGGTGGGACTGGAGTAGTTGGCCATCATTGGAGCTAGTCTGGACTAGACATTTGTATGCCGGGGGCACCGTTGTAATTGAGTTGTTGAGTGATCGGGTGTCGGGGGCCCCGATGTGACTGGAGTGATTGGCAATCGGGTGCTGGGGGCACCATTGTGACTTAGTGGTCGAGCGATTGGGTGCCGGGGGCCCCGATGTGACTGGAGTGGCTAGCAGTCAGGTGCCGGGCGCACCGTTGTGACTGAGTGGTTGAGCGATCGGATGCCGCAGGCTTTCATGTGACTAGAGTGGCCGACAATTTGGTGCCGGGGGCACCATTGTGACTGAGTGAGCTGAGTGGTTAGGTGTCGCGGGCCCCGATGTGACTGGAGTGACTGACATTCGGGTGTCGGGGGCACCGTTGTGACTAAGTGAGCTGAGCGATCGGATGCCGCGGGCCCTGACGTAACTGGAGTGGCTGGTAGTCGGGTGTCGGGGGCACCGTTGTGGCTGGAGTGGCTGGCAGTCGGGAGCCGGGGGCACCGTTGTGACTGAGTTGTTGGCAATCGGATGTCGGGGGCACCGTTGTGACTGAGTTGCTGGCAGTCTGTTGCCGGGGGCATCGTTATGACTGAAGGAGCTGAGTGGTCGGGCACTGCGGGCTCCGACGTGACTGGAGTGACTGGCAGTCGGGTGCCGTGGGCACCGTTGTGACTGAGTGAGCTGAGCGATCAGATGTCGCGGGCCCCGATGTGACTGGAGTGGCTGGCAGTTGGGTGCCGGGGGCACCGTTATGGTTGGAGTGGCTGGCGATCGGATGCCGGGGGCACCATTGTGACTGAGTTGCTGGCAGTCGGGAGCCGGGGGCACCGTTATGACTGAAGGAGCTGAGTGGTTGGGCGCCGTGGGCTCCGACGTGACTGGAGGAGCTGGCAGTCAGGTGCCGGGGGCACCGTTGTGACTGAGGGAGATGGGTGCCTTGAGACATCTATTGGGTTCTGTGTGCCCCCTCGTTATCTTTGACAATGGTTTTAATGATTCCAATATATTGTGTCTTTATCTGTCATATGTTTTGAAGTGAAGTTTATTCATGATTATTTTGTGAAAAATGAGACCCCATGTCTTCTCTTCTCTTTATTTTGGTAGCACATATTTTGAGTAGGATGTGGTTGAGAGCAGAAGATATAGGATGATAAGAGGTTTTCTCCCAGGGCCATGTGGGATTTCTATTACCCACTTGCAGTATGTAGGCAACACCATTTTTTTACTAGCATAGGATGAGTCCTAATTTTATACTGTCAGATTGATGTTAGAGCTATTGGAGGAGGTTAGTGGCCTAAAGGTGAATTTCAGTAAGAGCCCCTTGGTGGGTGTGAACATGGAGGATAGGGCACTTCATAGGGCGGCGTTCATTGTGAGATGCTAAATAGGAACTTTTCCTCTCTCCTTTTTGGGCCTCCCTCTCTCTCTTGGGTCCCTTCTTTATAGTGAGTGGCAGCACCTAGTATAAAGATTTGAGTCAAGGCTCGCAAGATGGAAGGCAAGGCACTTATCATGTGGGGGGAGACTCGTGCTCTGTTGACCGGTGTTGGATAGTGTACAATTTGCCTCTTTATTTCCTCTTCATCTTTCTAATATCAAAGACAATGGTCAAGAAGCTGGAGTCTATTTAGGTGAGTTTCTTTTGGCATGATAGTGATGAGAAAACTAGAGGGTTGCATGATGTCGCTTGGGGCAAAGTTTGTAAGTGCAAGGACCTGGGGGGTGTTGGTATTAAAAATATTAGAGATGTCAACTTGGCTCTACTATGTAAGTGGCTGTGGAAGCTGGGGGCTGTGTGGATGGTCTGTGATCTTTACTCATCAGATAGAGGTACTATAGCAAGGTTAGGGTCTAGGATATGACTTCGGCATCACCGCACAATATATCTTCGATCTGGAGAGGTATTTTAGCTTGCAGGGACATCATGGTGGCTAGTGTCCGAATCCATTTGGGCAGGGGGGACAAGTGCCACTTTTGGACAGACATGTGGCGTGGTGACTTCATCTCATAGGAGTCTTTCTTGAGACTATTTGCGATTGTAGTAGCTCCTTTGGATCTTGTCTTATAGGCTTTTTACTTTCAGCTTTTAAAAGGGAGTTGGGCACTGGTTTTCAAAAGGAATCTTTGACCAGAGGAGATGTCCTAGCTATAAGGACTATTTACCTTCTTGCTTGACTTGAAGCGTGTGGTAGATGTGGAGGACCAGTGGTGGTGGAGGTGGGATAAAAAGAGGCACTTCTTAATTAGGTCGTGTTACTCCGTCATATCTGATGGGGGGTTTCGCCATGGCATCTCTACACAGGTTTGGGGCCCTAGGAGTCCGTTGAAAGTGGAGCTTCTCACTTGAAGGATCTCTCATGGTAGGCTACCAACCTGTGATAGACTTGTCCCCTTTCTTCTGGATATTCCCACGGTCTGTCGATTGTGCGGAGAGGAGGATGAGATTCTAGACCACCTTAGTTCATTGTTCTTTCTCGTGAGAGGTGTGGAACAAAGTCACTAGATGGGTCTGCTACTTTATCGACATGCAACGGAGTGTTCTACACTTTGATTGGTCAGTGGCATAGGAAGTGGAACCTGAAAGGGGACAAGGTGATTTGGTGGCTGATCGCCTGATTCTACATGCTACGTTGTGGGTTTTAGGGGGGGGGGCAAGAGGTCGTTCAGAGAAGAAGCTTCAGCTGTGGATAGAGTGGTTTCATTTATTTGTGAGAGTGTAAGAGAATGGAGGGTGCTTCTATGTAATGTGGATTCTCACAACTCTTTCTTGTTTGGGCTCTTGGGATGTTAGTGCCGACCACTCTTCGGTGTAGAAGGCTTCTTTTGTATAGGGATTTTTGTGTACTCATATACTACACTTGTATATCCCACTTTTCTTTTAATACAATAGTGGTACCACCCACATTCAAAAAATTTACTTTTTGTGCATCCACCAACTCTTGTATCTTTTGTATCTCCTTATGCAAAACAGTTCCATTGATCTCATTAGAGCTGGGGCCTCTTATTTTAATCCACACCATACCGCCCTACAACTTCCAACACGATTCGAAAGTTACCTATGCGCACGATATTTAATGGGATTCTAGCTTGATACATCCACTTAGCTTTGTATTGGATGACCCTTTCCCAATGTTCCTTTCCCTATTTTTTGTCTTTGATGGACTTGCTCTTTGACTGTTCTGGATCAAGAGTGTAGAACTTATCTATAGGACCCTTCGTCCGTGGTGACATTGCAAAAAATATCACCCACTGCTAGGGCAGAAGCCAACCATAATAGGGAACAGGAAAAAGAAGATAAGAGGTAGAAAAGGAGCCATCATCCTCTCTTGTAATATGCTGTTGGTCTTGTTCGACACGAGCCAAGCGGCCGAAAAAGAAGATGAAGAAATATGTTTCCCATTGGTGGAGGTGGATCAACCCAAGGCTTCCACTTCCCGACATGATGGCAAATCTTGGGAAAGCTCGGGGATTTCCCCATTCCCCGATGGAGATATGTGCCATCATACTCCCCCGCATGTGGGTGCAGGGGCAAGAACCTTAAGCTCCCAAGGACCAGATGCGTCCAATAATGATACTAGGGTACTATCGGCCCCACCCGAAGTCGAGACAGGAAGCATCATTCCTAGCTCTTCCCAACCCAACCCTGCTCAGGGGGTACATTTATGTTAGATAATGCAAGAAGTTGAAGTGATACGAGGAAAATTGCGGGCAAAGGATTTAGACCTAGCCAATCTATGCCCGAAGTTGATAGTTTCAGCACCGACCAAAAAGCCAAGCACGGAGCGAACAAGTGAAATGAAGCCAGTCAAATGCAAAGTCTATAAGGTAGATTTGTGTAAGATCAAGCAAAGAGGTGACGACTCCGCCTCAGACTATATAAGAAGAGGGGGAAGCCCCGTTGAAAGATGCATGAGCCCTCCGAGCTATGGGGACACCATTAGAAGATGCGAAGGAAATCTAAAAAATGAAATCATACAAAGCGTGATGGCTATTGAAGTCAGAACCTTTGAACAATTAAATAATTTGGCAGCTGATGCTGAGGCCTTCTTGGCAAAATATTGCCCAGCCACGACTATTTCAGATCAAAAGAATGAGCCAATTGATAAGCGACCGATGCAAGAAGAGATTCACGTCACTGATTTCATGGCCTTCGAGAAGCAAAGGGAGAAGGCGAAGGAGAAGACAAGCTCCTCTACAACCGAACCTGCTAGGAAACAATCCTCATTACGGGCCAAGATGATGAAACCTTACTCCTTCCCAAAGAACAAAACTCGAATATTGTTTGAGTGGGCCCACGAGCACGACATGGTCGTCCTTCCGAAGCCTAAAAGGCCGGGCGAGGCCAGATGGAAACCCTCAATTTTGCCCCTACCATCAGTAGAAGGGGCACTTCATTAAGGACTGCTATCTGTTTAAAGATATTATAGAAAGCCTGATCAAAAATGGTGAAATATAGATAGGCGAGCATAGGGTGGACCTATCGCGTCCTCACCAAATGCTCGACTTTAAGAAGACTACCAACATAGCTCCTCCTCATCAATTGAAGAAGAAAGATGTACTCTGAAGGGCATTTTGAGCCCCTGGATTCTGACAGAAGACCGAAAAAGAGGCAAGATAAGGACGGCGCCCTACTCTGGGGGCAGATGTTGAAACAAAGAAGATAAAGATATTACCACTGTATACTACGACATGTTTGTCACCACTTATTAAAGCTGACAAAATGCAAGAAAGCAAAGACTGGTCAATGTCAAAGCCGACAACCAGATGATAAATTCAATATCTCCTCAAGAGATGCTCTCGAGAAGATGCCTTATAGAGGGGGCAAAACAAGATGTTCATGTCCACCCATCCTCTGCAACCCTTTTTTGGGGTGACCCATGCGAGAGGGAAACAACTGAATCAACGGTTAAACATGATCAATTTATTCACAGGGGGCAATGCACGCTCGAAATGATGATAGAAAATATGAGGTGGACGCCCTACCGTCGATCCTAGGATGGGCGAGAGCCACAAGGAGGTGTTCTTTCAGTCATGAAGAAGCTTTTCTAAGATAGGGATGATGGAGACGATGATCATGATGCTGAAGATATGCAAGAAGTTCACTTGACGGTAACCATGTCAGCAAGTATTCAAAGGTGTTCCAAATATGCAACCGTCGGCACCCGGGCTGACAAATATCCCGAAATATGCAAGATACCCAATCGTTGGCACACAGACCGGTAAACTTGTAGAGATGCTCAAGATATTGAATGGTCGGCACCCAAACTGACAGATATTATGAGATATTCAAGATGGCTCCAAGATATTCAAGATATACAATAATTAGCGATCAGCCCAATGAACATCCCAAAAACACCAAAAGATGCTCGACTGCCAGTAGTCAGCTTGGCAAATATCGAAGATGCTCAACTGTCATCTTCAAGTCGAATATCGAAAATAGATGCACAGTGCTGCTGGGTCTTGGCAAAAGCATGGAAGACTTGGTGTTTCGATCACCTTCTTTCAACCATTTGATCCTCGATTTCTGCCTCCAGAACATCCCTTCCTGAATGAGCACACGGTCGAGGGCGTCTTTGGCCAATGTGAAAGCTGATAGAGAGGAATCAGAGGAGTGCAGGTCAAGGGCCTCCTGAGCAGCAGCAAAGGAAGCCTCGGCTGCCATCACATTGGCTGAAATATCTTGGAATGTGGCCTTGTTCCAATCTCTATAGAAAGCCTTCATGTATTTCAGCTTGAGAGCTATGGTAAGCAAAGGGAATGATGAAATGGGGGCAGCAGCCCAAGTAGAGCTAGAATCATGGATGAACACCTCATGAGCAGTCCACATATGCTGAAAATAGAATCTAGATAGGCCTCGGGGTGAGTGCAAGTAGACCAAGACCAGCAACGGGGAGTGATCACTGTAGGCTCGAGATAGGTGCTGCACGGAGATCACTGGGCAGGAGACTGACCAGTCACCATTGAGAAAAATCTGGTCAAGTCTGGCCCAAATCTCATTGGCTCATTGTCCGTTGAACCATGTATAGCTTCTGCCATGGAAGCCGGCATCTTGCATCCCCGAAGCTGAATCACAAGCGTGAAAGTCTGACATGGACAGTGAGAATTCTCGCTTGCCTCCGCGCTTCTCCGAAGGCTTAAGGATGCTATTGAAATCACCCCCCCACCAGCCATGGACCATCACACGTAGTAGAGTAATCAACAAGGCTGTCCCATAGAATGCGGCGATCAGATAAAGAGCAGCTAGCATGGACAACAGTGATGAAGAAACTCCTGGATAGTGCAGAACCAACGGACAATGTAATGTGCTGGTCGGAGGAGTAGACCATGGAGATATCAAAGGGATCTCGCCAGATGATCCAAATGTGTGCCTTGATAGAGGAGTTAGCCAAACACGACTTCATGCGGAGCTTCTTTCTGTAAGACTCAAGCAAGGAGTTAGAGAGCTTTGGTTCAATCACAACTATAAAGGTGAGATCATGCTTACGAACGAGGAGCTTCAGCTTGCTAATAGTTTGGGCATTGCGAATGCCACAAATATTCCATATAAGAGCCTTCATTTGTCTGAGTTCTGAGCAAGGTTGACGGAGGCAGACCTGTAAAGACCTTGTTGAGTCTGGATGCCAGCTCGGGAGGGCAGGAGTTGGACCTTGCCGATGAAATTGGTGTGGGCATTAGTGAAATCAACTGCCCGTGGTGCAGGCTCAAAGCCCGGCACAATGAGAACTTGATAGATCACAAGGAAGGAATGAGAACTTGCAGCTGAAGGAGAGGATTGCTCATCCACAAGTGGCTGATCTCCATGATCAGCAGAACCATCATCCACCGGAATGGGCAGCAGGTCTGCACCCTTAGCGGGGGGCAGTCCAACACCGAACCGATCACCTTCGGTAGCAGCAGCATCCCTGCCTACAGGGCTACCAGCAGAAGCAGGTGGGCTATTAGCTATCAGATCAGTTCGGTGCGGACTGAGAACAAGGGAGCTAGCAGGTTTGTACAGACTATCCACAGGGGGCAGCAAGTCTGCACTAGAAGTAGTGGGTACGCCTCCACCATGAGCACTGGAGGGAGCTTCTACAGTAGTAACATTGGTTCTAATAGCAGCATCATCTTTGCCCACAAGCCTACTAGTAGGAGCAGGTGAAGTAGTAGCTATCAGATCAGTCCTGTGGTGACTGAGAACTGGAGAGCTAGTAGGTTTGTGCAGGCTGGCCACAGGGGGCAGCAAGTTCGCACTAGCAGCAGTGGGTACGCCTCCACCATGAGCACCGGAGAGAGCTTCTACAGTAGTAACATTGGTTCTGATAGCAGCAATACCCGGAGCATCGGGAGTATTCAGATCAGACCCATGGTGGCTGCAACCAGGAGAAGTAGTAGCTATGTTCTGATTACCGAGGCGGGTAGACATCGGAGTAGGGAGGCCAGAAGTGTCACCCAGAAGAGAAAGCAGACCCGAGGGCTCTTGGTGGGGGACACTAGCAGCATGGGGCATCTCATACTCACTAGATTTCTTCAAGCCAGGAGCAGCCTGGACATTAACACAAGCTTGAGGCTGCTATACATTAAACTGAGCTGTAGGAGGGGGGGCAAAATATGAGGACTCTGAAAATATGCTCATGCAGAAATTTTACAATTAGGTTCCATACTTATTTAATTTTAAACATGCGTTAGTTACTAATTACACTACCAGAAATAGCGTCAGGGGTAGTGGGCACTCATTAATTAATGTCTATCCAGTTGATGCTAATTCAAGAATTAGCGCCCTTCTAGATAGGCACCGATTTAATAGCATCCTCTGTATGGGTCGCTATTTCTTGTTCATGCAGAAATAACGCCCGATCGCTATAAAAATCAAAACTTTATGGTGAAACCAGACTTACAAGGGTCCATGAATGCAAAATGCATGCTCTTCTATTTAGCATGATGCTTAATCAAGGTTTGTGCTTGGGGAGATTGCCTACCTTTTTACGTGTGTGGAAGAAGAAAATGAAGCAGACAGGAGGAAGAGGATGACGAATAGAATAGAACGCCCACGCAATCAGGGAAGATGAAGAAGAAGGGGATGAAGCCTCATGCTTCTTCATGGGTTCTCCATAACCAATCTTGTAGTAACAGCAGCAGCACCATGCAGGAAGAAGGGGAAGATGACCCACGAGAGGAAGATGCGTCGAGCTCTTCCGAACGGTAGTAGTAGCAATGTGCATCTACTGATCGTAGGGGTTCTATTTATAAGGGCTTTGGTCTTCCGTGTCATAATAAGGATTCCTAATGCAACTAAAATGCAAACTTCCCGTTGATCGGCCCTATCCTTCCATAATCTCAGCTGTTTCCCTATTTGATCCAAACTCTAAGTTCCCATGCATGCACAAGTTGACCTATTCCTTCGAACAGAGCACTCAATTAGGTTACGCAAGGGCCCATTAAGGCTTCTAAGGAATGGGCTTGGCATTGTGAGCTTGAAGTCTCTTATTAGGCTACTAAATTGGTTTATACGCAAAAAAAAAGGTTTCAACTATTTGAGTTTTATTATTTTAAGCTTTTAATGAAACCCATTTATGATGTTTTGCCTTTTTAATTGTATTAAAATTTCTATATTTTATTTAGGGGGCTATAGTTGCCAACCCATGGCTCGGGACACTTGTCATGTCATGTAGTGACTCTATAGAAGGTGGGGACCACCCATGACCTCCAGACACGTGGCAATGAGTCACTTACTTCTTAGCCACTAGGCTAACTCAGGGCAGCACACCAACCAATCATGTAACTTGGCATAGCCTGTACAAATGGGGCTTTCGCACCCAAAACACCTCCTTTCAATAATGACAAGTTACCAACCCTGGCTACCTTGTTACATGTGAGGTACGGGGCCCACTAGCAACACCGTTTTATGTCTCAGTGTGTCTAGGGACCATTCTCGAACACCTTGTGGGCGACACCGGTTCCACCTCGTAACCAGTGCCCATTGTTCAAGCCCCTATCCCCAGGAGCATGGTTGTGCCACATGACATCCAGAAATGACAAGAAGCAACCTCCTGGGTCACCCCCCCAGCTGTAGCCAACCCCAGGGAGAGGATCGCGCTTGGCATGATCACTCTCAAGAGAGGGTGCGCTGTCCAACACTCCCTACCCAGCCCCACCTGTCTCGGTCCCAACCTAATCTAGCCCTAGTTCTACCTCGATTTCTATCAACTCACCAGTCCGAGGAATGCACGGAGTATGTAAAGAGGATGCACGAAGACATAGTGAGTAAACACTACACAAACACCGCACGAAGAAGTTTGGGTCATTCCGGTCAACTTCACTCAGAGCGCCCCAGTCAAACCAGTCTGTATCCTTCACGTTTTGTGTTTACACTAATCCAAGGTAGGGCCCAAAATAAAAAATAGGGTGTTTTATAGGTTTTTTGGCCCTCTCTCTCTCGAACCACCAAGTGTGTCCTTGTAAATCTCCTAGGGGGTTTACATAGAGCAAATTGGCCTACCACAGCCTCGTTTGCGCAAACCCCTTGGGGGGTTATGCGGAGCAGGCTGTCCTCCCCAGCTTGGTATGCAAAAAGCCCCTTCTCTCACCCTAGAAAAACAAGGAAATTACCCCCTTTTTTTATAGTATGCATAAACCCCCTAGGGGGGCTTGACACAAACCAGCTGGCCCCAACCAACCTGGTCTATGTAAACCCCCGACCAAGGGGGGTTTACGCAGACCAGCCTGTGCCTCCCCAACCTGGTCTGTGTAAATCCTTTTCTTTATGTAGAAAATAAAATGATCCCGATCTGCGTGAGATCGAGGTGGGCGGCAAATTTCTGCAACTGCCCCTTTGCGACACGCGCGGTGTGCACCGAGCGATCAGGACGAAGTTGGAGCGCCGTGATGTAGTGCGCGATTGCCGTCTCGACGGTGGGCCATGGATCGACCGTATAGAGAGACCGGAACGGGAGTTTGTCCCGCACGCACCGCACGACCGCTTCAATGTTGATCCGGCGTTGGCGGAGATCGTTGATCAGGGATGGGTCACCGTCACGCACAAAATCGACCAGGGCCGCATGGCGCGTCATCGCTTCATCTTTCCGTTTCGTGCGGAGCGAGAGGTGGACGCGACCAACGCTCCGATCTCGAATGTCGGCGGAATAAATCCCCGACACAGTATCGCGACGGAGTGTCATTACGCGGCCTGTGGCATCGCGGGAAACTCATAGACCGCAACCGCCTCAGGCGAGTATCGCCGCCACTTGTGCTTGATCCCGCGTCCGAACTCTTTGTACGGCAGCTCCGCAAACGGAATCGCTTTCACGGTTGCAACCGACACACTCCACCGCGCCGCCAACGTTTGCGGTGTGTGCCAGGTTGTGGCCATGTCGAGGTCGTCTTGATGTGCTTTCGCGCGGGCGCGGATCTGATCGATCGTCTCCGTCATGAGGATTACCGTAGTGGCGTGTAGGACAACAATTTGAGCCGGGATTTCACCCGGTCCCGTGCGGCATCCAGCGCGATCCAGGTGGCCCGCGCCGTCGTGTGTTCATCGAGAAACGAGAGATACGTATCGTCTGCGTGTGCCAGTTGATCGAGATAACTCTCGGTCGTTTTCTCGCCGCGTGATACGCGATCATCTCGAATCAACAACCCGATGACCGAGAGTTTCGCTTTCCGTGTGGCATCAAACAATCCACCGGGGCCATAGAGTGCCGCGCCCTGTGCCCACTGGTCTTCCGTGTCGGCCAGTTCTTGTAACAACGCATCCGCTTCTGGGGGGATAAACGTCTGCACAGCGGTGGAACTACTGTTGGTTTCAAAATCGTTTGGCATACTGGACCTCAGAAAGGAAGGTGGTCGTCATCGTCAGCGGCAAAACCATCGGCAAATCCATCCGGTTCAAACGGGGGCGGCTCGTCCGTTTTTTTCCAGTGTGGCGACCGCGTGTAATTCTCAATTTTCATCGTGGTGCCATCCGGCGCGCGCATAATCGTACCGATGTTCGCGTAGAACTTTCCTCCGGATTCGTTGTGCTCAATTTGGAGCATCGCCGGGACGCCTTCGAGTTTGTGTAACGGCGCGCCTTCATCGGCTTCACGGTCACTATAGGGTTTTCCGCGCCAGTTGCCGAGGAATTTGCGGAGCTGCGCCTTCTCGTGCATCGACACCGTAAACCGTTCGAACACCTCCCACCGCTTGCCCGTCTCGGGGTTGATCTCATTCAGTTGGAACCCGATCGCGCATTTATGCTGTGTCTTGCCATAGGTCTTGTTGACGATCATGCCTAAGTCAATGATGTCACAGCACACGGCGAGGAATTGGCCTTCCGGGGCGGGTGTGCGCACACCGCCTTCGTTCTTTGCAACAATCTGATCAGCCATTGTCCTGCTCCTTGCCGCGAACGGCGATAATGGTGTAGGCGTTTCCTCGAACCCGGCCGCAAAACTCCGTGAGGCCGCGGTCCTTGAGCGTGCGTTGGGTGTTGTCGAGCCAGTCATCCGTCACCATCGAGAGTGGGACATCGATGCGGCAGTAGCCGACCAGATTCTGCGTTGTCGTCATTGGGTACGCTCGCTACGGAGGTGACGGATTTCCTCGCGCAGTTCGAGAACGATCCCGCTGAGGACGGCGACCATGCGCAGCGCGCGAACCTGATCCAACGTCGGCGCGTATTGCCGATCAAACTGCGCCATCGCGATTTCGCGCCGCAGGGCACCATCGGTAATCCCGAGCCGAAGGTAATCGTCAGGGTTCCAGGCCGCTTCCCGGTCCCGCTCCTCGCGTTCCAGAATCATGTCCGCGCGGGTTTCCGTTGATCCCCGCAGTGGCGGATCATAGGCGAGTTCTTGGGGGAGGGGCATTAGCGAATCCCCCAGGGAGCGTCAGGAATCGGGAGCGTCGGGAAGAGTCGCGGGGCGCTTGGCGCCATCTGTTTCTCGGGGTTCTTGCCCGAGCGCGGAGGTCGACCCCCACTAACCCTTCAGGGGCCTCATCAGCCTCTTGGGTGGCATCCCCAGTTCTTGGTAGCGGTAATTCGATACTCGTATCGGGTTATCGGTACCCTAAGCTCTGGGTCGTTACAGTTGACCTCATGGTTCTCCCAGAAGCATTTTAAGTCATTTTCTGTCAAACACGTCAGGTCTTCCAGGAACTAAAAATATGAATTGAAAACCTCCAAAAATATGGATTTTGAGGTCTGGGGGAAGGTTCAAGGTCTGACAAGTGTCCCAGCCATCATCACCATACTTGAACTATTTGTCTTAGAGTTTAAATCTGGGAAATGTCTCTTGTCATGACACACCACTTTTGGTAGTCAACTAATGAGATGTGGTCCTAGAAAGGTACATAAAGTAGAGAATTGACTTGAGCCAATGAGGTAGCAGACTGCAAGATTTTCTTCCATAAGGATCATTAAATGATTAGATTTGGAGTTGAAGAAAAGTCTTTTTCTATATCTCCTCTAAGACAATCAAAAGAAATCAAGTCTGAAAATGTGTCTTTTTACTTATGTTGGACCAATCAGTGGACAGATTTTTGGAGGGAAGTTTCCTCTCTTGGAGAGCCAAAAAGTGACACGCACCTCCCTGTATGGGGTGTACTGTAAGTGTGTCTCAAGGAAGAGAGATGAACGGGCTGAAGAAGGGAGAGGAGAAGTTGCTACTGTGCTAGAGAGGCTGGTGCCCTTTGGAAAAAAAGGGAGAACGTAAGAAGCCCAACTGCGTCCAGAACTAGAAGAAAAGAAGATAGAAGAAGGAGAACATGGTGAAGAGCTCAGGGCCGATTGTGAAGATCTGAAGCCAAGCCACAAGCTCCTCTTCCACCTATTCGTTGTTCTGCAAAGAGAAGCCACTGTCACTAAAGCAACGAATCAGAAAGTACCAAACCAAGCCCTCCCGATCTCAGACAAGGACATTTGCATTTGGCATTGAGTCTCATTCTTTTTGCCTGAGTTCTTCATTACTCTTTTTCTATTTTGTTCTTGTACTTGTTGAAACTTGAACCGTCCCAATTGGTGACAATAGAATGATAGATCAAGCTTGTATGCTCGGATCTATGATCTCGCCCTATGTGCCATCAACCTGTGTGACAGCGATTTCTGGAGAGGGGATAATCTCTCTTCAAGCTATAAGGCAGCGTGGTGTTAAGCTGTGTTATTAGTGGGTTGTGTAGTTGCGCTAGGAAAGTCTCACTTGGTTTAAGTGATGGGTGATGGGTTATGGATGGATGCTAAGATCTAGAGGGGGGGTGAATAGATCTATCCTCTAAAAATTTTATCAACAACGAACAATAAATTGCGGAATTAGAAAATGAACACTGCAAGTATAGATTCAACTGATAGAAGAAAAATATGCACAGAAGCCTTGAGAATTCCTAGCAATCATCTACGTGATAATGCATCAGAAATGTAATCGTTGCGCAAGCATGCGTATATACGAGAGAGACAAATCAATCACACAGAACACCAGAGATTTTAGGTGGTTCGACACAAGCCTACGTCCATCCCACACTCAAACCGAGTGTGGCTTACTGCTGATTCACAGCTTCACTTTGCTGATCCACAGGTTTGGGGAATAGATCCTTACAATCTGCTGATCTACAATTTTGGGGAATCAATCCCAGACCGCTGAGCTTCACAACTTGCTCCCACTGAGCCTTACAGCTTCGTTGTCTAAGGTTTTACCCTCGCCCACTGACACATAGCTTGACACAATTTAGGAATCAAAGAAAAAATGAAACGAAAAAATAATGTAGCTCTAAGAGCAGATTGACTCTGGATTTGATCCAAGAGTCAATTACAGAGACTAGAGATCACAGCTCTCTTCTCCTCTGGTACTCTGATTCTCTTCAATGCAACCTGAACCTTCTAGCCTCATAACTTAGAAATGGCTTCCTCTCCAAGCTTCAAGAAATTCTTCTCTCTCTTTCTTTCTCTTCTCCTAACGATTCCTTCTTGAATCAGCAGGCTCTCGCTCTCGTGAAGAACAATTCAAGAGGAAAGGAAAATTCTGCTCTAATGTTCTTCTGAAGATCTGCTCAGCATCTCTCTCATCTTTTCGATCTGCTTCCCTTCCTTTATAAAAGACTCAAGTGGTGGGCATGTGTAAACCACAATTTTCTCGCCCAATCTTCCACGTGTCATTTACAGATTTAGTGGCTGAAAAGATGAAAGCTGATGAAGACTTTGC
The DNA here is from genome assembly GCA_024336825.1 of Amorphophallus titanum. Lineage (NCBI taxonomy): Eukaryota > Viridiplantae > Streptophyta > Magnoliopsida > Alismatales > Araceae > Amorphophallus > Amorphophallus titanum. Next base: position 1,552,428 of record JANBPO010001371.1, on the reverse strand, counting down.
TACATATGCCGATAGATGGAGGCAGATGGCCGCCTGTGTGCTGGGTCATATTTCGGAGGAGGAGAAGGTGAAATTACTCATTTCTAATGCTACACCCACTTTTTGTAATATATTGGCCATGAAGGATATTGCCAACATGCACCAACTTTATAGCCGAGCTAGATTTATTAAAACCTAGTTCAAGGACTCCCCCATTCACTCTCTCTTTGAGGCGCAAAAGCCCAAATATAACATAAAACCTCAGTGGCCTATCACTGAAGGAGTCCAGACCAATGAGCAGGTACAAGGTGTTTCCTTCCCCTTCCCCAACCAGTCCGCTCCACTCTGCTTTACTCAGACCCCACGCAATCCTCAAATCTCCACTCCTTAAAATTCCCAACCCATTTTCCCGGCTCCATAAAGCACCCAGCCTATCTTCCCTGCTCCACAAAATGCCATCCCTACTCCACCACAGCCACAACAGCCCCCACAATACCACAACGTCCCTCCACCCAACGGCTATAACAATAAATGCCCGGCTCCAAAAAGAGCGCAATATCCTCCTTTGCCCAAGTCTCTCACGGACATTTTCTCCACTCTCATGTCTGTGAGTACAATCCAACTCCCTCCGGAATGGCCTAACTAGAACCCGGCCATTGACCAATCCAAATATTGCATGTTCCATAGGCAACCTGGGCACACTATTGAAGGTTGTTTTCAATTCAGAGATCTGGTGTATGATCTGCATGAAGGGCAACGCATTGACTAGGCTGAGATGCATAAGGCCATTATGGAAATTAAAGAGAAGAGAAGGCAAGCGCTGAGGCAGCAAGTGCAGCAACAAGCACGACAACCACAGTCATAGCCACCGCAGCAGCAGCCCATTTAGGATTTAGGGATCCATCAAAACCCCATGTCAAACCATCCGCCCGCTCCGTAACCTCAGCCACTGGCACCGGCTTAGGTTAATCTTGTTCAACCCCCAGATCCCGACGTCGGGTGGTCTTATGACGATAAGGCTTCAACACAATGGCTCATGGCCCTTCATCACTCCTACCATAACCCCGCTTCACCTCCTACCCCTATCATCCTCCTGCTTGACTATCAAACCCCTTCATCCCCCGCATCCACGACACCCCTTGTCCTACCATCCGCTTCCCCCAGCGCCACCCTATCGCCAGCACCCACACCCATCATCACCACGCCTCCACCTAACCCTTCGCTAGTTATCCTCCCTCCACGGCCTGTCATCTCCACCACTATGCCCATCACCCCCATCGTCTCCACTACCCCTCCATCTAATCCTTTGCCAGTTATCCTCCCTCCACGGCCTATTATCCCTACCACTACTCCCACCAACTCTGTTACGCCATTTATCCACCCCATTGGGCCCATTAAGCCACTTTTCGTGAGCCCATCTGATGCCGTACTAGCTTAGACCCTGGCCCTACGGAGCGGGCATTTATTCCACCAAAGTTATCCTTCCACTGGTACACCTATACCTAATTCCCAATCCTCACAATAGGCTACCGATCAAGAAGAGGCAGATCCACTGCCAGGTACATAGTATGATTTTTTGCACCATTTGGATAGGGTGCTTGCTAAAATTTCTGTGCTAGAATTAATTAAAAGGTCCACACTTCACCAAGACGCACTCTGAAACTTTCTGTATAAGGTGATGCTAAATGAAGACATGGCAGTGGATAGCTTACCAACTGTCCTAGCTACTATTTCCAAGGGCCGACAATTTCATTTTTAGAGACTAAACTAGCACCTAATGAAGCTTGCCAGATGCCGCTATGCATTTTCATCATTCTCAACAAAGTAAGCATAGACACAGTGTTGGTGGACACTAGGGCTTCTATTAATGTCTGTCCTCTCAGCACTCTAAGGGCCTGCAACCTTTCAGAAGATCTGCTATAGCCAACCCCAACTATCATTGTGGCATATGACAATTCCCGAAGGGCATGTCACGGGATAGTCATTGTTCAGGCAGAGCTTGGGCCACTCACGATGCCCATTGAATTCTATGTGCTAGATATTGTCCCTATGTTCAAGGCTATCCTAGGTCGCCCGTGGATTGACAATCTTAATGCCGTACCATCCACTGCCCATCAGTGCCTCAAATTCCCTTTTCAAGGGAGTCACTTGTGGGTTCCCTCTGTGTGGAGGAAGAGAGGTCTGTGACCTCTGGTTTGCAAGTGACTGGGTGTCACTTGTGATTTCCCTCTGGGTTTCAGAGGAAGGGAGGCTTGTTCTCCAGTTTGCTAGTGACTAGGTGTCACTAGTGATTTCCCTCCGGTTTAGAGGAAGGGAGATTCATCTCCGGTTCTAGTTCTATGGGTAGCGGAGGTAGGGTGCTGATCTTGTGGGTAGCAAGATCAGGTTGAGAGATTTGTCTCCCTCGGTCCAAGCTATTTGACAGCGTCTATTGCAGACTGAGTCTGCAGTTCTTACTTTTACAAGGGAAGCCTCACTCTGATTTGGGGTGAGGGGTGGACGTAGGCAGACTGTGGGTCTGGCCAAACCACCTAAAATATCCTGTCCATCGTGGTTTGCTCTTTGCGCTCCTCCATATCATGTTTCTCCCCTTCACAGGTTGTGTGTGCTTGATTACTTGCGTTCGCCCTTGTATTACGTTGAGAGTTTTATATGTCTGTGGAGTGTATGCCCTTATGCTTAGTGGAATAATATTTCATATGTGAGCTTGAGTGTCTCAGCTCACAGTTGTGAGAAGAGAGTAGTTGTGCTGTCTCATTTGATTACTGAGTACTATTAAAAGTTTTATTCCGCAATTGTTTCAAATTGGGTGTATTTATTGAAAGATCCATTCACCCCCACTTTGGATCCTTTTCTGAGCACCACTGTGTCTATCATATAGCCTCGGCATGAATCACTATCTCATCACCCTGCGGGAGAGCAAATGCACACAGCCAGTATGTTAGATAGGCTACACAGTGTGTAATGGGGTCTACTCCCGCTGGGTTAGGGCCACTTCATCGCCCCCTACGAAGAGAAGGAGATAGATGAGTCTTCCGGTGGGCCCGCTTCTTCAACCTGCTCGGAACTGCTCCAATGGTAAGAAAGTCCTTGTACTTCTCCTCGCCTCCGAAGAAATATTCCAGCCACAGGCCCATCCGTACCAGCTTCCTTTCTTTGCGTGAACGGGCGTGAGAAGAAGAAGTTGCCGTAACATCCTGAATGGACAACCATAATGTCCGGTACACTTTCATAAGGTACCAATATGCAAACCCAATATAATAGCGGCCTTCGTCATCGGTGCAGTCTTTAAGCCAGTCTGGCTAACAAACCTCTTCATATGGCTCACCATCAATAGGAAGGCTGGATAGCTAATGCAAGCTCCATAAATCCAAGGAAGTTTCTCCTTCCACTATATAAAAGGTGTTGTACTCTGGACGGAACACCTCCATCATTCCACAGCACAAACCCTTCGAAATATGGTACTAGAAGCGGGAAGCGTAGACGCTGTGATATACTCTGGCTTTCATCAAAATGGGACCATAGTGCTGGAGCATGTACGCTGTAAATTCAACAACTTGGTCCCGAACATGAGCGTCAGTGGCTTTGAAGTCTACAAATCAGTCGATGGCGATCTGATGCTTGAACTTTATCGCTAAACAATCCAAAAGAAATGGTTCTTCTCTGAACCCCCATTTCAATGGGGCCAGGAAAAGGTTGAACATGTGCTTCTCCTTATGCAGATTTCTCGCTGATAAATCCCACTTGGCGAGAGTAAATTCTGGGGCTCGAGTCCGCAATCCTTGTGCCGAGGTCAGTTCCAGTATGCCAGTGACAGCTTCCCACTTATGGGCTTCTCCCAAAAAGTAAATTGGCTCGCCCCTCACTACCGAGTCAATAATGCTATCTCAGCCCAAGAGTATGCTGTGCTCTACCGCCCGAACAACAAGAATATCTTGCTTCCCCATGAGGTTAAAATGGTGAAGAAAGGACATTAGATGCTTATCCTTCGAGAAGTCCATCCTATAACCATGGCCTTGTTCAAATGAAAATTGGCCTCTATTAGAAAGAGTCAGTCACCCAGCATCCATGGAGTCCGTCTCTGAATTAGAAGATTCTAACACTATTGCTAAACGACTCCGCCCTTGGTCAAGGTCATTGATGTTCTGCCATGTGACAACTGGGCGCACACCAGATGAGGTGTCAGTCCCTTGCGCGGTCACAGAAGAAGTTGTCAAGGCCATCATTACAACTGTAATAAAAAGGACAACAAAATTAGAAGAAAAAAAATTATGTTCAGAAAAGCTTTCTGAAGAAATTTCGACAGAGTCTCCCCTTTGTCGGGAGCGTCCCAAAACACAAGGGGAATATGTCCACATGCTAAGGTGGGACGGTCCCTATGAAAAAAGCCGTAGGTGATGCACCTAGGCCGAGTGGACAATGGGGAATCCTGGTTTCGAGGGCCAGCCTACTAAGAACCTCCCCGAAGCCATTAAGTGAAGAAGGGATAAACCCCTCGAAAGTCAAATGAATAGGGCTTCATTGCCCACTAATACTCTACCACGGCGCCGCTGTTAACCCCCTCGCCCAAGCTCGCACGGTGAAACGAGGGCTCGATGACTCACGCGTCCGCAGTTCGCAAAGGGGAGGGTGACAATGACCACCGATTTGCGTTGATCCACGGCGAAGAAGGAAAGAGGGAGGTGGCAATGGCCCACCACCGAATCCGTACTCAGGCCCTCGCCTGCCTCAACACAAAAGAGAAGGAGAGGCCCACCACCTCCGCTACGCTTGACGGCAAAAGGAGAGACCCGTCGGAGAAGAAGCCCTAGCCATCTTCAATGGGGAAAGGAGGGTGGTGCTCACCACCTTTGCAGCCTAAAGAGAGAACCTTTGGAGGGAGAGCTCACCGTAGAGGAAAAGGGTGACGCTGCCAGAGAAGAGATCGACTGCTGAAAGAAGGACGATGGCAAAAAGGTGAAAGGGATGAAAAACCCTACGAGAGGGTTTAAGAAAAAGAAGGGGGAGGGTGAGCCGGTGCCATCGCCACCAACTCACGGCTCCACTTTTTTTAAAGATGCCATCGAATCAAGGCGAGGCCCCGCTGAATCAAGACGAAGCCCTCACCGAATCATGCCCAGCCATGCTACCAAGTCAAAGGCACCCGAAGCGCCACCGACTCGATAGTAGGCGATGGCATCACTGACTCAAAGCGACGCACGCCACCGACTAAAGGGGATAGGCTCATCACTGAATCTGCACCAGTGCATGTGTCACTGATTCAAGCAACCACGGCACAGATTCAACCCATCCTTGGACGTCACCGAATCGCCATCCAAGTTCTGTCACCGACTCAAGGCGAAGTCGGCCCCACATGTCAAAGCCCCGATAAAAGTGAGCACATCCGTAGTCCTTGCTCCGCTCATTCCTTACTCGCGGCGTTCATGACTGGGGGGCATTTGTTGACATCTAGAATATTACTGGGTGATAATTATGTGCCTTAAGGAGCCAACTAAAAGTCAACGATGGGTCCACTCGGACCGGTGAAGCCTCAAGTCACCTCATAAGAAGTACCGGAGACCCCACATTTCATTATCTCAGGAAAAAAGAGTTACCACAACTCACTAAGGCCATATGATGGTCAGAGCTAATGAGCCAGCATCGAAGCAATCATGCCGAATACATCTCCATACCCGTCCACCCGGGACGAGAATGTACCAGGTGATTCCCCACCTGATAAAGAAGCCCCCCAAGATGAAGAAATGTCCCTAGTTCCTCAAGATAGGGAGCCAAAGGCTAAATCAGTGAAAAACTTGGGTGATCCGATCAGGGCCCCCGAGGTGTTGAAGTGGTCCGCAAACAACTGAAAAGCACTTCCGTAGGGATAAAAATCTTCAAGATGGATGCCCACTCAATGAAGATGCTTTCTATAAGCATAAAGCAGGCCCAAAAGCACGGTATGTAGTGCCAAAGGTGATTTTAGTAGAAAACTCGAGAAGTCCACTCCACACACGCGGAATGTCAGAACGGTCCGTAAGTGGCCACAAAGATGTCCTGTTAGGGCAAAAATGCTTCAAGGGACGGCCCTCCTCATGAAGACCCTCCACATGTCCACAAAGTGGAGTTGGCGACACAAATTGACGTGCCGAATGCTAAATCTGGGGAAACCTGGGTTACCCGATTCAAGTACACACGTCACCAGAAAAGGGCCGTAGATGACCTAAAAGATGCCCAGTGAAGGCAAAAATGCTTCGAGGGATGGCCTACTCGATGAAGAAGCCCCGCGTGACTCTAAAGCAAGCCTAGTAGCACAAATCACAGTGCCGAAGGCTGAATCAGGGCAAAACTTGACAAATTCAGTACAAGTTCGGCATGTTCCAGAAACCACCAGAAACCCCAAATCAGGGCTTCGAAGCATATTCCAGGGCCACTGCATCAACTCCAAGGCTACTCTGGACGACAAGCTCTCGTCAGGTCAATTTCGGGACAAAATGTCAAAATTACTGAACATGCCCTCCATTGAGTCGGTGGCGCCATGAATGTTGAATCGGTAGCTCCAAACTATGCTGATCTTGTGGCGCGTGTGTGGCAAGTCGGTGGCACCTATTAGATGAATCGGTGGGGCATTCTCCCACACAAGTTGGTGGTAGCCTTGGCGCTTGCGGACCGGTGAGTCAGTGGCGCCCTTGGCGCGGTGTGCCGGCGATTCGGTGATGATCCTCTCATCCCATCCCGCCACCAATACCCTGTTATCCTAGTCTATAAATTGGGCATTTCCCCTTGATAGACGAAGAGACGGAGAAAAAGTGAAAGAATACACAGAAAGAGACGAACTGAGAGACAGATCGATGGAGAGATTGAGAGGCCACACACACAGAAGCAGCGGGAGGAGAAGAGAGTCGAGAGAGCAGAGTTGACGGAGGTGGGTTTTGCCCTGGGGGGGGGGCCTCTTGTATTCTCCTTTAGTTCCATATTTTCTTGGTCTTTTGTTCCTTTTGTTCTCATTCCTATCCCATGAACAATGTGTTTAGGCCGTATCTCGACCGGTTTGTGGTTGTTTTCATTGATGATATCCTCATCTATTCAAATACAAAGTAAGAACATGAAGAATATTTAAGGATAGCTTTGCAAAAACTAAGATAAAACCAACTATATGCAAAGCTCAGCAAGTGTGAGTTCTGGCTAAAGGAAGTCTCTTTCCTCGGCTATATTATTTCCAATGAAGGTATCACTGTCGATCCCTCAAAGATAGAAGCTGTCAAGAAGTGGAGCCGACCAACGACCATATCTGAAGTTAGAAGCTTTATCAGCTTGGCTTGCTGTCAAGAAGTGGAGCCGACCAACGACCATATCTGAAGTTAGAAGCTTTATCAGCTTGGCTTGCTATTGTAGGTGATTTATTAAAGACCTCTCCAAAATCATCGTTCCTTTGACTAGACTTACAAGAATGGAAAATCCCTTCATATGGATGAAGGATTGCAATGCGAGTTTCCTAATTCTTAAAGAACACCTCACCACTGCACCTGTCTTGGCACTTCCTATTGAAGGTGGTGGATTTGAAGTTTACACGAATGCATCTGGCATTGGCCTCGGATGCGTCCTTATGCAACATGACAGAGTGATACGCTACGCTTCAAGATAGTTGAAGCGTCATGTAGAAAACTATCTTGTACATGATCTAGAGTTAGCTACAGTTATATTCACCTTAAAAATATGATGACATTACCTTTATGGAGAGAAATTCACTATATTTTCGAACCATAAAAGTCTAAAATACTTTTTTACCCATAAGGAGCTAAACATGAGACAAAGAAGATGGCTGGAGTACCATAAGGACTTCGACTTCTCTATTAAGTATCATCCAGGCAAAGTAAATACTGTGGCAGATGCTCTTAGCAGAAGACCAATGGCAACTCTAGCAACCCTCAGAAAACGTATGACTTCTCTTTTAGAAGATTTTACTCACTTGAATCTAGATATGGATGTAGAAGAAGAAAGGGGTATTATTGCAACTATCCAGTCACAACCTACACTAATTGAGGATCTAGTCAAATTACAAGAAAATGATCCCATATTAATGGAGATCAAGGTTGATATTGATCAAAGGCTGGAGTTTTCTATCTCAACTGATGGAAGGCTATTATTCAAAGACCGAATCTGTGTGCTGGATCATGCCGACACTAAGAAGCTGATCATAGAGGAAGCTCATAAGATAAAATATGCTATATACCCAGGTGCTACCAAAATGTACCAAGATCTGAAAAGAAATTTTTGGTGGCCCAACATGAAGAGGAAAATAGCAGACTTTGTATCATGCTGCCTCACTTGTCAACAAGTTAAGGTGGAACATGAAAAGTCTGCTGGTAAGCTTCATCCTTTAGAAATTCACGAGTGAAAATGGGAAAGTATAGAGATGGATTTCATCATAGGTTTACCTATGACAAGAGGTGGACATGATGGCATATGGGTGATCATAGACCGATTGACTAAATCAGCACATTTTCTACCTATAAAGAGTCGATGGTCTATGGATATTCTAGCAGCCTTATACATGAAGGAGATTGTCAAGTTACATGGTGTCTCTTTGACCATTATCTCCGATCGAGACCCTCGATTCACCTCTCAATTCTGGAAGGCTCTACAACACTCATTGGGGACCCACTTCAATTTGAGCACTGCATTCCATCCACAAACTAATGGTCAGACTAAAAGAACAAATCAGGTAGTAGAAGATATGCTCAGGGCATGTGCCATCAATTTTGGTGGGAGTTGACACGACCATTTACCTCTAGTGGAATTTGCCTATAATAATAGCTACCAGGGTAGCATTCAAATGGCACCATTCGAGGCACTATATGGGAGAAACTGTCGCTCACCTATCTGCTAGAGTGAAGTTGGAGAAAGACAACTTCTAGGCCTAGAAATAATAAGGGATACTACTGAGAAGGTCAAGCTCATCTGAGAAAGACTCCATATGGCTCAAGATCGACAAAAATCTTATGCTGATAATTGAAGATGTGATCTAGAATTCCAAGTGGGAAATCACATATTCCTCAAGGTTTCTCCAGGTCAAGGTATTCAAAGGTTCAGCATAAAGGGTAAGCTCACTCTAAGATTTATCAACCCCTTTGAAATTCTCGAAAGGGTTGGCGAGGTCGCATATCGAATAGCTTTACCCCCGCAACTTGATGTGATCACTCAAGGTCTTGAACCTAGTTTCAAATGTGATTTTCTCCATTGCCAACTAGGTTGATTCTCACCGCGTGTAGGCCAACTAAACTCGGGGGCTCCAAAAGGTACAACCTGGCCAAGCATCCGTGAGGGAATCCACAGGTGCGGGGACTTACAAAGGCCTTAGTTTAGGAATTTTCGGTCCAAAGAGATGGAGTGCTCAATAGAGGGTCCCTCCTTAACCAAGAGAGGGGTATGGTCTCCTAGAAGTGTGGGGAGAGGAGGTCTCCCGAATCGATGCACCTAAATGCTTGCTAATACAAAAATCACACAGACAATGCCTGTAGGAATATCACAGAATAAAAACTAATTGATGAAAAGTGACATGAATGCAAATAACTGATGCCCACAGAATGAATGCTAATGTGAAAGGTAACAAAATGAATGTTGATGAAAGGTGACAGAATGAATGTTGATGCAACAGGTAACAAAGTGATTACTAATGCACAAGATAACAGATAACACGAGTAGTTGCAAAAGGAATAATAAGGCAAAGACAAAAGGCAACAACAAGAAGACTACGGAGAATGCAATAGAGAGACCATGCAACAGGGAGACTACAGGTGCAAACACGCAATGAATGAGTATGTTGTAGATACAACAGGGATAAGATACAACAGGGAATGAATCACATGACACTGAGCAGACGCAATAGAGAATGCAACATGAGCATGCAACAAGAAATGAGGATGAATATGCAACAAATAGAATGTCGAATGAATATGCACGAGAGGTGGGAAGAAATGAATAGAGAATTGGCATCTGGTAAAGCAGGCGCTTATGTAATTAGCCTCCACCGCAATAGTCGCTGATTTCTTTTTTTATTTTTTTATTTACATAAAATAAAGAACGCGTCGACAATGCTAGACGCATTTTTGTTTTTTTGTTTTTAACCAAAATGTCACAGGCATAGGCGTCCGCGAGAGTGGATGCTCATTCAATGGGCGTCCGTCATGGTGGACGCAATTTATTTATTTTTTAAAAAAAAGGATAACAGGAGTGGGATTTAATAAACCCACAAATCAACCATCACTTGGGACAATAAAAGGAAGAGAGTGCTAGTGGAGCACCAATGAGAGAGAGCACTATGGGTGCAAACAAAGGGGGGGTGGCACACATGGGTGCCTAATGGGGAAGGGTAATCAAAATAAAAATAGTAGGACATCCTACCATGATCGTCAATTTGTAGATCTAATTAAAAATCTACTAAAAAGATAATAATATAAAGAAAAGCAAGCACGTGGTGCTAATAAGGAGAGTGATCGCCAGAGGAGTTACCTCAAATGAATGCGGGAGATGTGGGATGACTTCCTTCTCTTCCTATTGGCTGGCCGAAGGAGAGAGTTCCTCTTGTGCTTGATTACCCTTGCAAATAAAGACAAACACCAATAAGATAATGGAATTAGAACCAAGGTGTAGTATCAATCCCAAATGAAACATGCAACCTGAAAAGAACATGGAGTTGAACACATCTGTCGGGCGCTGGCCCTTTAAACCCCATGCAAAGGGAGGGAGATATGATGAATGATATAAAACAAAATATGTGCAAGTGTTGCACTGGTGAGGCTCAACGTGGTTGAGAAAAGGAAAATAAAAAATGAAGATGATGGTGCATGCATGCATGAACTAATGCAGTAAAAGAAATAGAAAAGAGAAGCAGAGAGAAGCAAGGAGATCCTGGGATTTCTCTATTGACGGCCTTGGCTTTTGATGAGCGTTCGGGAGGGAGACTCAAAGAGGATGAAGCTTTAAATGCGTAGGGCACTCCCTCCTTCAGCCAGTAAACTGGCAGCACCTCCCCCTGCGTTAAAAAATTCCCCCCCAGAACAATAGCAGCCGTAGGCTATTTATAGGGAAAAACTGGTGGGTTTAATTTCGGGAAAGCTAATCATCCATGGTAATGGGATCAAGTTGGGAAAGAGTCCTCCAGAGGACTTGCCCAATTGAAACAGACCGCAAAACGAGGAAAGGAAGGGCTACAGTTGAGTTTAGAAATCTTAGGAAAATGGCATCGGATACACTGGATGCTATTTGAATTGGCGTCCAACGTGACGGACGCTAATTCCATTTCATTTTTAGGAAGATTAAAATTTCCAAATTTAAAGAAGAAATCACATCTGGGTAACCGAAACCGTCCGGTCATCTGCCACTACCGGCCCCGCCACCGTCCCAACACTCCGTTTTAAGTCCCCCAACCACCCCTTCCGACGCACCTACCCATCTCTCTCTCTTCCATCCATAACCCCTCCTCGTACTCCCCTCGCCTTGAAATCGCAGCCACTGCCCCCCCTCGTCCGGATCGCCTCCGTGTGTGCCTTCTCCTCTTCGTTCCTGCAGCGTGGAGAGGGGGAGGTGGAAAGATGGGCAGCGTAGACGGCGGCAAGGGCGCGGTCTTCGCGCTGGCGGACGTGTCCAAGCACAACACCGCGCAGGACTGCTGGATCGTCATCGGCGGCAAGGTTTCTGGATCCCTTCTCGTCCTCACCCCTACCCCATCTGGGTTCTGCTCTGTTCCTTGTCCCGTGGAATCTTGTGCTTCGTGGGCGGGTGCCGTGTGTGTATCCTCCGTCTGCATGCCTTGGGTGTTGCATACCGCGTATCTTGTATGAATCTGTCTCTCTTTCTCTCTGGATTCAGAGTTCATGATGCGGTTGCTGATTAATGGGGTTGGAGAATCGTGTGGGTAGATCGTGTTGGAGCGGGAATAGGACGAACAGGATGCGGGGCGTACGCTTTGAATTCGATCTGCTGGTAAAATGGGAAGGAAAGGAAATGTTTTTTTATTTGAATCGAGAAAGGAAAGAAAAGTGGTTCCAAAGGAGTACACTAGGATCACTTTTATAATTGTCACCCATAAAGCTCTGTCTTCTCCCTTGTTGCCATGGGAAAGATGGCCATACACTGGTGAGCTGATTCGGGAGGTCAAAGAGGAATCTTTCTAGTTGTTTGAATAGTTTATTGAAAAACCAATCTAATCATAGCAAATACACCCTCCCCCTCGGCAGTGATTAGCTGTTGAAATTAACTTCGTCGAGACTCAAATTGACTTAGCCAAATCTGCTCCATTGACTTTGATATTTTAGATGCATCAATTATAAGGGAATATATTTGACTTTCCTACACTATTTTTGTGACAACTTCCCTTCGTCTCCTAGCCCTTTTCAACCGTGATAAAAAATCTCAGCATAACCTTTTGTCACACCTCCACTTGGAACGTTGGTCGAATTCTGAAAATTATATTCTTCCCTTGAATCCCCTTTCTCTCTCCTTCGTGCCTTTTTAGTGAATGACTTGTCTTAAACGAGAAAGATGGAGAGAAGCCTCACCTATGCCCGTATGCTTGGGACATGTTATCCCACTTGGGCTCATTGTTGACGTCTATCCCAGGTCAAAGTTGATGATGTGCCATTTCGTCCACCGTCCTTCCATTGAAAGTCAACCTTTTGCAACATGACCTTTGACTTCCACAATGCCCTAGTTTATAATTTTCAGATTGAAATGCCTTGCCCTCTTGAAATGATTTGCCTGTTTCTAGACTTGCAATGATTTGCCTGTTTCTAGACTTGCAATAATCCTTTTTTCTTAATTAGAATCTTTCTTGTCTAAAATCATCCTAAACAGATTTCAACCTCTATAATTTGTTCTTCATACCACAAGTTATACCCATCTGATTCAAGAAGCTAAAATGATCCTCCCCCCATGCCATCTAATTTCCAAATTGAAGGCCCCTTATCCCTAATCTTATTGGATCTATTTCTCTTACATGCCAACTCTTCCACTGGTCATCTAGTTATTAGCTCTTTGTTCCTCATGTTCCAAATGCCTACTGATCCTTCCTGGCGACTTATGACGTAGGGTCTCCAACGTTCCCCTGCAATACCATCCTAAGACTCTGCTTTTGCTGTTGCTATTGGCATAATCTTGTAAAACTTGCACAACTATAGTTTTGAGATATCATTGCATATTTTTTATTTTTTAATGGGAATCCACATTGAAAATTCTGGGGATTGGTTCAACTTTATTTGTTTTTTGTCATCCTACATGGTTTGGTGATGGAGCATCCATTTCAAGTCAGAGGAACTTTTATGTCCTTTCTGGTGAGAGCTTTCAGTGTGTTTTTTAACATTGGTGCATAAGTAACAGAAGTCGATTATGGCTTACATTGAGCCTCACTGTAGTGTTGTGGAGATGAGCAATCATCCATTGAATGTCCATTTAGGCCACAGTAAAAATAATGAGAGAATTTTTCCTTTTTGGACTATTTGTCATCATTCTCATTAATGAACAATTGTCCATCATAAAATTTTTATATCGAACAAGATCCAGGACTGAGTACGAAAATTCTTGAGGTGGGCTGCTACAGGGGTGGAAATTATCTGATTAAATAAATATGAATTTGAATTCGGTTCGAATTTTAAACGAATAATTGCCAGGCCTACTGTCGCCCCTAGTCTGTCAAAAATAGACACCCGGGGCGTGGAGGCCTGGGTCGAGCAGTCCTCATCCGTACGCATTGAACTGGCCCACGGAGAGGTCGGCCTCACCTTCTTGCCGGCTCCTCGGCGCTTTTGCCCCCGTGGGGGCTGCATTGTGGACCTCGTAGATGTTGAGGTCTCGATGCTTGCCGGGCTCCGCATCTGTTGCAAGTCCAACATGCGGAAAGGCCCTTCCGCCCTTGCTCGCTTAATGATCCGAGTCTCCTCTTTGGTGACCCATATCTTCTTCAGACGGAGCTGGCGCTCCTCAATTGGGTTGCCCCCTGAAGTTGACTGGGGAATAAGTGGTTTGGGTCATTGCACTGGACCCTGACTTACCGCCGGTACAGCGCACTTCTTCAACTTCGCTTCATCCTCCCGAGCTTGCCGGAGAAGCTCGAAGCAGTTGGAGGTGGAGATGGCCAGGACATACCGGTCCCGAGGTATAATCGGCTCGCCTCCATCGAGCCGAATGCGAAGTTCCCCGACAATTATGGTCTTACCAGAGCGGGATGCCGCCGCTTCAGGCTTTGTGCCCTTGCGGCTGTAACGCTGCCCCCATTGAGCAGAAGTGGCGCTGGCGACGCCTGCCGTAGACACAGCGTCGTTGTGGCGGCGGCGCTGCCCTCGTTGTGCAGGAGCAGCACCCCTGAGGGTGGCCACAGTAGAGCTTGGGCCATTACGACGACGGCATTGCCCCCGTTGTGAAGGAGCGACCCTGACAGTAACTTGGTTGACTGAGAAAACTCGGCCAGACGTTGGGACGAAGTGCTTGACACCCTTGGTCAGTAAGGAGTTGGCCAGGGCGAAACCGACCGGCTACTGAGGCGGAGGGCCTGACACCCCCGACAGTTGATCTGTCGAGCGAGCGAACTCGGCCAATTGTTGAAGACAAGGGCCTGACACCCCCGATAGTTGTCTTGTAGACCGGGCGGACCCGGTCAGTTGTTGAAGCCAAAGGCCTGACACCCCCGACGGTTGCCTTCTAGACCGGGCGGACCGGGCCAGTTGCTGGGGCCGAGGGCCTGACACCCCCGATAGTTGGCTTGTTGACCGAGCGAACCCAACCAGTCGTTGAAGTGGAGAGTCTGACACCCTCAATAGTTGTTGCTGCAGGCGTGGCTGAACTTGCTTCAACCACGGGTACGACGCCCAGAAAGAAGGGCGAACCGACGACCGTTGGGAAGTCGCCGAACACGAGTGGGATCGCCAAGTATCCGAACTTGGCATGGTTGGCGACGACTTGGGGTCCGTATGTGACGGCGACCATCGTGTTGTTGTTGTCCGTGGTGATGCGTAGCACGAAAGGAGTGGCATGCGAATGCACACAAAGCCCTCAAGTGAGCAAAGGAGTGTGCCCTCCTCTTCCCGTCCAGTCAAAGGAAGAGGGGCAATCAGAACCTTGGCAAAGGTTTGGGGATTTTCTTTGACAGGAAGAAGAAAGGCGGGAAAGGTCCCACCGAGCGTGTCAGTCTGTTGGCCACGGAATTATATAAATATAGATTCATTGGTGTATAGGGTGTTCTTTTTGAAAAGAAACATCTTATATGAGAATTTATTCCGTGGATGCGCATTGTATCAGACGATTTGGGTTCGGGTGTTGGACCTTTCCCCACTGATCGCGGTCAGTGTTGATTTACATCGGCCTAACGTCTGAACACTTTTGTTTGATTGTCAAAGAAACCTCAAAGTCCCCTACATAGGTTCAGATGTTGAGGGCCTGTTCGCTTGAGTGACTCTCGATGACCACTCGTTTACCACCGACAGACTGACTATACTAGGGTTTCATCAAAGGCCTCTTAAATTTAGGTAAAATCCTAGAATTTAAGGGCGTGAATGTAATTTTGCAAAAGTCATAGGCATTTTCAAAGTGGCGGGAAACTTCCTGGACCCTAAGGGTATTTTGGTAATTTTTCATTCCCAGAGGTATTTCTAGAATTTCTGGGTTGGAAAGGAAGTAGGATAAAGCCACTGACTTCCCAAGACGCCAGGGCCGAAGTTCATGAGATTTCATGGACGATTTAAGACAAGGTCATGCCACGGGAGAATTCCGGTAGCATAGCGGCACATTCTTTAACTTCTACAATTTATTAGATAGCTTTGGAGCAAGTATGAGGTTCTTTAGATAATCAATAGACTATCTAGGAACTTAGGGAAACCAACCCAAAGGTCAAACCTCGGGTTAGCCATGAACCGAGACAAGTGGTCATTTACTGGACCGTATAGGGACTCAAGCGGTCAAGACAAGACCATCTTTGGGTAGTTGACACCAGAACAAGGAAAAAGGGGTCGACAAGAATCATGCGGTTAGGCAGAGGCTGCTAGTCGAGCCTTGCGGTCTCCCCGATGGCCACTACTATCCAGAACTCAGAAAACTTCGGTAGCGACTGTGCTTTTTAGACCATTGGGTTTTGAGGGTACAACCAGCTTTGCGTCCTAGTGGGAATCTCAGGCTCCCGGATACTTACGGAGGGCTTGAAGCAAGATCACCTAATCCGGTGGAAGGAATATCCAATGGAGAGGATCACAAGTCCAAGAAAGTGTGTCTATAAGTACAAAAGTGTATCTAATGGCCATGCACCGGGGGTACGCACCATGTACTAAAGAAAGACTATAGACGAGAAGGGATCGTGATAAAATAGCGATCAAACATCACTTAAACCAGTCCATGAAACATATTAAAATATGATCACTAGTACAAGAGTATATGTTTTGGCATGAAAATAGCATAAGCAAAAATAAGCTCTTAAAATCGTGCAAGACCTGTAATCTACCATGTATGGTGCACAACATAACCAATACCAAGAATATGTGGTTAAAGTTAGGAATAAAACCTATCTACCTAGGTTTATCATATAGTTAAGGGGGCCAACCTGTAGTCTGTTTAAAGTTAACTGAAAGCAGATTCCAAAAAATGATTAGCGGTCAGAGAAGGACCGCATGAGAGTGCTAGCGGTCTATCGTAGGGCCGCTAGGCAGTTTTGGCGGTCTTACGGAGACCGTTTAGGTTCTGAAACAGTCGAAAACCAAGATGGGGCATGCAAGGCCTATTCTAAGGGAATAGATGCATGATCACAAGCTAGAAAGGAATTTAAAACATGCTACAATAGAAACCAAGTTATGGAGATGCATGGGTTTCCATAAATTAAGCAAGATTTATCATCTTTGTAATTAAGGGTAGGGATTATGCATGCAAAATAACCTAAATGCATAGTGATAATAAGCCATCAAATACGAAGTGTATAATGTATGAAATCACATGGAACAAGAGGATTTTTACTTCTAATTTGCTATTTTAGCCATCCACGAGATAACCTACCTTTGGAAGTGATCCTACGAATCGAATTCCTGATTGGAAGAAGGTCCTAGTTTCTACACGTCTTGTGCTAGACTAGCAACTTCCTGCCCCTATATCTCTTGATTCTCTTGACCTAAAGATGTTTAAATTGGAGGGTCGGTAGAAGATATAAAGGAGAACAAAAAGTTCTAAAGACACTACTCATACTAACCCCGTTTAGGGCGTCTAATCCCTTGATCTTCGTACTGCCTCCTGTGCAGCCTATAGCGAACCAGTGACTTGTAGACATCCTAACTCTCCAATGGCTGAGTCTTCTAGTAGGAAAATTAGAGGGGAGTTAGATAAAACTAAGGTAAACAAAAGGTTCTAAAGGACCATCCTAAAATACTAACTCCTTAACATTGAACTTTGCGATCCAAACTAAGGGTTCACACAGGTTGAAACTGAACTCTATTTATAGGGCTCACCTAGGGTTTAAGAGATTAGATCGATCTTTGAGTCTTAATTTGGGTTAGGGTTGATCCCTAGAGTGTTCTAGAGAGTCTTGCATGTCAGGTAGCTTCGATCTAAGGTGATTTGGTTGCCAAAGATCCAAGCTTTTCACATTTCTCTAACTCACAGAATCTGAAGGTTTAGCGGTCAAGAAAGGACCGCTCTTAGTGGTTTAGCGGTCTCGCGATAGACCGCTAGGTGGTATTTAATCCAAAAATTTTAGATTTTTCTTTTTATCTACTTATTATCTCCTTTTAATCCAAAAATAAACCCAATTATGTTTCTATAATTGGGCTAAGGCCAAAAAGGCTAAGATTTAGGTTTATGGGTCTAGTTTGAGTGGGCTTGTTTGCTTAGTTATTATTTAGACTTTTAAATGCACTTGATCTGGCCAGTCAGACGATTGTGTGTATTGTGTCGGGACTGAGAACCCGTCGTGCTATAAAGGTCACGACGTTAATTACATCCCCTCGGAGAGGGAAAAACCCTTGATTAATCGCCAAAAAGAGGGGCCCTGCGGCCTGAAATTTATGATAACGAAGCGAGAGTGAAACCTTGAGCTACGTTTAAATGGACGCCGCATTGAGGCGTAAACGTTCGTAGATACTTGCGGACCATTTCTTTTTTGGATAGAAATCTGTATTCGTAGCAAGAAGGATGGTGATAAAACTATGCAAATGTCGGCCGCATACGTGGCAAGTTTACTGAAGGTACGGGATTGGATCCCAGTAGAGGCAGGTCGAATTAACAAACTATCGGCCCGAGATGGTATCAGACCATGGCCATACCGGGGCTCCCGAAGTCCACGTCCGATGCCATAGGGCGTCGTTACTTTTCTCCTCACACACGGTCCGAGGATGCGAGGGCCTCGAGGTATGCATGGTTATAGCACTTTTTTATCATCATTTTAATTGTTAAATTCCATCGTCTATTCACACACAAGTAGCTCATCTTTTCTACTTATTGGTCTCATATCTTTTCTTTTACTTAGTTAATTGTTGTTTTTCTTTTGGAAGGCACACCGATTTAGAGGGAATATATAGGGCGCACCGGTCAAGACTTAAGAAGGAGGGCGCGCCGGTCTAGAAGGAGAATAGGAGTGAGCCAATTTAAGGTGGAAGTAGGGGCATGCCGGTTTCAAGTTAAGGAGGGAGGGCACGCCAGTTTAGGGTGGAATGCAAGGGGGCACGTCGGTTTGATGGGCCAGTGAAAAAATTGGTTCTGAGGGGGGGGTTAAGCTAGCATGGCACCCCCCCGCGTCAGATTAGGCCGCGCTGGGCAGGGAGAGAGTTTGTTTCAGTTTGCTCTTCTTTGCTCACTTGCAAGATAAGCTGGCAGCAAAGCTTAAGTATTTTGTTTACTTGTTAAGATGAATTGACAAGAAGATTTAGATGCTCTATTCGGAGGTTTGTTTGTGCAAGTGTTCTGGAACTCAGATGGTCTGTTTTATACCAAGTTTGCAGTGATTCGAGCACGCATGGTTCTTGTATGCAGAGAGTTCACTTCTTCCATCTATATATTGGTTCCTTATTCTTATTGTTCACATTCCTAAAAAAAAAATGGGCAACACCTCCCCCAGATCGACATTTGCCAGGGGAAATTGGGAATCGTCAAACGGAGTATTCCGGGATGATCCCCAAAGTTTGGAGTAGCCAGACGACTGCCCAATGACCCATAGGTGATTGCAGAAGCCCGAGGACCAGCCTTCAAGGGGTTCAAGCAGTTCACGGGCTGTAGTTCTAGAGGAGTTTCTTAGGGACAGATGTTCTCCAAGATAGGCTATAGATGTTCACCCTTCGGACGGGTCCCCTCAAAGGCCATGTCACAGAGATGCGGGCTTCTAAGGACCCTGGGTGATTAGAGGGCAAAGAGAAGAAAGGGGCTTATGAGATAGAACACAACGTATAATCATAACAATTTTTCTTTTCATTCACTCATAAGAAAAGGGGGATACACGGAGGAACAGAAATACAGGAGGGGAATCTACCCTGTGACAAAGGAAAACATCAGAAAAGAAAGAAAGAAGTACACCGGTGGAGGGGTAGAAGCAGCACTAGATCCTCCCCCTCCTTTCACTCTCACATCTGTTCTCTTCTCTTCTCCTTGCAGGTGGAAGCTCCCTCCTCTTTCCTTTTCTCTCTTGCTCCTCTTTTCTTCTGTCAGCCAGCCAGCCCGTCCTCTAGTAGAGTATGCCTCCCTCTTATAGGAGTGGAGATGGGGGAGGCCACCGATGCCCAAACCCTCTTTCTTCTTTCTTCTTTGAAGCCGTCGAGTGGCCTGCGGATAGGGGGGGTAGTAGAGTAGGGAAGATGCCTCTGTGGGATTGGTCGACAGTGATGGGCGGATGTTGACACTTCGTTACGGGGCTCGGAGTCTTCCATTCTTGGGGGCTTGAGGCATACAGGCAGTTACTCGTGGGTCTGATGCGGGAGGTTCATCCATTTCAAGCAAAGTTGCCTTCGCTTGCAGAGAAAAGCATGGTACCAGGGTGAGGATGGGATGACATTTGAGTTGAACCGACATGGGGGTTAGGCGCGTCAGTTTAGCAGCGTTTTGTGGATTTTCCTGTTCTCTTATTGTTCTTATCCTCCATCTGACTTTTATCAGCCTGAGTATTAGCTTGATTGTTTTTCTTATGCCAGTGCTTCGGCCGAGGTGCATTCAGACTGGTTCCATGCAAAAGATTAATTTTGGTAGAATAAACAATTGGACGATAAGGGGTTGAATGGCTTGTTCGCCAAAGTGGGCCATGTGGCTTTGTTATGCCCCCTATTAACAAAGTCAAGGATGACAATTTCTGTTTTGAACTTAATTTTGGTCTGATTTGAAATCGAAATGTAGCGATTTCATTTTCACCTGATTTTGCCCAATTTTAGATCATTCGATTTCACCCGATTTCGAGCATAGGGGATCGAAACGTCTGAAACTTAAGCGTTCAAAACATAATAAAATATTTTTAAATTTCAGACTTATTACAGTGAGTAAGTCCATTTTAAATCATCCAGACCTAAAATCGATACATTCCAACCAAAATATGAACCGATTTCGACCGAAATTATCATCCCCGATCAAAATCACCCTTTAGAGTTTGAGGGCGTTTTGATTGGATGGATAATTATAATTTTATTTAGAAAAGTAAGATTGTTAATATGATAATATGAGAAATTGAGGGTATAACATAAATATAATCTTTGATAAAGATTTACATGTAAAAACTCTAACTTTTTATTCACGTCACACCGCTCTATTGCCGATGAAAAATTGGCGCGCGTCATTATGTGCTTCGGCGCATTGTGCCACGGACCAGAATGTCCTCACTCTAACTAATCAGAGGGCAAAAAACATCTTCCCTCCAGGCGGCCCCTTTTTAGCGGGGGGCCTCACTTGTCCCCGGACCCTCTACAACGTCTCTTTCTCTTCACAGCCTCTGTGCCTCCATCCGGGAATCTCCGGCGACGGCGAGCCACCGGATCTGACCGGATCGCCGCCGATCGGGCCGGGTTCGGTGGAGGGAGGGGCGGATCGGGGGGCTGCTCGCCGGATGGCACGCCTGCCGCTGAAGAGGCAGGCCGGGGAAGCCGCGGCCGCCGGCGGTGACGAGGAGGAGGTGGCGTCTCTGCCGGAGGCTGGCGCCGAGGTGGAGCGGGAGGAGACGGCGCAGCAGCACGGGGAGGGGCCAGTGAGGGTTTATGCCGATGGGATTTATGATCTCTTCCACTTCGGGCATGCGCGATCCCTCGAGCAAGCTAAGAAGCTGTGAGCTCCCCCCAACTTCTTTTTTGAATTGCTGTGTTTTGTTTTGAGTCTGCTTGCACGAGTTAGAGAATTCCCATCGGTAACTTGGTTTCTAATGTGAAGGAAGTTTAAGTTTCTTTGGAAGTGTTTAAAATTTTGGGTTGTTTGCTTAGGTTGGCTTTACTGCAGTCACCCGTTCTGTCTCTTTCCTGCATCGTTTCACACTTCGCTCTGGATTCGGCATGAAAATCTTGGTACTATGTTCAATTGGGACGAAGTCATATGGTCAGAGCATCCAATGGGGTTGATGGAGTTCTCAATTTCGACTTGGTCCAGGGTCTTGTTCCTGAATTCTGCATCATTACTTGTGAGAAACCCACGTAGGACTGTTAAGACTCGCAATACTAGTTAATGTTGATCGGTAATATGCAAAAAACTGTTCCCCTTCTCTTCCTGATCACAAGAATGCATTTGGTGTGAGTTAAATTAAGCTATGCAAGCCACATTTTTGGACGTTCATCCATGAAGGGGCTTTGTTACGAGGTTGTGTTTGCATGCATAGCTGGAGTTTTTGGAGACTCTAACTGCCTAGTAAGTTTCTCTTATATAGGTTAGCCTAGCGTCAACCTCTTCTGACAAATACATCATATGGCCTTGGCATTGTGAGTTTGATGAGTTCTTTGTCTCCGGATACATGCTCTAAAGCTAATTGAATTCTGCAAAAATTATTCTGGTAATGATTTTGAGTTGGAAAGCACCTTCATCGATCAATGCACGACCCCACCATAATCACCATCGTCATCAGAGTCTTATCCTAATTATTTGGGGTCGGCTACATGAATCTTGTTTCGCCAAATTTTTTTATCAAGTACTGTATTCGTATTTAAACCCAAGAAACTAATATCCTTCTTAATAACATCGCATCATCTTATTTTAGGCCTTCTCCGAACTCTTTTAGTAGTATCCACTAAGATTCGGTCACATCTTATCGATATAAACCTAATATCGATGATGAAACTTACCACAGATCATTTGGCGCATCGCCCGATCAACGATGAAACCTACCTGGAATAGACCTTACGTCTGTTTCGACGAGCCATACATCCATAAACACTCCTACTTCCAGTACATATGGCCGCTAAGACACCTACCAACGACAACAGTCCAGTTTGGAAACTTTCAAAACCCCGTCTCGCGGTGGAGTGATTCCCCCATCCTTTCCCTAAAAGGGTGGGCGCTCTCCTACGATGCGAGCATGGGTATATCTACATGGGAGTTCCCAGACCGCGACCAAACCAGTATAAAGCAAAAATGATGATGAAGACATGTGCTCAGAACAGTGAAAAGAGGATGCTTTTTCATTCCAAAAGATGATGATACAATTTGAGCCCTCAAGAGGGGTGCATTACAAGATATGGGGCAGCTAAGGCCATCGAAAGATGTCCTCGAAATCAAGAATTCTGACATACGGAGCTGCTCCTAGTTCGCGAAGGCGGGATTCTTCCTCCTGGAGGTGAACTGATTCGTCCCGCAGTGACACTACTTGTCCCTCCATCAAGGCTATCTCCCCAGCACTCTGAGATTGGTCCACCTCTACCGCCGGCAGTTCAGCCTCGAGAGCACTTAATTCTATCCGCAGTTCGTCTATCTGACTGCGCACGAATTGTGCCCGAGCAGATGAGGCCTCCAGCCTGGTTCTATGCCCTTGAAGGCTTGAATTCATCTCTTCCATCCTGGACCGACAGTCAACTCATTGTATCTTAAGGGCTGCCAATCTATCATTTACAACACGCCCCAAGAAGTCCCGACGATTTATAAATTTCAGCAACAACAGCACACGCTGGGTCCATACTTCTAGGGGGCAGCCCAGTGCTTGCAAGCCAACTATTAGGCACTCAGCCACCTCTTTCAGTTGCAAATAAGTTAATGCCGGTTGAGATTCCACTACTCAGCGCAACATCTCCAAGTTCTGCCAGACAAAATCTTCTGATGAAGTGAGGTCGAGAGAAGTCACCGGAGCCACTTCAAAAGTGACTTCACTATCAATAGTGGCCCACAGGCTGATATCTGGTTTTGAGGATGAAGAGGGGACAGCTGCCGGGGAAGATGAACTGATCTCTTCAGCAACCTCTTCATGGACTGTTGTCCTTTCTATTCCCGAATCTTCAAAATCTGCCTCCGAAGTAACTGCTAGAGATGGTAGAGACAAAGACTCTACTGTCGGTGCAGATGGGACTGTGAGTTCAGGTGCAGCAGTCATTACGGCAGTAGGGACAAAGGTAGAACCCCTGGCTAGATCTGCTTTGGCCCTCAGCTCTGAAGCCTCAACTGGAACAGAACTTTCTCCTAATTCCCCCAGCTCAGTGATGATACATCAGCCGATGACTGCACCTTCACTGGCACAGAGTGAATCACGGCAGACATCCCTGCAGAAGTCGTAGTCACAGGGAGCAGTGCAGCCAAAGGCTCTAAAGATACAATATCGGAGTTCGATATCAGAACAGGATCCGTTGTGTCGGACTCCTGAAACAAATTGAAATAAGTATCAGAATGGCAAAATGAGCCGAAAGGATATGAAGCTCAACAAGCAAGGAAAGGTAGAATTTACCTTGAACATAGGGTCCATCCCCTCAAATGCCTGGATGGAAGATGATAACTCCATAGTTGAAGTAGCAAAAAGAGGTGTTAACTCCTCTTCCATGTCGATCTCGGCAAATTCTTCCTATAATATCCCCTCAGATGATGGCGGCAGCAGCTTCGGAGGGGTAAGCAACGGAAGCCCCTTTATCGACGCAGGAGGCGTTACCTCGCCCTCCTCAGCTGATTTATGTGATTCCTCCTCGCCTTCAGAGGAGCCAAAGTCAATCTCTTCTTCATCAGAGGAGGTGGCAGAGCCGCTGGAGGATATCTCCATGCTGGATATAGGCAAACTCGCCACTCCTGTTGTCTGCCGGGTTGCTGAGCAGGTAACCATCCGCCGTGAAGGGATAGTGCTCCTCTTTAACATAGTCTTGTGTCCCTCCTGCAACTGAGGGACATCTACAGCTGGGGCCTCAACTTCAGCTCCAACCCCTCCAACCATTGCAAAGCAGGCTCGTGTATGTAGAATGGCAGGAAGGTCATAAGAAGACAAGGAAGAATTAAAAGGCAAGCTCACCTACCGAGCGGAGGCTGGGAGAAGTGATGCTCCCCAACCCCTACCTTGTACGTTGTCGACACTACCCCTCCCTTCCCCCTCCATCAACCCTTGTAACCTCTGTTCCCCCCATTTCCTCTTCCCCACACATAGCTGCCGCTCTTCCTCTCTCCCTCCCACTTCTTCATTCTTCTGCTTCCCCTGCATTGCAAGCTGAGCTTTGGCCTGCCTCAACCTAATGCCAACAACCTGCCTGAAGCAAACACCTCACCGGCGACCCTCCACACCCCCCTCAGCATGTCCCGTCCACATCGGAGCCCTGGACCACGTTGGTCTGTCCACCCGCTCTGGACGCCCCCTGGAGTGTCTCGCCTGCCAATGCCGATTCCCCCTAGCGTCGCCCGACCAACGCCAGACCCCTCCCCTGCCACGTTGTGACACCTCTTGTGTAAGACCATAGGTTGCCACACATTTGTGAACATGGCTAAGAGTATTAGCACCTGTAGAACTTACATCACACACATTGCACATTAGGCAAACTAGACACATATACATGCTTTGAACAGTAAACCAACAGAAGCATTTCCCATTCATAATCTGTACATACATACAATACTGTCATGAATACATAAAGCCCAACTCTGGGCAACTAGACAAAACATCTTCATAATACATCCTGAACACAACATCAAAAGGCACAAAGGCCGCAACACTGCTCACCACTTCGGGACGAGCTCCAAATAGCACGTGCACAGCAAGCACCAAAACCGGTTTGTAGAAACCACCAACCAGCTCCTCTAGATCTCACTGACCTGCACCTAAAAAGAGATATAAAGAATTGTTTGGGTATGGCGACTTAGTAGGATCCCTAATAGAAGACAACACTTCATCCCGCCATTACAATGTACTTATTCTCGTTACATGCAAACAGCCACTTGCATATAAAACTTGCTTTTCATGTGGTACAAGCATATGTAAGTGCACTACATATGATTTAGGAAACATGTAAGGAAGAAACATCTCATAAGCTGATCGAATAATTAAAGCTTTGGTGGAACAGCAATGGGGGCGTCCCATATCACCGTCCAAGACTGTTGAGGCCAAGGAAGAAAACTACGAAACTGTACATGACATCTAAGAACATAGTGACATAACATTAACTTGCAACATGAACACAACATGATGTTGAACTTGTAACTTAAGTTTGTATACTTGCAAAAATTCTTGACAGCAAGGAATACATGACATTCAGTTACATTTGCATAAAATTTTACTGGTTTCACATGCATGGTTATAATGTACTTCATGGTGTGATACATAAAAGAGGACAATTAACATGTAGACTAGTGGGTTAGTGTAATTTGCACATAACTTACATTTCTTACATAATAATACAATAACATAAGGTTTATACTCACATCATCTGCATATCAACCAGAGCAATTAGAACATAATGCATGACAGTTCAAGGCTAAATAGAAGGGTTACCACCCCGCAAGAAGCATGCTCTTATACTTGCATATCCCACTCGACTCTGGCGTGCCCCGAGTGAGTCTTGGCTGTGTACACTAATCGGAGACCTTTGCCTCACCCGGAACTTCGTGAGGATTTTCTCAACCCGCCACCTTGACGATGCCACACTCCCAGGTAGGGAAAGTGCAACATTTTCTTGCTCTGCTGCCCTGAGGTCACGACCGGGTATGGGTGCTACATCGTCCGCCCTACCCACTTAAGCATAGTCCCAGAGTGTGGGATTTCAAGGAATGAATATAGCTCAAGTGGTGTGATATGATTTAGAGTTAGTAATTTTCTCTTGTGATTTCTTAGGGGTGTATGGCCCTCAAACTAGGGAGGGCAAGAGTGATCCGCAGCAGCATCTACTAGTGTACCACCTTGCTTTAGGACGGCCATGGTGTGTGGCCAGAGATTTCAATGTGATGGCTGCTGCTTCAGAGAGGACGGGAGCCAATCTTCATTCGGCGGAGACAGAGAATTTTTGTGACTTCATTGAGTAGGCAGGCCTCATTGACATTAGATTGGTGAATGCTCAATTCACGTGGTACAATTTGAGGGAGCCATCGTCCTGTTCCAGGCTTGACAAATTCTTGGTGTCTATGGGTTGGGTTGGCCACTTCCCCCATGTGCAGGGCTCTTGTTTGGTTAGGCCAACCTCTGATCACAAGCTAATCCTCTAGAGGTGCTGGCATCAACAAGACTGCTACCCATGAAAAGGTCGTCTCCGAGCAAAGGTCCAAAACAGAAAAAAAAAAATCTTCAAATCTATTGGGAAGTCACAAAGTGTGCAGAATCAAGTGTTGAATGACTAACAAGGTGGATGTCTAGTTGCCGGATACTTGCTCCGTTTGTGCAAAGCATCTGCTGCAGTCGAAGTGCGAGCTGAAGTTAGCTCCATCACTATGCAAAGCTACTGATTAAAGCCGATGGCCACTGTAACAATTTGAAATTTCACAGGTGAAGAAGTGGAATTGTTTGACTTCCTGCTCGTCTCTTGTGTAAATTCGAATCCAAATCCTCTCTCAAAGGAACGATGCTAAATGTCATTGAACCATGTCATCTCTTCCTTTCTAGTACAAGAGTGTTCCACAGGAAAATGATCTACACCTTGCACGTCATCTAAATGGCCTGTAAAACTTATTTCGTTTTCGATTCTTCAAGAATCGAATTTGAATGCACAGTTTACTTCCGGAACATATATATACCCTTGGAATTGGATATTTCTGGGACAAGAAAAAGTTCAGAAACAGAACGTATTGTTTCAGCGTCCGCTTACCAAAATATTTTGACAATATGTAAGACCATACACAATGGTTTCCCCAACGTTGGAGATATTAATTGCGTTTTAATTTTAAGGACCGACTTGCAAGAAACAGGCCGCGATCAGATTTAAGTATTTAGGCCCTGCCTAAGAATCTCCAAAGGGAAACATCTTCCGGTCTTTGTCGTTGAAATGTAGACTAACATTATGATTACAAATATTAGAAGCTTCCGTGAGGCACGGATCGTAGTCAGTTTCAAGGTGTAGTGTGTGTGTGTCTTCTCTACTTTTTCTTAGACCGGGTGTGGACAATGTGCATGCATTTAAGATCTTAGTGCAGTATAAGACGTTACTGGATGCATCTGGCCTTATTATGTAATATGTATACTTGAGTTGTGAACCCTATGCCGATAAAGGTTGAGTTACAAATAGCGTTGTCGTGGCCCTTCTGGTAGACGGGCTGGTGTCATCCTGTGTGTAGGGCATAGTTCTCTTACTGGCCCTTCTGGTAGACGAGTTCTCAAACCGCATAAATAGGATAGCATAGAGATTCCGTGGTTCCTCCGCTCACCATTCTTGTTGTTCTGGTTGTTGTTGTTTATTGTTGTTATTGTTATTGCGGTTGTTTATTGTTGTTATCGTTGTTATTACTTACCGCTTTCGTTGTGGTGGGGGATCCGCGAGACCCCTACTGAGTCAATGAGATGAGACTCACTTCTTACTTTTTCAGGTGCAATGCTTCTCCTCGAGATGGTGCATCTCAGTCGGAGGTGTTGTGCCCCTGGTGGTTGTGATAATGTCAAATTATGACTCACTTATGAGTCTTTATGTTCTTTGATGATGCCAAATGTCATTGATTTCTGCATAAATAATAGGTTGTCAAATGCTGGTATTTTAATGGCTAGCGGATCTTCAAGAGTGAGGCCTGTGGCAATCTCTTTGCTCGCTGGAGATTCTATTATTGATGCTGTTATTTCCTCTCGCTTCGTTGCCATTCAAATTGCTGGCCAAGAGGGGTTCTCCACCCGAGTTGTGCTATCCCATATGGCCGCCAAGCAGATTATAGATTCTATGTTCAAGGGGCAATTGGCCGTACCTCCAACATTTTCAAATGACATTCTGCACATTTTATGCAATCTCCCTCAATTTATCAGTACGTCGGTCACGTCAATGCCCTGCATTACTCTCCCTCAATTTCATCTTGCTCTACTAGTAAGGGAGTTATGCTTCAAGTCTGATTGCTAAGTGAAGTTGTCCGATCTCCATATCTTGGTGCCGAGTGATAGGAGTCCATAATTTGATGATGATCAACATTATGAGGAGTTACTTATTCAAGAATGTCCACATGTTGTTAGCACCAGGTGTCTAAGGGCAACCGCCCCAATGAAGCTGCATGTTCATAACCGGGCCAGGCCGTCTGCTAGATGGGCTCATTATTTCAGAAGACATTACAAATCAAGAAGCCCAAAGGTCCGAGCCCGCACCAGGCTGGTCCGTGTTCAAGATATTTCTGCCAAGAAGAGACAGCGACACAAATATAAGGGCCGTGTGTTGTGTATTCAGGGGTCCACTTCTCTTTCCCCTTCTTTTCCCCTCTCAAAATAAAAAAAAAGATTCTTTATTATTTTGCAGGGGGTTTACGCAAACCTGCTCACCCCCTCCAACCAAGTTCGCGTAAACCCCCCCAACCCTTCATCTTCCACTATAAAACCCCCTTAGAAGCTGAAGAGTCATAGAGGCATATAGAAGCACATAGATAAGAACCTGCAAGCGTGCAAGGACTCAAGCCCCAAGGCTTCTGACAAAGACGGGAGGAGCAAGGCATGTTGGGTGGCTTGTTGATCGGCTTGTATATGCAGAGGGTATGCCAAATGCACTCCCCTCACATGGCGCCTAGCTGTTTCACTCAAGTCCATTTCTTCACATATGGGGCATTATGATAACGGTGATCACACCCGCACATCGGGTCCGCCCGCGTATGGCACATTATGATAATAACGTGCACGCCATAATGCTAGATTTACTCTCTCCATCGGACCACGTGCCCGTCGCTCACCCCGAGTAAGCCACCGACGGTCCCGACCGCTGACCCAAGTCAGTCGGACCCTGGCCTGAAAGTGATGTTTTTGGGACCTACTTCAACTCCCCGGCACGAAGATACTCACCTTTGAAGACCCATACCTGGCTGCTCACCTCGAGCTGTGTCTAGCCTCCCACATGCGCTAGCCCGTGTCCACCCCTGCCATCTAGCCTAGCCCTCCCTCGACAACTCGGGCACGCCCCTAGCTCCTTGCTGAGAGCCTCTGTAAAAACACGCAGGTATCTGCTTTATATTGCACTGACCCAAGGACCGACTCACATGTCAGAATTGTCCCGTGACTTGCACCAGATGTAATTCAGCCTTTTAGGCCCACCTGTAAAGCCTGCATGGCACCTATAAAGAAAGAAACCAGTTGTCTAAACATACCCATACTCGGGTCTTAGTCTCACTTGCACATCTCCAGTGTGTGACCTGTCTCCCGGACTCCAGTCAACTAACCCTTCCAGTCGAGCATGACAGTCACTTTAGGGTTGCAAAATATGTCTGATTCTCTATCCATGGCTTCACAAATATCCAGGTCCTCCTTCAACACAGAACAAAGGTGTTCGGATTCGATCCGATGTAAAATAAACATCGACTGCTTGCGGTCAGTGGGGAAAGATGTCATGTACAGAAATCCCGGTAATCGCCTACACACTCACACCGGTGGAACCACCTTCTCTCCACGTGCTGCCTGACATCATCGTGCCCACATGCCGCGCCCAGACGGCACTTCCCTGGTCAAATTTCGATTCCACAGGTGATTATCGAGAAATCGATTGGCATGCCCGTACCCTGCCCAGTTACCCGTCACCCAGTTACCATGGTTCCATTCAGCCAGAATGAGCCACCACCATGTCTTCGTATGTCACCACTGTTCTTCGCTCACTCTCAGAAACATCTCGTGCCTAGTTAATCCCTCTTGACTTTCCGTAAAAGGTGAGTGTATGGTACTGTCATGAGAAATATAAGGCCGCCAAGGAAAATACCCTTGATATAACATAAAATCCTCCATTTTCCTTTTTTGTTTTATTTCCCCTTCTCACCGCGGTTGCCACATACCTTTCCCGACGCGAGTCCCTCATGCATTTGTGGGAAATAGGGTACAGCCTGCTTGACGTCCT
Organism: Amorphophallus titanum; assembly: GCA_024336825.1. Lineage (NCBI taxonomy): Eukaryota > Viridiplantae > Streptophyta > Magnoliopsida > Alismatales > Araceae > Amorphophallus > Amorphophallus titanum. The sequence continues at coordinate 1,522,123 of JANBPO010001371.1, read as the reverse complement.
AGTGGGAATCCTAGGCTCATGGAGACTTACAGAGGCCTTGTGACAGTGGTTCCAATCCGACAGAAGGAATATCCAGTGAAGGGTTCCAACTACCCCAAGAGTAGTGTTCCTACCTCACTACAGGAAACAAGAGCAACCGATAGGTTAATGTCACCAGAGTGACATAACCTTAAATCAAGACATTCATGCGATATATATCTCAAGTTAAAAGCTTAAATATGAAATCATGTGATCCAGGTACAAGCATGCAACATTATGAGTCAAATTTAGGCTATCAAGAATTTCTCTGCTCTTTTAACATGACATGTCTATTAGAGATGGGGAAGAATCATAGATTAAAAGGGAAAGAGATCAAGGTTCATGAACTTAAGAAATTAGGATTTACTCATGCTCCTAAATACATTAGTGGGTTCAGATGATGTGCAGTCCTAGAAGAATGCATGTAGACTTATAACCCTTCATTTCAGCATGCTGGACAGGGCACTGGGTTCTTGGGAACGCATGCCAAAACGCGGTCGTCACAGGGCCGCGACATGAAGAACACGATCAAGGAGACTGATTACTTAAAAAATAAGGTAAAATACTAGATGAGCGAATGCTCAATAGGAATTATATCTCAAGTACTAGCATGCTTTAAGTAATTACATGTTATATGGATGCAAGTCATAGCTATGCATGTACGCATGAAAATGATAAGAGAGAGAGTATTATAGGAGATAGTAGAATGAACTAGCAAGATTTCAAGATTTCATGTAGAATATATCAAGATGGTTAAGCATGTAAACATATCAAGTCATTGTAGGCGCCCGGGATTGATGAGAGATGGTGATGCTTGGGCTTTGGGGATCGGATCTCTCGGTGTTTGAGTGCCTACAGAGGAACAAAAAAGATATCAGAATGTGATCACCAGAGGTTTGTTTTACCTGAACCTCGCAGGGTGATGATCGCGGGGAGATGTTCAAGATAAGGAAACGGTGGGTTCCCTCTTCCTCGTCCTCGGCTGGCCAAGGGAAAGGAGCCTTGTTCATCCCTTGTGCTAAAGTCCTGCAACGTAGCTCAAAAGAAAACAAAAAAGGAGGCCATTAGTCAAACTTGTAGTGCTATATCTATTCTAATAAATGGAAGAACACGAGAACGATGGTGGCAAAGTTACCTGGGGGTGGTGGGAAGGAAGGATGGCTGAGGCTGTGATACCCTGGATCCTTAATGGGTCCTTTTGGATCTTTATTAGTTCTTTCAGATCCTTTTTGGAGAGTTTTGGATCGATTTTGTAGGTCCTAAGTTGAGTTTTATGATCTGTGTGGAATTTTCTCTCGTAGAAGTTACGAAACCCTGCGGTGAGTTTATTTCTCAGTTCATCAACTCGTGGACATGACAGCTATGATGTACCCTTCGCGAGGATCGTTTTGACTATTTTTTTGTATATTTTTGAATTAGTACATTTTTGGCACAAATATCAGATTTTCTGAAATTAGGAAAATTCTTAATTTCCATTCTATTTAAACTCTCAACCCCCTCTCTCTTCCCTCATTTTCTCACCTCTCTTTCTCTCTCTTATTCTCTCTCCTCTCAGGGTCTCTCGATGCAGGGCACACACCGTTGTGGAGCTGGCCGAGGCGAGGACGTGATGGAGTGATCGGGACGTGGGATAGAGTGACGGTTTAAGCGTGGTGTGGCGCGATCCCTCGGTGGATTCCGAGAAGGCGTCGATCATTTTTTGCGTGATTTTTGGTGTGGATTAGTTGCTTCGATGCACGAATTCTTCGGTGGAGGTAGGGAGATGGACCACCTACCATCCCTGCACGTTTTCCCTGTAGTTTCACGTCGTTTGGTGCTAGAACGAGTGAGTTTGGGCTCGTTGTAATTTTTTAGTGTTTGTAGGCTTCATCGGAAAATGATGACGGTTCTACGATCAGTTAGTGTCAATGGACTCCCAGGAACATCAGTGTTCCATAGTCACTGATTTCATGTCGATAGGCGATCATTCGGGACCGTTAGGAGCCCAGGAAGTCCGGTTACTCCATTTGGGTCAATTCTGTAGAATTGCCCGTTTCTCGCTATTTCTTAGCCGATCTGACTCCCGTTGGAGTCTATGTGTTGTGTATGACTAGCACTGTTGCATGCCCTTCATTTCAGAATGAACTGGGCATGGAAAGGCCATGATCGGGTCGATCCCATGTTTTGCTCACTATAACGCCTTCGCAGTTCAACGGCAACCGCTCAAAGTGCATAGGCGGCCGGTTTTAGACCGTTTATCCTGTCTCGATGTTAGGATGAGTGGTCAGTCGATAGACTGCTTTAGGGCTTGAGCGGCTAGGAGTGGTCCGCCCTTCCCTTTGTGAGCGGTTGGTCCTCAGCCATTCATCTTGCCCATTGGGTTGAGCGGCTAGGTCCTGCCCGCTTATCCCAGTTGACCTTAGGTTAACAGTTTTTGGTCAGTTCAGATAGGCGGTTTGGTCAAAACCATTCTGACCAACACTGTAGTAGGTCGGTTAGCTTGAGCAGCTAGTCCTTAACTACTCATACCTTTGGGCGGCCCAGTCCGTACTGTCCATCCCTTTTATTGTTTAGGGGTCAGTTCCATTGAGCGGTTGGCTCCCAACCGTTCATCCCCTTTAAATGGCCCATCATAGACCATTCATCCCTCTTGAGTGGTCAGATTTGGACCACTTATCCCCTTTGAGTGGTCAAATTTGGACCGTTCATCCCATTTGAGTGGTCTGATCCAGACAAAATTGGACCTCATACTCGGCCACAGATAATGTCCTTTGCTTTAGTGTGGCGAACTCCGTAGCCTTTTTTTCTTGGATGCGCTTTGAGAAGTATTTATTGTTGAAAAGGTCAACAAACTCGCCCCACTTGACTTGTCATTGTGGCAGGGTAGCTTCTACTAATTCTCACCAGAAGCGAACATCCCGCTCTAGTTGGAAAGTTGCTAATAAAACTTTCTCTTCATCCATGCACTGCATGACATGAAATATATGTTCAATCTCCCTGATCTAGTGCTCGGCATCGTCAGGGTCAGTTAAGCCAATGAACTTTGGGGGGTTCATGTTGTGAAAGCTACGGTGGAGATCTCTGGCTCCACGATTAGCTCCGCCCTGTGCTACCTGATGTTGTGCCTGGGTAAGGCCTTGAACAGTGTGTTGCATGTCGCGTCATTGAGCACGTTCAGCGGCCATGATCCTATAATATTTAAATATATTAATACGTGATTAACCAAGAGTCTAAGTCCCTCAGTTAACTTAACCCTTGGCTCTACCCAATCTCACCGTGTAAAAGGTTTAAACCTATCCTTGGACTTGGTTTCCTAGGAATTGAATATCCTAGGCTCTGATACCAAAAAAATCATCACGCCTCGAGCACGGAAGGAACCCGATATACATGACGAGTTATATCACTCATGTCAATCATAGCATAAGGAATTCAACCTTATAGACAGAGATGCGTAAATTTCAAGATAAATCAAATCCTTTATTCATAATAACCATCAAGGTAATTCTATTACATAATCCCAATAAAAGAACTAAGGACAATCTTGGCTCAATAAAAGAAAATTAAAATGGTAGACTCAAGAAATAGGGAAAAGACATGACTAGATGGCGATATTGGTAACTGGAACGGCTCTACGCTCTTCACTCATGTCCGTCCCTATCCGAATGAGCTTTGTCATCGGAATTACTTGAAAAATAGGAGAAAACACTAGGTGAGCGAATGCTCAGTAGGAATTATATCTCAAGTACAAGCTTACTTAAAGTAATTACATGTTATATGAATACAAATATAGCTATGCATGTACGCATGAAAATGACAAGTGAGAGAGAGTATTGCAAGACGATAATAGAATGAACTAGCAAAGTTTCAAGCTTTCACGTAGAATATATATATCAAGAGGGTCAAGCATGTAAACATATCAAGTCATGTCATGTGAATTGGCTATCATTTTATCAAGCAAGTAAATATCCGTTCCGAGTCACGCAAGTCATGTCATGTCAAGTTAAGTACGAGTTGTGGAATGTCAATCTAGCAAGTCATGCACTTTGGTGCAATGCCACACCGTGATCAATATAGCTCCCATGGGCACAAGTACATTCCAGTGCTCCTCCGAGGACCAGATCGGGCCCTATATGCACAAGCATTGAGTCATGTATATTTTAGACATCCACTATAGTTATTGCCAATATAGAGTTCCAAGGAATGACCTTTGTAGGATGATAAGATAGATCTCATGAAAGAAGGAATTCAAGGATCAAACTTTGAGCAAGTAGGACTCATCATAAAACCCTCATGGAACACAAGACATGCCGTGAAACTAGGTAAATGGCGCCCATTAGGTTGCCACGATTTCAGAAATAGCACCCACACGAGTGGTCGCTTATTCCTGTGAACAGTAGAGGCTGGATGAAAATAACGCCCAGACTTAAGTCACTATTCAGGATATAACGGCATTGGACAGGTCGTCAATTCCTTCTGGCGCCCAGGTCAGTGTCGCCAATTACTAACAGACAACAGACTTCCCAAAGAGGCTAAGAATAGCGCTCTAAGATGGCTAAAGCATCACGTTTCTTCAGAGTGACATGACAAGACACAGTGTCATGGGTTTTTAGGGTACAACCTGCTCGGCGGTCTTGAGAGAATCTAAGATTTCGCGTAGACTTATAGAGGTGTCTATGATGAAATCACCAGTCCGATGGAAGGAATATCCCGCAGAGGGCTCAAACATCACCGAGAATTGTGGGGTATACGAGAAAACATCATAAAACGAGGGACTCCATCTGTGGACTGAGATATAGTGCCGAAATACCCATGGTATGGACCAAGAAATGTGAAGGAAAACTGAAATATGGTAAATGGCGTCCTGACAGGTGCCATTATATTCTGAATTAGCGCCCATATGGGTGCCGTGATGTACCATGAATGAACTGATGGTTTAACCTTAATGAATTTTAAAGTCTAAAGACTAAGTTTAATGCCCTCTTTTGTCTCTTCAGGGTTCGGCAATTCGCCTCAGGTAGTGAGTGATTAACTCTGCCTTGCATGTTCAGGAAATGACAATGCTCCCAGAAATATGCACCCCTAGGGCCCACAAGGTTGTTCCCAAATGGAGAGGACCCCTCAGTCCCGCGGTGGCAGACAGGCTGAAGTCACTCTGGGGGTCGGGTGCAGAGACCTTGGTTTCTCTACTACGATCGGGGGCCAGCCCGAAGCTCATGGTCCCTCTTCCGCCTCTTCAGAAGCTCGCCACATCAGAGGAAACCCAGCTTCTGCGGGGAGATCTTGGCAAGCATCTCCATACCCTCGGAGGAGCCACAAGCAGAAGGGGCCGTAGGCCGCACGGTGGTAGTATCCGGTCCAACTTCACTCAACGCCCCTCCTCCAACCAAGAGCAAGACCCTTGCCCTGCCAAGCTGTGAAGCGACGGCGGGTCTAGACCTCATCAGGGAGGTAGAGAAGGAGATAGATATCTCTGCCAGAATGCCTGACCCAATCCCGACGATCATCTGTTCTTTGACCGAGGTCGTAGTCCCGGTTCTGGCGGTGCAGGAAGCGGCAACGGGTCTTGACCCTGCTCCGATGGTGGAAGTGGGGCAGCCTCTGACGATAGCGGCATTGGGTGATCCTGCCATGGTCTCGCCTTCTCCCCTGGCAGTGGTGGGCAAGGTGCTGTCTTCTGAGGTGGACGGACCCGGGAGGTTGGCTTTGGCTCTCTTGTCTTCGTCAGCCATGGTGGACACTAGGTTGTTGGCAGCCGTGGACAGTACCGTTGAATTCAACCCACCGATTGTACCTTCAATAGGCCATGCGGCTTCGGAGTTGCCGGTCTGCCAGACCCTGCTGACATTACGGGCCATGATGTTTGTTGATCCCTCCCTCACGTATCGGGGGGTACACACCGTGGTCATGCAGCTCACCGGGGCCCTGCAAATGATGGACTGCCCGTTAGAGGAATGGTCACGATGAGTTCTACTGATGTTGAAGTATGTGAACTGGCGCAAGTTCCTTGAGACGCAGGCCCCCACTGAAGTCGCAACATTAATGCCCAGAGGGACGAGTATCTGCGGGGCCTGGAGGTGCGGAGGGGGAACCAAGAGCAGTGCCAGAGAGCCCTGGACGAGTGTTGCGGCAACATCCATGCCTTGGAGAGCAGGATAGAGAAACTAAAAGGCTGGCTCGTTAAGGCCGAGTCTGATCTTGCCGAAGCTGAGGTGACCAGGGCCAAGGAAACTGAGGAGTTGGCCATTGCCGAGGCCGAGGTAGCCTCCGTATCGACCAAGCTGGAGCATGTCGAAGGGCAGGAGGGTCGACTGCGCAAAATGGCCAATTTTCCTTGTGTCGGGATTCTTCCTCTTGAGGAGATCTTTCAGGACATAGACTGAGTGCCCCCCCCCTTTTCTCTTCTTTTCTCTTTTCTCCTTTTGTTGATATGTAACACAGGGGTATGCCCCGAAGCATGTGTAAGTTGCCTCTTTTTGAAATAGAAAACTATTCATCCATATGTCTCTTTTGTGTGCAAGGTAGTCCAAAATCTTTTCTTCCTTCTTCCTCTTTTTTCTTCTCTCTCTTTTTGCATCTCAGTGAAGTGAGAGCTTGTGCCAGTGGTTCATTTGGGGAACACTTCGGCTGGATTTGTGAGGGCGCATAGGAGAGTGCTCGCCTCCCTAGGGGAGAGACGAGGGGATCACTCCACCATGCAAGTCCCGCAGCCCACCAAGTGGTTCCACAAGGGCGTTGTACCCGAATGGGTTGATTCGGCCCATGGAGGGTGGAGAGAAGAGTTTGTTGGTCAAATGACTTGGACGAGGGGTCCAAATCAGAAGGGTGTATTCGTCACCCGAGGGGACGGAGAGAAGAGTTTATTCTTCAAATGATTTGGATGAGAGGTCCAAATCAAAGAGGTGTATTCGTCACCCGAATGGATGGAGAGAAGAGTTTTTTCTTCAAATGATCTGGACGAGAGGTCCAAATCAAGGGGTGTATTCGTTGCCCGAAGGGACGGAGAGAAGAGTCTATTCTTCAAATGATCTGGGCATCTCTCTCGACATCTCGATTCTCTCTCTCTCCCTCACACGTTCTCGAGAGGGGTTAAATCAACGTGGTAACCCGAGGCATCAGATTAGGCCGCGCCGGATCAAGCCTTACGAGTTTTGGTTCTGTTTTGTTCTTCTTTTCATTCGCCTGCAGATTAACATATGGTTGAAGTCTTTGTTCATCTAGCCAGATAGGTTAACGAGAGGATTTAAAATTTTTTATTCTCTTGTTCGTTAATTTAGTAAGAGGGCTTAAACGTCTTCTTAACAAAAAGGGGGTTTATGCGTTCTGTTCAGAGGCTCATCACGTGAACATTCTGAAACTGAGGAGTTTAGTGTTCTATTAGGTTCGCAGTAGTTCAGACGTGTCTTCAGAGAGTTTTGCTCGTTCATTCACCCTTAGGTATACCTGTTACTTATTCTTACTGTTCGCATTCCTGGCGAGAATTGGACAGCACCTCCTTCAGACTGTGGTTTGCGAGGTGAAATAGGGAGTCGTCAAATGGAGTATTCTGGGATGACCCCCAAAATTTGGAGGAGCCAGAGACAGCTGTCCAAAGATCCAGAGGTGAGTATAGAAGCCCGAGGACCAGCCTTCAAGGGGTTCTAACAGCTCATGGGCCGTAGCTCTATAAGAGTTCCATAGGGACGAGTGTTCGCCATGAACAACTACAACTGTTCATCCTTCAGACGAGTCCCCTCAAAGGCCATGCCACAAAGAGGCAAGCTTCCAAGGGCCCCGGGTGATTAGAAGGTAGGAAGGATGGGAGAAGAGACCAATGAAATGGGACGCTGTGTATGCTTGCAAAAGACACTTCTTTTTATTCATTCATAGAAGAAAAAAAGGGGGGGGAATACATGGGGGAAACTATCCCATAACCAAGGCAAGCAGAAGTGAAAGAGAAAATATACAATGATGGGGGGAGAGCGGAGCCCAAACCCCTTCCCTAAGCTCACCTCTCTTCTCTCACACTTACTCTCTTTTCTTCACCTCACAGGTGCAGGACGAAGGAGCTTCCTTCGAACAAATCGAACTTCCGAGAGAGAAAGTCAACTCTTCCTCTCCTCCTTTTCATCATCTTTGACTGGCCCTTTTATAGAATGGCCGGTGTAGGGAAGAGTTCCCGCCACCTCTGCCGCATTCACAGCGACATGGGGAGTTGACCTGCTACATTGGCTTCTGCTGGTTTGAGATGTACGCTGGCGTTCGTCTGAGGATGGGATGTTCATGAATCCATCGGGAGATCTGCTACAGCTGCCACCATCACTGCTTGTTGTTGCCATTACTGTTGCTGCGCTATCGAACGGAGGTGGAGACAGGGCCTCACCGCATTGAATGCCATGTTCCTTCACCTGCGCGCTGAACTGATGCAAAAATAGAGTATCATTGCAAAGATGGGATGGCTTTTAGGTTAAACTAGCACCGCTAGGGGGCGCATCGGTTTAGCCCTCGTGCAAATAGCTGCGTTGGTTTGATTGCACCAGAAGGGGTGCACCGGTTTAGCTTCAAGAGGGGGGCCGTGCCGATTTAGCTTCAAGAGGGGGGTGCACCGATTTAAGAGCCTCCAATGGGCGTGCCGATTTAAGAGCCTCCAATGGGCACCTCGGATTAAGGGCAAGGGAGATGGGGCCACGCGCGTTTAAGTGTCAAGAGATTTCGTCCCGACTTCACGGTGATTTAGACGAATGCTTGCCTACCTGTGATGCTTTAGTTGTAATGCATCGCCTCCAGAGTGTTTAATTGGAAGCCTCCGAGTCTCAGTTTAGGACTTTGAGTAGTTTTCAATGCATGCCAAACTCGTATCTGGGTTCCTGGGTTTTTCCTGGTTCGACCTTCGGCCTCACCAATTGGGGAGCTGGGGCCATCTTTTCTGCTTCAGGGGCTTCCTCATTGGGTGGCGGAGCACCAGGTATGTGTTTGGCCTGCTTGGAGGAGGTATAGGGTTTGTTTGGCGTTTCATCTTCCACTTGCTCTCGGGTGCTGAGAAGTACGTGGCACATGGTAAATTTTGACGTCCACAAATGCCCCCCACCCGTGGGTGGCGCAAGCGAGGGACGAGTGTGTGGGGTTGAGGGGACCACTTCACCGCGTAGGCACGCAGACTGAGATGTCTAGCCCGAGTGAGGAGGGGTTTAGTCATTGGTATAGGGTGGATACCGAAGCAAAGAAACAGAGTTAATGCATCGGCCTGGGTGAAAGGACTAGGCCAACTGGGCGAGCATGCTTGTTTCATTATGAAAAATGATGATTTGAGAGCATGTAGGAATAGAGCTGGTTTCAAAAATGCAAAGTAATCATTTACCACAAAATCTTCAATGCATTGTAATCACTATGGTAAAAGAGGTCATACAACTTCACACTACTGGCTGTTGATGAAGAAAATAAATTTTCATGCTGACAAAGATAAAGTTTCTCCGTCCACACGGAAGCATGCTACTAATCTGAATAAAAACTCTCTAAGGTCATATCTCAATTGTAACTACTGTGGTAAAGTAGGTCACAAGATGAATGATTGGTTCATGCTGAAGTATGATGACAAGTTTGCCTTCAAAAAATCTTTTAATCATTCAATAATGAAGAAAAGAAGTTTTCATTTAACACATCATGTCAACACATACAAACTGGTCGAGCCAATGAGAAGAAAAAATGTGACGCCACGTGCTTCTTGCCATTATTGTGAAAAATCTAGGCATGTCAAGAATGTTTATTTTGATGAATTGAATGTTGTCAAAAAGTGGAAATCACGTGCCAATGTTGCTACTAACCCACGAGGACCCAAAAGGATTTGGGTATCTAAGAATGCTAAATGAGAAATCTGATTTGCAGATATATCTTGGGAATGAGAAAGCATGAAATATGGTTTCAATCAAGAAGGTAAGGCACACAGGCCAAGCGACATGTGTTATAGTAAAGGAAAAACCAAAATATTGGGATCTGAAGGCTCAAGTGATATCCCTCTCATTTCCCCTAGAAAATGATAGATGCATTATTTATTTAGTGCTGAATCTTATGTTATATTGCATATGTCTGCATGTGCATGCCACTTATAATTGTTTGCATATCCCTGTTCATATCACTTGCCATATAGTCCCTAGCCGATAAGGATTTGAATAATCTGTTTGCATGTCATAATACATTGCAATCCTCGTGTCTTCATCATAGCATGACTACATGGTATGGGCAGGTTAAGCTTGTCTAGAAACTATGACTCTGTGTGAGGTGATCTATGGATCTAAGTTCTCCACCCGGTACTGTGAGTCAATCATTCATAGGTAGCATGTGACGTCAAAAATTTCACTAAATATTTCAGAAACTCTTGCACGCATTTAGGAGAGTTACAAGATTAGTCTTAGGCACATGTCTAGGGAAATAACCCTTGTGCATTTGTTTAAATCAATCTGAATTAGAACTAACAAATCAACTCCTTTCAATCTTGAATGCAGACCACACTCCCAAAAATTCAAGTGATGATTGGGCCAACCAAGGTCAAGTTTGAATCAACTGAAGGAACATCTTATGAGGGTGAAGGTGATGAGAATCCCTCAATGGCTGCAATGAGATAGATGAATGTTAAATCTATTCTTCTTAATGAGTACATCAAAATGATTTTTCTTTCTAGACCAACCTCCAGGTGTTGAAGACCTAAAACATTCACAGTGTGTGTACAAGTTACAAAAGGCCTTGTACGGATTAAAAGCAAGCACCAAGAAATTGATATGAAAGGTTCACCTCATTCTTACTTGAAAATCGATTCAATAGAGGTAAGATTGATCAGACCCTATTCGTAAGAAATTCAGGTAAAAGGCATGTTAGTGGTTCAAGCTCATGTATATGATATCATCTTTAGAGTCACTAACAATGCCTCATGTGCTGAATTTGCAGAAGTCACGCAGGGTGAATTTGAAATCAGCATAATCAGTGAATTGACATTCCTTCTTGAGTTGCAGATTAATTTCCAAAGGAATCTTCACAAACCAAGCCAAATATACTATGGAGCTATTCAAGAAATACGTGATGGCAGAAGCAAAATCAATGTCAACTCCGATGGTCACAACCTCGAAATTAGACAAGATGAAAATGGTAAAATAGTAGATCCCACATTGTTTCAAGGTATGATCGGATCACTACTGTACTTCACAGCTTGCCATCTTGACTTTCATTATAGCGTATGTCTATGGTCTCGCTTTCAGTCATGTCCTAAAGAATTGCATTTATTGGCTATTAAATGGATTTGTTGATACTTAATTGGCACAGTAGGCTTCGGCTTGTGGTTTCCCATCAGTAGCTCATGTGACTTGATTGCATACACCGGTGCAGATTATGTCGGATGTTATGTTGATCGCAAAAGTACTAGTGGGTACTATTAGTTTCTTGGTGGGTGCCTAGTTTCTCATCTTCTATATTTTTCATGCTAAATTAAAAAATAAAAATTAAATAAATAAAAAATATGCTTAGGAGTCGAACGTGGTTGGGTCGCACGAGTTTTAGCGGGTCAGCTAGGTTGCACCGGGTTGACTAGGTTTGACTAGGTTTTGGGTCTAAAATGGTTTAGACACTATTCTAACCTGATTTTGGGACTGGGTCGCGGGTTAACCGGTCGGACCGGCCGGTCCGGGCCGGGCCGGGTTTTAAAACAGTGGGTTTAACCCGACTTTAGTTAACTTGTGGTCACAATGCGTTCACAGACAAACTGCGGGACATGCACGAGAGGTGGAATTGGCTAAAATCTGAAAAAATAAGGGCCAAGCTTAATTAATTATAGTAGACTTGTGAATCTGTCTTTGTTAAGTAGTGCATCAAACGGATGAACACAGCGCTCTCTAAAGGCTGCCATGTCCGTTGCCAATGAAGAAAGCCCCCTTCAATAAACTAGGAAAAGAAATTAAGGTTCTACAGTTCACGTGTTGGCCTATCTTCTCTCCCTTCAATCTGTACTAATCTTCGTTACCGGCCCATTGAAGGTTCTCCTGATGAGTCTGCAGAAGAAGAATAACAGAAAGGGTCGGGTCGAGCTGCTACTGTACCGTTTGCCCAAGAAAGAGGAGCAAAAAAGAAGATAAGGTGAGAGAAGAAGAAGAAGTAACCCTCCTTCTCTTCCATACGCATGCCACCTCAAAACAAGCCGCTATCAGTCCTTTCAACCCCGTCGTGGAGACAAAAGTATGACAATTGACAAATGTCTACGTGCACCGTAAGTTACTGAGAGGATGAGCTATATACAGAAGCGATCAATTCAACTTCTCTTAATCAAATCTAAGTTCACCAGACATGGATGGACTTTTGCGTCGATTGCACTGTTAAGAAGGTATATATGTTTCCATATTCACGTCATCTACTCACAGTGCTTTCTTGGATGATTTGACATGTTCTGCGAGACGAAAAGGTCTTAGAACGAGAAGTTGGGGAAGTAGACGCACGAGATTATAAGATTATAATACGTAAAGAATTAGATGGATTCATTAGGGCTGGTTGACATGGTCTAAAAACCCTAACTTCCATTCTATTCTCACAGTCAAACATTTCAGTGAACACAATATGGATGTGATGGGTGACTTTTAAGATAATCCCAACCACATAAAAGTAACAGGTGCATGTCGTATCAAGCACCAGAACATCCATTGGTGTTTTCTGAACTTGAAAAAGAAACTTAAAGGAACTCACAAACTGACACTAGTACTACTGTATATGTAGGTTTTCTCTCTTCTTCGGATGTTGTGTGAACAAGCTCGCGCGCACAGAAGTGACTGAAGTTGGATGAAACTAACAAGGAAAGTTCGACTAGCTAGGGAAGCACTCTGCAAGGGCTTTACAAAAAGACTTTCAGATTATGTTATAAAAAACACACACACTTAAACTAGTCCAAATGCGCATGGATTATTATCTCATCTACGTACCTTTATCCATTTTATAATCAACAAACTGCATGTAATCCTCTGATAGTTGAGCGAACAAATTAATATGGCGATTGGTGATGAATTTTACTGAAATGTACGTAGACAGATGTGGACGAACCAGATGACTTTGATCAGTGATCTAGATGTAGTGTCACATGATCGAGACAAGATCCTGCTAAAATAAATATTCAAGATGCAGCCGTATCTTAAGCAAGACCGTGCATAGCATATTATCGTTTGTTAAAATGAGCACTTGATAGACAAGGTATGTATCAACAAATATGGTTTGCCGAAGCACTTGGATCGAACGAATAGAGGAGAAAATCTCCCTAGCTCTGTCGTTGTATCAAGCAACCCTAGCTAGCTAGCTTCTTCGAATACTATATAGTTGATTCTCATAGACTAGAGGAAAGAGAAGAGAAGAGCAAGATCGTTGGAAAACTAATTTCTTGTAGTGCTAGCTGTCCGAGTTTATTATCATGCGGCAGTATATTTGAAGGTTCATGAACTTTTTATGTAGAGACCTGAATCTGCCATTGGCCTATAAACCTTACTATTATATTCCAAGCAAGGCAAACTTTCTAGAGGAAGGCCACGCCGATGCAGGCGAGCACCAGCGGATGCGTCCAGCCCAACGGCTTGGTTTCGATCACCGCCATGGTCAGCCCGTGGGAACATTCCCATCCTTTGGATCGGGGGTGCACTCTCCCTAGTAACACTTGATGACTTGTGCTTTATCCAAAAAGTCTAGTCAAAGTCAACATAGGCTCTACTAAAGTCAACTTGGTCAACTTAGTCACAAGGCTTACAATCGGACAACAAAAGTAATGAATAACCTTTAACGGTGAAAAAGATTCACACAAGGGTGATAAATAGATTAAAGGCGATGGCTTTTAGGTAGAGGGAAACAAGCTAAGGCGACAGCTCCTAAGGGTGACAAATGGATGGCTAAGGCTGACAAATAGCCATACAAGGGTCACAAATGAGGCTTTAAGGGTGAAAAATAGATTACAAGGGAGAAATGCACAAACGTACTTCAGGCCGCGTCAACCTCATGGGCATAATGCTCTGACCTCAAGTCTTCACAGAAAGAAGAAAAGCCTAAGCGGTTCTCTGATGCTCTGACCCCACCAGGACATGTTGCTCTGACCTCAGGTCACGTTGCTCCAACATCGGGCCTTCATAGAAAGAAGAAACAACAACAGGGCACAGCTACTTCGACGTATGGCAGTGCTGCTTTGACGCACTGTAAGACCTTCAAGTAGAAAGAACAAAGGCGACAACTATTGAAGGATAAAGGTGACAAATAGATGTATAAGGGTGACAAATAGATGAGTAAGTGTGACAAATGGCTATTAAGGGTGAAAAATATCTTGCATGCTGGAAGGTTGAGAAGTCAAAAAGGTGAGTCGACTCCATAAGGCTTTGGAGTCGACTCCAAGGATGGAGAGTTTGCCTAATCTTCTGCAACTTACGTACAACTTCAAGAGAACCAAAAATGGAACCGTAAACCTCCAAATTCATGTCTTTTGAGGTCTAAAAATAGTCCTAGGACAGTTAATTATTCTTTTCATCATGAGCTTACCAAATCAGTCCTTTTGGAAAGTAGATTTGTCAACCTACAATTGTGGGAAAAGTCACTCTCTATGGCAGCCAGCTTTTTACTTCTACCCAATCAATTTGCTGCCTCTAAATCTCCTGGGGCAGAGCACCATACCTTCCTATCTTAAGCCAATCAGTAAATAATCAGGAAGCTCGCACGAACCAAGGTGCATCATTTCTCTCTGTTATTCAAAGGAAGTCTTTTGGAGGGAAACTATTCTCCTTCTCCTGCTCTTCTATCTACGGTGGAACTAGTCAAGCCTAGTGGTCAAAGAAATCCTCCATTGGCACTTCTATAAATTCAAAGCTCCTGCATGAAAAGGAGTTGTTGCTGTACTTGCTGTTTCCCTTAGAGAGAAGCCACGTCCCTTAAGCATTCAAGCAGATATGTGAGATAGAATAGAAGGGAAGGAGAGTAGCCCAGCACTAGGGTCGACCCAATTCAATGGTATAAGAGAGAAGAGAAAAAAGAGAAGAAGATAGGAGAGTATCCTTAGAGAAAGAGCATCCATGCAAAAAGTCCAAGCTTGAAGTGCAGCCTTCGATCCAAGAGCAGTCTGGATCTTAGCTTTATGAATCAAGTTCAGAAGCTATTCTTCTGTTTCTCATTTTGTTTCTTATTTTTCTTTTGAAACTATGAATCCAATGTCAGTGTGTTGTGTTGTTGGTGCAGCAGTGTGTGTCTAGTGCTCTGTCTAGAGACCAGAGTGTGAACGTGTCACATAGACATTAAAAAGAAGAAAAATATTATTTTAAACAACATTAATAGAGGGACTTAAAAAAGAACAATAACAAGAATAAGCAAATAGTGATGGTGGAATAATTGAGGGAGGGAGCATATGATGCTACTCTAGGAGGGTGATCGCCAGAGAGGTTATCTCAAAAGAAATGGAAGGATCGTGAAGAATGCATTGTGAAGTACACAATACCGATAACCCGATACTAGGTATCGAATTACTGCCATTATGCACTCAGAGCCCATGATAGCGATGACCCCATACTAGGTATCGACTCACCGTTACCATGAACTGGGTCGCCACCCAGGCGACTGATGAGGCCACTAAAGGGTTAAAAAGGTTGTTGAGGGAGTATATTAGAGATTGGAATCTACAATGCACATTAGTTAATTTTGAATTTGAAATAACTAAATAAGACGGAAGCAATTTAAAATATCAGAGTGCTATAAATATAAACTAGTCCAGATTTACAGCAATAAACAAGAGCACAAGTCCACAAGAAAGCATTCCAGAAACTCTGGGATCCGCCCTACAACCACAAGGAATTGCTGAAAATCACCCATCACCCGAGGCTAGGCTATACTCTGCAAGAATATTATGAAGCAGAAGTGGACGTCATCTCCACCTTCTTTACACATGAAGACCCTTTCGAGGTTGGCTACGATGAGTACCCTTCGGGGGATGAAGAAATTATATACCATTCCATCATTGGTAGTGGACCCCTTGGCGGTCAGCAAGATGCAGAGAAGCAAGATGAAGCAGCAGCATGTCGATGCTGGGAAGAGTTGTCTTTCAAGGAAGATTTGTTCCAAGCTGAAGTCAAATTTGATACGGGGACGCCCGATCAAGATCAGGCCTCTGATGAAGCAAAAGAGCGTCTAGAGTTCGGACGCATCCTGGAGGAAGTTTGAGCTATGCAACAGCTAGCAAATCCAGTAGAAGAGCCTGTACCGGCAGACCCCCTGGAGGCAGATGTCTGTGCCACATAACCACAAGAAGATTCAATAGCCGATCAAAATCTGGTGGAAAGTCCGATGGTTCTAGGAAACCTATCTAAAGAAAACCAACATCCCATAATTAGCTTCAGAGGTTCGCCATCAATTGGTTCCCCACTTGAAGAATTGGAAGGCTCTGAAGTTGAAGAAGATTACATCCCATGGGACTTTGTTGACTTGCAAGAAGCTCCACCCGAAGTTGAAGATGGCGGGCAAGCCACCGTCGATGAATTAATAGAAGCGAATCTGGGAACTAAAGAAGATCCTAGGCCGACCTTCTTAGTGCCCTACTGGCGCCAGAGGCTCAAGAGCAGTATATACAGTTCTTAAAGGAGTTCAGGGATTATTTTGCCTAGACGTATGATGAGATGCCAGGATTAAGTCCTGATGTGGCACAACACCTGCTAGCAATTGACCCAAAGGTAGAACCGGTGAAGCAGCCTTCCAGACGGATGCAGCCTGAGTTGATTAACCAAATCAATAAAGAAGTTGACAAGCTCATTGATGTGGGGTTTGTTGAAGAAAACTAGTACACTACTTGGTTGGCAAATATAGTGCCCGTGAAGAAGAAAAATGGGCAAATGAGAATATGTGTTGACTTTCAGGATCTCAATAAGGCATGCGCGAAAGATGATTTTCCTGTGCCGATTACTGAGGTGATGATTGATGCCACCACAGGGCATGAAACTTTGTCATTTATGGACGGGTCTTCCGGATATAATCAGATTTGGATTGCTGAGCAAAATAGGGTCCACACTGCATTCCGCACTCCGAAAGGGATATTTCATTACAAAAGAATGTCGTTCGGCCTTAAAAATGCCAGCGCTACCTACCAAAGAGCCATGACAAAGATATTTGATGATCTCCTCTTCAAAAAGGTGGAGTGCCATATTGATGATCTGGTGGTGAAGATCAAGAAGAAGGAAGACCATCTACAAGATCTGAGGGTGGTATTTCAAAGGCTACGCAAGTATGAGCTGAAGATGAACCCCATGAAGTGCACCTTCGGCGTGTCCAGCAGGAAGTTCCTTGGATTCATTGTCCGACACAGGGGCATTGTAATTGATCCATCCAAGATTAAAGCTATTCAGGAGCTCCCCCCGTCGAAGAATCTGTCCAAGTTGAGGTCCTTACAAGGTCGGCTGGCATATATCCGCCGATTTATTTCAAATCTATCGGGCCGGTGTCACCATTTTCACAAACTGATGATGAAAGATGTGTTGTTCCTATAGGACGATGAATGCCAAGCAGCTTTCGAGAAGTTGAAAGAATATTTGAAGACCCCTCCAATGTTGGGGACACCAATCAAAGGCAGACCTCTAATTCTTTACATAGCAGCCACTCATTGTTCACTGGGGGCAATGCTAGCACAGATAAATGAAGAAGGAAAAGAACAAGCCCTTTATTACCTCAGCAGAAGGTTGGTAAGGACTGAAGAAAACTATACTTTCATAGAAAAGACTTGTCTGGCACTGGTCTTCGCTGTCAAGAAGCTCTGGCACTACATGTTGTCCCACGAAATCAGATTGATATCTGTAGCAGACCCACTTAGGTACATATTATCTCAGCCAGCACTCAAGGGTCGACTTGGTAAATGGGCTGTAATCCTGATGGAATTTGACATCTTATATGTACCTCAGAGGGCTATAAAATGTCAAGCTGTAGCTAATTTCTTTGCATTCATAATCATGTAGGGGACTAAAATTTTAGACAATGTGTCTTCTTGGTCAAACCCTAAATAAAATTTTAATCAAGCTAAATTTATGAATTTAGGGTAAAATTTGAGTTTAAACTAATCGGACCTTAGATCATTTAATTCGAGCCCAAATCTCGATCAATTGAGCCCAAACCTGGCCCATTCGAATGGCCTTGATGGGTAGCCATTTTCCCCTCTCATTCCTAGTGAAAACCCTAACCCTAGGAGCTCAATTTTGAGCGAGAGGTGGTGCGACTTGGTCAATGCATGAAATCCGTGTGCGTCAAGTTCGTAGGACTCTTCCCGGCCTTATCAACACCCCTAGATCCAATTGCCTCTATAAATCAAACCCTCGACCAACCTAGAAACCTATTTGCTGCGGCAACTGGCGAGGAGCGTGATCAAGGGAGGATTTGATGAGTTCTTAGAAGACGTTCATCTTGCATGTTCGACGGCTTCGTCCTCTTCTTTCTTCGATTAAGGTAGGTTCTAGCAGACCAAACCTCAATTAAAATATGTCATTAGAAGTGTCTTCGAGTCCCCTTTCTGTTAACACTAAAAGCCCTAATTTTCATACCGTATAACATGTGTATTTCTTGTTTTGGTCGAAGCATGTCAAGTTAGGGCACCGATCATGTTACCTTCTATAGATCGATTCAATTTTTGGGTATAGGCAGGCTCAAAACCTAATTAATCCTGATATATTGTGCGTTTTTATGTCCTCTTTTCTTTGATATTGTTTTGTCCAAATGTTATAAATCATATCGCATGAATTTAAGTGTTGGACCGGGATCTATCGGAGTTCACCGGAGGCCAGATGCGACGACCTGGTTGCGATCGCATCAGGAACTGCCTCTGCCTATAGCGGTCACATGACAGATCACCCTGCCTTGTTTAAACTTTGAACATCGTGCCTGAAAGCGGCCTCGCGACGGACTGGCCACCCTTGGGTAGCAGCCCTGGACAGGTCGCCATTAACGTACAGATTATATTCAAATCGTTATTTTTATTAATTATGTTTCATCTTGTTAGGCTACATGTGTAGGATAGAAACCCACTAAAATGACTGGATTATATGGAATAATTTTAATTGGAACTGAGATCTTACCCTTTCATCTACCATCACATCTCATTACTTGTTCAAATGATAAAGCATAATTAAATTGCCACAATGTTTTACTAGGATTGTTTGACAGTCACTCCACTCCGGTGGTGCTGGCTGACCACTATACTCCCGTTTACCAATGTTTTTATAACCCTTAATCTTGTAATAGTTGGGACTCTTCACTAGATATTCCTTCCGTCAGAGTAGGACCTCTATTATGAGACATCCGTAAGACCCAGCGAGCCTGGGATTCCCAATAGGATGTCGGGCAGGTTGTACCCCCAAATCCTGAACCTATCGATTCGATCATATCGCGTGTTTTCACAGCCCAATTCAGGACTATTCTGACTTTTACGGCCTGACTGTGACCACTACTCTCAAGTGGCAGACGAATTCAAACCGCCTATTTCAATTTAGAGGCCCTCTTATGACCGCAACTCTATCCTGACTTGGCTGGCCAACCATTCTTGATTTCCAATCGTCCTAACCCTGTTGAGTTGACCACAGGCCTCTAGTTCGATCTGGGATGAGTGGGCTGGACCCCGGTTCGGTTCCATCATGTCTCAGGTAGACTAGGAGCTCGATAAGTCAACTGCCTTAATCTTTCTAGGCCTAATCTAGTTGCGGCCGTCTCTGGACCGCCATTGCCTCTTAGCGGGCCTCTGAGGACCGTTCTGGTAATGAGGTGGCCCAGTAGAGACCGTAGCCAATAAAAAGTGGCCCAGGGTCAGTTCTGATTGAAGCGGCCTGCTATGGACTATTTTTCTCTTAGAAGCGGCGAAGCCAGGATCATTTTTTTATTATTGCGGCCCATTAAGGACCATTTTCACTTTTCAACACTGGGCTTCATTCCTCTAACCCAGTATCGACCCTTGCAGTCCACCATAGACCGTTTCTTTCTTTTGCAGCCCAGGTGTGACCGCAATTGGTCTAGAGATTATTTTTCGTGATTTCTTGTGTGCTTCAATGGCCAAGCCAAGGATGGCTTATGCTGCAACCTAGTCCTGATTGTATTCCCCTCTTTTGCAAGCCATAATCTCTTGACTTCAAGAGGGAACAATCCCACCCATTCTTTTCAGAAAAGATAACTCAAGAAAGCGTCGCTAAATTTTGTGTGTCAGATGCTGAAGGTGTACTGTCCACATGGCTGAAACTCCAGTCCAGACTAGCCTTGGATCATCTGCCTGTAAGTTAAGAACTTGAGCTACATGATCATCCCGAGTATAAGCCTTCCAGCCTTTTATATGTTTGATTATATGTCCCACAGTGACTTAATGTTGTCAACAAGAATGCAAGCCATTTCATCAAACACCTTATAGTCATAACATTTGAGAGAATATATACTTAATACTGAATGCAGTCCTTTTATTGCAGTTGCACTGACCTGAATAGAACACAGGTAGACCTTAGAGAAACGAAAGTATGAATATGCTCAGACTTGTGAACCACACAGGAAGACATATTGTGCTTAACCATGAGACAATGCACAGACCTTAGTGAACTTGATGAACACAAGCATTGACCTGACCATGCAATTTTATGCATGTGCACCGACCTGTGTACATAGAAATCTATGCATGTGCTTAGACTTCCCTAATGCATGTGCACAAACCCAAGTATGCTGACTAACAAAATGTGCACAAACTACGCCTGGTATGCTCTACCTGATTCCTTTACATGCACAGGCTACAGAAACAATGCTTCGACCTTAGCTATGCAAGATACAAATGTGCATAGACCTTAGAAGGCAAGATGCAAATGTGCTTCGACCTTACATGCTACACGTAAATGTGCACAGACCTTAAGTATGTATAGACTTGTATGTGTGTAGACCTTTATAAGGCATGTTATGAAATGTGCATCGACCTTAACATAACTAAGACATAATGTGTATCGACCTTAGTATGACTAAGGTGAGATGTGCATCGACTTTAGTATGACTAAGGCAAACATGCATCGACCTTTATTTGTACTATAGTAAACATGCGTCGACCTTTATGTGCACTACAGGTAACATGCATCGACCTTCCTAAGGCCAGCAGCATATGTGCATCGACCTTTATTACTTCATGCAAAAACATGCGTCGACCTTTGTTAACCATGTAGAAACATACATCGACCTTTGACACTTCAATCTAAAGCATGCACGGACTTGATGAGAAGATAGAGGAATGCACATTGACCTTATAGAAGAGAATCTAAGAAGAGAATCTTTCTACAGCTTGGTCACACATCCCTCATAAGGGTTCCAGCTTGCTCACACACATGTAGAAGAGAATCTAAGAAGCCTTGGAGTCTTTCATCTGATCTGAATTTATCTCTAACAAATTTCTCCCATTGGCTATTAACAGTCTGCTCTACATGAAGCATTCTGGCATCCAATCTTTCTACAACTGTGTGTAATTGCTTGAATTGAGCATTCATTATTATGAACTGATTCAAAAGTAAACTTACTAGGGATGGATGAACATCTGTAGCATATTGATTAGAGCTAGGTCCAGCTAAAGTAGAAGCGTGAAATTCGAATGGGATGAAGGGTTCTTCAGGTGACATTGGTGGCTGAATGCCAAATCCCATCATCGACCCTTAATAAGGTCCATGGTAATCTGTAGGTCCAACGTACTCATGTTGTGAAATTTTAGCCTCTGCTTCTTATGGCTGTTCCACCCTTTGCTGCTCAAGCTGTTCAATAAATGACTGCTCTTGCTCTATGTTTTCATCCACATTTAACTGCTACTGCTGCCGTTGTAATTGATCAATGAGCTGGTCAATATGTTGACCAATCTATTGCATGACTTCCTCATCTAACAGGTGTTGTTCTTCCAGTTCATGAAGTTGTTGTTCCAGTTCTACTTCCTTGGTTGCTACTCTTCATGAAGTTCCTCTTCATCAACTTTCATTTCTTCCATGTCTTCCCTTTCAACTTCCAGTTCTGCCCCTTGCATTGGCAAATTCTCATCATGTACTTCTTCGTTAGCCTCCTGCTCTGCATTTACTTCCATTTGCCGTTCAACTGCTTGAGGTTGATCCTCCCTCTGAGCTTGTGCATCTTCAATATCTGGTTGTTGCTCTGGCTGACATTCAACTTGTTGCTGTTCTAATTTAGAATGTTCTTCAACTTGCTGACTCTCTTTTTTTGGTTGCTGACATTCTTCAACTGTTGGTTGTTCTACTGCTCGAGGCTGATCCTCCCCCTGAAGGATGGGTTGTACTACCATTTCGAAAAAGGAAACATGATCATGCAAATGCTCATGCGGATGCAATGCGTATTTTTGAATTTTGAGTTTTTTGTAGATTTTTAGGGGTTTATGGTTTTATGATTTTTTTGGTTTTCAGCATATGCAGATTTTTTTTTGGTTTTGGATTGGTTGAAGGAAAAGTAAATGTTTTTTTTTGGAACGCCTGGTGACCACCCATAAGGCACCTGACCTACATGGAGATAGGGGTTTTCTCAATTACCTCCCAGGTATCTTGAGCTCACATCTAAGTTGATTTGGGCCTCTAGACTCCTCGAATGATGGTCCCGTCGATTAAGTCTTATCCTGATGACAATGTCGTCATGCCAAGCTTAAGCTCCCAGTTGCTTCCGACCACAAGGATACACCCAAAAAGCATTTGAGTAAATGATTTGCCCGACCCGGGTCTATTTCCTCACAACTCTAGATGGTATATGATGGAACACCTTGGAACCCTAATGGCCAACCGCGCGACGCTGACCCAGAATCAAACGCTGTCGCACCCATAGGTGACGCACTTGCATTCATCTAAGCCCGAGGTAATATAAGAAAATGTAGAGGGGGTAAACAGGAGATTTGACCGGCCAGAAATACAGAGACTCCTTCGCAGCAATGGTTTTTGCCTTTAGAAGTGGGCAACCATATGTGTGTTTTTCAAAATAGGGTTGCAGCCTAGACAGGGCTTGCCCTCTGGGGCCTCCATTGAGCTTTGTCTTTTGGAGGGAGAAGGAAGAATGCAAGAGGTAAACCTCCTCAGAGGACCGACAAAGTCGTTAACCCAGCAAGCTAGTTGAGAGCCTACTCGACTTTCTCCTTTCGGGCAATTTCGGGCCGTTCCCGAGCACTTGGACGTTTCGATGCCCCTTTTGTGACATTTCATCTTTTGTTTTGAAAATAGGGGTTTGCTTTGCTGAGGTCAAGCACAGTCACAACCAGGCCTTTTCATGTGACTGTCACATACATGAATATTTTTCTCATTTTTTCTCTTGTTTCTTCTCCTTTTTTTATTTTTTTCTTATTGGGGGGAAAGAGAATATCAACATTTTGATTTGGAATCCCCTTTCTTTTCACGCCTGTGGGGACACTGCCCTCTTCTCGTGCTCTGACTCGAGCTCGAGGGAATGGTTCCTACTCTTGCCCTGAGGGTCATGTACTTCAGCTTTCACATGCTCAGCGTTTTAAGGGCACCAGCTGTCTCATTTGGTCGAAAGGAAGAAGAACAAAAGAGTTGGGCTTTCATGGAGACCTTCGGGGTTAGGCCTTATCATAGGTGATGCTACCCATTTTGGATAAAACACGTGAGTGTGTGCATGCTACCTTCCTTCTAGAGCATAGACCGACGTGGCCGGATAGGGATCTCTGCGATTCTGGCAGACCAAGACCTGATACTTACCATACCTTTACGGTCCCTATCTAGCATGAAGGGTTGATGCAATGAATTTGGACTGCTTGGTGATCACCAGGCATTGACTTTTCTTTTTCGTACAAAACAAGGAATAAAAGACACTTTTTTTTGAGATTTTGATTTTTTTTTTAATTTTTTGTTTTGTTTTGTGAATAGATATGTACAAGGTCTCATGAATAAAATTTCTTGAGGTACACCCCATTCCACGGATGGGCGAGTTCTTCTCCTTGGGAGTCCACTAATTTGTAAGCGTTACCTGAGTAGACTTCTTTGACAACGAACGGGCCTTCCCAATTCTCTTGGAGCTTTGCTTTGAGACCAGTGGCTTTAGTTAACTTCCTCTTTAAAACTAATTCACCTACCCTGAATTTTATCTCTAGAACTTTCTTGCAATAATAACGTGCAATTCTCTTGTGGTATACTTGTGCGTGATCGGTCGCGATCATTCGTTTCTCATCTAATAGTTCCAGTTGGGCTAAGAGCTTTTCCCTCCATTGCTTGGGATCAAGCTCAGGATCCAACTACACTCTTAGTGAGGGAACAAAAATTTCATATGGGAGTACCGCAGCTGTCCCAAAGGTAAGTGCGTACGGGGTTTGGCCTGTGGGAGTTCGGACAGAAGTGCGGTAAGCCAGAGGGCCTCAATGAGGCGATCTGGCCAGTCTAAATAATGGTGAGCCTTGTAGGTTTTCTTGATGATTCTAATGAGAGTTTTGTTTGTAGCTTCAGCTTGTCCATTTCCTTGTGGGAAGGAGGGCCATCTTCGAGAATCTATCTACCACCACAAAAATAGAATCATGCTTGCAGATAGTCCATGGCAACCCAAAAATAAAATCCATGCTAATATCATGCCATGACCTATCAGGCATAGGAAGAGGAGTATACAGACCTAAAATTTGCTTCCTAATCTTGCCCACAGTGTAGGTACGACACTGGGCCACCATGCGAGCAACATCACGCTTCAGACTAGGCCAATAAAAGTGATGCTCGACTGCCTCAATGGTCTTATTCTGGCCGAAGTGGCCAGCTAGACCTTCCACATGCATCTCCCAAGTGAGGAAGTCATAACCTGAAGTCCACGAAACACACAAGCGACTCCCCTGAAAAAGGTAACCGTCCTGCAACGTGTAATCAGTGTGCTCTCGGGATGGTCCTGCCTGAAGGGTGGTATAGATCGGACCAAAGTCTTGCCAATCCGCATACACCTCCTTCATCCTATCCATCCCAACCACCTCTACACTCATGGTGGTCAAAAGATAAGCACGATGGCTCAGAGCGTTGGCCACCCGGTTCTCCGCACCAACCTTGTGCTTTAGCACAAAGGTATAATCCTGAAGAAACTCCACCCAGCGACTATGATGAGAATTGAGCTTCTTCTGGGCATGGAGATACTTGAACGCCTCACGATCAGAAAATAGGTCAAACTCCTGGTGTAACAAGTAATGTCTCCAATGTCGAAGGGCCTGCACAACTGCGTAAAACTCCTTATCAGGCGTAGAGTACCGTAGTTTATCATCGCTCAATTTCTCACTGAAATATGCAATGGGGTTGGTCTCCTGGCTCAGAACACCACCAATACCAACCCCGGAGGCATCACAAGAGACCTCAAACACCTTTGTGAAATCAGGAAGTCTAAGAATAGGTGCCTGAGTCATGCTCTCCTTAAGGAGTGCAAATACAGCCGAGGCGGCCTTTGTCCATTCAAACGTCCCCTTTCGGATGCAATCAGTTATAGGGGACGTGATGGAATGAAAGCCTCAAATAAAACGGTGATAGAAGGTCGCTAGTCCATGAAAGCTATGGACATCATGAAGAGTACGAGGCTCAGGCCACTCCACTATGGCCCTGACCTTCTCCGAGTCGGCGGAGACTCCCTCGCTAGACACAATAAATCCCAAGAAGGTGACCTGACTAGTCATGAAAGCACATTTCCTAGGGTTGGCATAAAGACTCTCTCTCCACAAGAAAAGACAGACTTGTCACCGATGATCTAAGTGGGCCTCCCGAGTGCGGCTATAGATGAGAATGTCATTGAAATAAACTACCACAAAGACCCCAATCAATGGTCGAAGGACCTGGGTCCTCAGCCGCATAAAAGTGCTGGGAGCATTGGTCAGCCCAAAGGGCATGACCAGCCACTCATAAAGGCCATCTTTGGTCTTAAAGGCCGCCTTCCACTTATCACCAAGCCGGATCTGCACCTAGTGATAGCCACTCTTCAAATTGATCTTGGATAACACAGTGGCTCCCGCCATCATATCAAGCATGTCATCTAAGTGCGGAATGGAAAATTTGTACTTCATTGTGATCTTATTGATAGCACGACTGTCCACACACATCCTCCAAGTACCATCCTTTTTAGGGGAAAGCAATACAGGGACGACACAAGGACTCATGCTCTCTCTCAGTGAACCTCTACCCAATAACTCATCGACTTGGCGCTGAAGCTCGGCATGATCTGCGGGGCACGTCCTGGTAGGTATGAAACTACAATGGCACTATACATTGCAGTCGGATCGGGATGGAAGTGGAGTCCACCGAAAACACGCGATAAGGGGAGGGATGGTCCACGGAGGTCAACCCTAAGCATGTCACATTACCTGTGGAGATAGCGTTAATACAGCTACCGCTATCAATGATCACCTTGCAAGCTTTCCCGCCCAGCCTACAAAAGGTGTGAAAAATGGTGGTGCGACGCCAGTCATCACTTACATGTGGCTGGGTGAAGATACATCTAAGAATGCCCAACTGAACATCATCCTGGCTCTGCGTGCCCTGGACATATAACTGCTCACCCTCAATCAACTCATCGAAAAACTCCTCCGCGAGCTCTTGGTCAGCCTCACAACTGACGGGTATGATCCCTAGTGCAGGCTCACTGGTCAAAGGATCCCCGATAACCAAAGAAGATTGGGTAGGATAACTAACAGTATAATGACCAACTCCCTCGCACCTGTAACACTCATGATGGGACCCAGTGCCCTGAGGTGCTCCACCAATCATCAGCCCCTTTCCCTTGTCATCACGACTAGCTGGGGGTGGTGGAAGCTGGGGTCAGGCAGGAATGGTGGGCTGCTGGGGCTGTGAGGCCGGAGCCTGGGGGCGAGGGGGTTGGTCCCTCGGAAGGGGAGGACGAGGCCGAGGAGTAGTGGGGTCTTGGCGAACGGGCTCCTACGGATGAGCCATGGGTCCCCGAGGATAACGTCCAGGGGTGGCATGAGGATCCGACCCACGATGATATGTGGGTCCTGGGTGCTAAACTGAAGCAAACTCAGACTCAAACTGCTCTAGCTCGCGGGCAGCCTGATAAGCCTCCACCAGGGTCATCACATGGTGGCAAAATAACACATACTGATAAGGCAACCGCAGACCCCGACAGAAGTGAGAGATAGTCATGACACTCCCCTCCGTGACCCCGCATCGCAAGAAGTACTCATCGAAATCAGTGATGTACTCTACTACCGTCTGCTCCCCTTGTCTGAGACTCTGCCACTAATCAATAAGCCATTGTCGGTAGGTGGCAGGAAGGTATTTCTACCTAAGCTTTGCCTTCATATAATCCCATGTCTCAATCTGGGGCTGATGTCGCTACATCAGCAGGCTCTCAACGTTCATCCAATATGTTTGTGCCTGGCCAAGTAGCTTCATCTTGGCAAATCAGACTCTTCGGTGGTCCATCATCTCGAACCACTCGATGTAGCGATCCATGCCAGCCTCCCAATCAAGATAAACCTTGGGCTCCAAAGGCCCATCAAAGGTGGGAGGGTCCACTCGCACGGACCTAAGGATGTGCTCATGCTCATCGTCCGTATTTGGCTGGTTGCCACGCCGGGTGCAGCCATACCCCTCCAACTCATTATCAGACCCTAAATCCACAAACTCCTGAACACGCGGTCTCCGATCGTCAGGGGCCAAGTGGACCTTGGGCCTGCCCGGGGGCATCCTTTTGCTGAGCTCTACCCGGATTGGGCTGTCCAACCAGATCTTGGATGGTCCGGTCAGAAGCCACCATCCGATCCTCCATGGCCCTCATCAGGCCCTCCATGAGTGTAGCATGATCTCTAAAGCTCGTATCGGACTGATCTATCCGATCTAAGAGAGCCTGCATCATATCCTAGAGGGAAAAGTCATTAGGGGCAGCATGCCTAGGGTCAGCCATCAGGACCGGGCGTTGGTAATCGGTACCACACCGAGTGGGCATGCAAGACTCTAAGGGACAAGGGGGGGGCTAAAACTCTAAGGGACTAGACACGACTCTAAATGGGGATGCAAAGGGTTGAATGCGGACTTAAATGCACCCTGAACAAGCCTAATGACTCTAATGCACCCTAGACCACCTAAGGCTCTAATACCAAAATTGATGCGGGACGTTATGCAAGCTAAGACTCTGCGCGATGTCGAGACTAAGTGACAACTATGACCAGCAACAACAATAGATCGAATGGCATTGACTCAACACCTAAGATTCCCAAGAGGGGAGCTATGCCAAAGAAACAAGCAACCACAAGCTCGCAAGCGCCACAAAGAAGGAAGTGCGCTGATCCGCATGGTTGAGAAATCGGCAGTGTCTAGGGTAGTCAACTCCACACTCATTGCTCGGATGAGTCACGGGACGACCTCCCTCTATCACCATGGCAGTGAAATAAAATATGTGAGCTAAGAATCTAATGAACTTACAAGCAGCGGCATCCAGAGACCATACTAAATAAGCAAGCTAATCGAGAAGGTAGTGGACGCATACCTCCACGCTCGGGGCGTGGGGAAGAATCCCGGCCAAGTCACACGATCACCCGGTACATGAGCTAAAAGAATACAACCAAACACAGCCCACTCCTTGCAGGGAGGTAAAAGGCACACAGCGAATCCGGAGATGTGTGACGTGGGTTGACGGGCCACGGGTCGGTGAAGCTCGTCACCCACGAGGTGATGCAAGCCGAAGTGGACTGAACCGCGCTCACAGGTGGATCTGGATCCAACTACGGGGATGGCGTGTCGCTGAGGCCGAGGCTGGTACCCGGGTGACGGACGATGAACCACGAGGGATGACGACTGCTCCAGGCGAGGACGACAGCCGGGGAAGCCGGCGTGGGTCCTCGTAACCTCCGCGAACCGGCGGTCTAAAATTTGGCCAGCCTGCGCGGGTGCAGGCAACCAGCGCAAAGATGGCTCTGGAAGGCGGGTCTCTAGGCGTCCTCGGGTCACGAAAATTAACGTGGACGTGGGCAGCGATGTCCCTGCAATGCTCGAGGAAGGAGGGCCGCAACGGAGCGCCGAGGAAGCCGTGATGACGCCGAAGGTGGACCCCTGTGTGGTCTGCCCGGTCTGCTGGCAGCAGGTGAGCAGCAAGAAAAGAGGCCTGGGACGCGGCCTTCGAGTTGCCCGTTGAACACGAAAATGGGCGTGGCTACTGGTGGGGACGCCCCTTAGACGCCAATGAAAGGTGGGCAGCAGTCGTGCGCCGTGGGAGTCGGGGTGACTCCAGAAGCTGACCCCTATGCGTTCTGGCCAATCTGTTGGCAGCGGGACAGAGGGTGGAAGATGGGGGTGGTACCGGGGCTTCCGGGCGACTTTTGGGGCGGGGTTTTCTCTGGGGGTTAGGGGTTTTGTCAAAAATTCTATCTTGATCAACCATTTTCTGACCTGGTTTATTTTTCCTTGATATGTTTTCGCTGATAAATTGGCTTCTTGCTCTTCTTCTTTTACATCCTGTGCCATGGTGACATGGGAAAATGTTCACTCCTTGGATCGAGGGCACGAGCAGGTTGCTATGGTCACAGAATCTTTGAACTAGGAGACTGATACGGTGGACACCAGCCGCCTCCTCATCATTAGGGGTGATTCCTTCAAGTACGACCACAGAGATGCCATCAGGAGGGATCATCCTAAAGACAAGCATCTGATGGCCTTCCTTCGACGGTTAAACATTCAAGGGAAGAGGGATTTGTTCCTCATCCGCAAGGCTGAGCAGGCATTACTCGTTGAAAGAGATAGCCTGACTGATTTTATTGTGTGGCAGAGGGCCATCTATCTCCCCGAAGAAATCAGGAAGTGGAGCGTTGTGCTTGGACTGCAAGACCTGGCTCCAGAGGATGGGCTATTGACTAGAGCCCCTGAATTCACGCCCGCTCAATGGAACGAGACTGCAGGTCGTGTTGACCCAGAGAAGCCAATCTTCAATTTGTTTCTTGCCCCATTGAAGTGGGGATACAGAGAAGAATCCTTCTTGCTGGACTGCCTGGCGGTCCGCTTCAAACATCATATTTCTATGGGATGGTTTGGTGAGCTGAAGGCCACCGACGCCCACACATTCAGACCTGGAGCTGTAGAGTTCATAGGCTATGTGCTACAGAATTATGCTCCAATCTTGGTCAAGGCTGGCATATATCATAGTGTGTATGCCTCAAGGTA
This sequence comes from Amorphophallus titanum, assembly GCA_024336825.1. Lineage (NCBI taxonomy): Eukaryota > Viridiplantae > Streptophyta > Magnoliopsida > Alismatales > Araceae > Amorphophallus > Amorphophallus titanum. Next base: position 1,492,016 of record JANBPO010001371.1, on the reverse strand, counting down.
TCGCTACCCTATCTCCAGAGGTCTATGCTGCGGTATGATCGAAGTATTCTATCCCGAGTACAACACTTTCTATACCTTGGAGGGAGAAACTTCCTTAGATCTTTGGAGCCTTTCACAGCTCAGCAGCCTGGCAATCGACAGAGAGCCGTACGAGGAAGTCTGCTAGTCAGACTGGCTAAAAGATCAGACAGACGGCGAAGGCTGGTATTTGACAAGCGTTGCTTATCGCTACCTGATGAAGGCGTACCGTACACTTTGCTGCTCATCATACGATACGAGGGAGGCATGCAAGCCTGGAGAGAAGAGGCGGGTGCGGATGGGCACTTGGCTCCAACATTTCTTCAGTGGAGAGCAAAATTATGAAGACTTTCCCACCGTAGAACCGACTGCCTTGAGGCGGAAGAAAAGGGTCCGATAGTAGGCCGCTTTCCCATCCACTTTGAAAGGCGGGCAACAAGGAGGCCTGAACCCTACCGGTGTTGATGCAGTCATGCATTGTGCTACATATGTGACTTATTGGATTTGTTCTTTTGCTCTCTCGCAAGGCGACGAGAGCATGATCAGGGCAGAAGCGATCTACCCTGCTTGTCTGATGGCTTGGGGTACGAAGCTGTCTCTTTGCCCAGTGGCTTTATGCCTGATTTATAAAATGCTGGGAGACTTGTACAGGACCCATCTTCCTAGGAATTTATGGACGGTTGGTCCGTTACATTTCTTCAATGCTTGGGTCTACACCCTATTTTCGGAGGCTACTCCTCAGGGGCTACAATCAGATCGCCCTGTTCCAAGGATGATAGAATTTGCAAGTGCTGAACTGGCTTCAACAATGGAGCAACTCTTCGCCATTCGAGGCAATCTGACCAAGGTCCCCATAGACTTGCTCGGAGTTCTGTACTTTTGGAGCCTGGCGGCTCACTCCAGCCCGCTCGCGAACAGGATGCAGAAGTGTAGTCCGTTCGAGACAGAATAGTATGTGCATCCAATCTCTGGTGCCAAGTGCACGAGGCCGATCTTGGAGTCGGAGCTAGTTGATTGGGCGCTAGCTATTAGACCAAGCGTCCTCATCTTTTGGAAGAGTGGCATCCTGTGGCTGGAGCCATACTATCCATTCCGATTCAGTTAGAATTTTGGCTACGATCAGCATATCCACTCCTCTTCCTCATAATTCGCACTATCGAATAGGCACAGAGCTGGCCAGGTGGCCAATGATGAGGCTCGCGCATGGTGGGATTTCTTTCATCGCCGCGAGGAGGCATCGTTCAGGGTACCAGCCCTGGCTCGTTTCCCCCGCGTCACTCCTTAGTATGTCAAGTGGTGGAACACGCGGACAGGGTTTTATAGAAACTTTCGCTGAGACTGCTGGTCCCTCTTTGATCCGATCTAAGGTAGGTATTCTCTCAGGCTAAACCCAAATTGATGCATGAAATAGATGCAGATGCTTGTCTACTTTGATTTTATTTTTCTTAATTTTTATTGTGTACTAAGCATGCTAGATGAGTTTTATTAAAGAGGTATCATCGTGGTCACTGGAACGGGCTCAGGTTTGGAACGCGGTCATTCTAGGGACCGCGTTCTGATCGCGATCGCCTAACAAACTACATTCAGATAGAGCTTTCCTGCCTATCTAGATTTCAAAAAAAATGGCAGGTTGCTATCATTGGTGGATCGTGACCTGAAGGTCACGGTCCCCAAGAGGACCGCATCCTAATCCCGTCTGATCTAAAAAAAATCAAACTATGGTCCCCCAGATGACAGCAACCTGATGAACATGATCCCCCAGGGGACCGCATTCAGACTGTAGTGTCGATTCATCCAGTTTCAAATAAATAAAAAGAGTGAATCATTGTTACATTGTTTCCAGATGCCTTTGTGAATAGAACAGGCCATGGGGATGTCCATACAACTAGACATGGGTTTTTAATTGAGATCCTTATAAGTGTTAGAAGTTCCGCCTTGGTTCACAGTGACCTTCTTGACCGTGTTCTGGATGCGCGATCTCCATGACAACTGAGTTATTTTTAGGTTCTAAGTAAATGTTGACATCTAAAATGTTACCATATGGTAAATATGTGCCCGAAGGAGCTGACTGAAAGTTAGCGATGGGTCCGCTCAGACCGCTGAGTCCTGAGGTCACTTCATAAGAAGTACAGGAGACCCCACATTTCATTATCTCGGAATAAAATGCACTAAGGCCGTATGACGATCAGAGCCAATGAGCCAGCATCGAAGCAATCTTGCTGGATATACCTCCATACCCCATCCGATCAGGATGAGAATGTACCAGGTGATTCCCCACCTGATAAAGAAACCCTCCCGAGATGAAGAAATGTCCCTGGTTCCTCAGAATAGGGAGCTGAAGGTCAAGTCAGTGAAAAACTCAGGTGAGCCGATCAGGATGCCCGGAATGTCGAAGTGGTCCATAAGTGATCGAAAAGCTACCTCGTGAGGGTGAAGATCTCCGAAGTGGTTGCCCACTTACTGAAGATGCTTCATACAGGTGTAAAGTAGGCCCAAAATCACGATATGTAGTGCCGAAGGTGATATTAATGGAAAACCTGAGAAGTCTGCTCCATACACGCGAAACATCGGAATGGTCCTTAGGTGGCCACAAAGATGTCCAATCATGGCAGAAATGCTTCGAGGGATGGCCCTGCTCATGAAGACACTCCACGTGTCAACAAAGTGGAGTTGGTGGCACAAATCGACGTGCCGAATGCTAATCAGGGGAAAAACTAGGTTACCCGATTCGAGTACACACGGCACTGGCAAGGGTCCATAAGTGGCCTAAAAGATGCCCAGCAAAGGCGAAAATACTTTGAGTGGTGACTCGCTCGATGAAGAAACCACACGCGATCTCAAGGAAGGCTTGGCAGCACAAAAATAATGCCGAAGGCTGAATCAAGACGAAACTTGGGAAAATTGGTACGGGTTATGCACATGTTGGAAACCACCAGAAATCTCAAATTAGGGCTTCGAGGCATATTCTGGGGCCACTACATCAACTCCAAGACTGCTATGGATGACAAGCTTTCTCTAGGGTCAACTCCGAGGCAAAAATTTAAAATTACAGAGCATGCCCTCCATTGAGTTGGTGGCACCCGACGTGTCGATTCGATGGTGCTTATGCGCTGGTTCGGTGGCAGGCTTTGCGAGATGATCCAATGGCGTTGCTTAAGCCGGTAGTGCCTTGAGTCGATGGGGGCGCTCAACGTGTGAATTGGTGGCACCCGTTCACTACGTAAAAGTGGCGACTCGGTGGCGGGATCATCCCATCGTCCCACCGATCCCTTGTTCCCCAATTTCTCCTATAAATAAGGTGCTTGGCCTTCGGAGAAGAAGGAGCATGAAGAGAACGGAGAGTGAAAGAATACACAGAGGGGCAAGAAGAGAAGAAAAGTGGAGAGAAGTTGATTGAGAGGGATAGAAATCGAAGAGGACACACGGAGAGAAGAGAGCAAGTGCAGAAAAGAAATAAAGAAGGAAAAGAGGGAGAGGAGCAGAGAGAGTAGAGCTAAGGAGGGAGGTGGGTCTCGTCTTTCCTCGAAATTTAAGGAACTAGTAAGAAAAAGCAGGAAAGAACAAACCCAAAACATTAATACACAACAACACGAATCTCGAAAAATACAGTTCAGAGGAACACTGTCAGATCATAATCATAAGCACACGCTCTGGATCTCAAGGCAAATCGATCCGCAGAACGAGCATGGCACACTAGTGAAGATAAGTCTGACACCTCTGAAACAGGGCAACATCGCTTACATCTCACAGGAAAGGAGACACGACTCATGCCACGAAAACAACTACCGATAAAACAAACGGCACACACAACAAGCATCAGCTTAAACAAGGAAGCATAGTCCTCTCAGCTGATAGCTCGACATCATTGGCTCCCGTGCTAAGAATAGGAAGAAAATCTCGGCACACCGGACGTCAACGACAGCACCGGACCCCAAGCACAATCAAGTCAGTCCTCACTCAGACACTACATCTAATTCGAGTCGCATGCTAACTCTACTATAACAGAAGAGTACAGTAAAAATCAACTGACAAGACCTCGGTCCACACAGTGCCAAGACAGATGCACAGGAAAACAATGACCAAACGACAACAATAGCAACAACAGCACTTGCAGAATCCCGGTTCTATACTGACCACAAAATCACAGGACACAACTGCAAGCTGGGTCACATCAAGGTACAATAACAGCTAAACACACGGCTACATCATACGAGCCATGCTACGAGCAGCTCACCAAGAAAGACCCACGACACAAGGACAACAATCTTGGGAAACACATCTCAAGGACCACAATTACGCCCCGAGAACATAATACCCAAGAGAAAGTTACAAAAGAGCAGAGGGTACTCAATCAACAATTAAGCTGACACATTCCCCAACTCTCTCAAATGCCGATACCAGCACCAGAATGCCTCCAACAACGATGGCACGACAACAACAACATCAAGGCACAGGAAGCCAAGATGAAGTTACATCGAGGAAAATAATTCTCTCAACCGGCTAGAATCTTCCAACTTCACGATCCTGAACCCGTGGGTTACTAGCCCACACACTTCCGTTGAGCACTCAAATAATGCACACAGGCATCAAAAATATCTCAGTATTCGCATCTCAGTACACACTCGGTGCCATCGCAATTCATGAAACTGTAATATACCACGCCATGAGTACTGATCCTGCTAACAATCGATCACAAGTCGCCTAAGTGCAAACCGAGAAGAGTACTAGCTTCATCATAAAGCACAAAGAAAGGCTAATCTCAGCTTACCCTTACGTCCTGAAAATAATTACTGAACCTTCATAACACATCAGCTGCCAGACACGGCAGGACGAACACGGTGCACAACGGCTCTTAACACACAATTGGGTCCAAAGCCAAGCAACCGTAGAGCAAAGAAGCGAATTAGGCTCAGAATTAACACGGTCCACACTTAAGCAGACACAGGACAAGAGCTTCACCAAGACAGTAGTTCCAAAGCTTACCTCGAAAAGACTTCGCCAAACAGGATGAGAAGAATCAACCTTACTAACAGTAGCTCACCAAGAAGGAAAATCCTAGGTTCGCCTGGGCATCTTCTTAATCAAGACATCTAATTGAGCACTTCAACACCACCTCAACACCTCAGGGGAAACAAACTCAAGCTGGGACGACCAAAACAACATAAGAATGTGCATGGCCATCATACCAACGATAAAAGTCCTCAGCCACCTAAACAAACCATGGAAAAATCTCAGACGATGCACTGCAGATCCACACCTGCCAGTGAACACTGCCAAGTACAGCATAACTAAGACAAACACCATGACGAAAAAGAGCATCCCATCACACCCTGACGAGAGCAAAACCATCTCGCACAGTGCTGACACAGCACGCACAAGACCACACGCGGAAACAAAGTGATAAACAACCGCAAAACCGACGCCAGCTGCTGACTGTACTGGACCTTAAGGACTCTGAGTACTGTAATATCTTGAATTTCCATGTACTTTCACACAACAGAGCTTTGATACCACCTGTGATGACTCGGACTCCGAATACCAAATATACCCGATAGGATTACCGAGTAGACCCGATATCACTTGGAACCCGTGAAGCCTCCCAAGAGTTGTAAAGCTCCAAAGGGATAAAAGGATTGTTGTGTAGTACATTGAAGGTGCAGATATAACAGTAAGTAATTAAATTTCATTAATGTCTATCAAAGACTGGCAAGATATGCAGCTGAAATTTACTGAAAGATTCCACGCCACTGAGGCAGAGGTAATTGTGGCCGAGCTATTAGCGATCAAGCAAAAAGATGATGAGCCTACTGCAGAATATATCAAGAGATGGAGGGATCTCAGCATGAAGTGCCGGCGCCCTCCGCATCTAGAGGATGCAATACAAATATGTAAACAAAATCTGAAAAAAGAGATCTTAGAAAAGATGATTGGAATAGAAATCTGGTCTTTTAACTGACTAATTGATGTTGCCATAGAAGTGGAAGACTTCTTCGAGAGATATCCCTCACTGTCTACCGACTCAAGTCATCAAGCCAGGCAGGTTAATAAACAGTCGATGCCTAAAGCAGTCAATGTTGTTGGCATTAAGGCGAAGAGGCACAAATGGGTGCACAATTCCCTTCTCAAGGAACCTATCGAATGTCAAGAAAGACATCCCCGACAGAATAAAGAAAAGAAGCGCTATGCCTTCCCTAGGGACAAGACTCGAGCGCTCTTCGAGTGGGATGTCAAATATAACAAGATCACTCTTCTGAAGCCAAAGAGGCCCTATGACATCAGGAGAAGAGATGACCCTTGCTTCTGCCCTTATTATCAAATCCTCGGACATCCTATTGAGGATTACCAGATATTCAAGGACATCACCCAAGACTTAATTAAAAGAGGGGAATTACAGATGGGAGAGCACCAGGTCGATCCTCCAGGCCCTCATGAAAGGCCCAATCTGGGGGTATCGATCAATATGATATCCATATATCAACAACTACCCGAAGAAGTGCCAGAGACTTGCAACCGTCGCACCGATGGAGACAATGTTCCCATGCTTGAAGAAAAACAAAGAAATTGGCAAGCAACGCCAACAAGAAGTAGAACGAAATCGGCACCTCGCCTGACTTCAGAGGTCCAGATGCATGGAGCTATGGCCTGACCCACTCCACCCCCTATAGCTACTATCTGCCTTCAAACAATCCCTCCAGTGCCTATCAGGAGGCCAATTGATAACAAAAAGTAACAAGCCCCGACGCGGGTGCGTGAAGAAATCAGCTCAGCCATGGAGTGACTACAAACTGTTACAGACAGGCTATACGAGCATGAGCAGCTCAAGAGTTAGCCTGTGTAGTAAGCCCCTCAAAGACTCAATGAGTACCACTGGCTAGCAAAAAGAGCTAAAGAAAAGGCAATGGTGTTCAATGCACCGAGCAACCCACTATGGGGACAGATGCCAGCCATATGGGAGAAGGAAAAAAGAATACAAAGGCTAAAATGAAATATGTTACTCTTTCCTGCAACATGCTGTCAGCACTGTCCAGTGTGGCTTAAGCTGTCGATGAGGAAGATGAAGAAATTTACTTTATACCAAAGGGAGCAAATCAACCTAAAGCTTCTGCCTCCCACCATGTTACCATGTCTGGGAGAATATCAAGACACCCGCCAGCCAAGTGGGCACAATACCACGTTCCTCCTCGGCTCGGAGGAATAAAACCTAGGGAGTTCATCTCAAAGAAACTGGGTGCATCCGATAACAGTGATGGGATGCCACTCACCCCAGTCAAACCGGAGGTGAAAGACAGCATTCCCGACCCCTCCTGCCAAGACCAAGCCATGGTTGCACTACTATACCAGAAGCGGTAGGAGATCGAAATGCTACAAAGGCAGCTTAATGAAATGAATCTAAGTCCACCTACGCCGCAATCGGCAGGACATCTACATGAGGCGAGACAAGCTAGTGCTAGCTCGCTTGAAGCCTCAACACGGTCGACCATGCTCCGAATAATGCCTAAACACACAGGGGGCATTCCCCCTCAGCCACTCCAATATCCAGTCCCCTGGACATGTCAAGGGGCAATCAAAGCATCATAGTGGCGTCGATGAGGCCGCATATATAACCAACTGCCCTATACTCGAACTCAGTAGGTCTGGCAATAATGGACAACCCAAGGGCGGACCAAACAATGGACATGAAGATGGCTGAAGAAGAAGTCACTGAGGCTGAATTACAAACAGCCAAACAAATAGATAATGAGTTTGCCATGGACTACATAAGAAGATGGAGGAATCTTCGTGAAAGGTGTCAGCATCCACCTGGCTATGGGGACTCTATTCAAATTTGCAAAGAGAATTTAAGAATGGAAATTCTACGATAGGCCTAATAAGAATTCTATTTTAACACAATTAAAGTCCTCTCTAGAATCCTAAAGAGGGGGGGTGAGGGGATAAGAAGATAAAGGGGAGGGGATAAGGGCCCCTTTCCTAAATGGTGTAGGAAGGGAGGGCGCCCTTCTCCCAAGCCCAAGTGGGCCTAGGAGAGAGAGGGGGTGTGGCCCCTAAGGTGGGCCCTCATGGGGGGGCGGCCAACCAATTACTTCTTGGGCCTGAGTAAAGGTGGCCCATTAACCCTTGTCAAGCTACTAAAACACAAATATGTTCCCAATGCAATCCAATTGGCCTCAAAATGGCCTACAAAAATCTAAAAAGAAGGGAAATAAAACTCCAAGCTTCAGACTAGATCTCCAAGACATCTCCAAGCCACAAGGAAGCCTGTAAGTCCCGAGTAGTGTTACATGTCCTGTAGTGACGCTCTATCGCATCATGTCGATCTTTAGCTCGGGTCTCCTCACCACCTAAGTTCGACAAGTTCAACGGGAAGGGATCCCCGAAGGAACATGTCACATACTACATGTCCATCATGGCCGACCTAGACACGGATGAGTCGTATCAATTGAAATTTTTTGGGTCCTCACTGATGGGACATGCATTTGAATGGTACTCCAGCCTTCCAGCCAGGTCTATCAGTGACTGGTCGGACATGCAGAAGAAATTCAAAGAAAGATTTCATGTCACTGAGAGGGAGGTCATGGTCGCTAAACTTTACTCCACAAGGTAACAGGCGGATGAAACTGCCCTTGAATATTTCAAGAGGTGGAGGAATCTTGGAATGAGATGAAAGCAGCCCCCACATCACGAGGACACTGTACAGATCTGTAAGTAAAACCTCAGGAGTGAGGTGCTAAAGAAGATAATTGGCTTGGAGATTCGGTCGTTTTACCGCCTGAATAACATGGTGGCCGAGATTGAAGCCTTTCTGGCAAGGCCTGCCCCTACATCAACCATTACCACCACGCAGAAGGCAAAAGCTGTAGATTGGTGCCTAGTGCCAAAGGAGGCAAACACCTTTGACATCAAGGCGTTTGAACAACAAAGAGATAAGGGCAAGAAGGCAGTTGCACCTCAGCCTGACAGAATAGAAGAGAAGAAGGAGGGTCCCTTACTCAGGGACAAAATGTACAAGGCCTACACCTTCCCAAAGGAGAAGACCAAAGTTCTGTTTGACTGGGTCACCAAATACAACAAGGTCACCTTGCTTGAGCCGAAAAGGCCGGAAGACCTAAAAAGAAGAGACAGTCCTAGATTCTACCCTTACCATCGGATGCTGGGACACCTGATTGAAGACTGCTATGTGTTCAAGGATGTCATTGAAGACATGATCAAGAAAGAAGAAATAGAATTAGGGGAGTACAAGGTTGACCCTCCACAACCTCATGAAGCGCCTCTGAGGAGAGCTGCGACCAATATGGTCTCTTTATATCAGGCATTGCCCGAGGAAATAGCAGAAGCCAGCACTCAGCGCACTTATGAAGCCTACTTTCTGGCGCCAATGAAAGAGCAATGGGGATGGCAGCAAGTCCCTACAAAAACTAAGAAGAAAGTCACACCTCGCCTGAAGGCGGGGGCACATGTGCGTGGCGTTACACCATCTCCCATTCTTCCAATGACAACACCAGCGTGGAGCAGCACTGCTGTGGTCATTAGAATACCTACACACAATCGAAGAAGATAGACCCCATTGTCGATTGTTAAAGAAATTAGCCCAGAAGCCCGACGACTGTAGGACTACATAAACGGACTAGATGAATATGAATAGCCCAAATTGGAGCCCTTGCTGATGCGAGACCATGTCCCGTGGCAAGAACTAGAGCAGCTCTCGCTGAAACAAGAAGCAGAGGCTGGTGAGATGCCAGAAAAAGATGAGAGCTTGTTCTGGGGGCAAGCGCCAGTCGGAGGCAAGAAGAAAAAATAAAAGAAGAAAAGAAAGGCTGGCAAGCTCAAGACGGAGATGGTGCTCTCCTGCAATACCCTCTCCGCTCTCTTCAATCTGCCCAGTGAGAAAGATGAAGAGGAAATATGCTTCACACCCTGTCATGTCCCGAACCGATAGCAGCGGAACATGTCGTTTGCTCGGAACGTGATAGTTAAACAGTCGTGAATAATCAAGAGCAATCACATAAGACCAAATAATTTAGAGCAATAATCAAATTTTCATGTTGAAGATGAAATGACAAATGGATATAAATGCCCAAAGGCCTCAAACACCAATGCACAATCAAGATTCTCGACGGGAGCAACAATTGCCGTATCCTGTCATTGTTAGTTGACAGGCTATTCCCCCTCACGGCATCTATGCTGAGGCAGGGGCTGAGCCACTTCGAGCCCCACCCAATGTCCAATCCTCTCGGACCCTGGGTGCTGAAGAGGCCATTGCCCAACGCCGTATGATAGAGAAGATAATTGAAGATAAGTTCGCCCAGCGTGGCGAGGGTATCGCCACTGTTGACTTATACAGTGTGCCCTATCTTATTCATCACCAATTCAAGAAACTTCCGCTCGACTACCCGAAGGCGTCGAAATTGCAGAAGTTTAATGGGCAGGGATCGCCGCACGAGCACCTGGCCTACTATGTCATAGCCATGGGCGACCTGGCCCTTGAGGAGTCTTACCTCCTCTGATACTTCGCGATCTGTCTCACCAGAAGTGCCTTTCAATGGTACTCGAGGTTGAAGCCCAACTCCGTCGCTGACTGGGCCGATCTACAAAAGAAATTCATCGATCGATTCTAGTTGGTTGAAAGGAAAGTATCCCTTGCCGAGCTTTGCTCGTTTAAGCAGAAGAGGGGAGAAACGGCGTTGGACTTCATCAAACGCTGGAGGGATCTCAGCATGCGATGCAACAATCCCCCGGCACAAGAAGATGCCATAACAATATGTCGTAGAGGCTTGGCCCTAGAGGTTAGTGAGAGACTCCTGGGTGCAAGTATCAAAGGGTTTGACCAGTTGAATTCAGTAGTCGCGGAGATTGAAATGTTCTTCGCTGACAACCCTATATTTATGCATGCTAAGGCCAAGACGCCCAAAGAGCGTACCTCTACCGGGAAAGAGACAAATGCCATGGACTTCTCCCCAACAACGGGAGCTGGCGAAGGAACGCCATCAGGAGACTTTGGCAAGAAACCTGAGGGGAAGGCATCGATGGCAAGGTTGGCCGAACGCATGACGACCTCTTACTCCTTTAAGAAGGAACATATCAAGAGGCTCTTCGACCTCTGTATGAGGAACAAGCTGATATCCTTGCCTGAGTCGAAGAAGCCGGAGGAAGTCAACAAAGTAGAGGATCCCAATTACTGTGTGTATCATCGTTTGTTGGGACACAGTTGAAAATTGTTATGTCTTCAAAAATGACTTGGAGAAAGTGATCCAAAATAAACTCATTACCATGAAGGGATCTCTGGTTGACCCTCCCCAACCTCATCCTTGGGAAAAAGCCACTCGCGCGGTCAATGTTATCCACCATTATCATCCATCTGATGAGGGCTATCAGGCAGTGGCCTTTACATTCCCTGATTAGGGGGCAGAGAAAGTGGGCTCCAGTGGAACCAAACCGGTATTGTGGTATCCCGGTTGGAGGCCATCACATCAATGTTCTTTTCCAAAGGAGAATACCAGGAGCATATTCAATATTCTCCTTGAAGTGGGCCGGATCATGACACATGACCCGTCGCCAACCTATACGGAGGAAGACAAAGCACACCCCAGATATTGTGAGTATCATGCTATGATATCTCACCCTACTGAGAAATGCGAAGAGATTCAAGACTGCATTGAAACCCTTATCCAAGGGGGGGAGATCGATCCCCAGGGAGACAGTATGGTAATGAAAAGACTTAGAGAAGTAACTACACGGATGCTGGACCAAGGCGGCCCCTCAAAATACTCGCACGAAGAATTTGAAGTGGCGAGGGGCAAAGGCCCCCGGACGGGTACAAGCAAGCCGCCCGCAAGGCCGGCACTATATTCTTTCAAAAGGGAGCACACTAAGAAGCTCTTTGCGCTCTGCATAAAGAATGGGATTAGATCCTTGCCAGAGCCCAAGAGACCTGCAGAAGTAAGGAAAGCACACGAGCCCGATTATTGTGACTATCACCGCATGCTGGGCCATATTCTCGAAGATTGCTATCCTTGCAAAAATAAGATACAGGAAGCGATCCAAAGTAGCATCATTGCAATGCAAGAACACTTGGTTGATCGTCCTCAACCCCATAACCCCACAGAACAAATTTTCTCGATGAATGTTATTCATCGGATCTCTGCAATCGGACAGTCAAGGGGAATTGCTGATCAACCTCCCGCGACGCCCCCTGTTGGACACAAAGCCATCGCTACATCTGCAAGTCCCACTCTTTCGTCTCTCACTCGCGACACCCGCGGGTGGGGGGCATTTGTTGTCACTGAAAAGATTTTTAATTTTTCTTAACCTCTACTTTTGTAGGTCATAAATACTGGCCGAGTGCCCCTGCACCCCAAAAATGAGGAGCTAAAAGCTCAATCAGCAGAAAACCCGAGTGATCCGATCAAGACACGCGAAATGTTGAAGTGGTCTGTAAGTGGCCGAAGAATTATCCCATGGGGGTGAGAACATCTGGAGTGACTGCCCAGTCAATGAAGACACTTCCTACAGGCGTAAAGCAGGCCTGAGGGCATAATTTGCGGTGCCAAAGGCAATGACAGTGGAAGACCCAAGAAATCTGATTATCACATGTGAAATGTCAGAACGTTCCGTAAATGGCCAAGGAGTTGTCCGATCAGGGCAAAAATGCATCGACGAATAGTTGTAGCAACCCTGGTAAAATGAAAGATTAGAAATCTTAAATAGATTAAAAAGAACAATTAACCAGGACCAGACCATATAACCAACACACACACATAAGGGGCCTTGCACTTAAACCAAACAAGCCAAAGTAAAAGGGCGCCCTACACCAGGGCGCTATTTCATGAAATAGAGACCCTTTATGAGGGCGCCACTCTCCAAGGCTGTAGTAGCTGTCGTGAACAAGGGGTAGCAGTGAAGGGCGCCCCTTTAGCAAGCGCCATTTCATGAAGGGCGCCCCTCCTCAGGGCGCTACTTCCCTAGGGGGAAAATTTGGTAAGCCGATTATTGTGTTTTGTTCGAATTGGGAAGCTGGATGATATCCAGGAAGGGCTTGATCTGGAAGGATTAACACATGGGAAGGTCTAGATGCCATAGGATTCTTCCATGGGAATATTACTCCCAATCAAACTCTAACCACGAAGGCCCTTTCTCCCTATATATATACCCCTCCGTAAACCTTCAGAGGTTACTGACTCTGAATTCTCTTCATCAACGTCAACCTGTTGCTACACTTCTTCCTCTATGCTACTGCTTCGTCTGGGATTTACTTGGAGAAGATGTTCTGGTTTTTCTTTTTCTGGGTTCTCCTGTGAGGAGAAATTCTCCAGCTGATACTCTGTTTCTCCTACTTCACCGATGGCCGTTGAAGCAATAGGAACAGTTCTTTCTGTTCATCGGAGGAAGTGGATAGCTTCTTCCTCTACTGTGGAAGCTGCTTCCTCGACACCTAAGTCTTCTCTGTTATCCACCTTGTTGTCGTGAAGACTGCAGTCATCTTCTCCTAGCCCTGCCAGTTTGTAGTTTCTGCTATACATCCTCGTGAAGCTGTGTTACAAACAGAGTACCATTCTTCAATCTATTCTTCGAATTCGTCAGTCCAAATCACCTCAGATCAGGTAGGTGTTCTCAAGTACCAAGCCCAACTTAATAAATCACAAACATGTGCATGCATATAAGTCATCTAGCATGGATTCAATGAGTTTTCTATAAGGTTTACTGAGTTTTAGAAATAGGGTGCCCCAATAGAAGGGCGCTATTCACTTTAAACGACTGAATGCACAGTCATTCTTTTGTTCAGTTATTTAATAAATACCCATGTTCAAAATTTAATAACCCTGAACCATGGCATCTAATCTAATGCATGGGTATACTGCTAGATTTCTGTTATTTTTCTCTATCTGTCCATGTGTTCCTTTCTGTAAATTATTTTATTTGGAAAAGTGGCACTATTCATGACCAAAGAACACACGGCTGTTACCCAGCCATCATTTGACTAGGGCAACCCTCATTGGGGTGCTATTTCATGATTTCATGGCTTGACCCAGGGCGCCAATTCCCTGGGTACGGCCCTTCCAATTTTTGTTAAATAAATATGTGACATAGATGTAACGACTTGATGGAAAGACTATGTTCAATAAAGTAGTGGCACTGACATGGGCGCCAATTCCCTGATTACCATTTTTCCCGAACATTTTTTTGTAACCCATTCTAGTGGGTTATCTACTTGCACTATATTCCAGTCCGTGAGTATAGTCCGTGTTTTTCGGTGTTTTATCATTTTACCCACACTATTTCTCGGTAATAGATGAACCATCCATGGGATATTCCTTCCTTCGGACAGGTGATTTTATCATAGAGACCTTCGTAAGTCTACGCGAAGCCTTGGATTCTCTCAATGCCGTCGAGCAGGTTGTACCATTAAGACCCATGACACTTTTTGAATTGCCATGTCACTCTAAAGAAACATGGTAGACCGACCCACATGGTATGCTATTTTGATGCCGTGAGAATGTTTCTTCTGCTAGTGGAATGGGAAACCATACCATTACTATCACTTAAGGATTATGTGCCTCTATGTAGACACAAATTCTTTCTACCTTATCATGTACAAAGAACGAGCAACCATGTACATATGAGTGCTTATTCTTGATATCATGGCACCCATTAGGGAGTCAATTTCACCTAGTTTTTAACGAGTATCGTGGATATACCATTTGGATTGTAGTATGTCCTTACATGAAAATTCTATCCTTGAAATTCTATTCCACAAGATCTACCTTACATTCTTACAAGTTCATTCCGTTGGAATTCTATATTGGCTATAACTATAGTGGATGCCAAAAATACATGACCCAATGCCTGCACATATAGGGCCCGATCTGGTCCTGGGAGGAGCACCCGAAAGTACTTGTGCCTATGAGAGCTATTATTGATCGCGGTATGACATTACATCGAAGTACTCGTCGTTCTAGATAAATGACATTCCATAATCTTGTACTTGACTTGACTTGACATGACATGACTTGCGTGACCCGAAAAGGGTATTTACTTGCTTGCGTGATAACATGATAGCCAATTCTTGACATGACTTGATAAACATACATGCTTGTTCATCATGATATATATTGACATGAATTCTTGAAAGACTTGCTAGTTCACTCAATTACCTCTTGCTATACTCTCTCTCTAGTGTCATTTCACGCAAACATGCATAATTGTACTTTCATTCATATAACATGTATTTTACTTAAAGCCAGCTAGCACTTGAGATATAATTCCTACTGAGCGCTTGCTCACCTAGTGTTTTTTCCTATTTTTTAGGTAATTCTGATGATGAGACTCAATCGGATGGTGAAGATGCGTCATCTCGTGCTTGTCCTGAGCTGGAGATGCTAACCACGAAGTGATGAACTGCAAGAAAGGGAAACGGGTTAGAGGTGCCAAGGGATGAATCCCCAAGGTAAACCCTCCGATGCCTAAGTTAGTAGAGCCCTGGTGCAAGCGGTAGAAGGAAGGAGATGAGGGCACGAGATCCCTCTCCACCAAGTGGTGAAGTAGTTCTTGCTTAGGGAGTTTAGGCTTACTCTGGCCTTACCTTTCACCAGAGGGTTTCCTAGGTTTAAATAGTGCATTAGCTGCATGAGTCCTGT
Organism: Amorphophallus titanum; assembly: GCA_024336825.1. NCBI lineage: Eukaryota > Viridiplantae > Streptophyta > Magnoliopsida > Alismatales > Araceae > Amorphophallus > Amorphophallus titanum. Next base: position 1,476,369 of record JANBPO010001371.1, on the reverse strand, counting down.
GAGTGGAGGAGTTTCAGGAGGGGGTCACGTCCTCGACATGGGCTCTTTATAGCCTGAGGACTCTTTGTCTCCCTTATCCTTATAAACTCCTGGCTATTGAAGAACTCCCAACGGCTATAAACGTCCGTCGGTTGGCTCGAGCATGGGGTGCTAACTCTTACCCGAGCGATGGGGGTGCAGCTCGGAGAAGGGGTATGAGGCAGCAGTGGGTGACCTTCCCCATTCGGACTGACGCTCGGGCTTCCGAGCCTGCAGGCTGCCTAGGAAGTGCTTGGTCCCGAGTGACTTTATTAGGCTTATCTCATGGCAAGTGGGCCCGACAGGGCTATCACTTTAGGGAGCTGGGCCTTGTTCGGTCTGGCAGGACCTTGTTGGGCCGCTCGTACATGAGCTGTGAAAATCTCCCTCTCCACTTGTCCCCCTCCTACTCCCGAGCTAAATTAGGCTCGATCAAGTAGCTGTTTGGGCTGGACTTTTGTGGCTCATGTGGGTGGAGATCCAACTTTAATAGGGGCCACGTGAAGCGACTATCTTGGAAGTGTGCCTGTAATGATGATAATCTTGATAGATTATGGCCAGGAGGTCCCTCTTCTTGGAGATCGAAACGTCGCACCACCTCCCACTAGGGGTTATAAGCGTTGTGCGTTGTTTGCGTTCTATTCTCCCGTGGCTTAGGGTTTTGCTCTCTATCGCTTCTGCCTTTGAGGTTTTCTCATGCGCCGTGAGGGTTACTCGGAGGAGCAGAGAATTGCAGTAGCTTCGCGGAGCAGGCAGAGATTACTGCGACGGCGATTCGGTAGCTTCCTCTTCCTTTGGAGTCTATAGAATCATCTTCCTCTAACTCTCCTACTCATTCCATGGCGGACTACCGTCCGGATTCTGAGGAGCAGGGGATGGGCGGGCCTCGAGGACCTTGTTGGTGTTGCCGGCTCCGAATCACAGTGAGTTGGACGAGGCAGAGGTGAAGCAAGTGGAGTACCGATACAGTCTCCCTTAGAGGTACCATTTTTGAACTTCTGCCCCTCATGAGACGAGCCTGGACTCTCGCTCCGGGTACTTCTGTTCCTTTCTTCTGTCCTAGAAGAGTGGGTTTCGCCACCCCCTCCATCCCTTCGTCATTGAACTCCTTTGCTTCTTTCAGCTGGCTCCTGTCCAACTGGTTGCCAACTCTTATCTCTTCGTTTATTCTTTCCGCTTCCTCTGCCGCCAGTGCGGGATCGTTCCCTCACTGGATCTTTTTCATTACTTCTTTGAGTTAAAGGAGCACCCACAGGCGGGCAAGGGATTTTATTTTATCCAGGTGAGATGAAATAGGAGCTGCGTGTCTCTGTCCCAGAAGGACTCATCCGACAAGGGGAGGAAGACTCAACACTTCTTGGTGGGTACATCTTTAGTGGATGTGTCTTGGAATTTCCTAACCGTGCCCAGAAACAAACAAAAAGGGAGAAAAGGAAGAAATAAAAAGAAGAGGAAGAATTGACGGGAGAGGGTTGTACGGCCATACCCGCCAGGACCCATGCCGACTAACGATTACCATCGTGGGACTGATGCGATGGAGTGAACTACTCATCCCCCTCCTAAGGGGGTGAGCGCTCTCCTGCACACCTGCCTTGGTCTATCATATAAAAAGAGAGAAGAGAAAGAAAAAAAAGGGTTGGCAAGCATCGCCGACTAAGAGAACAAGAGCAAGGCCGGCATCCCGCCCGGCTCTAGGAGGGTCCAAGTCTGTGGTGTAATGCCCTGGTCCACTCCACCTTCCTGCTGCCCCTGCCCGATATAAGACAGCCCCTCGAGTGGCTGTTAGAAGAGCCAATATGCCGCAACTGTAGCTTAATGAACTCCTGCCCGCTATGGGGGATGCTTTATGGTAATGAGGCTAAGCACGGCCACCGCTCCTGAAGAGAGCATGCACCTATTCCCCCATGCGCCTATTCCGCCATGGAGAATACTCTCCGCCTTGGGGGTAGAATGGGCAGAGGGCATCCCGCCTTTCGAGCATCTGAAATGAAACGTACGCCCCGGTCCGGGGCAGAAAAAGTAGGAAACTTCACCCCAATCTGGGGGCACATGAGGCCAAGAAATACATCCCGCCATGGGGGCATAAGAAGTAACAGAGTTTCACCCCGATCTAGGGGCATAAAGAGCAAGAGAATATACTCCCGCTCAGGGGCATCTGAAGAAGAAGCATAGCCTGACCTAGGGGCACTTGAAGAAGAACCACACCCTATCACGAGGGGCATAGAAGCTATGAAGAATATGCCCCGGTTTAAGGGGCTTATGAAAAAAGGTCCGCCCCAGCTTAGGGGTACTTAAAGAAGAGACATACCCTGCCAGGGGGCATAGAAGCCGTGAAGAACACCCCCCACCTGGGGGCACGTTAAGAGAAGCACGCCCCAATCCAGAGGTGTTGATGAAAAGAAAAAAAAAGGAGGAAAGAAGAGACACGAGGCAGACATGGTCTTCGCACCCGCCTCTCACACAAAAGAAATGAAGAGAAGAAGAGAAAGAAGAGACACGAGGCAGACATGGTCTTCGCACCCGCCTCTCACACAAAAAAAATAAAGAGAAGAAGAGAAAGAAGAGACATGAGGCAGACGTGGTCTTCGCACCCGCCTCTCATACAAAAGAAATGAAGAGAAGAAGAGAAAGAAGAGACACAAGGCAGACGTGCTCTTTGCACCCGCCTCTCTACAGACGTGGTCTTCACACCCGCCTCTCACGCAAAAGAAATGAAGAGAAGAAAAGAAAGAAGAGACACGAGACAGACGTGGTCTTCGCACCCGCCTCTCACACAAAAGAAATGTAGAGAAGAAGAGAAAGAAGAGACACGAGGCAGACGTGGTCTTTGCACCCGCCTCTCCACAGACGTGGTCTTTGCACCTGCCTCTCCACAAAAGAGAAGAGAAGAAAAGAAAGAAGGGTCACGAGGTAGACGTGATCTTCGCGCCGGCCTCTCCATAAAAGAGAAGGGAAGAAGAGAAAGAGGATGTTCAGCTAGTCGGGGATTCAAGCTGACAGATGTCAGATGTTCAGCCATCAGGGCTTTAATCTGGCCGATGTTCAGCCATCAGGACTTTAATCTGGCCGATGTTCAGCCATCGGGACTTTAATCCGGCAGATGTTCAGCCATCGGGACTTTAATCCGACAGATGTTCAGCCATCGGGGCTTTAATCCGGCAGATGTTCAGCCATCGAGGCTTTAATCCGGCAGATGTCCAGCCATCGGGGCTCTAATCCGACAGATGTCCAGCCATCAGGGCTTTAATCCAGCAGATGCTCAGCCATCGGGGCTCTAATCCGGCAGATGTCCAGCCAGCCATCGGCGCTTTAAGCCGATAGATGCTCAGCCGTTGGGGCTTCAATCCAACAGATGTCGATCGCGGGCGACCAAGCCAGCAGATAGTCAGCCACCGACGTGCAGGCCGACAGATGCACAGCCATTGGCAGCCACGCCGATAGATAACCAGTCCCCACTGTATAGAATTCCCTTCTCCCCTATTGCAGCACCGATTTTTGTACTAAAAAAAAAGAACTTGCCGAGTGAAGTTGAGGCCGATATCGTGTCGATCTCGTAAGAATCTTCTGCTGAGAAACTCAGCCCAAGTTGGTCAACTTCGACATGACATCGGGTTGACATCTTCATCTACACAATCTACCCTTATTTCAGACCTTTCGTCTGAGCAAGGTTCGTTGACTCTGACACTTCATCAGGTGGACATTGATATTTAGCCCTGGGTCTGGGCCTCTCATACATCTAAATTCTGGTCTACCCTTACCCCAAATCTTCTATCGGGGCAGGGCCCGTTGACTTTGACGTTCTGTCGGGTCAAGACCTATCCTATGTTCTTCCATTGGCTTAGGCCTCATGCCTCTGCCAAGTTCGTCAGCTTCAATAGGACGTCGAGTCAACAGCTATTCCATATTCTACCCTTGGCTTAGGTCTCATACCTCTGCCAAGTTCGTTGGCTTCAACATTTATCCCATATTTTGTCCTGGGCCCAGGCCTCATGCCTCTGCCAAGTCTGTCGACTTCGACATCACGTCGAGTCAACACTTATCCCACATTATACCCTTGGCTTAGGCCTCACGCCTTCGCCAAGTTTGTTGACTTCGACATGACATCGAGTCAACACTTATCCCACATTATACCATTGGCTTAGGCCTCGCGCCTTCGCCAAGTTCGTTGACTTCGACATGACATCGAGTCAACACTTATCCTACATTATGCCCTTGGCTTAGGCCTCACATCTTCACCAAGTTCGTTGAATCTAACATGACGTCGGATCAACATCCACATCCTACATTCTTTCCTTGGCCTAGGCCTCACGCCTTTCTTAAGTTGGTTGACTTTGTCAAGTCTGTCAAGTCAACAACCATATTCTGCCCTGGCCCAGACCCTTTATCTCTTCCAGGTTGGTCATTCTCAACATGACGTCGAGATGACAACGGTGTTTATTTCTGCCCTTGTTCTAGACATACCTTCTAAGCAAGGTTTGTTGACTTCGACATCCCATTGGGTCGACATCAATATTTCATCTTTGGTACTGACCTTCCATCTGACCATTAAACAAAAAGATCCTTTTACATCTAGCTCGGACCTTTTGTCCAGCCGGTCAATAAAAAGACCCTTTCACCTTTGGCTCGGATCTTCTCTCTGACCATACAATAAAAAGACCTTTTTCCCTCTGGCTCGGACCTTTCGTCCAGCTAGTCAACAAAAGACCCCTTTTACCTCTGCCTCAGATCTTTCGTCCAGCTAGTTAACAAAAAGACCATTTTTACCTTTGGTTCGGACCTCCCGTCTGACCAGTCAATAAAAAGACCCTTTTTCCTCTGGTTTGGACCTCCCATTCGACCGGTCAACATAAGATCCTTTTGGCCTGTGGCTCTGCCCTTTCATCCAGATTGGTGAACGAAAAGATCACTTCTATCACCAGCATCATGACCGTTCATCTAAGTTGGTACGTAAACAAAAAATATCATTGTCCGGCGTCATGGCTTTCCGCCTAAGCCGGTAAATATTCTGCCTTGGCGTCATGGCCTTCCACCTAAGCCAAGTTATACGGCGTCATGACTTCATGTCTAAGTCGTTAAATATCCTTATCCGATATCATGGCTTTCCACCTAAGCTAGTAAATATTCTGCCTTGGCGTCAAGGCCTTTCGCCTAAGCCAAGTTGTATGGCGTCTTGACTTTATGTCTAAGTCGTTAAATATCATTGTCCGGCATCATGGCTTCATGCCTAGGTCAATAAATATTCTGCCTTGACGTCATGGCCTTTCGCCTAAGCCAAGTTGTACGGCGTCATGACTTCATGTCTAAGCCGTTAAATATCCTTGTCCGACATCATGGCTTCCCACCTAAGTCGGTAAATATTCTGCCTTGGCGTCATGGCCTTCCGCCTAAGTCAAGTTGCACGGTGTCATGACTTCATGTCTAAGCCGTTAAATATCATTGTCCAGCGTCATGACTTTTCACCTAAGCCGGTAAATATTCTGCCTTGGCGTTATGGCCTTCCGCCTAAGCCAAGTTGTACGGCGTCATGACTTCATGTCTAAGCCATTAAATATCCTTGTCTGGCATCATGGCTTCCTGCCTAAGCTGGTAAATATTCTACCTTGGCGTCATGGCTGTTAGCCCAGAGAGATGGTGGACAAGAAGGGGGGTTGAATTATCCCCTTGTCGAGATGGCAGATTTTAAAAACTTTCTTACTTAACACAATGGAATTAAACTTAGCAACATTGATTAACGAAAACTTCAAGTGAGATTAATCGATTTTGGGGTGAGCGATGGATCTTTCATTCTAATAGCATGTTTGGGGTTTTAATCGCGCCTCTTGGTGGTCCAGAGGATGGGGAATGGTTTCCCTATGTTTTTCCCATCACCCAGGGGTGATTGGGCGTGGATCGGCACCGAACGGTACTGTTTAGATTAGGATTTCACCGTTTTCGATCGACCGATCGGGCGGTCCGGTCGACCGAACTCCGTCATCTGTGAACTGGGCGTTCTACCCAGTTCGGTCGACCGAACCACCCACTCTGGTCGACCGCACTGGCTAGTCGACCGACCACCCGTGGGTTGGTCGACCGAAATGTAGAGTTTGGGCCATTTTTGGCCCAAGTCGGTCCGGTTGAGATCCAATGGCTGACCTATGACCCCATTAGTGTCCCGGACACCTCGTGGGGACCATGACCGTGTTTTTGGGTGTCCAAAAGTACCGTGTTACCTCGATTAGTGTGCCTATGGGTCTAAGGGTCCAGGTGACCCTATTGTGTTCTAGGCTTTTGTGTTGCGCTTGATCGAGTCGCCATGTATCGGTCTGAGTACGGTGAGGTTTCCCACGTACGTTGTGAGTTTCTTCGAAAGGTGGTTTTCGAGTGGGCCATGCGTAAGGCCTTGGACAGCGAGTCCAGTCACCCAGCCTGGGGCTAGAGGTTTCCTACTTTTCCTTGGGATTGGGAATCAACTTGGCGGCTTGTGAGCTACCTTGGGAACCGTGCTTTGGTGTTTTCTGTGTGGGCCATGTGTGTGTGTGTGTGGGTGGCCCGTGGACTGTGAGTCCCATTTACTAGCCTGGGGTGTGAGGTTTTCTTAGTTACCTTTTGAGGGAATGGTCTCGATAGTTGTGAACTGCCTGTGAGCATTCGTGCCGAGATTTCTGACCCTAGGGTTAGGGCAGATTAACGGTAGGGCACCGTTCGGTACAATGGTCTTGACCTCGAGTCTTGTGACTCAAGGACTATTGGATTTAGAGTCTCTAGAGGACTGTCCAGAGTCTAGTGGCTTAGTGCCACTTGGTTCTTCGTGACTTTCTCACAGGGTGCGTACGTGGTTCTCAGAGTTTCTCCTCAGAGAGTGGTCGCTTTAGTGACCCCCCCACTAGTCGTAGCCTTTTCGCGTGTGGTCTCTCCAGGGAGATGTGGAGAGGCTACCCCGAGAGACAATTTTTAGACTAGTTATCGTAGGGCCCCATGTCTTGCAGCCAGAGTCCGACTGAGGGGAAAACCAGTCAGAGGCCAGACCTAGGATGCATGGTCTGTGTGTGCACACGTGGTTGGGGCCAGTGGACACGCACTGACGAGCATGACCCCAACTAGTTCTTGTTCAGCGGTTACTTGTATAGTGTCTCTGTCTCTGCCTGGGGTGTCACAGTGAGATACCTGAGGCATGGTCTAAGACATCAGTGGACACATCCGGCATTGCTTCTAGTGGGTAGGTATTCCTGTTACGTGATGACTCTTCTACTTTCGAGTTCCGTTTCCCATCTGTGAGACGTGGCTTCTAGACCGTTCCAGCGTGTTTTCCCGAGGCAGTGGCCAGGGGTGCTTGGTAGCAATTATGGAGGCCTCGCTGTGCCAGTATGGGACTGTGCGGTCTCAGTTGGTCGTGCCTATGTGGGTAGGCTTCTGCGGCAGGGTTGCCGTGGGTGTTTCCTCGGTAGGTCTGGTGTTAGAGCGGTCTGGTTCCCGATGGTGAGATCGGGATTTCTCCCTTTTGTCGTCAGTAGGAGTAGCTATAGTGCCGAGTTTTGACCAGCCACCGATTTGTGATTCTTGTTGTAGTTGTTTAGCTAGCGTAGCTTTCCTTTCTGCCGTTATTTTCTCGGTCGGGGTTCCGCGGGACCCTTACTGAGTCTCTATTTGGAGACTCATCCCTGCTTTCCTGGTGCGACGGTTCTTCCTCGAGGTTTGAGGGCGTTGCGTTGAGGTCCTTAGCTGCCAGCTCGTCGGGTCGATTGTTCACTTGGCATGTGGTATGTTTTACTAGTTTAGACTATACTTTCTGTTGGACCAGACTCTGTTGTAGTTAGTTGTTTATTTATTTCTGTTAATTGTTGTATTGTCCTACTTTATTTCCTATATCTTTGCACCTCCACACTCCTTTTTAGCCCTTCTGAGCCCTCCAGCATATGGGCGACGGGTCAGGATTCGAATGGTATTAGATTTAAAAAAGACTGAAAAGAAGAAAAAGAATGCTAATCTGAATAAAGTAAAAGATGTTCCTACTAGTACTAGAAATTCTGTCAAATCTGTGAATTCTGATTCATCAGTGCATGTAGTTCAAAATTCCTCCACTCTTTCACATGCACACAAAAAGAATACTTCATGTTATTATTGTGGTAGGGCAGGGAATGTTATGGATGAATGCCAGGTTATGAAAGCTGATGACATGAAGGCACTTAAGAAAATGAATGCCTCTCAGAATGAAAATAAGAATTTTCAGAAAATGTTTAGAAACATTTCTGGTAGTTATGCCAATTTGCATGCTAAGCCCAATGTCATTCCACATAAACATGCAAACAGAAATAAAAATGAAACTTCATGTTTCTAGTGTGGAAGAAATGGTCACCACATGCATGATTGTAACTTAAAGAAACAAGATGATCAAATGTTTGGGAAATCTCATGCTAAGAAAAATCATGCAAATAATTATCATGCTAAGAAACATGTTGTTTAGAATGCTGAGTGTCACAATTGTAGAAAATTTGGGCATGTTGCATCACAATGCTGGTCAGCTAGGAAGAATTTTCATTCTACACATGTTCAATTGCCTACGTTTAGAAATACTCATATCAGGAATAATCTTGCACAAATTCATAGACATCCAATTTGCAATTACTGTAGAAAACATGTACATAAAATGTTTGAATGTTATTGGATGGAATTTGATCACTTAAGTGCCTGGAATGTTTGGAGTACACCTGTTAGCGGTGTTACTCATCTGACAGGACCCAAGAACTCTTGGGTTCCTAGGTATGCAAAATGATTCTTTGGTTGCAGGTGTGCCTTGATGGCAGAAAATAAAGGACTTAAATAAAAATCAAGGCACATGAAGGTCAGTTAAATCCCACCTTTGTTCTTTTAATAATTCCCTTTGAGTTATTGCATGTCTAGCCAGATTGAATCCATTGATGTTATTTAATGCTATCCTATCAATTGGTATCATTGATTGATGCCATCTTATCATGAGTGTTACATTTCTGATTATCTGCCACATGCAAGTCTCAAATGAGATTTTATATGCTAAAAATCATTCATGCTAGTCATTCATGCTCATAGTAGAAGCATAGGTCTGCATGACCCTTTTGGTATATCAAATGGTACGCTGGGAGAAGGGCAGATCACTTCTATCTGGAAACCCACATCATGCGTAGAGGCTAGCGTCCGCCAAGTACCAAGGGTTCAAAAATTACATATAGTGATTAATTTGCATTTCATTGTCGCATGTCTGTGTACCATAAGAAAAGGATTGTTGTTTGGTTCAAACTACTGCACATAGTGAGGGGGAGCTGAGTCAATTCTGTCAGAAATATTGGATTTCTTCTAATTGTCAAAATATGTGTTTTTACTGTTGATGCTGGTTGAAATGTTAATTTGCTGAATATCATTCCAGTGGAGACAATGATACTTTAATGATTGACTGAGTGTTCTGTCTGAATGATTCAGCAGGTCGATGCATATGGAAGATGCTCAGACCTTGCTATGTGAATAGGTCGATGCATATGCTAGGTGACCGACCTTACCATGCTAGCTGGTCGAAGCACACAAAAGGAACATTGACCTTAGTTCACTGGTTAGTTGAAGTACATGAGAGGAACCTCAACCTTACTGCAAAGGATTGGGTGTTCAATTTTAAGGTTTGTCTTGTGAGATGTGCAAAGCTATTGCTGTGAATCTTTCTGGCTGAAGTACATTTCTGGTCAAGCTAGTAGGTCAATGTTTAGGAAAAGAACATCGATCTCATCACATTGATAGGTCATTGCATGAGGCAGTTGTACCGACCTTGGTATGCTAGAAGGTCGATGTATATAAGGGAACAGTGACCTTACTACACCTAGTACAAGCTGGTTGATTGTGTTCTGCTATGCTCTATATAGAAGGCTAATGTCTGATGGGAAGCTAGTAAGGCTGTGCCTAGTTGTCTGCAAATCTGTCCTAAGTCTTATCCTTGCTTCTTTGTGGCCTTCCACCTTACTACTCCTACCTATCTTTACTTTGTTGATTTCTCCATCCCTACTGTCTCATCTATTCTATCTATGACAAAGTCTTTCCCACTTCTCAAATGTCTATGCATTCTCTCAAGAGGAGTTTACCATTAGAATCTGTCTTTCAGGCATTTCCCAGTTGGGATTTCTGTGTTTTCTTGCTATTGTTTCTCTATTTTCTAAACCATTTCTTTAAGTTGTTCATCAGTAGAGGTTAAGCTGCAACTCCTCAGCGTGTAGAGAGGTGTTCTCTGATCGGGTTAAGATGTAGTCCCCAACGCAAGCTATTAGTTAGTGGTGTTGGCAAGCTATGAAGCTCAATAGATTAAGTTGTGTATCAGCAGAGAAAGTCACATTCCATTTGGAGCGTAGGGTGGACGTAGATCTATAGTTTGAGATCGAACCACCTTAAACGCCTTGTGTCTACTGTGCGATTGAAATTGGTGTTTTCCTTACTTAAGTTCCATGTTCTTCGCTCAGTAGATGCTTGATGAGAATCATGTGAGATCCAGATTATAGAACCTGTTCAGACTTAGTTCTCTTTGAGTGGTAGGTGACTGTCCTGCAGTAGCTTATTCTTATTCCGCATTTGATTCTACTGTAGTTAAATTTTTAAACGGGTGACTGATCCATTCAACCCCCCCTTTCTGGATCATCTACGGACACTCCATCTATAGGAATTGGTCTCTAGGTGTCCATACAGACTTATCACCAGGTAGCCAGAGAGGAGACGTCACGACTCCCCCGAGAAAGCCCCCCCATAGAGGAGCTTCCCAACAAACTGCTGGAATCCGCTTCACCCTTCAGGGAAGATGGCTTGTGCGTAATAGGTCAGGAGGACCTTTGCAAGCCCCTCCTCTAGAACAAGAAGCTGCCTTCACTCTGAGGAGAGAAAGGTCTGGGGCATGCCAGCAGCCCCAGGAGACTGACGCCCCCGAGGGACGACGAGGCAGCCCGCAAGGGCGCCCTCATAGCCACTCCGCTCAGTGTCAACCAGAGTTGCCCCTCCAACTGAGGGACTTTGAGTGACGTTTCATGAAGCAAGAGTGCTCCCTCCGCGCCTTGCAGAAGATGTCCATAGAGGAGGATGAGGAGTGATCCCCATTCTCTGACAAAATCTTGAAGGCCAAGAGATTCCCCAGAGTCTCGCTACCAACCTTCAAGTCATACGACAACTAGGGAGACCCGACCGACCACTACGACAGCTTCGATGCCCTGATGACTCTACACGGGGCATCGGACATCATCAAATGCCGAGCGTTTGTGACCACCCTAGTCCATGGTGCTCAATCATGTTTCCGAGCACTCACCCCTGGCAGCATCTACAACCTCTGACAGTTCGGGTAGATCTTCAAGGGGAGCTTTGTCGGGAGTGGCCCTCCAAGGTTGGTTGTGGCACTATTGATGCTAAAGTAGTCCCAGAGGGAAAATCTACAGGCTTATATTAAAAGGTTTAAATCAGAAGCCCTATGTATCCCTCGCCTAGATGTCACCTCAGCCATCACCGCATTGACCAGAGGCACCTACAACGAGAACCTCCGTCGAGAGCTAGTCCTTCATCCCCCCGCCTCTCTAGCCGATCTGGTGACCCTAGCCCTGCGCCATGCAGAGTGCGAAGAAGTCCTCAGCGCCTACTGTAGTGTGACGAGCTCGGGTCAAGAGGGAGATAGGAAGCGATCATCCACACAAGGCTCGGGCCAAGTGAAGAGGCAGAATCAAGACGTAGAGCATAGGGAGCCACCTTGAAAATATGAGTTACACCCACCCTCATCTGCCCCTGTCTATGAGATATATGAAGACATCAAGGGCTCGGGTCTTCTCTGCTAACCCGAGCCTATGAAGTCTTATCCAAAGCGTCGCAGCTGATGCAAGTACTGCCAGTTCCACAACGACCATGGACACCATACTGGCGATTGATATCAGCTCAAGGATGAGATCGAGCATCTCGTTCACTAGGGACACCTATCTCGATATGTGTCTGAGCAGAGGGAAGATCGCGGCATCCCTCTAGAAGAGATTGAAAATCAACCCCATTGAGTCCACATCAACATCATCTCTGGTGGCCGAGCATCAAGCAGAGATAGTAGTCAAGGAAGGAATCGTCACACTGAACGGGCGATCAGGGCCTCTGTGCCCCCCATAGCCCCATCGGTGAGCGAGCAGTAGGCCTTGGTGTTCTCTGACCAGGACCTGGAAGGGGTAATTACCCCGCACGATGAAGCCCTTGTAATCTCGTCTATGATAAACCATTGTAACATAGATAAAATACTAGTTGACAATGGTAGTGCCCCTGATAAACTCCGGTAAGAAGAGGTGAAGCGGAGGCGGAAGGCTCCATGGATGGTGGAGGTGTAATGGAAGGTGTTGGAGGAAACACGTCGAGCCTCTCTCCTTGTTTAAAAGCGAAAGGGGTTGACTCGAGTGCAAAAGGAGGTGGACCCTGCTTAGGATCAGCCATGGGTAAAGGTGAAGGGTTAAGTGGTGGAGTAGGGATAGTTGGGTTAGGGGTTAAAGGTATAGTGGAAGGCTGAGGTGGCGCTAATGGAAGGTTAATTAGAGAAGATTTAGTGGTGAGTTTGGTGGAGGCCGATGGCACAGAGGTTGGTGAAGGCGTAATTGGTGGAGGTTTAGAGGAAGGTTCGGCGGAGGCCAGTGCTGTGGATGTTGATGGAGGTATGATGGGAAGAGTTTAGTGGGAGGTTCGGCGTGGGATGATGTTGCGAAGGCTAATGGTATAACTGGTGGAGGTATAATTGGTGAAGGTTTGGTGTGAAGGAAATGCCGAATGGGGCGCATGGTGTTAGGGTTAGGAGAAGACTCATGATGCATCGGCACGAGTGATTGGAGTATCGATCCATCGTCGTAACACCAATAAGTCTCTAAAATGGAGGTTCGATTAGGAATGGTGGCATCGTCCTAAGCAGGTGATTCATTTGGTGGTAGTAGAGGAAGTGGAAAGCGAAGGAAACTCGGAATGGGTGCTTGCAGAGCTTCATCGTGTGCCATCTTTAATTCTTCAATTGCTGGCTCTTCACTGCCATGCTCAATTGGACGCCGTCGTGGAGGCGTAACAATGGGTGGTGAAATGTAATGGTATGGCGAAGGATTTTGTGAATGTAAGTGCGTGTGCGGAAGCGGAGGGCTATATTGATGAATGGGGTGACTGGGTGGAGGGTGGATGACGTCCACTTGATTGCTAAAATCTGCCGGCTCTTGCTCGCATCAACTACCGATGCCGTAGTCGTCTCTCCTATCCTTCCAATCTTTCTCCATCTTCATAATGTCATTCAGAATGGCGTGAAGGGGATTGATTGGAGAAGGAGAAGGAGGAGTGGGCTGTGGGCTCGCAACCCTCTTTAATTGTTCCTCCAGCAAATCCACTTTGTCAAGAAGAGTTTGTTGGAGGGGTGTGATTTGAGCAATGAAGGGTTGGCAAGGCCTTGATGGAGGGGCCGCATAAGATGGCCATGGAGGGGGCGTAACGGGCTGACCCGAAGAAGGACCCAGTCGGGACGGATTGCAAGGAATGAATGGGCCTTGGGGCTGTGAAGGAGGAGGAATAGAAGGAGGCGGGTGATGGGCCACCCGAGGAGGATGAATCGGAAGAGGAGGCAGGTGATGGGCCACCCGAATGGGGATATGAACGGGAGAAGGAGGCGAATGATGGGCCACCAGAATGGGAGTGGAAGGAGTGTGAGAAGAATGAGATGCACCCTCAACAACGGCTTTAAGGGTTTGGATTTGTTGAGGGGTGAGACGATCTATAGCATGTAGTACTTGGGCGACCTTCTCATCGTCAGGAGGAGACGGTCCCGAAGGAAATGTGGCTCGTGAATGAGGCGGGGGACCACGAGATTGGAAACTACCCATGGGTTGGGCAAGACCATATGAATGAGGATGTGGTCCCTTTAAAGGATCATGGTGAGAGTTATGAAGTCGAGGGGAATAAGATGTGCTAGGTTGATCACCCTCATGAATATAAATTGAATTAAACATGTTGGTCTTCTTATTAAGGCAAGCCATTATGTAGGCAATTCAATGTGCAATCAAAATAATTTACAAAGATAGCAAACAAGTTGGCATGGGTAACCTTGCTTTCTTTTGTTTGAACCTTGGTGAATTAAATGATTTTTAACAAAGTTGATGTGATCACTCAAGGTCATAGACCTAGTTTCAAATGTGATTTTCTCCAGTGCCAACTAGGTTACTGCTCACCACATGTAGGCCAACTAAAATCGGGGACTTCAAAAGGTACAACCTGTCCAATCGTCCGTGAGGGAATCCATGGGTGCGGGGACTTATGGAGGCCTTGGTTTAGGAGATCCCTGTCCAAAGAGATGGAGTGCTCAATGGAGGGTCCTTCCTTAACCAAGAGAGGGGTATGGCTCCTATAAGTGTAAGGAGAGGAGGTCTCCAGAACCATAATGCTACTGCCAATGCAAAAGGAGTAAAAGAATCACATGGGATAATATGTAAGATCACGAGGACACATGATGACGATCCATCCGGGCTTCAAAAATGTGGAGGGGTAAATGATGTCCCCATCAACTCCTCTCAGCTGGCAAGACAGTCAACTGTTTGGAAGGACAGACCTCAGTAGAAATAGAAGGGGCAAGGTCTGTCCAAGGAGATTAGCCTGTAAGGTTAAGGCAATTCAGAAGGAGCACAAAGGGAAAGCAATGGAGATGGAATACCTTGACCCTCATGGCTGGGTGTCGGTGAGGGCAAATCCACCTCTGCTGGAAGGACGGTCAATGTACCACCTTCCCCTTCCTCAGCTACACTAGCTACAATGATCCCCCCCACGATAGGAATGGGTTCAGGCACCTGGGCTGAAGGAAGAAGAAGTAGAACAAAGAAAGAGAAGAGGAGTCTGGGGTCAGCTTATGACTCACGCCATACAATATAGCAAATTAGTCATACTTGGAGCAGGACACTCTTATTGTTGTAAGGCTTCAAATTCCTCGAATGTTGGGACCTATGGAAGAGACACCATGGGCTATGATGCTGCATCTTTCTTCCGCCATTCCACGGCCTCCGTCTGAGCTTTCTTAGCCCGGGTTACCACCATCTTGATGTGAGGCATCTCCTACTTCTTCGAGCCACCAGCCGGCAAGGGGGTGGTCGTTGGCACAGCAACTAGAGTCTCAAAGTAGCTGGGCTTCTGGGCCTGTGATATCAACTTCTTATGCTCCCCGGTCCTCTTCGAATCGGGGTGGTCTGCTTAAAAGAACGTCAACGCAACACGGTGGTCATGAGAATAGATCACCGCATATGTCCAAAAGGGGGATAAGAACATGTGTAAGAGGTAGGAGCAGATGCAGGAAGGACATACTTGCTGGTCCAGAATACAAAGGAGAAAGGGACCAGTAATACATTGGAGGTTCATTATTTCGGAAGGCCCTTTCGTGGACAAGCCAATAGACGTCTCCGATCGAGACGCAATGCTCGGACAACAAGGCCAGGTCTGCATGCCCGTGAACCAATAAGCAATGATGTAAGCTGAGATGGTCCATGCCCCATCCATCAGCATATCTGAAGGCAACAAACAAGGGGTGGCTTAATATCACCTCGGCCTTGTCACTCATGGAAAGATCATGAATGTGCAGCATAAGAAATAGCCAAGAGGTCCAACTATAGTAAGTCGGCCGCTGATCCTCCTTCCTGACAAAGGTCTTGTAAGGACAATGGCGATCCATCTTCGAGTGCCAAGGAGCAGGGGATGCGAGAGACTCCTCCATGGGTAAAGGGAGTTTTTGAAGCACCAATCTGCCACTCCCCACACGGCACAGCCCCTGAAGGGTTTTCATAAAATTATCTTTGTTGACCATGGGGAGCACTGGCTGCAGTCTTGGGGTGTTGTGCTTCGCAATCTTCCATGCCACCAAATAAGCTCGCACCTTATCATCTTTGCGGTGCTTTAGCCTCCTCAAATGAGCCAGGTCAATCTCGAACACTGGAGAAGGCTGGGCATTCATAAACTTCCTCTCTACTGTGTCCCAGCAATCATTCCTCGAAGTTCGAAAGAAACCAGTGTGAGAGTTCCACCATTTAATATAGTCTGACATCACCAGGGGAAAACGTGCAGGGGTGGGCACCCTGAATGAAGCAGCCTCTCGGCGGTGGAAATAATCCCACTAAATGCGAGCCTCCTCGATCGATGCTACCCCCGATCTCACCTGACCTTCTAGGGGAAACTGGGCTGAAGATGGAGGAATGTGCTGGTCATAGCCAAAATTTCTACCAGATTCTTCCCAAGATTATATCTTTGGAGCAGACAACATTTGTGAAAGGAAGACATATTATTGAAAACATTGCCCTAGCCCAGGAACTAACTAATGATCTGGGTAGGAAAACTAGAGGTAAGAATGTAATGTTTAAATTGGATATAGCCAAAGCTTATGACAGGTTGGAGTGGGACTTCTTGTTTGCTGTTCTTCATAGGTTTGGGTTCAGTATTCCATTTATTAATCTGATTGAAAAGTTAGTCAAGAATTGTTGGTTTTCTATTCTATTGAATGGGGACCTTGCTGGTTTTTTTAAATCATCTAGGGGTGTTAGGCAAGGAGATCTGATTGCCCCATCCCTCTTTATCATTGCCGAGGAAGTTTTAAGCAGATATCTCAAGGAAGCTTTCTCCAATGGCATTGCAACCCCAAGCGACAGGCCATCATCAAGGAACAAGTGGGTGAGAAGCTATGCTCGAGACTATTGCGACCCACTCAGTACCCTGACTGGGTGGCTAACGTAGTCCTTGTCTCCAAGAGCAATGAGAAGTGGCAGATGTGCATAGACTACACAGATCTCAACAAGGCTATGCCCAAGGATAGTTTCTTCATGCCGCGAATCGACCAACTGGTCGATGCCATGGTCGGGCATGAAATGCT
The DNA here is from genome assembly GCA_024336825.1 of Amorphophallus titanum. Lineage (NCBI taxonomy): Eukaryota > Viridiplantae > Streptophyta > Magnoliopsida > Alismatales > Araceae > Amorphophallus > Amorphophallus titanum. The sequence continues at coordinate 1,459,496 of JANBPO010001371.1, read as the reverse complement.
AAGCTTTCTGGATGCCTACTCCGGGTACCACCAGATTAGCATGCATGAGCCTGACCAAGACAAGACGGCGTTCGTCACTGACCACGGCTTATACTATTATACTTGCATGCCCTTTAGGTTGAAAAATGCGGGTGCCATGTATCAGCATTTGGTCAACCATATGTTCGATGCTCAGATCGATCGCAACATGGAGGATTATATTGATGATATGCTCATCAAGAGCCTCCGAGCGATCGAGTACCTCACCGACTTGGCAGAGATGTTCGTCACACTCTCGAAATACAACATGAAGTTCAACCCGAGCAAGTGCGCTTTTGGGGTCAGGTCGGGTAAGTTTCTTGGATTCCTCATGACCCACAGAGGTATCAAAGCGAATCCCAACCAAATTCGAGCGGTACTGGAGATGAAGTGACCGGCGCGAGTAAGGGACATATAGTGTCTCATAGACCGCATTGCTGCTCTGACTTGATTCTTGTCCCGAGTAGCAGAAATATGTTTACCCATCTTCCGACTCATCAAACAAGCAAACAAAACACCAGAGAAGAAGGGATAGATCGACTGGGACCAAGAATGCGGGCATGCATTTGAAGAGCTGAAACGGTACCTAGCATCTCCTCCTGTACTCTCCAAGCCACAGAAAAGGGAGCAGCTACTCCTATATCTGTCAGTGACCCCGAGAACTCTAAATGTTGTGCTCAATCGGGAGTAGGGCAATATTATGAAGCTTGTCTACTATGTGAGCTAAGCACTACAGTGGCCAAAGTTTTGATACTCGCAGACTGAGAAATTCACTATAGAAGTAGTCACGATAGCACACAAGTTGCGACTGTATTTCCTGGTGCACCCGATCGTTGTTCTCACCGACCAACCCTTATGCCAGATACTTCAAAATCAAGATGCCTCGGGAAGGCTTATCAAGTGGGCTATCGAGCTGGGTGAGTTCGATATTAGCTTCCGCCCAAGGACTGCGATCAAAGCCCAAGCCCTCATCGACTTTGTAGCTGAATGCACATTGCCCAAGGAGGACTCTCCCGAGCAATCTCTGAGACCCATATGGGAACTCTACATCGATGGTTCATCTTGTGCCGCCGAGAGTGGGGCAGGACTGGTCCTACTGTCACCAGAGGGCATAGAGCTATAGTACGCCCTCTGCTTCAACTTCCTGATGACAAATAATGTGGCTAAGTATGAAGCGCTACTTTCAGGCTTACGGATGGCAAAGCACTTAGGGGCAACCAACTTGCGAGCCTGTAGTGACTCAATGCTCATCGCCAACTAGGTCAAGGGAGAATTTGAAGCCCGAGAGCCAACCATTATTAAATACCGCGAGAAGGTCAAAACGACGACCCTAGAGTTCTCTCACTTCGAGATAGTGCATACCCCGAGAGAGGAGAACGTCCGAGCAGACACCCTGTCCCGCCTGGCATCGTCAACCACCATTTCCAATTCAAGAGCCATCTTGATAGAAGAACTGTTGGCGTCGAGCATAGAAGGGCCAATGCCCCAAGTGAATGCCATAGATTATGAGCCTTCTTGCATGGACCTAATCCTGGATTTCCTCTTGCGGCAGCAACTCCCCAATGATCGTGTTGAAGCCCACTGCACGCGAGCACGAGCAATACACTTCACTATCATTGATTGCCGCCTATTTAGGCGCTCGCTTTCAGCCCCACTGCTGAAGTGCTTGTTCCCCACGGAAGCCAAGCAAGCAGTATAGGAAGTACATGAAGGGCTATGCAGAAGCCACAAAGGGGGGCAAGCACTCGCCCGAACCCTCATTCAGCAATGATACTGGTGGCCGACATTATAGCAAGACTGTCTCGATTACGTTCGAAGGTGCCCTCAATGCCAAAACTTCACGAACTTACATCACCAGCCAGCGACACAACTGCATGCCCTCATGGAGCCTCGCCCATTTGCTCGGTGTGGGCAAAAATGGATGGAGTAAGGAATGAATCTCACAGGCTTGAATGAAGGAAAAAGTCTAAAAACAGTCCAAGCCGACTTGCTATCCTGGGCAAGTCGACCTGAGCAGAAGGTTGTAGGAATCTATGTTCTGTCTAAAGGAGTAAGTCAACTTTCATTGGTGACCAAGTCGACTTCTGAGCTGTTTCTCTGAGAAGAGTGGTTCTGGCTAGTTTCACAAGTTGACTTGCAGACCTGCGTAAGTTGACTTCCATACTCTGTTTCTGAAATCTCTTATCAATTGATTTATCTTTGCTATCAACTCAATTTTCTTTTCTTGTCTCCATAAGTTCACTTACACATCTTGTCAATATAGCCTTCATCTTGAAACACTTTCTTTTGTTAAATCCGACGAGGATTCATGAATTTAGGGGGGAGTTAAAATGAAAGCATTCCCTTTCAAGAGACTCTTGGTCTTAGTAGCTGAGTCACACAAGCTGAGATACTATGTTGAAATAAATCATACGAGGGAGAGACCAGACCTGAACTGTGCTCGAGAAACTCTGGTTCGCTCCATCCCGCCATCGCTTTCTCTGTCGTTCCGGCGAGCTCCCCTCCTTGCCGGCCATGGCTGGCGTGGTGGGGGAGGTCCAGATCCCTCAGGAGGGTAACGAAGCCGGCGTTTCAGATGCGGCCGTGGTGGCTCCTCGGAAGACTTATGCCCAAACTCTCATGGAAGCATGGCAATGGCCATGCCTTCCCCTCTAGGTGAAACCCCCAGCATTCACAGATCAGGGAGAGCCTGCCATTTTCTTTTCGCAAGAAGACATTTAGGTATCCTGCTTACACCTTCAGAATGTGATCATTGCCAAATGTTCTTATGGTTGCCCTTCCATTCCAGAAATCAAAACATGCCTCTCGCAACATCTTCACCTTAGCTCTGATTTCATTATTAGCCGATTGAATGCTCGACACATTCTGATCCGGTTGGGCAGCGAAGCTGATTTCCTTGGAGTCCTTCTTCAAAAAAATCTATACATCAAAGGATTTATGTTTAGATTTTTTAGATGGATGCATGACTTTGATTTCGATACTAATCCCCTTGTTGTTCCAATATGGGTTGGTTTCCCCTCATTGCCTGTCAATTTTTATCACGAGGACATGCTCCACTCTATAGCAGGCAATGTTGGTCCAGTGTTGCGAATTCATGATGCAACAGTTGCTATGATAGATACATCAGAGGCATTGGTCTGCATTGAGATGGATCTTGCTATGCAGAGGAAAGATTGAGTATGGATTGGTATTGAAAGTGGTGGCTTCTGGCAGCCGATAAACTATCATAGAGTGCCGCACCTATGTTCCCATTATCAAAAGATTGGGCACTTGGAAAAGGAATGTAAGAAGAAACAGAGTAAGTTTGTAGTTTGAAAATAATCAATGGGTAATATTGTCCCTCTCAAAGCTCAAAAAACTTTTCGCCAGGAGTATAAGCCAAGGATGGCTACAATTTCCAATCCCAAGTCTGAAGCTACTGATGCAAATAGGTTTTCAGCCCTGAGTCAGGTACGAGAGGATATAGACTCTGAAGAAGAGATTATTCAGGACACACGAGTTCCTGGAGAAAGTTATTATTCTAAGGCTTTAAATTCTTGTCTCCCTACTACTTCCACATCTGGATCGTTGGAGGTAACAGATAGTAATGGCCCCACACTACCGGTTTGTCTTAATGATTCTACAAATATGTCCACAACTGCTCTACCCCGAATAGAGGAGACCTCGGAATTAGAAGAGCTACCTTCAATCCATCGTAACAATGAGGCACCGCAGGCTATACACTTTGCTCAAACACTTCTTCCCCAATGCTCAGATCAGAAAGTCATTAAAATTAGTACCGATATGGATTCCCTCATCTCATGAAAGTGATCGAATGGATCAAAGAAGTGGTGACCTCTCGATATGAATTCCCTCATCTCATAGTCCCACGTATGGAATTCTAGAAGGTGTTGATGGTCACCTTCATGCGTTGTAGTAGGTGGGACGGTGGCCATGTGTATGAGGTATGGTTCCTCCCTTGGGATGAAAGGAATGGAGTCGGGCTCGGCCGGCAATGGAAGGAATAACAAGACCTCCGTGGTGATATGACCCATAGTGTATACGGAGGTAATCGACCCCAACGCGGGATGCGTGAAGCTACGACTTTGAGGCCATAAAGACCAATAAAAAAAGAAAATAACAACGGTTAGGACGCCAAGGCCGGTGAGGTAAGGAAACACAGAACGTCTAAGCTAGCCCGATTCCCAACGAGGTAACCCCCACCACTAGCCGAGATCACTGACCCACAGCGAACCTATAGTCCTACTACCAAGAAGAAGCCTAGGAATGGCATGGTACGATGATCCGACGGAAACACCGGGAATGCCACATGGCCACACACACACACAACCTTCACCCTCGAGAGGACAACTACACACTAGAAATCTCTGTCCCAAGCTAAGGCTAGTGGAAGAACCCTACCCAACACCCAAGGTAACACACTACCGTCTACCGAAAGGGCCACGACAACGCTGTCGATAACTCAACCTTAACTGGCATCAAGTTCACTACTCAGCATACATAACATGGCCAGTTGCATCCACTGACATCTTATACTACGCCAAGGCCTCAATTGCATGCACACTACTCACACCCGGTCCCAGGAGGAGTAGGGGAGACACTCACACACACCACACCCTCAGACTGGCTGGGATCCGCATCTCTACATCCATCAGTAGCATACTCTTATCCCAACCAAGGTACGTATGCTAAGGTGGTCCCGCGTCTGTACAAGGAGCATCGTACACACTGGTTGGTCCTACCCCGTCCAACATGATTGGCCACTGGGATGCTCCGTAGTCTCGCAGAGTCCCACCAAACTCAAACGTCTACGGTCTCATAGGAAACACCAGAAAGACATGCACACACACGCAAATCCTAGTATGACACTCAGGGGTGTCAAAAAACCACCCCCAACCGGATAATAAAGACTAGTGGACATCGGCCCACTAACTCACACAAAATCCATCATGCCGCAATCCTTGAACTCACACGTATATGACCCTCTATGGTCACTGAATTCACACAATAAAGGACTCGCCACAGGCCGACAAGCCACGTGGAAACCATGCCACAAATGCACAGTCAAGACCCACCATGGGGGAACCCATGGATCCTCAAATCACTAGAATCAATCCTTGGGCGACCGTTGCCCTCACGAGGTCAAATTGTTCCAATTCCCATGGGTTTAGGTGAGTGAAATATTGAGATTTGAATATGGGGTGAGAAACCACACTTCGAGGGCCGAAACGGCCACAACAGCTCATGGCCAGGGGAGTTCGTCAACTAGCCAGGGCTGGTCGGTTGACCAAACTTCTTAAGGGAAAAAGCCCTAGCAGCAGGTCAATGCACCCTCATAGGGCGTCGACCTCACACTGGGTCGATCGACCGAACCAGGGGGTTCGGTTGACTTAACCTAGTAGCAGAGCTAGTTCTTGGCTCTGCCAGAACCGATCGACCAATTAGTTGACTGATTCCAGTGACCAACACATGGGGGAACCCTTCGGGGCCTCGTTCCATGCCTGACTCACTTCTGAAGCGAGTGGGAAGCTAGGGGAAACATTCCTCGACCCAAATACACTTAGTGGGACCCAACGGGTCATGAATCGATGATCAAAATTGTGAAATTGTCACTCACCCTGAATTATGCCCAAATTTACCCAAAATAAGAACAAAACCCAATCTCGGCCTCACAATGGCCCAAAACCATGGGGAAGATGATAAATTAAGGGGGAAACCTGCTCCAACATCTATTCTACCAATCCACCAAGAATCATCATTCAAAATGACGAAATCGTCTCTCATCCTAAAACATGCATTTAAACCCTAACAAAAGGAAACCTACTCATTCCTGCACCGATCAACATGAAAATATGGGGAAATAATGTGGGCAGGGGTAAGGATTTGTCCCCCTATGAAGAAACCACGGAGAGGGAAAGCCGATCCATGCTTGAATCGCTGCGTTCCACGGTCGGTTCCTCTCAAAAATGCGAAATGACTCGCACCGCCATCATCTCTCGATCTGAGACCGAATCCTAGCCACTCCTCACCCCGCGCCGCGCTCTGCCTCACTGCCAATCTTCCCCATCGGTCGCTGAAGATGAAGAGGGAGGGAGTGGGTAATGACCTAGCATCTAGGTATCGGGCGAACCCGATACCACTTGGATCCTGAGATGCCACCCACGAGCTATGAAACTCCGAAGGGTTAGAAAGGTGTGTGCAGGTACATTGAAATTATAAATAAATGCAGCAACAACTATATAATTGTGATCAAGACTTCCTTTCCTATGGAAAGGGGTGCACTCTCCCTTTAAAATATTAGGTGACTCAAACTTTACAAAAAAAAAAATCTCAGATCGGGTGGTCCCTGCAGTGCCAACCCGTAACTCCTTCTAGGCCCTTTTCGGGAGGAGAGCTTAGAAAGAAGAAGAAGGCCACCGAGGCCGAAAGGAGCTGGCCCTAAGGCCAAAGAAGTTTAAACAAGTCTGGGTCCCTAAAAGGATCCAACCTATTCACCGAGAGGCACCTGTTCACTACCACTCCAAGCCCACCGAGGCAAGGAAGAAGAATGAGAGGGGGCTGACCCCGAGAGAGGAAGAGATTATCGCAGATCCTCCATGTTGCGCAAGTTTTAGGGCATGCGCTCGACAAGCTAATCTCCCCACAGTGGGGAGAAGATTTGAGCAGCCAGCTAGAAGATCCCGACTTGCTTACATCCCTCCAGTAGGAGGTCGACAACTCTCCCCAGTTCTGCACCAAGGACTAGGGTGAGAAGAGATGACCAGCATGGTCAGAAACTATTTCAGGGGTATAGTCAACCCCTCACTAGGCCAACAATGGCTGTTGCAAGCAGCCATGGCAAAAGAAGATGACTATCCACTAATGACAGTTGAAGAAGAAGAAGAAGAAAGAATAATGACGTCGTCGGTCGACGATAATGGATACAAAGACGGCTTGGGGTTTGAAGTCGATGAAGCTGTCCCCTGACAAAGGGAGATGAGAAGAGTTTCTGTGTTCGAGAGACTAATCTTCCCTGGTCATCTGAAAAGGAAGGTTCATAGACAAAGGAAATGCATGCGGGTTTTCACCTGCAACATGGCCGGAGTGGCCGATAAATACGGAGGTTTGCCTGATGACCCCCAGGAGTTGGCTCGATTAGCTGAAAGGCCAGGGCCAAACACCAGAAGGGTCGAAGCCACAAGGGAGATGCTGAGAACAGCAAAGGGAAAGCAGATATTGCTTGAAAAAGTCACTACCCTCACTGTAAACATGGTGACGGCCGAAGAGGAGGAGGTGTTACTAAACATCTCGTCTGAAGGAGCTTCATGGGAGATGACAGAAGCCATCCCCGAGAGGGTGATATCAGATCCGTTGTAGAGTGGAATAGTCCTAGATGGTATGCTCTGATACCAACTGATAGAACCTATGGACTAGATAGTATGGTGCAAACCGGATTCAGAAGGGGGGTTGAATGAATCCCCTTATAACATTTTTACCCAATTAAAAACTTATAACTAGATAATGATGCAGAATTAAAACAGACAGGTGCCTTGTGCGAATAAGATGCTCTTCTCGAAGGACAGGTGGAAGATCAGAGAAACTGATTTTTTGATCAACCTATATACACTAGTATGCATACTCAAATCCAATCAAATGCGCAGTGTGCAAATAAACCACTAACTAGATGAAAGAGCACATCGAGCCTATGCATTCATCTATCGGTTCAGATAAGGCAATCAAACCATGATGGACAGATAGTTTTTAGGTGGTTCGGTCCTCCAGACCTACATCCACCCAACACTCAAATCTGAGTGTGGATTCCGCTGCTGAACAGCTTGAAAATCGCTAGGCTTCACAGCTTGCCTACAAACCGCTAACTAACAGCTTACACTGGGCCTTACAGCTTAGCCGACCGCTGAATAACAGCTATACCACTGGGCATTACAGCTTCGCCGACCAGAGGAACCGATCCTCTGCTACCACTGAGCAACACAGCTTGCTCTACTGACACACATCTTGAAACAAAGGTTCAAAAGAAACCAAGAAACGAGAAAATCACAGCGACTAAAATCTGGAAGAATTGTTACACAGATGTGGCTCTCGCAGGAGTTGACTGAACTGGATTTGATCCATTGTCCAGTAGAATGAGTCTTTAGTAAATGCTTCAATCTCCTCTTCTCGAGCTCTCGATCTCTTTCTCTTCTTTCTTCTTCTCTTTCCCTCTTTTCTGTTCTCTCCCTTTTCTTCTCCACTGCTCTCTCTCTTCTTCTCTGGATCTCACTAGCTCTCATTTTCTTCTACTCTACTCTTCTCTACAACAAAGATCACTATCTCTTGAAGGAGAATCTCATTATTTATATGCGGTAGCAGAGAAGAGGGGCGTGTGGAAGTCACGGTTCCCGCCCAAGGTTTAGTCCAGATTTAGTCCCCAATGAGCCATGTGTCATCTACTGCAATGCCTGAGGAGCAGCTTCTGGAAATAATGTACAGACCCAGGCATTGAAGAAGTGTAGCGGACCAACTGTCCGTTGATTCCTGGGGAGACGACATCAATGCAAGTCTTCAAGCATCTTGTATATCAAGCACAGCTCCACCAGGCAAAGTAAAAGTTTCGTGCCCCAGGCCATCAAGCAAGCAGGATAAATGGCCTCGGCCCTAATCACACTCTCGTCACCCTGTGGGAGAGCGAAGGAATAGATCTAGTAAGTCAAATATGCAGCACAATGAGTGACTGCATCAACGCCAATGGGATTGGGGCCTCCTTGTTGTCCCTCTTTCAATGCTGGTGGGAAAGTGACCTATCACCGAACCCTCTTCTTTCGCTTGACAGGAGTCGGTGCTATCGAGGGGAAGTCTTCGTATTTCTGCTCCTCGCTGAAGAAGAACTGGAGCCAAGTGCCCATCCTCACGTGCCTCTTCTCCCCAGGCTTGCGTGCTTCATGGGTATCGTACGCAGATCGGCAAAGCATACGATGCGCCTTCATCAGATAGCGGCAGGTGAAGCCGGCAAGATATCGGCCCTTACCGTCCATCTTGTCCTTCAGCCAGTCCGGCCAGCAGACCTCTTCATACGGCCCACCATCGATCGGGAGGCCGCTTGACTGTGAGAGACTCCAAAGGTCTAGCGAGGTCTCTCCCTCTGAGGTATAGAAGGTGTTGTACTCTGGGCAAAATACCTCAATCATGCCGCAACACAGACCCTTGGAGATGGGATAGTAGTACCTCGATGCATATACAGTGTGGTATACTCCGGCCTTGACTAAGATAGGAGCATACTTTTGCAGAACATAGTCAGTGAACTCCACTGCTCCAGCTCTAAATGCATGGGCATCAGCGGCCTTCAGGTCAGCAAACTACCCCACAGAAATTTGATGCTTGAATCGAATAGCCAAGCAGTCCAGTAGGAATGACTCCTCTCGGTATTCCCACTTCAGCGGGGCTAAGAACAAACCAAAGGTTGGCTTCTCCCAGTCAACACGGCTCGTAGTTTCGTTCCACGAGGCTGGTATGAATTCAGTGGCCCTAGTCAACAGCCCATCCTCTGGAGCTAACCCCTGGAGTCTAAGCACAGCGCTCCATTTTCTGGCCTCACTTGGCAGGTAGATGGGTCTTCCTCGCACCATAAAGTCTGTCAAACTATCCCGTTCGACAAGCAACGCCTGCTCAGCCTTTCGAACGAGGAATAGATCTCTCTTCCCTTGAAGATTGAACCGCCTCAGGAAAAACATCAAGTGCTTGTCTTTGGGATGATCCCTCCTGTGGTCATCTCCGTGGTCATACTTAAAGGAATCATTCCCAATGATGAGTAGACAACTAGTGTCTACCATATCAGTTTCCGAGTCAGAAGACTCTGCAACCACAGCTAGTTGCTAGTGACACCGGTCCAAGGAGCCAACATTTACCCATGTCACCATAGTGTAGGAAGAAGAGAAAGAGCTAGATGCCATCGTATCTGCACCAAAAAGATACCAAAGAGAATAAATAAAGTCATAAAATACTTGTTGAGAACAAAAAATTTTGACAAAATTTTGGCAGAGTCTCTGATGCTAAACGGGACGCGACTTGACCGATTTGATGCAAACCTGGGACTCTAGCTCGCGACTCGTCCCTAGCGAGGGAAACGTGCGGATGTGTGCGGTTGAGAAACCGACAATGAGCTAGGGTGGTCAACTCTCTTTTGTGCCTGGATCGGGTCACGGGACAGGTTTCGCTCTCTCTCACAGCAGTGATTAAAATTATTTAACGAGCTAATTTAGCTGATCACATGCAAGCAGCAGCATATAGAAATATACAAAGTAAGCAAAAATGCCAAGTGAGGGAGCCGAAATGATACCTCCACGCTTCGGGCGTGGGGAAGGTGACCCCGACCAAGACTCGTATTCCAGGTACAAACAATTATCGATAAATTATAGAAATGAATTTCAGTGCCCACTCCATGCAAGGAGGTAAAGGGCTACAATGGCAACCTGGAAGCAACGAACTCGCGTTGACGGACAGCAAGCCGGAAGGGCTATCGGGCCGGAGAGGGGTGTTGACACCCATTTTTTGCCAATGAGTCGAGTCATTTCTCTTACTATTATTTATTGATACCCCGAGGCATCCATTGCTTATTGGTTCATTCCGCATCTCCGAACCATGAGGCAGAAAAAGCAGCCACACCTGAAAAGTCAGGGGTGAGCCTCGTGTCACTGGTTCAGTAGGGGTCTCGCAGATCCCCACCACGAACCAAAGCGGTAACAACAGTAATAACAACAAGAATAATAGCAAGAGTAGGAACAACAGTAAAAGTAAAGAGGAAAGTTGTACTGAGTAAAAACATGGTAGCAGACCAAACCTCGGCCCTTTAAACTTCTCCTAATCGGCAAGAACCACGGATCCCCAGACACACAGTCCGGAATCACTAAATCGATATAAAGAACTCTGGCTACATAGCCAGGACATCTTCACAACATCTCAGTCATGCAGGCTCATCTACAGGAACAAAAGCCCGAGCCAAGACCACACGGTCCAAAGCAGTAACACATACACGATCTCATCGTCGTGTACGCAACAATGACCTCGAGTAAAGCCAAACACAGACTACCTGGCAAGTCACGTCAACAGTGACGGAACCCAGTCACGAAAATCACAAGTCATGTGTCATGTGATAGAAGTACCTTCTCACTATAAGAAAAGCCAGATGCGTCCACTGACGTCTTACACTACGCCTCAAGCGTCTCCCACTCACCTCGAACGCGGTAACTGAGACACTGAACAAGGAACCAAGGAACAACAATAACGAGTGACTAGTCAAGGTCACGCCCATCAGCACTCATCCAAACGCCCTGACCACGTGTGCACACACAAGCTCAATATCTTGAGCCAAGCCTCTAGCTGATTTTTCTCTCCCGTCAGACTCTAACGGTAAGATAAAGGGGCCCACAACAACCAGCCTACAAATCTTCTCAACCGGGAACTACCCCGCCACCACTCCCAGGTGGGCCGACATGAAGTGTTTACAGACTATGATTAGTGGAGGCTCACTAGACACAGAGACTCCCAAACAGAAACATCAAAGTACAAACAGGCTAAGCACGCACCTGTCGTACGTACTACGAAGCACAAGGTAGCACACGCCACTAGACTCAGGACAACCAACTAGACCTACACACAATGATTCTTAAGCCAGTAGACTCAGGCCAAGATCGCTGCACAACACGGTAACATACTGTCAAATCACTCTAGTCCCTGAGTAAAAAACCGCGGGAAAACACAAGTCCTCGGCTCCTAGGCTGCACATCGGACTCTCAATTCCGTATAACAAGGGGACATGGAACATGAGGGATTACTGAAGCCCTCAAACCACATGGACATGCAAATCGAGGTACGACGATACCTCTAGGCATCCAAATCACAGTCTCGATCTCCATGGGATACCCGAGACACTCACGAGGCCATGTGTCAACCACTGGGTCACAACCGGGTTGACCAGAATTCATAATGACTCTCGACATAACACGGGAACACTACACGATACAATGGCACTTTCGGACACCCTATAACACAGTCACAATCCTCATAGGACATCCAAGATATCCACGGAATAATGGGCTAACCAAGGGGGTCAAAGCCAAGCCAAATCAACACGAAAGAAACACCCAGAGCAGGTTGCGGTCCACCCCTAGCCGCTACCACATATTAGCGGTCTCAACAAGGGCCGCTACCATCAGGGAACCCCAAACACATAAACCGACAGAAAATAGGCGGGTTGCGATCTACCTGAGGCTGCACTTGCACAAGACGGTCTCCTCGGGGCCGCAAGGACATCTTGGTTGTGGTCCACCTCTGACCGTTACTCCAAAGGCGGTCAGCCTAAGGTCGTAACTAGGAACCGACCTGACCTCAACGAAGAAATAGAAGACGGTCTCCAAATGGCCGTCTCCACATAAACGCGGTCTACCTCACGACCGCCTTCACCTAAAAGCGGTCGGGTAGACGGCCGCATCTACAAACTGACTTACGGGAGCCTAGTAGCAGTCTCCCTAGGGCCGCTACCACCCAGATGTGGTCAGTCACGAGACCGCGACCACAAACTGACTTAAACCATCTGAAGAAAACCTAAAGTGGTTGACCAACGGTCGCTTCTATACGAACACGGTCTTACATGCGGCTACGTCTTCATTAACGCGGTTAAGAAGACGACCGCATCTTCTAACCGACCTTCAAAGTGTAAAACGGTCCGGACCAGACAGCTACTACCAAAAGCGGTTACTGTTAGACCACGACTATCATTCCGGAGCGAAAATCGTGGAAAAATGGACATGTATGTGTGTGTGAGGAACTGAATTGCGTAACATGAGTCATGATGAAATTAAGCTTTGAGTATAAAAGAAATTCACATGAATCGACTTAGACGTCTTTGGTTTTGTTATCATCAAAATTACTGGGATATGTACAACAATGTACTAACTCAAGCAATAAATAACATCAAGTATGAAGCATGTGGGCATGTCATCTCAACTATGCAAAATAAAGCAACAGAGAGAACTAAACACATGCCATGGGCGTGGAGCAAAGGAAGGAATAAAGCAAACACACACTATAGGTGTGGAGCAACTAAAAGAAAGCAAGAAAATAAGAGGAGATAGAAGAATATGATGACAAATACCCAAAGAAGAAAGATGTGATCGCCACCAAAGCAAATAATGCAGCAAAACTACACTATGTACCTTGGAAAGAAGCCGAGTGAAGCATACTCACCCGCGGGAGGTAAAACCCAGGTGCAGACACTAAAAACGGTCCTGATGAGACCGCAAGATAGAAGAAAATGGTCGACCGATAGACCGCAAAGGAACCCAAACGGTCTACCAACGGTCGCTAGGCACACCCAAAAAAGTGTGATGTGGAACTTGAATCTCCACACCTCCTGGCCGGCCAGAAGAGTTGGGCCTCGTGTAATGAGCTCTATAGACCTTTAAAAGAGTGTAGACACAGGAAGAAAGGAACCCAATTAGCCTTGGACAAGTGCAATATCTATAAAATAATGATACTAATATGCATGAAAAGGAAGGGTGAATACCTTGGGGTTGGTGATTTTTTAACCCCTGTGGGGTGTGAAAACAATAAGGGGATGTTCAAAAACGTGCTGTGGGTGCAGATGAACGTGGGGCAAGAAGGAGGATTGATGTTGTGATGATGTAAAGAAGAACAAAGACTAAGAGAAGAGGAACACAAAAACACTAAAAAAAATGGCTACTCCCTGCACCATATAACTCAAGGATACAGACACAAGCTCTCCCTGGTTGGTACTCGCTCCAGAATGCGACAGCACTTCGTTGCAAGCTCCAGAAACTCCTCCTCAAGCCATGAAGTCAAGGGCTCTATTTATAGACCCCTATAACCCTAGGTCGAGTTGGAGGGATAACAGCATGAAAATAGGGCTAAGTCTTGATAAATCTCGAGGATAATATTTCCAAGAGTCCATAGAAATAAAATAAAAGCTTCTAAGGATCAATACTGAGAGAAATCATCAAACTAAGGACTCTAGTTCACCCACGGATGAGGAGAGGAAGCGCAGGCAGAGCAGGACTCTCTGTCTCACCTAACAGTCTTGCGATAGACCGCAAGGCTTGAAAAATGGTCGGACGATAGACCGCAAGGCCCAATCATCCACAAAGAGATAAGACCAAAGAAACCTAACGGGACTCTCTGCCTTCCTAGTAGTCTAGCAAAGGACCGCCAACGCCCCTTAACGGTCGCGCGATAGACCGCTAGGCTATCAAACATGGCAAAAGAGATAAAGGCTAGATAAATCTCTAATTAAATTCACAAAATAATCCTCAGTAGCCCTTATCGAGGCCCAATAAGCTAAAATGACGTGAAATAATAGGAACTTAGGCCCAACCAGGGAGAGAACCCATAAAATAAGCCCAAAAGAAAGACCAGAAATGACCCAATAATCAGCGAATTACTCGGGACAACATAAAAATAGATAAGGAGATGACACAACTCATTAGTCATAAAATAGTTGTCAACAGATGCCCCTCCTTAATGTCCTCTTTACAGGGGCACGAGCGAAGGTGAAGCGAAAGCAAAATGAAACATGGAGATGAAGCGAAAATGAAGCGAAGCAGACTGAAAATCGGGCGTTAAGGTAAACGACACCCATTCTCAACCAATGAGCAATAAGAATCTTCCAGAAAACTCTGAACTAATCACATGGAACAACCAAACCGAATGACGCATGACTGGAGGATCTAACAACTAAGGAAAATAAAACACGACCAACCTCCTCACTGGAACGCACAGCTGATAGGCGATCAGAGCAAGCGGAAAAGTAAAGAGACGAGCAACTAAAATCCAAACAAGAATCTTCAGCTAACCAAATCAAGCAAATAAACCAAAAGAAACCTTCCAACTCAGAGTGGAATGACTCTCCTTACCTAAGACCATGGATACACAGCTATCCACCATTACTGAGCTACCTATGCCTAGACTTTGATACCAACTTAACTGTCATGTCCCGAGATATATGTACAATGGAAGAATATCGAGAATGTGGACAGTCGACAATACGCCTCAAGCTAGCAATAAAATCAGAGCATGAACATTCACACATAAAAGAGGAATGCACAAGATTAAACTCAGAAAATCCAACTTTATTGAATAATGGTAATGAAAGGTCTACATGGACACAAGACCATGACTCTTTAACTCTAGACTCAATAAGAAGAAAATTACATAAGTGACTCATGACTCTTGAACTATCTGGGGCTTCTCTCGTTCTTCAATCGCTCTTGCCCTCGGATCCATCACTTGAGTAATCAGAATTCGTACTGCTAGAATTTTCTAAAAAGATTAAAAATGTAGGGTAACGAGCACACTTGCTCAGTAGGTATCTTCGTATCAACATGAAGGTAATATTTAAGTGATTATAATTTTAGCTCTAGAAAGTAAGATGATGAAAATGTGATAAATCATGAGTAAACATCAAAACAACGACTAGCAACGGGAATAAGATAATTCAAGATTATGTGAACAAGGTTGATCAAGCATGAATATAGTTTGGCCTTTCACGAACGAGAATGTACTAGCATGTAACGAGAATGTACTTTCATAACCATGTAGGTTACGCACGAGAAAGTCATGTAACTAGAAAGCATGTAAATTTAATCATGAGATTTGTGGATTTCACCCGTTTATAAAAAAAAAGTACTCTCGACGTAATGTGACGTCAGTGTTCATCATATCCCATGGTTTATAGTATGTTTTCGGTAATCAATCGAGGGGGCTAGCGTCGAGCCCTTGGACACAATCAGTGCCCGATCTACATCTTCAAGTTATAAATCAAGCTACTTCCACGAAATATGTCAATAAAGTATGGCCATCAATTTACAAGTCAAACAATAGGGTCCATGATAAGTAAGTCAAGGTAAGAATGTACCAATAAGAACACATGAGTTCAAGGATGATTTAATGACAAGGTCATACCACAGAAGGAATCTTGCAGCATAATGATATATTCATTAACTTCCATAGTCCATTAATAGCTTATTGAACAAGTGTTGGGGTCCAGATAATTCATAGACTATCTACGAACAGAAGATAAGCAACCCTTGGGTCAAACCTAGGGTTTCACAACAAGACAGGAGAAAGCGGTCTGCTCAGGACTGTTTCTTGAATATAGCGGTCAGGTCCGGACCGCTACTTGATGGAGTCGACACCAGGCAAAGAAAGGCTCGACGCAGTAGATCAAACTAGAAGATTACGATCACGGGAGGCCCACTACTTGGTAGTGGCGGTCGCCTGATGGCCACAACTAGCCAGGGTACAGGAAAAATGCCGATCACATGAGTGCTTTCTAGACAAATGGACTTTGAGGGTACAACCTGCTTGGCATCCTAGTGGAAATCTCAGGCTCGTGGAGACTTACGGAGGCCTTGAAACATGATCACCTAGTCCGACAGAAGGAATATCCGACGGAGAGAATCTCAAGTCCAAGAGAGTGTTCCTATCATGTGCAAGTGAACTAATAGCAACGTACTAGAATATGCGCCATATGTGACTGAATAAAACAGAAGGTACGATGAGAAGGGAAACAATTCAAAACATAAATCACAGTGCACTTTAATGTCATGGAAATCCCTTCAAATACAAAACTATAGTATTTTGGGCATAAAATTAACATATGTAAAAAAATAATTTTTAAACATGCTAACATGAAACATGATGTAACAGAAATCATAAATAACATGAAATAACTTCTAATCACGAGTATGGCTAGAATATACTAGGGCTATATATATAGTTTAATCTGGTTGCAGGAAACAGGTAGCGGTTGGTCAGGGATCGCTACTAGCAAGTAGCGGTCTCTACAGGACCCCCTTCTATCTGCAACAGATAGAAGTTAATACCCGTGTGCAGAGCCTATTCTAGGGCAAATAACGCATGAAAACTATAAATAACTGGAAGATAACACATCATAACATGATTAGAATGTAGGGAAGTATGAAATAGGCATGAATTGAAGTCAAAGTTATTATCTTTTTGTTAGAGGTGCTGGGCTAGTATGTAGTAAGAAAATAGATTGCGCAGTCATAGGAAAACATGAAATTCTCAATATAGAAAGCATGAAATTGTTCAAGATCAGAGGGGTTTTTTGAGGGTATTCCTAGCACATCTTGTCCTCCGACTCCCAAGTTACTTCCTCGAGATGAGAATTCCTCCATAAGACTTTCACCAGTCAGATGGTCTTATTCCTCAATGCCTGATCCTTCTAGTCTATGATCTTGATGGGATGCTCCACATAAGACAGATCTACTCGAACTTCCAGAGGTTCATGTTCTATCACATGCGAGGCATCTCAGACGTATTCTCTGAGCATGGAGACGTGGAACACCAGATGCACATGTGCCAGAGTGGGCGGGAGGGCAAGTCGATAAGTCACCTCACCGAACCTTTATAGAATCTCAAAAGGCCCAATATATCTGGGACTGAGCTTGCCCTTCCTTCCAAATCACATGACTCCCTTGGTAGGAGACACCTTTAGGAATACATGGTCTCCCTCTGCAAATGTCAACTCTCTCCACCACTGGTCTGCATAAATTTTCTGACGGCTCTAGGCTATGAGGAGTCGCTATCGAATCATGGATATCTTTTTTGAGCAGTCTTGTACCAGTTATGGCCTGAACAGCTGCTTCTCGCCAGCTTCATACCAGTGCACCGGTGACCTACATGGCCATCCATAGAGTGCCTCATAAGGTGCCATTTCGATGGCAGAATGGTAACTAGTGTTGTATGCAAACTCTATCAGGGGTAAGTGATCATCCCAGTTCCCTCTCCATTCTATGCTGCATGCCCTCAGCATGACTTCTAGAGTTTCGATGGTACGCTTAGATTGCCCATCGGTCTGAGGGTGAAAGGCCAAGCTGAGCCGCAACTCTGTCCCCATAGCCTGTTGCAAACTCTCCCAGAACCTCGTAGTGAATTGAGGGTCCCGATCAGAAATGATGGACAAGGGTGCACCGTGCAATCGAATAATCTCAGCGATGAATAGCTTCGCTAAGGATTCAACTAGGGTTTGCTTGTTGACGGGAAAGAATTATGTAGTCTTTGTGAACCTATCCACAATTACCCAGATTATGTCATGCCTTCTCCTGGTCATGGGTAGGCCCGACGCAAAGTCCATGGTGATTTGTTCCCATTTCCATTGTGCCATCTCAATAGTCTGGAGAGGACCACCCAATCTTTGGTGCTCTATTTTCACTTGCTGACATGTGAGACATTTGGACACGAATTCTGTAATGTCTCGCTTCATTCCTGGCCACCAGTACATCCTCTTCATATCTTTGAACATCTTGGTGCTTCCGGGATGGATGGAGAATTTTGACCTATCCGCTTCCTACATCAAGTCCTTCTTCAACTCCACATCATCTGGTACACAAATCCTTCCTCGGAATGCAATCAATCCATCAATTCCCATTTGGAACTCCTCATTGTTCAATTGTCTTTGCAACGCCATGTCCTGCCTTTGTGCCTCAGCAATTCTTTCTAAGTATGCAGGTCTTGCTGACAACCCCGCTAGGAGACCGAACTACTTCCTTTTCTCAGGTCGTGAGTCAATCACACCCTCCATCATACCCCACTCTTGATGCAAGCTTAACGCCATTAATTTACGGTTGAGAGCATCTGTGACCGCATTCCCCTTGCCCGGGTGGTACAGTAAGGCGAAGTCGTAGTCCTTTAGTAGCTCAACCCATCTCCTTTGCCTCAGGTTGAGTTCCTTCTGAGTGAATATGTATTTGAGGCTCTGATGGTTGGTGAAGACCTCAAACTGAACTCCATATAAATAGTGTCTCTAGATGCGCAAAGCATGGACCACTGATGCCATTTCAAGGTCATGAGTGGAGTAATTCTTCTCATGGTCCTTCAACTGTCTCGAGGCATAGGCAATCACTTGGCCATTCTGCATTAGTACGCAGTCGAGGCCGATCCTGGATGCATCTGTATAAACAGTGAAGCCATCATTCCCTTGGGGGAGTGCCAACACTAGGGCCAAAGTCAACTTTTTCTTGAGCATCTGGAAACTGTCCTCACACTCTTCTGACTAGATAAATTTTGCTCCTTTCTTGGTTAATTTAGTCATGGGGGCTACAATGGTGGAGAAGCCTTCAATGAACCAGTGGTAGTATCCGACCAGACCAAGGAAGCTTCTAATCTCCATGACCGTCTTCGGTGCTTCCCACTTTGTCACAGCTTCAACCTTGCTAGGGTCCACAGATATGCTATTCCCAGATATAACATGTCTGAGAAACATAACCTAATCTAGCCACTATTTCTGTAAACAAAGTGGCAGTTGAGTCAGCCCTAGTGGACACGGGAGCATCGATAAATGTGTGTCCCTTGAGTCCATTGCATGCTTGTAATATTTACGAAGACATGCTTAGGCCAACACCGACCACAATTGCAGCCTACGATAATTCTAGATGAGCTTACCATGGGGTCGCGACAGTATAGGCCAAGCTAGGGCCTTTGAAGATGGATGTGGAGTTTTATGTACTGGACATAGACCCAATGTTCAAGGCAATTCTGGGTCATCCATGGATTGACAGTTTACAAGCAGTGCCCTCGACTGTTGATCAATGCCTTAAGTTCTCATTTCAAGGCTGGGTAGTCAAGGTGAAAAGTATCTCCACAGTCCAGACTGTTGATGCAATAGCTGACAAGATTCTTCATACTCTGTGGCCGTGTAATAGGCTAGTTCTATCTATTATGGACTTGAATTATCCATGGGCATATGCATCTCGCAAGCCCGCCACTGCACTTGTTGATGTAAAGATCAAGTCCAGGATTCAAGATTTGAAGGGTTGGCAGATGATTTTAAAATTGGGCTATCAGCCGGGCCTAGGTCTCGGCGCACAATTGCAGGGACGGACTAAGCCTGTCCCCAAGGGCAGGAAAGCGAGCAGGAGAGGCCTCGGCCACTGAGAGTCATCACTGTCAATGTTAGGAGACTCTGGGCCGCTGACATGGAACTATCGCTAGCACTTTGTCAGGGGGTCTTTACAGCC
The DNA here is from genome assembly GCA_024336825.1 of Amorphophallus titanum. Lineage (NCBI taxonomy): Eukaryota > Viridiplantae > Streptophyta > Magnoliopsida > Alismatales > Araceae > Amorphophallus > Amorphophallus titanum. The sequence goes on along the minus strand of JANBPO010001371.1, from coordinate 1,439,451 downwards.
TAGCACCTTGAAGACACCGTTCCCCTGCCAGCCCCAGAAGGAAGATATTGCTTGTGTTACACCGCCCTTGCTATCGAAAGGGCTTGTTGGAGATTCTGATGATTACTCTGTAGCTTTTCTCAAGATGTTTGTTGAGAAAGAAAGCCTGAAGAAACCCAAGGTGCGGGTTGTGAAGAAAGTCTATAAGGTGCCTACCCAACGACTGCGGGAGATGGAGAGCTCGACTACCACTTGGTCTCTTTCCCGCCTTATTTCTATTCTCCAAAGGCTGACTTTTGTTCCTTGCCCCCCTCCGCTTCTCTTTGATCCATCCATGTTTCGATCCCCTTTTCGGTCTGAGAGGCTGATTGAATTTTTGATAGCCAATTGTCCATGCAGGCAATGCCCGCCGATTGATCTAGTATCCAGGTGGTCGCCCGACGCACCTACTGACTTATCTGGAATGTGGTTCCAGTCCTCCAACCCATTCTTTGATGTGATTTTTCCCACGCTATGCCCTCGGGCCCTTCCTCCTCCTCTTACAGATTCTTCCTCCTGTTGCATGTTGACCACCGAGATCGAACAAAAAAAATGCCAAATTTGAAACACTTATCTCAGTGGAAGATTATGCTATGTTCCATCCATCCTCTCCCCAGGGGCACGTGGTCCCTAATTCTTTCCCAGTAGATTTTCTATCTTTTAGGTTAAATGTACATTCTGCAGAATCTCCTAGGTTAGTTGAGTCAGTTGGGGTAGAAGCAAGTGTTAAGGTAGATGGTCCATCCATGTCTGTGACGCATCCCATGATGCGTCATTCGAAATCCATCCCAGATAGGTTCCTCCAAGATTTGGCCAGTAAATGGCATGCCCTCCTTAAGTGCCCTGAGTTTGTAGCCATCGCCATCATCATAGAGGACGATGAGGAAGAGGGCAGGGTGTGGAGCATTGACGGTTTGGGCGTTTATGAGATTGTGGATGAGAAGGACCCAGCCGACGATGAGGAAATCAATGTGGATGACACTGGTGACCAATATGCACAAGGCTTGAAGAGATTTGATAAACCATCGTTAGTAGTGGATGAATCCACTAAGGAAATGAACTTAGGAACCGAAGAGGATCCCAGGCCAATCATTATTTCAACTAATCTCCCTCCTCAGGTTGAAGAGGAGCTGATCAAAGTCTTGAGAGAGTATAGTGACTCTTTTGCCTGGTCTTACAAGGGCATGCCGGGTCTTGACCGTGCTCTGGTTGAACATCGACTCATTTTGAAACCAGGGGCAACACCCATAAAATAGAAATTAAGAAGACTCCACACTTAGATGGCCTTGAAGATGAAGGAAGAGGTTGACAAGTTATATAAGGCCAGGTTTATTAGAGTTGTTTTATATCCGCAATGGATGGCAAACATAGTCTCGGTAATAATAAAGGATGGTAAAGTTCAAAGTTGCATTAATCTTCTTCTCTTCTCTCTTTTTCTTTTCTTTTCTCTTTTTTCTTTTTTTTTCTTTCTCTCTCCCCCCTTTTTTGACAGCACTAGGACATGTTGGCGGAGTATAAGTCTTTGCAGTGATCCACCCAGGGAGAGCCAGGTAGGCATCCGTGCTAGCGCACGGGGGAGTGCTCACCCTTCCAAGGGACGGACGAGGGGACCACTCCACCGTGCGAGGCGGACTACCAACCGGTCTCGCTCGGGTGTCTGGAAGGGATGGCAATGAAAGTTCATTTATTTGATGATCCAGACGTAAGGGGGGGTCCCACGTCGGAGCGAAAGTTACCACCCCGAGGGATGGAGCGAGGAGTTTGCTCGTCAGTGCCAGTAGGGTGCCGGGGCTGACGTGATTTATGTGTTTCTTGAGATATTCGCCGGCACTGGGACAATGCCTATGCAAGGAAGGGTTTAGTCCCCTGACCCAAGCGAAAGGCTCAGGCAGGGTGTCTACTTGTTGGTGCCGCCAGGGTGACGGGGCCAACGAGGTCTATTTAGATTTTTTGGTCTCTTGAGGTGTTTGTCGGCACCAGGACAGTGCCTATGCAAGGAAGGGTTTAGTCCCCTGACCCAAGTGAAAGGCTCGGGAAGGGTGTCTACCTATTGGTGCCGCCAGGGTGACGGGGCCAACGAGGTCCATTTGAGTTTTTTGGTCTCTTGAGGTGTTCGTCGGCATCGGGACAGTGCCTACGCAAGGAAGGGATTAGTCCCCTGACCCAAGCGAAATGCTCGGGCAGGGTGACGGGGCCAACGAGGTCTATTTGGGTTTTTTGGTCTCTTGAGGTGTTCGTCGGCACCGGGACAGTGCCTACGCAAGGAAGGATTTAGTCCCCTGACCCAAGCGAAAGGCTCGAGCAGGATGTCTACTTGTCGGTGCCACCAAGGTGACAGGGCCAACGAGGTCCATTTGGTCTCTTGAGGTGTTCGTCGGCACCGGGACAGTGCCTACGCAAGGAAGGGTTTAGTCCCCTGACCGAAACGAAAGGCTCGGGCAGAGTGCCTACCCGTTGGTGCCGCCAAGGTGACGGGGCCAACGAGGTCCATTTGGTCTCTTGGTAATTTTGCCAACATGAGGCGGTGACACAAGGAGGGGGGGCATCCCTCCTTCTTTCTCTCTCTCTCTTTTCTCTCTCTTTTTTTTCTTTTTTTCTTTTTTCTTCTTTTTTTTGAACCGCCCCTATAAAAGGGGACATGAAAAGGTGCGGCCACACGGCCGAACGTGTAAGAAGACCACGGGGAAGGCAACCTTGAGTTGATACCAAACCCGTGGTGGTAGTGATAGTGATAGCACCAGCAGAGAGGGGTGCTGGGGGAAGCCGGAAGAAGCGACGAAGGATGGAGGCTGTCGGCGTGTGAGCCTATGTGGTAGTTCATCCCCAGAGAACTAGGCAGGTACCCGCGTTGTACCAGCAGGTAGGTACCTGTGTGGAGAGCCCTGGAGGAAGCGTGCCGCTGGAGAAAGTCCACCAGCGGTGTGCCAACGAAGGGGCCCACAGGGTGCCGCTGAAGGGCGCATTGTGAGCGTGCCGCTGCAAGGGCACGAGGATGCGTGCTGGCGAAGGACCCAGGGGGTGTGTCAGCGAAGGCCTTGGATGGAGTGTGCCACTGGAGGGCTTGAACGAGTGTGTCGGCGAAGGCGTGCCAGCGGGTGTACCAGAGAAGGCACCCACAGGGTGTGCCGGTGAAGACACTCTTCGGGGCATGATGTTAAAGGGAGGCACGCAGGGGTGTGCCACTGAGCGGCTGAGGGGTGAGCCGCTGAGGATGTCAGGGTAGGTGTGTCGCCGACGGGGGAGCGGGGGCGTGTCAGGGAAGCACGCCACTGGTGTGTCGCTGTAGGCCCATGGGGGTGTGCTGGGTAGCCATGACTAAGGGCATGCTGGAGAAGGGCCAACGCGGGTGTGCCGCTGAGGAGCCCAGAAGGGGTGTGCCGGCGAGGGGGGAATGGTGGGAGTGTGCCGCTGGGGCTTCATGGGGGTGTGCCGCTGAGTGACTGGTTAAGAGGGGGCGTACCGCTGAACTCTCGCCAGCGGGTGTGCCACTGAAAGGGGCACCAAAGCAAGCCGTTGAGGACTTGAAAGTGCGTCGTTGGGGCACATTTGAGCCCGTCACGAGCACGAGTCATGGTTTACTTGATTTTTCTTCGGGGCCCATGCATTGTGAGTTGGTTCTCTTTGATGTCGTGACTCCGGAGATGGCTTCATGGTAGCACGCATATATTCGAAGAGTCTGGATGGCCCATCTTCTCTGTAGTTTCTTCAACTGAGGTTGTTTGTCGATGCTGGACTAGACGGGACATATGGGCGTGTAATTTTACACATCCACAGTCCCCTATTGAACTCAAAGAATTGAAGAAACAACATCAGGAGTTATTAGATAAGGGCTTCATTCGACCTAGCACATCCCCTTGGGGTGCGCCAATTTTATTTGTCAAAAAGAAGGATGGATCTCTCAGGCTATGTATCGACTACCGGTGACTAAATCAACTCACTATCAAGAACAAATATCTGTTGCTGCATATTGATGAGCTCTTTGATCAAATTTTGAAAGTAGAATATTTCTCCAAGATAGACCTGAGGTCGAGTTATCATCAGCTCAAGATCAAGGACGAAGACATATACAAGACTACTTTCCGGGGCAGATATGGGCACTATGAACTCGTGGTAATACCGTTCGGGCTAACTAATGTCCCGACAGTATTTATGCAACTTATGAATAATGTCTCTAGGCCTTATCTCGACCGGTTTGTGGTCGTCTTCATTGATGATATTCTTATATACTCCAAGACTAAGGAGGAACATGAAGAACACTTAAGAATAGCCTTGCAAACCCTAAGAGAGCATCAACTCTACGTATGCAAAGCTTAGCAAGTGCGAGTTCTGGCTAAAGAAGGTCTCTTAACTTGGCCATATTATTTCAAAAGAAGGTATCGCTGTCAATCCTTCTAAGATAGGAGCTGTTAAGGAATGGAGCCAGCCTACGACCGTATCAGAAGTTAGAAGTTTTCTGGGTCTGGCTGGTTACTATAGGCAATTTATTAAAGATTTCTAAAAAATCACCGTCCCTTTGACTAGACTTACAAGAAAGCAGAGCCCATTTATATGGTCAAAGGATTGCGAAGAAAGTTTTCCAACTCTTAAAGATCATCTCTCTATAGCCCCTATGTTGGCGCTATCTGTTGAAGGTGGTGGCTTTGAAGTCTATACCGATGTATCTGGCATTGGCCTAGGATGCATTCTTATGTAGAATGGCAGGGTGATTTGCTACAAATCAAGGCAGCTAAAGTGTCATGAAGAAAATCACCCTGTGCATGATCTAGAACTAGCTGCGGTTATATTTGCCTTGAAAATTTGGCGACATTACCTCCATAGGGAGAAGTTCACTATATTTTCCTATCACAAAAGTCTGAAATACCTCTTCACCCAAAAGGAATTAAACATGAGGCAACGCAGATGATTGGAGTATCTCAAAGACTTCGACTTTACTATTCAATATCATCCAGGTAAAGTAAATGCAGTAGCTGACGCTCTTAGCAGAAGATCAATGGCAACTCTAGCTAGCCTCAGGAAAGGTACGACTTATCTTATCAAGGATTTCGCTCGTTTGAATCTTGATGTTGATAAAGAAAAGGAAGGACGCATGATTACTAGTATAAGATCACAACCTACACTGATTGAAGATCTAATCAAATTACAAGAAAATGACCCCACATTGATGGAGATCAAGGCCAACATTGATCAAAAGTTAGAATTCTCCATTTCAACTGATGGAAGACTATTGTTTAAAGATAGAATCTCTGTGCCGGATCATGCCGACACTAAGAAGTTGATCATGGAAGAGGCTCATAAATCAAGGTATGCTATTCACCCTGGTGCTACCAAGATGTACCAAGACTTAAAAAGAAATTTTTGGTGGCCCAATATGGAAAGAGAAGTAGCAAACTTTGTATCTTACTGCCTTACTTGCCAGCAAGTAAAGGCAGAACATTTAAGGTCCGCTGGGAAACTACATCCCTTGGACATTCCCGAGTGGAAATGGGAAAGTATAGGAATGGATTTCAACATGGGTTTACCTAAGATGAGAGGTGGATATGATGGTATATGGGTGATTATAGACCGATCGACTAAATCTGCACATTTTGTAGCAATCTAAAGTCGATGGTTTGTAGATGTATTAGCAGCATTATACATGAAAGAAATTGCCAAATTACATGGTGTCCCTGTCACCATTATAATTGATCGAGACCCTCGGTTCACATTACAATTCTGGAAGGGTCTACGACATTCATTAGGGACCCGACTCAACTTTAGCACTGCGTTCCATCCGTAAACTAATGGTCAAACTTAAAGGACAAATCAGGTGGTGAAAGATATGCTCAGGGCTTGTGCTACTGATTTTGGTGGGAGTTAGCATGATCACTTGCCTCTAGTTAAATTCACCTACAATAATAGCTATCAAGCTAGTATACAAATGGCACCGTTCGAGGCACAGTATGGAAGAAGTTGTCGCTCACCTATATGTTGGAATGAAGTAGGAGATAGGTAATTTCTCAGCCCCGACATCATCAGGGATACTACCAAGAAGATAAAGCTTATTCGGGAGAGACTCCAGATGGCTCAAGACATGCAAAAATCAAATGCTGATAACAGAAGGCTTGACCTTAAGGTTTCTCTGGGTCGAGGTATTCGAAGATTTGGCATCAAGGGCAAGCTCACTTCGAGATTCATTGGCCCCTTTGAAATTCTCGAAAGGGTTGGTGAAGTCGCATATCGAATAGCTTTGCCCCCTTAATTAGTTGGAGTCCATGATGTATTTCACCCATGAAGTCCACGCAAGACATGTGTTGGTAGTGTGATTGCCCATGAGAAGCGATGCCCCTTCCCTTGATGTGTAAGGGTGTGTTGGCATCATTCTGGAATGTTGAGTGCCAGTTGGGCTATGCTTGCAAAGATTCATGGCTGGCATTCTGATTCCCGATGTGTTGTGGATTGGAGCCTGCGGAGTTGTAGGAAGATTGCCAGATTAAGTGAGAGAGTCTGTGCTCTGGGTTCGAGGTAATTGGAGCTTTCTCAACCAAGTTTTTTGGAGTCAGCCAGCCGAGTTAAGGACTCTCGAGATGGTAGATCTCGAGTAGCTGTGAGGGTTGTACGCATGGATCAGAGAGCGCAGCAAAAGCATGGTGGGAAAATGACCCACAAGTCCAGGATCGTAGCGTTGGTTGCTACGGGTGGATTTTCGAGGATGAGTTGAGCATTGGAGGATTGGTTCCTTAGTGTGAGATTATCTTGGCTGTGTGAGCCATGTCTATTGTCGTGTCGTTGCTTGAGGCATTGAGATTTTTGGCACTGGTAAGATGGAGAATTGGGGAAATATGATGGCAAGTTTGTCACATGAGTACCATGCTCATCTATTGGAAGCCGTGTCAAGTGTTTAGTGCTAGACCCGATTGGGGTTGTCGAGATATAGCTCGATGGAGGACGAGGACGAGATGGTCAATGTCGGTAAGTTGCGTGCTCGACTCGTGTTGGGAGCTATGTCCTCGTATGAGATCGTGGTTCTCGAGAAGTGATCTCTGAGAGATGATTATGGGTCCCAGTTGGTAACTGTGAGCGGCTGGTGAGGCTCGCCATGTGGTCAGCTGTGGTAATGCCTGGATGAGGCCCAGTTAAGTCTGAGAGTTTTGGAATGTTGTGAGACGGGCCCAACTGTGGTGAGGATCTATGATGATTGGAGATCCATGTTTATTGGTCGCGGCATCGATGACCAAGTTCCTGTGGTAGCAGATGGCACTTTTTTCGGTTCTAGAGATGTATGTCGTGATTTGTTTAGGATGTGTCCGGTGGCTCTATGGTGCGAGCAGAGCTGCAGATTGGTAGGCATCCATTTGGATTAATTTTGATAAGTTGGGATAAGCCTGTGTCATGGATGGTGCCTGCGTATGGTGGTCCTTGGGGGGACATTGTCATCGGATGGTGGCCCTTGGCCTTGTGACTCGCATGGGAGGATTTCCCTATAAGCCCGAGTCTGGTGTTGTTGTGGATCAAGGATTGTGAAGTCCTGTCATGTGGTTTTGTCGTGTTCCCCTGTGAGGGTAGAGTTGGCGTGAGGATCAGGATTGGATGTAGTGTCCGAGTAAGATTCGGCTCGAGTTGGAGCTGTGACCAATGAGAGTCAGCAGATGGCCCACCAAGATTTGGAATGTGCTTATCAGGCCAGAGGAAGTCGAGCAAGCGAAGGTTTCCATTGACAAGTAGTTGGTGACTGGTGAATGGTCTTTCACATACAGAAGATGCTGGTTGTAGTGAATCGAGAATGGCAAGAGTCGTGTGCCAACGAGGCCTTAGGTGGTCGATTATGAGATGAGCTTTTTCCAGATTGGATCTGAAATTTGCTAAAAGCTTGAGCTTGGATCGAAGATGGTCCCCGTGCTATTGTTGGTGTTCGGCTTGCCATGATAAGATGGTTCATGGTGTGGAGTCGACAGATTGGTGGCAGTCAGTTGAGATGACTGGGTGAGCTAGTTGGAGGCTTAGAGATGGTCGTCCCTGGTGTAGGGTGTGAGATCAGTCAGCTGGTAGCGAACTAACGTTTGATTCATCCACCAAGCATGGGATTTGATCAGTGTCGAGTTCTCGTGACAAGGACTGCATTTCCTCGATGAACGAGATGGAGGTAGCGATGCCATGATCAGATTTTACTGTGGTTGAGGTGACGCTAGACTTACACTCTTTCATGTGTTATGCCTGCTCTGATGATCGATGCGTGTTGGGATGTGAGCAAGACATTTTGTTGGTGATCAAGGTCGGGCTATGTCCCTCGGGATCTATGTTTTTGCCAGTGTTGAGGTTTGGCTGGAGCTCTAGGTGTGTGCCAGCTGGGCGTGTTGTTCTTCCCCTTGAGCTGTGTGTCACATCCCGAGTGCGGAAGGAACCCGGAGTGCGTGACGAGTTTATATCGATCATGTCAATCAGAGCGTTAGTGTATTCGACACTTCTACTTCTGGGTCTGCTCGCCGGGGAGCGGCCCCTGGACCTTCAGCACCCTACTCCTGGTGGGAGGATTTGAAAGCCTCTTGTGGTCTGAAGACCAAATCCCAGCTGTCCGAGCCAGTTCCAGAGGGGGCGTTCGCCGGTAGTACCTTCACCGACTGGAGGGCCCATATCATCAATGCCGTGGGCTGCGTGGGCCCCATGGAGTATATCTCAGATTTGGAGGTGGCTGTCACCCCCAATGCCATCTTGGCTATTGTCAATAATGTTGCTCGAGCCCTCGGTCTGAAATCCGAGCAGATCATTCTGAAGCCCCAGAGGATCATCGGGGAGCCAGCTATATGCTAAATTATTCAGCCCTGTCCCTTTTTGTTTGCTCTACAATCTGAGATGCTTACTTTATGCAATCTTTTATCATTTGCAGATCGTACCATTGGCTAGGAGACTCGCGCTTTTGGGAAGAGGCCTCGGGCCGAAGGCCGAGAGGATGATCCGTAGCCCACTGCTTGCCTGCGCCCCGAGGAGGCATCTCCCACACCGGCAGAAGTTTCCAGTAAGGGCAAGTTTTTTTTTCAAGTCAACGTTACAACATGTTTATGCAATGTGGTAACCCGACTGTTTTCCCCCTTTTTGATGCAGCTCCTCCTGAGACTCGGACTGCTGCGAGCTTTTCTCCCCGCCCCGAGAATGTATTCACAGAGGCGGGATTGGAGGTGGACCAGTCCCTCCCTGATATTAGCGTGGACATTGAGGGATTGGATCCTCTCGTCGATGATTATACACCTGTGACTGGTGATTCCCCCGCACTTGACACGGGAGGGACCTCCGTTGCTTAGGATTCGGGTAACTGCTTTTTATACTTAACCCTTATTTCACTCTCTTTCAATATCTGAGAAAGCATGTGCTTTGGCTAATATAGCATCGCCTGTTGCAAAGACTCCCAGAGTTCAGCCCACTCTCTCCGTCGTTGAAGAAGGGGGGAGTCCCTCGGCAATGAGGGGACTCCTTCGTCATTAGATTCCTCGAGCGGGGAAGCTCTAGTACCTCATCGAGTACAGGGACTTCCAGCACCTCTTCTAGGGGCTCTTCTCCCTCTTCATCAAGTTCTTCTGAAGAAGGAGAGATGAGGATGAGCCCAGGTAATTTAGGACTAGATCACCTTCGTATGTTGAATCATGAGCCCCTCTGACTTATTTTATTATTGATTATGCAGCCGCCCAGATGGCTTCCTCCTTGGATGAGCTTTCTAGGCTCATTGAGACAGGGCCCTCCGCCGACTTGCCGGACTACGATGAGGATGTGAGGGTTCTAATCACCGCGGCCGGAGTACCCGATGGGGGACCACCGCCCCTAGCCATGGGGCCATCGGCTGGTACTGCCGGTGTTGCAGAGTCCAGCAGGGCGCAGGCTTCCGGTATGCACGGAAATATTTTGTACATCCTTCCTGCTATATATTGTTGCATATTGACATTGTATGATGCCTTTGCCTTCAACACCGGATGATCACCCGGAGGAGAGACGTTCTCCCCAGCCCATGGGGGTTGACTTTGCGGCAGGCTCGCCCCAAGCACCTTCAGAGGAGCGGGATGCCGCTGATTAGGCGGCGGCCTCCATCGAGCCCCCAGCTCCAGGTATATTGTTGTCGAATTAGGAGCTCGTGCCATCCGCCTGACGAGGCTTCTTTTCTCTGTGATATTGACCACCATTCTATATGTTGGTATCTTCTTTCAGCTGTTTCTCCTTCCATGGAGCCTACGATAGAGGTCGACACTGCCGTGACTGAGGGGGAGACGCCTGTGGAGACTGGTATGTTTTCATCACTATGAAGTGTTGATCTTGATTATTGGTGTCAATGAAGTGCTAAGACTTTTCATGCTTTGCCTCGCTTGCAGAGAGATCGGCTACTCCAGCACCGCCCACAGAACAAGGACTGACACCTGTTGATAGCTCCCCTCCAGTCTTGGAAGGGTGGTCTTCTCTCAGGCCTGACCTGGCAGGCATGGCTGCTTCAAGTAAGGCCATTGTGACTTACACCTTTGGACCTTTACCATGGTGATTTTATTGCGGTGGTACCCACTTCAGGTTCAGCAGAGGGGGGAGCAGCGGTGCCCGCGGACTTCCCTGCCCTTGGGGTTGAGTGGCCTGATGCCCCTCAACTTGGGGTGGTGCTAGGGAGAGAGTGATTTCCTTTTTACTTAGGTTTTATGTAGGTCATTAAGTGTTTTTACAAGAATGATGTATTTTAGATTTAGAAGTTGTAATTACCTTTATGGCTTATCAATTAGAGTTGTAAACTTCTTTTGATGAATTAAAAGTATCATTTTCCCATTCATGTCTAATTTTAGAAATGAAATTATACTTGCTCTGATCGACACGCTCGTTTACGACTCGTCGCATTCTCGATTTTTCGCGTCGGGACGTGACAAGGAGAAAGCAGTGTACATGAGGTTCCTAGAGGCAAATCAGGATGTATTTGCTTGGTCCGAGGATGAGCTCCCTAGAATCTCACCAGAGGTAATAACCCACCCGCTGAAGCTGGACCCAACCTATCATCCTATTCAACAATGCAGGAGGCGCTATAATCCCCAGCGACATGCCATCATCAGGGAGCAGGTGAGGGAGAAACTATGCTCGGGACTATTATGCCCCACCCAGTATCCCGACTGGGTGGCTAACGTAGCGCTAGTTCCCAAGAGCAATGGGAAGTCAAGGATGTGCATAGACTACATCGACCTCAACAAAGCTATGCCTAAGGAAAACTTTCCCATGCCACAGATCGAACAGCTGATCGATACCACGACCTGGCACAAGATGCTAAGTTTCCTAGGCGCGTACTCCCGGTACCACCAAATTAACATGCACGAGTGTGACCAGGACAAGACGGCATTCGTCACCGACCACAACCTATACTGCTATACCCACATGCCCTTTGAGCTCAAGAACGCGGGAGCCATGTATCAGTGCCTGGTCAACCACATGTACGATGCACAGATCAGTTGTAATATAGAAGTCTATATCGATGACATGCTCATCCAGAGTCTCTGAGCAACTAAGGACCTCACCGATCTGGCAGAGACATTCGCCACCCTCCCGAGGTACAATATGAAGTTGAATCCAAGCAAGTGCGCATTCTGAGTTAACTCGGGTAAGTTCCTCGAATTCCTCGTAACCCATAGAGGGATCGAAGCGAATCCTGACTAGATCTGACCAGTACTAGAGATGAAGCAACCAGTACAGGTGAGGGACATGTAGTGTCTCATGGGCCACGTTGCTGCCCTGACTTGGTTCCCGTCCCAAGTGGTAGAAAGGTGCCTGCCCTTCTTTCGACTCATCAAGCAGGTGAACGAAGCTCCAAAGAAGAAAGGGCAAATCGACTAAGATCAGGAGTGCGAGCAGGCATTTGAAGAGCTAAAACGGTACCTTGCATCTCCCCCCATCCTCTCCAAGCCTCAGAAAGGGGAGCAGCTACCCCTGTACCTATCGGTGACCCCTAGCACTCTAAGTGTCGTGCTTACTCGGGAGGAAGACAACATCATGAAGCCCATCTACTACGTGAGCCGAGCACTGTAGGGGCCAGAATTTTGATACTTGTAGGCTGAGAAGTACTCTCTAGCGCTCATCATGGCCATGCGCAAGTTGCAACTGTACTTCCTAGCGCACCCGATCACTGTCCTCACTAACCAACACCTACATCAGATCCTCCAGAAACCTGACGCTTCGAAAAGATTAATCAAGTGGGTAATCGAACTGGGGGAATTTGATATCCGCTTCTGTTTGAGGACCACGATCAAAGCCCAAGCCCTCGCTGACTTAGTGGCAGAGTGCACGTTACCTAAGGAAGACTCCCCCGATCAATCCCTGGGGCCCGTATGGGAACTCTACATCGATGAAACATCTTGTACTATAGGCAATGGGGAGGGACTGGTCTTATTGTCATCGGAGGGGATGGAGCTCCAGTACGACCTCCGCTTCAACTTCCCGACCACGAACAATGTGGCCTGTTGTGCATGTGTTTGTACACACATGATTCCTTGGTTTTGATGATGTCTACTTATGAGCCATTAATGAGTCCTATATGCATTTGATGATGTCAACATGTATGCAGCTCAGGTCAAAGCCAGCGCTGGCAAGTGTATGGTCTCATGAAGATATCATGCAATGGTGTCATGAGATATGATGCATTGATCAAAAGGGTATGAACAAGGCTAGCCAACAACAGTGCAAAGCCAAGGGAATGAGTTAGTGAAGTTCCATAGCCAAGAGTTCATTATTTGCTGAATATCAGTTGCTAAGCTTAAGCGAAAATCAAGCAAGGTTGTTTGAGGAGGTGTCACTAGCAGATCAACTCGCCTGCCGCCGTTCCTCTTCTGGTGAGAGGACCGGGCCTGGTGGCAAGTCTGGCCACCTCTTCAGGGTTGGTGGGTGAGGCCCCATACTGACCAAAGATTCCTGTCATGTCATGGGTGAAAACTCTTCGGCTCCTGTTTCTTCTTGCCATCCTCCTTGATGGCCTGCTCGGGAACACCAGCCTATCAAAGACCGACCGCCGGGGCTCCGCTTCCTCCCATAAAGGGGACTGGCACAGCTCCTCCGACTGGTTCCTCGACTCTGCAGTAGGCACCGGTCGGGTATCTTCTTCTTCCTGGAAAGCAGAGGCCACTGCCCCCAATAGTCTTTGACGACCCAAAGGAGTGCTCCTCGGGCCTCGGAGGTAGTTTCTCATAGCTTGCTCAATCCCTTCCCACTCCTGGTCAGGGAGAGCAGCCGGTGGTCATGTGCTGACAGCAGCGGGGATGTAGGCTGTAGGCTCCGGGAGGGCAGCTTGGTGCCGGCGCCTGCGGTGCTGGGGATGGGAATTTTCTGACAGAGCCGATGCGACGACTGCCGACTGGTAGGCCGAGGTCGTCATCTCGACCCTTTCATCTCATCGGGCCCTCCTCGGGCGGATGCAAATGGGCCCAGCTTGGGCAGGTGCAACGGTCTGGGCTTCCCTGGGAATCCAAACTTGTTTGAGCTTAGCCGACTTGTGAACCGGCGTGTTCTTCGGTGTTGTGGCCGGGAGGTTGGGCATCACCTTCTCCTTCATCTTCTCCAGCTCCTGAAAGGAGTTGTGGACTGGAGCAGTTGGTACAATGCGATCTGAAATTACTTCAGACCTCTGCCCATTGAGGTGGACTCGGATGCACTCGAAGGTCATGGATTTCCCAAAGCTGGAGATTCGGTGCCCTGAGGCAGCGCCAACGTTGCCCCTTTGGAGCCTTCTTCGGTGGGATGCCGATCCCTGGTGAGGTGGACCGGCAGCCTGGTGCATGTGATGCACATTGCAGCTCAGCATCTTGGCTGGGATGCCGTTGTTGTTCTTGGCCGGAGCTCGGCCAGCAGCAGCTTCAATGGCCCCTTGGGTGGGGGCGTTGGTCTTGGGCTTGTCGGCCGCCTTCACGTCTAGTATGTTGATGAAGTCCACCCCAAGGACGTTGGGGAAGCCGACCATGGGAGGGAAGCTCCCGAAGCTGAGGGGGACGATGAGGTAGCCGCCCTTGACATGGCTCTCGACGGGCTCGGGACCGAAGGTGGCCCCCATCCTCGGTGTCGAAGTGTGATTTTTCTGCATTTACAAAAATGGCAAAATTAGTATTACAGGAAGGGGGCCACGGGGCCCCTAATTTCGACAAAGAGATGAAGGGTGGTTTGGGCCCACCGGGTGTGCCAGACTTGTGGATGCACTTTTCGTTAGATCTATTGAGATGTTCGTTTGTTGGGTTTTTTGTTAGGTTTATGAGTGCGGGGGCGTGTCAGTCACCGAGGTGACGATTTATGCAGACTTAAAGAAGCCTGTGGTGCGCTCGTTCTGACTGATCAGATGATTGTGTGTACCGTGTCGGGACTGAGAACCCACCACACCATAAAGACTACGATGTTAATTACATCCCCTCGGAGAGGGAAAAATCTTTGATTAATCACCAAAAAAGGGGGCCCTACGGCCTGAGATTTATAATAATGAAAGCGAGAGTAAAATCTCATATTACGCTTAAACAAACCCCACATTGGGGCGTGCGTAAACATTAATAAACCTGTCGATCCCTGATGGACCAATTGTTGTTCGGACGAAAGTCCATATTAGTAGCACCGAAAGTGACGACGAAAATCGTACAAATGTCTGCCGTACGTACGGCACGTTTGATGTGGGTTGCGGGATCGGATCCCAATAGAAGTGGGGCAAATTGACAGACTGTCAGCCCGAGGCGATTTTGGACTATGGCCACATCGAGAATTCCGTAGACCATGTTTGATACCATTAGGCATCGTTGATTTTCTCTTTGCACCCAGTCCGAGGGAGTGAATTATTTAAGTGTGTAACCCGAGCTCGCCAATGTGCACCCTCGCAATGCGGATCGACCTATGCGATCAGGTCGCGGGGATCGAGTTTCTTTTATTTTTTTTAATGGTATTGATCTTGCATTCTTTTTTTCTTTGAACCTTTCTCTCTTTCTTTATTGTTATTTAACCCCCCCTTTTTATTGGTTTTTTGTTCTTTTAAATATATATATATATATCATGTATACATACATATATGAGGGGGGTAAAACTGGCTCGGTCTATTTGGGGCCCATCTATACCGAACCCAATTCAACTCGCTGATCATGACGCGCCTAACGGGTCTCGATAGCAACAATCTACTACTGACAGCCCAGGACGAACGGTCCTTGGATTCACTAGCGTGAAAGGCCCCAACCCAGACGCAATGACTACCGACGGACTCTTCGACGACCGACCGTTACTCCCCACGACGCTGGTCTCAATCTCATTAAAGGTGAGCACGCCCTACGGCCGCCATAAGACCTGCCAAGGGATCGACTGACTCCGGGATAACAGTCCTCAACGAAAAACTCTCCCTACAATTGCGGGGAACGTTACTCCACGACTGGCGCCCTTCCCTGCTAAGGGATGGGATCCCCTCTCCAGGACAACCCCCTATAAAAGGAGCTCCGACGGACAAATGCGGATACGGTGCACTCCGCCAAGAAACACCCAGAGAAGTCAAGGAGAAACAAGTCAGAGAGAACTAAACGCCCCTGCTACTGCTAGAGAGGTCTCGACTGTCCACCTGCGGAGAGAGGATCCCTTCCGAGCAATCTTTCCGCCCAGCGAGCACTCGTCGAGTGGTCAATGGCAACGGTGAGCACTCGTCTGGAAGGTCAGCAGTCCTCCCAGGACTCCACAAAAGACCTCCTGCTCCTTCTTTCTCGCCTACCCTTCTTCATTCTCCATTTGGCTCAGTACTGACTTAAGCATTTGAGGGTTGGCCCCTGCGGTAACGCCCAGTGCTCCTTCTAGCGCCTTTCTTTCTGGTGTTTGCAGACTTCCACGAGTGCCAGGTGGTTCTCCCTGATAAATAAATAGAAAAGTGTGGTATGAGAGCTAGAGACTAATTTTCTGCCTCTACACTTTTTGACGCCGTCTGTGAGAATCTCGAGCACAAAGCCAATGGCACCTCGTGGGAGTCTTCGCAACGCCAGCAACCGGGGGCGCGGTTCTCACCAAGGTCCCAGTTCCCATCGGGGATTGCAGGAAGCCTCTTTCTCTACCCGTCCACACCAAGAAGTCACTGCGGATGATCTCGCTGAGATACGCCAGCAGATCCAAGCCCTGACGGGACTATGTCAGGATCTCCTGAATAGACCCGCGGACCCCCAGTATGTCGGAACGGCCTCAGAACGGGGGGCCTCAAACTATAGCGAACTCTCGCCAAGTGTGAGAAGCCTCCCACATCTCCGCCGCATGGACCCGACAACCGCGCAGCTCACCCCCACCAAGGGTGCGGAGTCTGTTGCACTCTAACCCGGAGATGGATCGGTGGCTCCAGTGCATTGATGAGATCAAGGACGAGGCCCATTATTTGGACGACGTCCTGCTCGCCGCCAAGACTCGCAGTGCTCGCCGCCAAGACTCGCAGACTCATCGACGACGATCAGGACTTTCACGCTCCCTTCTCTAGGGAGATCATAGAAGCCCCCATTCCATCGAAGTTTTAGTTACCTTCATTCACACCCTACGACGGCACCACCGACCTGGCCGACCACATGCATAGTTTCAAGTCGAACTTGGTGTTCCACCGGGCCTCGGATGCCATCAAATGCCTGGCATTCGTAACGACTCTCCTAGAGAACGCTCGGATGTGGTTCGAGTCCTTGTCGGTCGGGATTATTTTCTCCTTCCAGTAGTTGAAGAAGCTGTTCAAGGAGAACTTCATTGGCTGCCGCAAGGAAGCCAAACCTGTGGTGAGCCTACTTGCCATCAGGTAGGGGCGGGAGGAGACCCTCTGGGACTACGTGTCCCGTTTCTGAGTAGAGGCGCTTTGTATCCCTCGCCTCGACATCATCATCGCCAACACCATACTAACCCAGGGTACTCGGGACTCCATCCTCCGACGATCGCTCAGAGTCGAAGCCCCAACCACCCTAACCGACCTCCTCGCCGTAGCGCAAAAGCACGCGAGATGCAAGGAAAATGCCGCGGCCCTCGGTCGTGTTAGGTGCGAAGATTCAGATCTAGAAGGGAGAGTTAAATAGATCTGCCCACTTTACACCTTCTCAACAATTATAGATATAGAACTAAAGAACAGAATGGCTGAAGTTAAAAGCACACGGTCCTACACAGCAACTAGCACTTCTAAGACAAGCAAAGACATCAACCCTTGCACCCGTAGAGCCTCGTTGCTGGGAGAGCCCTCTTTGTTTGGCCCTTCTCTTCTTTTTATTCTCTCCCATCGAAGATGCAAGGGAGGTGTTTTTTGGGGAAGAAAGCTCCCAGAAGCTTCCTCCTATCTTTTCCCCTGACAACGGAGTTGGTAGCAAGCTCTTTTTGACTTCTGGGGATCAGCCGCCGGAGTATTGGGAGCTGTCGGGAGACTTCGCTTCACTTCATGCCATTCACGCTCTTCTGTCTGCAGGAAACAAGGGGCCAAAAGTAGGATGGGACAGCACAGGTTGAAACGGCGAGGCATCTTGCGCGCCAGATTAAAGCACGCCAGTTTACAACTTAAGAGAAGGCCATATAGGAAATGGGCGACTTTGGGAGCTAAAATGGCACGGTACCTTACTCGCCGGATTAGCAACACACATGCAAAATAGCGCGCCGATTTAACACTTGCCAAGGGGGAAAAGATGGCACGCCGGATTCACCACTCATGAATAGTGCATGAATAGTGTCATGAATAGTGATGCGTGTTGATTTAAGTGGCACCAGTTTAACATCCAAAGGAGAAGAGGGGTGTGCCGTTTTAGGGCATGCCGATTTAGGGCGCGCCGTAATAGGATGTTTGGCCAGGGGGCGTGCCAGGTTAATGCCAAAGGGAAGGGGGGGCACCAGTTTAGGGCACACCGGTTTGGGCTTTTTCTTGACCTTTTGGTCTCCTAGATGGCCGTATGTATTCCTAGAATGTCCCGGTTTCAATGTATTGCCTCCACGGTGTTTGGTTTGAAGCCTTTGAGCCCCCGATTTAGGAATTCGGATGATTTTAGCACATGTCGAGCCCGTGTCTGAACTCTCTGATTTTCACCTGATTTGGGCTTCGGCATTGCCAATTGGAGAGCCGTGGCCATGCCTTCTACTTGAGGGGCTTTCGTACTGGGTAGCGGATCACAAAGCACCTTCTCATCCTGATCGGGTGAGGTATGGGATTTATTTGGTACTTTCATCTTCAACTTGTTCTCTCGAATTCTGAGACGTACGCGTCGCATAGCAAATTTTGTCGTCCACACCCGTCAGCTCCAGTTCCAGTGCCTCCTCCTCCTACTCCCCTGGAGACGGCCATCGCCAAGAAATAGGAGAGGAACATAAGGAAGAATCTCAAGAGGCGGCTCAAAAAGCAAGCCGAACAAGCGGCTGTTTTGCAATCTCCAGCAGAGCTAACGCCTCTCCAGAGGCTACAGTGACTCATCGACAACTTGAAGGAATACATTCCTCTCCGCCCTACTGGGCCTCTCCCACTCGATAGCTACATCCCGTGGGAAGACATGCAGAAGCGTGCTCGCCTCAGAGACTGGGTCCAAGAAATGATCCAAAAGGTCAAAGAGGGCGAAACCCTTCACATTCCAGAAGAACTCTCCTTGTTCTATAAGGACAAGGAGATCACGATGGAACAGCTGGAACAGATGCTTCATGGCTGTGCTTGCAACATGGTGGCTATCCCACCTCCAGATAACATCAACGCCTCCGGGCGAGGCGAGTCGGTGGCATCCAGAACCAGACAAAGGGCTGCGGCTCCACTCAGACTACAACCAGCTCCAGAACACACTGGTCGTGGCCAAGGTCACGGTCGTGGACGCGGTAGAGGCCGTGGAAGAGTCCCTAAGCCATCACTTCGTCCATCTCCCTTCGATCCCGAACGGGTCATCCTCCTCCAGGGGGAACAACTTGCCCCGATCCCACCAGTGGAGATCTGGGGGCTACCCAGCATCTTCGAACCTGCTGGCACCGAGGAGATTGCTGCCAGCATTCCAGTCCCAGCACCAGTTTTGACTTGTCCTGCAGAGCAAGTAGGGCCATCCGGCAAGGATGGGCCAGGCCTTCAGCCTCCCTCGAAAGAGCCATCGTTGGCCTCTTTCTTCCAAGAGTCTGCGGGTGGCTAGATTCAACCCGATCCCAGTAACAAGGGCATGGTGGTGCAACTCTCCAACGAGGAGCAATGTGGCAGCTCACAGCAGATCCAGTCTGACATACTACCGTCACTGGAGGACGCTCAAGCTGGAGCTGACCGAAAGGTCCTCCATCAGATGAAGCACTTCCTTGCCAGCATCACGATCTGGGAAGCCATAGCTTGGAGTAAAGACTTGAGGGAAACCCTCATCAAAATACTTCACTTTTCCAAGGAAGACACTGCAAGACTCCTTCGAGTCCTTCTCGGTCGAGAAGATGTCCTGGTAGGCGAGACCAGGACAGACTCTTCCATCCCTTCTCGTCTCCCCCCTATTCTACCTCTATCTTCGGCACTCGAGGATAGAAAGGGGAAGCAAAAGTTGAGCGAGACCTTGGCTCCGCCGAACCAGGTTCTCCCTACAGCTCACAGGTCGGGTCCGCCATTACAAAGCCCCTCTGGCAGGCGAGATCAAGACAGCTACCAAGGGTAACAAGGCCCCCAAACGTCATCAGGTGTCATCCGACCCTATTCTTAGCCAGACCACATGGGTTCGGTTGTGAAGCAAGATGTTGGTTACGCTCCCCAGGCCCCTCCTCAGCAGAAATCCCAGCCACCGCGGCTAAGGCATCAAACCGCGCACATGTCTTCCGACACCAGCCCCAGTACACCAGTTCAACAGGGAAAGCCATCCTAGCCACCGCGGCTAAGGCATCAAATTGCGCACATGTCTTTGGACACCAGCCCCAGTACACCAGTTCAACAGGGAAAACCTTCCCAGCCACCGCGGCTAAGGGATCAAACTGTGCACATGTCTTCAGATACCGGCACCAATACACCAACTCAACAGGGGAAGCCTTCCCCGCCACCACAGCTAAGGCATCAAACCGCGCACACGTCTTCGGACGCCAACACGAGTCAACCGGTTCCCGGTAAACTCCCACACCAACTGCGACAGAGGCAACAAGCCACGTCCACATCTTCAGACGCCAGTCCCAGCATCCCTGCTTACCAGGAACTACCACTCGAAGTCATCGAGCAGGTGGTCAACGCTACCTTCCAACTACAACAATCAGAAGGTGCCTGGATTGAGATCCGAGCAAAGAGGAGTCATCGACCTCGCCCTACAAACTCATCGGCTCGACAATATCCCCGCACAGACCTGTCGGCTCCAGTTCCAGTGCCTCCTCCTCCTACTCCCCTGGAGATGGCCATCGCCAAGAAACAAGAGAGGAATAGAAGGAAGAACCTCAATAGGTGACTCAAGAAGCAAGCCGAACAAGCGGCTGCCTTGCAGTCCCCAGCAGAGTTGACGCCTCTCTAGAGGTTACAGCGGCTTATTAACAACCTGGAGGAATACATTCTTCTCCTCCCTACTGGGCCTATCCCACTCGATAGTTACATCCCGTGGGAAGATATGCATAAACGAGCTCGCCTCAGAGACTGGGTCCAAGAAATGATCTAGAAAGTCAAAGCGGGTGAAACCCTTCACATTTCAGAACAACTCTCCTGGCTCTATAAGGACAAGGAGATCATGGTGGAATAGTTAGAACAGATGCTTCGCGGCTGCACCTGCAACATGGTGGCTATTCCACCCCCAGACAACATCAACGCCTCCCGGCGAGGCGAGGCGGTAGCATCCAAAACCAGACAAAGGGCTGCGGCTCCACTCAGACTACAACCAGCTTTAGAACACACTGTCCGTGGTCGAGGTCGAGGTTGTGGACATGGTAGAGGTCATGGAAGAGTCCCTGAGCCGTCTCTCCGCCCGTCTCCCTTATTCGATCCTGAATGGGTCATGCTCCTCCGAGGAGAACAGCTTGCCCCTATCCCACCAGTGGAGATCCGGGGGCAACCCAGCACCTTCGACCCAGTTGGCGCCGAGGAGGTCACCGCCAACATTTTAGTCCCAGCCCCAGTTCCGACCTGTTCTACAGAATTAGTAGGGCCGTTCAGCAAGGACGGACCAGCCCTCCTGCCACCCTCGGAAGAGCCGTCATTGGCCTCCCTCTTCCAAGAGTCTGCAGCTGACCACAGTCAGCCCGACGCCAGTTACAAGGGCAAGGTGGGGCAACTCCCCGATGAGAAGCGGCATGGCAACTCACCGCGGATCCAGCCCGACATACTACTATCACTGGAGGATGCTTGAGCTCAAGCTGACCGAAAGGTCCTCCACCAGATGAAGCGTTTCCCTGCCAACATCACAATCTGGGAAGTCATAGCTTGGAGTAAACATTTGAGGGAAACTCTTGTCATGGTACTTGAAGAGCCGAAAGTCTATGAAACACACGCGGCAGAAATAAAAGCCGCCACATATGAGGCTTTCACGGCCGTTGTCACATTCATAGAGAAAGACTTTCTGCTCTCTCCTCTGTGTCGTAATCGACCCCTCTACATCTTTTTGATTAATAGTTTAAATTTAACAATTATAGCCCAGAGTCAAATCCAAAGGAAAGACAACAAGTGCCAAGTACAGTCAACAGAAAAGCAAAGATGTACCGGGAAGTCAGGGGAAGCCCGACGAAGGTACCAGCTGGCCACTACGAGCACACTAACTCAAAAAGCCACAAAAGCAGAACGCACAACCACCACCTAAAAAGTAGGGGTGAGCCTCGTGCCACTGGCTCAGTAGGGGTCACGTGGATCCCCACTGGAAAACACGCAGTAACACGCTAAAACAATAGGTAAACAACAGCAGGTGTAGTAAAGCAGGAAACTACACTAAAAAGCTGTAAAGAAGGGAGAGCAGGAGTAGGGAGCAACTAAGTACAGGGGAGCTAAAAGGAAAGGGAAGAAGCCGTACCGGACGAGCATGACTACCGAACTAACCTCAGCCCCCGAAACTACTCCAAGCAGACACTACACTAAACAAGGACAAAAGGGTGAACTCTGAACTAAGAAAAGTTAGAAGCTTACCGAACTGTCGACACGACGCCAGGCTCCAAACGAAGACCTACAAGAACAACAACAAAGCCTAGGAAAACCTAAACAGACTTAGACCCAGACGACGTGACTAACACCTCGTGCACACTACCCCACGCATGACTAGAACGTCGTGCAGGCGACAGTCACTGACCTCGAGTACAGCCTTGAGAGGGCTAACTCGAGAGGTTACGATGCACAAGAAACGTGAAGCGAACCGCGAAGAGTCATGTGTCACGTGACTGGAGTGCCCCACACTCGATGAACAGCCAGTTGCGTCCACTGACGTCTTATGTTACGCCTACAAGCATCTCATCTGCTATGCCTACAGTCAGGCAGAGACCAAGACACTGTCAAAACCAGAACAGTAACCAAGTCACGAGTGACTAGACAGGGGAATGCCCATCGGCATCAGTCCAAAACCCCTGACCACATGTGCACACACTGGCTTTTGCCTAAGCCAGGCCTCTAGCTAGTTTTCTCTCCCCGTAGGACGCAACGGTAACCACGGGAGTCGATGAAAATTAGCTTAAAAATCGTGAACCGGAAGTGCCCCGCTGTAAAAGTCGTCAAGCCGAAGCGTGCCGTAAGGCTATGACTAGTGTAGGCTCACAAGACAGACTCTAAAACACAAGTGCCAAAGTACATACATGCAAGAGTGCCCTGTAACATGTACTTAGAAGCACCAAAGGTAGTAGAGGAGACTGCCAACAGACTTAGGACATGGCAACTAGACCTACAACTACAACAATCCCTGAGTCCTACAACTCTGAGTCAGGATCATCGCACATAGCGGGACAAGCCGCCAATTGGTCTAATCCTAAGCCAGGGAAAATGACGCTCTGAGAAAATGACACACGGAGACCTGAGGGGACATCGAGAACACTCAGCACACCTGGACATGCAAGTCGAGGTAAAATAATACCTCGAGACATCCAGAAACACGCTCTCGAATTGGACAAAGCCATCGAGACACAACAAGGCTACCTCTCAACTGTTGGGTGACCCTGAGTTGACTGGAACCCGACAATGACGACACATACAGACACACACACAACCAGACTAGATGCACGAGCACTCTTGGCTACCTCGTCATGATCCTAGCCCTCATAGGATATCAAAAGACATCCGCGTGTCAATGGGCAAACCCTGAGGCCAAGCCAAGACAAATAGAAACTGGAGCGGTAGACGACAACAACACTCTGGGCAAAGCGAACAATCACTCAACCGCTAGGCGAACCCGGTAGTCAAGGCACAGCCGCTACGCAACCAGAGACAAGGACACTAGTAGTTCTAGATTGAGTCGTTAGGGTACTGTCGTGGTCAAGGAAAAGACCACACCCAGTCACCTAAACTGACAGATCCAGACAACCACCAATAGATAGACATGCCCTAGAACACGACCTAAGACTGACCAACATGCAGAGCAGACGCAGAACGGGACAACGGCCATCATGGCCAACAAGTGGACTATAACGCACCTCTATAGGGGCGTTACCTACCATAACACACCAACATAAGGGCGTTATGGCCAACGGACCAGAACTCAAACAAAGGGGAATATAATGTGTTGAGTATAGAGGACGGTCAAGCTAGAGGGGGAGCCGGTGAACAGGTTGACCCTTTTAAATCTTTATAGCAAAGGATTAGAGACAAGTCTAAACTTACTCTGATACCAATTGATGTGACACACCCTTTGGATGGTAGTGGCAACCCAAGCACTGAGTGGTACGTGGTGAAGGATGAACCTGATGGTTTCCTCGATGCTAGAAAGGCCGTGTTCTAAATCGACGTAACTGGAACCTCTCGCGATATCTTTTAATATACCACTATGATCATGGGACCTCAATGGGTATGCTAAGACCTATGGGATGTAGCAACTAACCAATGTTCCCTTAGACCTAGCAAGCATACACAATTTGCAAGTTAAACGGACCGTCGATGGCAGCTACTCACTCATTGCTCACCCAAACCCGGGGAAACTCAGCGATGTCGAGCTGAGGTTGTGAGGGCTGGGCCCTTGCTGGTAGGGGGCCAGCAAGGCCAGGGTTCTTCCCAAGGATATGGAGGCCCAATTCAATGGGGCCGACCGGGTGCCGAGGGCACGGGTCACACTCTCTCCCACGGCGGTCACTCGAAGCAATGGAGCTTCCAGGACCAAGCACTCACTCACACGGGCCAACGGAGCTATGAGCTAATATTGAAAGAACAAGGCACCTAAATATGAGCAAGGGATAGAGCCCTTACTCAACCGATTTCAAGAACCCGGTCCCATTCGGAGACGTGGGCGAGCGAGGAGGTGAGGGGACGCACCCGCTCGCCACGTCGGTGTAGCTTTGACCTAAAAATTTAGAATAGTACACCACTACACCTCTCGCAGGAGTGGGATCTCGAGGTGGGGGTTAACTTGAATTAAACTCAAAACTACCTCCACACAGGGAGGGGGTTTGAGCCAGCCAGGCGGGGTGGGAAAAATTAAGTTAGAAAGGCCAAATGAAGAAGGTGTCAGTTCTGCCAGCCCTCTGGAACAGGGGACAGATAGTCAATGTTGGCACCGCTGCGGCCACTCCCGAGCTCCGTTGTCAACAAAACTAGTTGCAAAATCTCTAAGGTTGGCCCAGGGGGACGTCCAATTTATGGAGAAATTTTTGGTTAGCAGCGATGGTAGGGGCAGTGTCGTGAATAGGGCCTCTACTTTTTGGTTTTGACAGCTTCAACACCACAGTAGTAGGAAGACAAAGCTACCATGAATGCTCCCAAGCTCTGATTCAGGCATGGCCAGAGTCTCAAGATTTGTGGTCGAACCCTCTTCGAACGGAGACCCACGGGGACACCAGAGGAGATCGGAGTTGGTGTTGAGGACCCAAACAGTGCCGGGGTGTCTGTTCAACTCTTGAGGAAACGAATTAGCACACCAAAGAGGGAAAATTTGGAACTCACCCGTCTGGGGTCCAAACGGGGAGCCGCTTCATGGTACAGGAAGCAGACATGTAGTTGAAGCTCTCAGCCAAGCCTCGCCACCAGATCTTCAAGAGAATGGCTGTGGGAGTCTCTCCAAGTCTCCTCAGGTTAACTGTCAGGAAGCGGATGCATAGTTTGGCGATCACGGCTCCCCCGGTCAGCCCCGAGCTTAGAACGAGACGAGACCACCACCGTTACGTAGAGGACTTGAAGACGCTTCCGACGGTGCCTCTTGAGCACCACAGCAGCAGCAAGATGAAGCTTCCACGAATGCTCCCAAGCTCAGATTCAGGCATGGCCAGAGTCTCAGGATTCGTGGTCGAACCCTCTTCGAACGGAGACCCACAGGGATGCTAGAGGAGATCGGAGTTGGTGTTGAGGACCCAAACAGTGCCGGGGTGTCTGTTCAGCTCTAGAGGAAATTGATCAGCACACCAGAGGGAGAAAATTTAGACCTCACCTATCCGGGGTCCAAACGGAGAGCTACTTCATGGTACAGGAAGCAGACATGTAGTTGAAGCTCTCAGCCAAGTCCCGCCACCAGATCTTCAAGAGAATGGCTGTGGGAGCCTCTCCAAGTCTCCTCAAGTTGACTGTTAGGAATCTGATGCATTGTCTGGTGATGACGGCTCCCCCGGTCAGCCCTGAGCTTAGAATGAGACGAGACCACCAACGCTACGTAGAGGACTTGAAGACACTTCTGACGGTCCTCTTGAGCGCCCAGGAAGGTCGGGATGAAGTCGTGGTCGGCCCTACAAGTCACTGGTACTCTACTGCCTGCGAACTGGAAAGTGCAGGCTGAAGATGGGAGGTGGAAAATGAGGTAATTGGGAGGGGAAAGGGGGTGGATGGGTGTGGACAAAAAAAAGATGGAACTGAGTAAAATAGAGGAAGGGGAGAAAAATGAATATAGCCCTGAGGGGCATTTGACAGGCGGACGCTCCCACCTTGAATCAAGGAAGCAGAAGTGATGCTTGGATTTCCCTTCTATTAGTAACTTCTACCCTTAGCTTTAGCGAGTTCTCTTCTCTCTTTTCGCAGAGTATATTCCTATACTTCCTCTGCATACTTCTCTGTCTCTCCCTCTCTGTCTCTCTCTTTTTGTCTCTCTCTTTCTATCTCTCTGTGAGAGTAGGGGTTTTATATAGAGGAGGAGCCTTCCTTCACTCGACGCGGTGCTCCTCGGGGCGGTGTGGCATCGGCGCGCCACTTCGAAGCAGGCTTCTCGGGGCGGGGGTTCTCAGCGTGCCTCACGCTGTAATGGGCTTTGGCCCATTTGCTCCACCAATCGGCATAGCCCATGGCCATAAACAATTGGGCCTTCTTTGTTGATCATATGGGCTTCTGAAGTCATTATATTTGTTCTTTGCAGCTTATTTGATATTTTGCATCTGTAAGGGATGTGGATCCCACTCTATAATCATCAGAATAGTCTAAGGATCTTTTCAGCAGGTAGATGATTGCCCGGAGATCGACACAGTTTTAATCAGCCCAACTATCCAAACGATAGTAGTGCTGGGTTGCAGCTTGGCCAGAAAGGCTTCAGCCAGACAGAGTGTCTGAGGTAGTGGATCTCCTTCCATCTTGGTTTGCAGAACTTTCAGGAATGTCATTAGAATCACATCATTGATTGATGTTCAAGGCCCTAAGCTTTCTTTAACTTCTTATTTTCTTCTTATACTTTTTTTAGGTGCTAACAAACACCCCTTACCTGCAGGTGGCGTAAGCGAAGAATAAGAGACACGAGACCTGCAGGTGTATCCTTCAATATCTTGGACACATCTTCTTGCCTGAAATATTGGTTCTGTTTGTGCAATTTCAGCACTTCAGAAGTGTATTTAGACCAATGCTAGCCTGATGATTGTTGAATGACCTTCGTTTCCTGGTCACAGCACTCGGCATGATCAAGCCGGCACGGGTGGCTCGGCATAGTCTTTTCGACGCGAGTGAGTCAGCACGGTGGCAGATTCGACGTGCTCGGCATGACACGACAGCGGCGTCGGCGTGCCTTTTCAACTGGTTTCTTCTCGACGTGGGCCCCTCGATGCACATTTTTTTGACCTGGTGCTTCTCGGTGCGACGACGGTGGGCTCAGCCTACTTAAGTGCCGAGAGGCTTAACCCGAGCTCATTTTATCGTGAGCATTCTCTCTCTTTAGCCCTTCTTAAACTCGTAGTGGTTCTAGGCATTTTTCTCCAGAGGAATTTTCTCCCTCCATTTCCTTTTCTCTCTTGGTGAGGTTCCTTTCTTTTACTTCTCAAAATGGGACTATGTCCCTCTTTATTAAGGAGTCATCCCCTCTTGGTGGATGTTCATCCTATTTCACTTTGGGCATACCCTAGATAAGGGGAGATGCTACCGAAATTTCTTTGAAATCTTCATCTTTTGTTGTTGATTCTTTGGAGTCTCATCTCATTTGAATTTTTCTTGGACTACAGCTAAGACAATGGCTGTTGCTTCTGGTTCTGTTTCTGTTGCTTCTGGAGTTGTTGGTGCTGGTGCTTCTGCTCCAACTGAGGCATCCGGCCCACTAGTGACCTGGTTGAATGTTCAACAACTGGACCATGGCCGCGAGAAGATTGCTATAGTCGATGAATCTTTGGATTCGAAAATAGATGCAGTCTCAGCATCCCGCGTCCCTCCCACTAAAGACGGGTTGAGCTTTAATCATGACAACGATTACCTTCCAGACTTTTTGAAGGATCGTCATTTGGTGTCATTCGTCTGCACCTTTAATGTGAGTGGCAAGAGGGATGTCATGCTAGCCCAGATGCTAGAGCGGGCCATGCTGTTAGAAAGGGATAGCCTGAAGAGCTCCGTGCATCGAGGTTAAGTCACCTATCTTCCCAGAGAATAGTGCAAGTGGGACGTCATACTGGGAGTAACTGAACTGGAGCCGGAACAAAAGATGTTGACCAGAGCTCCTGAATTCACCCTGGTCAGATGGGATATTACTGCGGGTCGGGTTAACAGGGAGAAACCCAACTATGGACTGTTCCTGGCACCGATGAAGTGGGGTTACAGAGACGAGCCATTTGTCCTGAATTACTTGACCGTCCAATTCAAATTTCAGCTGGCTGCTGGCTGGTTTGCAGACATAAAAGTGACTGATGCTCATCTCTTCTGTGTGGGGGCGGTAGAGTTCATAGAGTTTTTGCTGAAGGAGTATGCCCCTTTGCTTATCAAGGCTAGAGTATACCACAATGTATATGCTTCACGCTTCCAGTACCCAATCTCTAAAGGCTTGTGCTGCAGCATGTTTGAAGTTTTCTGCCCATAGTTTAACACTTTTTTTACAGCAGAAGGTGAACCTTTCTTAGAACTTTGGAGTTTGTCGCAGCTCTCAGGCTTGCCAATCGATGGAGAACCCAATGAAGAGGTCTACTTATATGACTTTGTCAAAGATGAAACTGACAGCGAGGGCCAGTATTTCTTTAGCTTCTCATACCGGTATCTGATGAAGGCATACCGCACCCTCTGCCTAGCCTATTACAGAGGATCATCTAAGGGCTATCATGCCTAGGAGAAGAGTAGCAGGATGAAGGTCCAAGTAGGACACTGGATCCAATACTTCTTCAGCGGCCCTCTGAAGTATAATGAATTTCCCTCAGTGGCTCCAGTTGCAGGCAAGCAAAGCAGGCCACCCAAATTTAAGTCAGAGTTGCCAGCTTCTATCCGACGGGTCAGTCAAGGAGGGTCTAACTTTGCTGGAGTGGATCCCATCACTCATTGTGCTGCCTATCTTACATTTTGGCTATGCACCTTTGCTCTCCCGCAGGGAGATGAGACAGTTATTAGGCTGGAGGCAAGATACCCTGCATGTCAGATGGCTTGGGGCATGCAGCTTGCTTTGTGTCCGACTGCACTCTGCCTAGTGTACAAGTCTTTAGGAGATCTATATAAACATCGGGTTCCTCGATCCTTCAGAACAGTGGGTCGGTTTCACTTCTTCAATGCTTGGGTGTGTAGTTTATTTCCAGAGCTTGCCCCTAGGACTTTGCAGATGACCACACTATATCCCAAGATGCTGGAGTTTGCAAGTACCGAACCTGGCCCAGTATCACAACAGCTCTACTCCATCAGAGGCCAATTAACAAGGGTTCCGGTGGATTCAGTAGGAGCTATTCATTTCTAGAACTTGGCAGCACATTCCGCTCCTCTGGTGAATCGCCAACGCGAATGCAAACTGGGAGAAGTGGAGATCCATGCTCATCTGGTCTCGGGTGCCAGGGTGACCCGTCCATTCTTGGAGCCTGAGCTGGTTGATTGGGCCTTGTCAATTCGTCTGAGTGTCTTGGTTTTCAAGAAAGGCGGTATAGTTCATCTGGAGCCTTATTACATGTTCAGATTTAGATGGAATTTTGGCTATGATCAACATATTCCTCCTTCAGCCACTTTATTTCCCCTTGACAACAGGTCGAAACATGGCTCAATTGTTGTTGGCGAGGGCCGCATCTGGTGGGACTTCTTTCATAGCCAAGAGGCCATTACTTTCACAGTGCCAGTGCCGGACCGCGTTCCCCGGGTTACCTCAGAGTATATCAAATGGTGGAATGCTTGGACAAGCTTTTATCGCAATTCTAGAGCAACATGTTGGGACGTGGCCGAGCGCACTTTTTTGAGTAAGTAGCCTGGGCCAGTGTTTGACATTGATGAAGCCCATCTTAAGAGATTATTTTCTCAGCACCCGAAGGAGGCAGACATGTAAATAGCAAATCGGAGGGCTCTGAAAGAAGATGCAGCCAAACAGCTGATGCCCATGCTTGCTGACATAAATGAAGACATTCTCATGAAGAATTTGGAGCATCTATGCCAGATCGGTGGCGTCCGCTTGGAATCTCAGCAATATCCTTTCCTGATTGAGGAGCCACTTCCCAAAGCAGTTTCTTGGAAAGGCAAAACTGACCGCTTCTGCCCATATAGGGTATTTATAAGGAAAGAAGATAGAACCTTGACATACTACCAACATACGTCTTGGTTATTTGTTCTGATGAATATCCATGGGCTGGGTCTTGACCACCCTATAGCAAATATCCTGGACAAGCCCTTTTTTGTGCCTTTCCATTATGCCAATGACTGGGGTATCGATCATCTCGGGTTGTATCATTGTCTTGCTTCACGTGGCCATGTAGACTTGGCTGATCTGACGAAGAAGTGCAAGAAAATTGGGGACGTTTGTTGGCTTGTTCGGCAGGCTACATCCCGCAACAAGGAGGTGGCTTATCAGTACTGGCCCTCTCATCCTTCTATGATGGCCCGGTAGGTATCATTCTCTCTGGTTAACATGATGCTTATTTTATTGATTGACCTTCTTTATAGCCATGTACATTCCCCTTGACAGATATACCAGACATAAAGCAACAAGGGCTTTATAGAAACATTATTTCCCAAGCTCAGAAGCCTGCATATTTTGACACCCCTGCACTGGCGCCGACCACAACCCCATTACCATCTGGCAAAAAGAGGGCAGCTTCTTCAATGAAGGTTGCCCTGGGACGGGCAAAGAAGGCCCATAAGACTCTAGTAAAGCAGTCCTCTTCCATAGTTGATGTCTATGAGATTCCCTCGCATCTTGTACCATCATTTGAGGAGTTTGCTGCTCAACAAGAGGCTGCCCAGTAAGCAGCCGAAGGTGACATTATTTTCTCAATGAATTGTAGGGCTCATTTTTTCTTTTGCCTTCATGGTGTCTCCGTTCTCAACTTGGCTATAATTACATGGGGCATACCCCGGCTCTGGCAACTGGGAACTAACCCTGGGCACTAGAACCATGTGGAGCCTCAGACGCGCTCCTCTGAAGCCTCGCCTCACCTGAAACACGAAAAAATGCAGGGAATGAGCCTCATAAACAAAGACTCAGTAGGGATCACTCGGATCCTGACCTCGCAAAATGAGAAACTACAACATAAAGCAGCTAAGGGCGAGTCCTACACGAAACGTAGAACCAAGTACAACAAGAATACACAAACAGAAAAGCCCTACTATGCCTGGCACCAATCTCACGGTGCAAAAGCTGAGACACACGTCACGGTGAAAACTAAGAGTCAACCACTGACAAAGATAGGAGTACCTCCCACTAGAAGCACAGCCGGATGCGTCCCCTGACGACTTACACCGCGCCGCAGTGTCTCCCTACTCGCCCCAGGCAAAAACTGAGACACGTACACAAGTAACACTGACAAGGGTCTAGTCGGGGTTGTGCTCATCAGCAAGCGTCCGAAGTCCCCGACCACGTGTGCACACACTGACTGACTGCACTACATCAGGCCCTCTAGCTGGTTCTTCCTCCCGGCTTAGACTCGAGCCGCCACAGTAGGAGGCCCACGGGAACCAGCCTAAAGCCATCTCTCTCGGGTAGCCACGCCACCACTCCCTGGTGGGACCACACGCATGTCGTAAGGCTACGACTAGTGGAGGGTCACTGAAGGAGTAGACTCTCTAGTCAATGGAAAATGACGCCCGAACCAGACAAGTAGAAGGATCGCTCCTCTTATCGACACCGACTCACGGCAACACAAGCAGAGAACACCACCTCTCAGGACCCCACGACACCCTAATGCATGGCCCCCACATGAAGCCCAGCATCACTTAGGCCATGGGTCAACACGTGGATCGAGGTCCACTCATCCGGGACTCGAATCAATAAGAAATAGACTTTCGACTAGACAATACACACAAGAAGTGATCCACTTTGGACCGTTCCCAGGTACACGGCTGGTCGATGGATCATCTCAGCAAGTGAAATGGTCCTCTCCAAACCGCCGAATGAACAGGGGCGGTCACCAATGTACCGTCCCTCCGCAGATAGACACAGTCTGCCTTGGACCGTGTAAGACACAAGCGATCCCTCTTGGGGCCGCCTCAGAGGTAAATGGTCTCCCATGGGATCGTCGTACCTCTGGACTGAACAAGTACACAAACAGTCATCATCAGACCGTCCTAGATATAAACGGTCCAACGATAGGCCACTTTAGGAACTAAGCAGTCCCCCTTGGGGCTGCTAAGCCATCCAACGGCACAAAAAGCAAACGGTCATATCGTGACTGTTGGAAACTCAAACGGTCTAACCTGGGACCGCGCAATAAGTGCTAAATGGTCATATTATGATAGCTAAGTACCAAAACTGTGCAACGGTCAAAACTCAACGGTCAGAGGCACCTCAGGAGTCACGCTGGCCCCACGAGGTAAACGGTCAGCCTCTAGGCCACCATAGGGTTAAACGGTCCAACGATAGACCGCGTACCCCACTGACACTCCCTGGTCGGTAGGCGGTCCATCTCTGAGCCGCACAGCCATAGAAATGGTTCCTGTTAGGATTATTTCTAGTCTGACAACCCAAGAATGGCGAACCACCGTGGGATTCGCCATTCCATGCCCCGATCACCCCCAGGTGATGGGGAAACAAGGGGGAAACTCATCCCCATGCCCCTAGGCACCCAATGGTGCTCACAAACCACTGAATAACGTGATGAAATGCTAGATCAGGCGCTCGATCCCCAAACATGGATTTTCTTTCCCGGCTCAAAATAACCCACTCTTGACCTCCCTTTGGCCTAGAAATCGTGGGGAAGGTAAACGTCGAGCTAAGGATCCATCACCCTACCTCGGGGTCGCTTAAAACGTAACGGATCGCCGCCAATCAGTGAAGAAAGCTTTAAAACCCTCGAGCTCCCACGAACCACACGCCGCCGCGATCACCTCGCCGTCGCCGTCGTCACCACCGCATCGTCACCTCACCGCCGTCTGCAGCCAGAGGGGAGCACCGTCATGTCGTCACCGGAGGAAGAGGGGGTGAAAAGGAGGGGGCAGTTCTCTCACGGTGGAGGGGTAGAAGAAGGAAGAAGAAGAAGAATAGAAAAAGGGAAAAAGAAATGGGGTATGTTTAAATTTAACAATTACATACCAAAGTCCAGTTCAAAGGAAAGACAGCAAGTATAATAGTACAGTCGATAGAAAAGAAAAGACGTACCAAAAAAGTCGGGGGAAGCCCGATGAAGGTACCAGCTGGCAGCTACGAACTTGCACACCAGGAACCGCGGAAGCAGAATAAACAATAACCCACCTGAAAAGTAGGGGTGAGTCTCGTGTCACTGGCTCATTAGGGGTCACGCGGATCCCCATTGAAAAATACACAGCAACACGCTAAAACATTAGGTAAACAACAGGCAACAATAGGTGTAGTAAAGCAGGAAACTAAACTATAAAGCTATAATGAAAAGGGATGCAGGAGTAGGGAGCAGGTAAGGAAAAGGGGACAAACCCGTACCATACTGACAAGGCTACTGAACTAACCTTTGCACCCGAAGCAACTCCTAACAATGGCAGAAGGGTTGACTCTGATCTGACGAAGTTAGGAGTTGTCGATCCACTGACAAGACGCTAGGCCTAAAGCGAAGACCTACAAGAACAACAAGAAAACCTAGGAAAAATTGAGGCAGACTCAGACCCAAATGACACGACTAGAACGTTGTGCACACTGCCCCACGCATGACTAGAACGCCATGCATGCGACAGGACATCGACCTCAGGAAAAGCCAAGAGAAGGCTAACCCGGAGAGGTCACGACGTACAAGAAATGCGAAGAGAACCACGAAGAGTCACGTGTCACGTGATTGGAGTGCCCCACACTAGGAGAATAGCCAGCTGCGTCCACTGGCGTCTTATGCTGCGCCTACTAGCGTCTCGTCTGCTATGCCTATAGTCAGGCAGAGGCCAAGACACTGTCAGAACCAGAATAGTAACCAAGTCATGAGTGACTAGACAGGGGAACGCCCGTTGGCGTCAGTCCAAAGCCCCTGACCACATGTGCATACACTGGCTTTTGCCTAAGCCAGGCCTCTAGCTAGTTTTCTCCCGCCGTAGGACGCAACGGTAACCGTGGGAGCCGACGAAAACTAGCTTAAAAACCGTGAACCGGAAGTGCCCCGCTGTAAAAACTGTCATGCCGAAGCGTGTCGTAAGGCTACAACTAGTGAAGGCTCACAAGACACGGACTCCAAAAGACAAGTGCCAAAGTACATACGGGCAAGAGTGCCCTGGAACACGTACTTTGAAGCACCAAAGGTAGAACAGGAGACTGCCAACAGACTCAGGATAAGACAACTAGACCTACAACTACAATGGTCCCCGAGTCCTATGACTCTGAGTCAGGATCGTTGCACATAGCAGGACAAGCCGCCAATCAGTCTAATCCTAAGCCAAGAAAAATGACGCTCCGAGAAAATAACACACGGAGACCTGAGGGGACACTGAGAACCCTCAGCATACCTGGATATGCAAATCGAGGTAGAATGGTACCTCAAGGCTTCCAGAACCAATGTCTCGAATTGGACAAAGTCACCGATACACAACAAGGCTTCCTGTCAACCACTAGGTAACCTCGGGTTGACCGAGACCAGACTTGACACCGACACACTAACACATCCACCGCCACAACAGCGCATGCAAACAGAACCAACAAGGACAAGAGTGGCGGACGATGACAACACTCTGGGCAAAGCAACTTGTCAGTCAACTGCTAGGGGTAACCCAACAATCAAGAGATAGTGGCTACGCAACCAGAGACACGGACAATGGGAGCTTCTAGATTGAGTCGCTAGGGTACTATCATAGTCTGGGAAAAGACCACAGCCAGTCACCTAAATCGACCAATCTAGACAACCACCGACTGACAGACACCGCCCTAAACAAGGACCTAAGATAGCCGGACACGCAACACAAAACCAACCAACGGTCGACATAGCAAACATGACTATAACGCACCAGCATAGGGGCATTATACCCACATAACGCACCACGGGAGGGGCGTTATGTCAACCAGACCTGATACTACATACAGACAACATAACGCACTGAGCTACGGGCGTTATATCGACATAACGCACCAGAACATGTGCGTTATGCCCAGTAGACCAACATACTAACAAAACGAAGTATAACGGACCACAATAGGCGCGTCATACTAGTATAACGCACAAGGGTAGGTGCGTTATACCCAACAGACACAAAAACACATTAACCACAGACCGAGGGCACATAACGGACCAAGACCCAGAATCCACAGGTGCATTGACCTATCCACATGTGCATCGACCTATATTGGCCGATACCAAATACACATCGACCTTATATGGCCCACTCCAAAATGTGCATCGACCTTACATGGTCTTTTCCCAAATGTGCATTGACCTTGTTCTGGCCTGTGCTAATGTGCACTGACCTTATATGGCATTTTTCAAATGTGCATCGACCTTATATGACTTTTTCCCAAATGTGCATTGACCTTATATGGCCCATCCCCAAATGTGCATCGACGTTACATGGCCTTTTCCCAAATGTCCATCGACCTTATATGGCCTTTTCCCAAATATGCATCGACCTTATAGGGCCTTTTTCCAAATGTGCATCGACCTTGTACTGGCCTGTGCCAATATGCATCGACCTAATATGGCCTTTTCCCAAATGTGCATAGACCTTATATGGCCTTTTCCCAAATGTGCATTGACCATATATGGCCCATCTGCAAATGTGCATCGACCTTATATGGCCTTTCCCCAAATGTGCATCGACCTTATATGGCCTATTCCCAAATGTGCATTGACCTTATATGGTCCATCCGCAAATGTGCATCGACCTTACGTGGCCTTTTCCCAAATGTGCATCGACCTTATATGGCCTTTTCCCAAATGTGCATTGACCTTATATGGCCTTTTCCCAAATGTGCATCGACCTTATATGGCCTATTCCCAAATGTGCATCGACCTTACTTAGGCCTGGACCAAATGTGCATCAACCTTACCTGGCCTCGACCAAATGTGCATCGACCTTACCTGGGACTTCACCAAATGTGCGTCGACCTTACTTAGGGCTGGGTGCATCAACCTTACCTGGGACTTCACCAAATGTGCATCGACCTTACTTCGGCCTTGTCCAAATGTGCATCGACCTTACCTGGGACTTCACCAAATGTGCATTGACCTTATACTGACATGTCCCAAATGTGCATAGACCTTATACTGACCTATCCCAAGTGTGCATAGACCTTATACTGACCGGTCCTAAATGTGCATAGACCTTATACTGATGTGTCCCAAGTGTGCATAGACCTTATACTGACCTGTCCCAAATGTGCATAGACCTTATACTGACCTGTCCCAAATGTGAATAGACCTTATACTAACCTGTGTCAAATGTGCATAGACCTTATACTGACTTGTCCCAAATGTGCATAGACCTTATGCTGACCTGTCCCAAATGTGCATAGACCTTGTACTGATCGGTCCCAAATGTACAAAGACCATATGCTGACCTGTCCCAAATGTTCATAGACCTTATACTGACATGTCCTAAATGTGCATAGACCTTATACTGAGCTATCCCAAATGTGCATAGACCTTATACTAACCTGTCCCAAATGTGCATAGACCTTATACAGACCTGTCCCAAGTGTGCATAGACCTTATACTGACCTGTCCCAAATATGCATAGACCCCATACTGACCTGTCCCAAATGTGCATAGACCTTATACTGACCTTTCCCAAATGTGCATAGACCTTATACTAACCTCTCCCAAGTGTGCAGAGACCTTATACTGACCAATCCCAAGTGTGCATAAACCTTATACTGAACTGTCCCAAATACGCATAGACCTCATACAGACCCATCACAAATGTGCATAGACCTTATACTGACCTGTCGTAAATGTGCATACACCTTATGCTAACCTGTCCCAAATGTGCATAGACCTTATACTGACCTGTCCCAAATGTGCATAGACCTTATACTGACATAGACCTTATACTGACCTATCGCAAATGTGCATAGACCTTATACTGACCTACCCCAAATGTGCATAGACCTTATACTGACATAGACCTTACATTGAACTGTCCCAAATGTGCATAGACCTTATACTGAACTGTCCCAAATGTGCATAGACCTTATATTGACCTGTCCCAAATGTACAGAGACCTTATATTGACCTGTCCCAAATGTGCATAGACCTTATACTGACCTGTCCTAAATGTGCATAGACCTTATACTGATCTATCCCAAATGTGCATAGACCTTATACTGACCTATCCCAAATGTGCATAGACCTTATACTGACCTGTCCCAAGTGTGCATAGACCTTATAGTGACCTCTCCCTCTGCTCCCCACAGCCCCCCAAGAACCCTAACCACGTCCTCCCCACTCCCATAAGCCTCATCCATCATTCCCTTGCAATCCTTTTTCCCTTTAGGGGCTTTACCACCCTTGGGAGGCCTCGCGGGTTCCAAGTGGTATCTGGTATATTCGATAGTCCTATCGGGTATATCTGGCATCTGGGATCCGAGTCGTCACAGTTGGTATCAGAGCGTTTGTCGTGTAAGGTACATGGAAATCTCAGATATACAATTACTAGAGTCGTAAAAGTCCTGTACAGTCACCCAGCTGATGGCTGGTGGAATTTGCTGGCGTTAGGTTTCGTGATTTATTTTTCGTGTGCTGGTGATCCTGCTCGTGTCAGGATTGTTCGATGTGTTTCTTTTCCATTGTGATGTTCATCTCGATCATGTTGTACTTGGCAGTGTTTGTCGAAAGGCTTGAATCTGTAGTATCATGTTCAAGAGTTTTCTTGTAAGTTGTTCAGGTTGCTATTGACTTTTAGCGTTGGTGTGTTGATCGTACACGTCCTTACGTTGTTTTGGTCACTCCAGCTTGAGTTCGTTTCAGCTCCTGATGTGTCTCGCTTCGGTTGAAGTGCTCAACTAGATTCCGTGTTTGAGAAGTTGCTCGAGCGAGCTAGGATTTTCCCTTCCTGGTGAGCTTTTGATGCTGAGCTTATTGCTTCTCATCCCTTCTGGTGGAATCTTTTTTCGAGACTTGCCTTGGAATTACTATCTTAGTGATGCTTCTGTCCTGTGTCTGCTTAGGTGTGGACAGCTTTATTTTGAGTCTGATCTGCTCCTCGTTTATTGGTTGCTTAGCTTTGGACTCCATTATGGTGTTGAGAGCTGTAGCGTACCATGTTTGTCATGCCGTGTCCAATGGTCGATGTGTTGAGAAGACTCATTTATCATTTCAGGACGTAAAAGTAAGCTAAGATTAGCATTTTCCTTGTGCTTTGTGCTGAAGCTAGTGCTTCTCTTCCATTGCACTTAGGTTCCTTGTGATCGGTTGTTCGCTGGATCAGTATTCGTGGCGTGTTAATTGTGATTCTGATGAGTTGTAGTACTGCCGTACGTATGCTGAGATGCGATTGCCGAAGTCTTTCCTGATGCCTATGTGCATTGTAAAGAGTGTGCAGCAGAAGTGTGTGGGTTGGCTACCCACTGGTTGAGGATCGTTATGGTGAGATTCTTGCTGGTCGAGAGGTTTTACTTCTTCTCGATGTGACTTCATCTTGGCATCCTATGCCTTGATGTCGTCTATTGCCGTGCTATTGTTGGTAACTCTCTGGCATTGGCATTTACGAGTGTTGGGGAATTTGTCGGCTCGTCTGCTGATCGAGTACCCTCTACTCTGTATCTTTTCTCGTGGGTGTTGTGCTCTCTAGGCATTGCTGTGGTCCTTGAGAAGCATTCCCTGAGATTGTCGTTTGTGTCGCGTCTTCATGTCGTGGGTCTTCCTTGGTGAGTAGTCTGACACATGACTCGTTCCTTGTAGTCAGATGATCAGCTGCTCAGATGCCTTGATAAGACCCTGCTTGCAGATGTGTTCCATGGTTCTGTATGTTGTTTAGAGCCAGAATCCTGCAGGTGCTGTCGTGTTGTTTCTATATGTTTTTGTGTTTCTGTCATGGACCATTGTCTTGTCAGTTAGCATTGCTATACTCTCCTTTCCTGGTGAGATTAGCTTGCAGCTCGGTTAGACATGTTATCCGGCTGAGGATTGACTCGATTCTGCTCATGGTCCAGTACCGTTGTTTAGCTGTCGTTCTTTCTGTGTATTTGTCGTTAGTGTCCTGTGTGCCAGGTGTCCCCTGTCACCTTTGGCACTGGAACTGATGATGCTGTCAGGCTGTCAGCTGAGAGGACTATGTTTCCTTATGTAAGCTGATGCTTTGTGTGCCTATCACCTTTGTCGTTCTGTTTCCTAGATGTCTGTTGTTCTGGCAGTCGTGTCTCTTTTCCTATGAGACGTAAGCGACGTTGCCTTGTTTCGGAGGTGTCGGGCTTGTGTTCACTTGTGTCGTGCTCACTTCTGAGTGTGTCCTCGTGATAACGATCTGACATTGTTCCTCTGAGCTTTGTCTCTCGTGCTTTGTGTTGATAGTTGTTGGGTTGTTCTTCCCAGCCTTACCCTTGTTTATCCTTAAATTTTGAGGATGACATTCCTTAAAGGAGGGGAGGAATGTAACACCCCAGATTCTTGTCGGATCTTTATTGGGTCTTGGCGGATCTTTATTAGGTTATCATTCAAATCATGGCCCGCCACTCACGAGCTGGAGAGCTCGGAAGGGCTAAAAGGATAGGTGTGGTGTACACAGAAATAGAAAATAAAGCAGGGCAATAGATATGATAATGGAAATAAATAACTAACTACAATAGATTCCAGTCCAATAAAAGTACAGTCTAAAGCAGTAAAACGTATCATATGCCATGTGAACACTCGGCCCGTTGAACTGGCAACTAAGAACCTCCGCATAGTACCCTCGAACTTCGAGGAAGAACCGCCGCACTTGAAAAGCAGAGGTAAGTCTCTTGTCACTGGCTCAGTAGGGGTCCCGCAGAACCCCAACCGAGAACAACTACGGAAAGGAAAGCAGCCCTAGCTAAGCAACTACAGTAGGAACAGTGAATCGGTGGCCGGTCAAAACTCGGCACTATAGTTTTTCCTACTGGCAACAGAAAGGGAAAATCCTGATCTCACAATCGGGAACCAGACCACTCTAACACCAGGCCTATTGAGGAAACACTCGTGGCAACCCTGCCGCGGAAGCCTGCCCACATAGGCACGACCAACCGAGACCGCACAATCCCACAGTGGCACGGCGAGGCCTCGACAGTCCCTACCAAGCACTCCTGGCCACCACCTCAGGAAAGGACGCAGGAACGGTCCAGAAGATATGTCTCGTGGACGGGAAATGAAACCCAGAAATAGGAGAGTCATGTCTTACATGACAGGAGTACCTGCCCACTAGAAGCAAGGTCAGATGAGTCCACTGACAACTAGAAGCAAGGTCAGATGAGTCCACTGACGACTTAGTCCATAGCCTCAGGTATCTCGATGTGACGTCCCAAGAGGAGATAAAGACACCGTACAGTAACCAGTACCACGAACAAGAACTAGCTGGGGTTGCACTCATCAGCACGGGTCCAACTAACCCCACCACGTGTGCACACACTAACCATGCATCCTGGGTCAGGCCCTCTGACTGGTTTGCACCGAACGGTGCCATGCTGTCAATCTGCCCTACCCCTAGGGTCAGAAATCTTAGCATGATGACTCACAGGATAGTTCACAACCATCGAGACCATTTCCTCGAAAAGGAAACTAAGAAAACCTCCAGCCCCAGGCTGGGTAATTGGACTCGGAGTCCATAGGCCTTACGCATGGCCCACTCAAAAACCACCTTCCAAGGAAACCCACAACGTGCGGGGGAAACCCCATCGCACTCACACCGATACACGGTGACTCGATCAAGCGTAGCACAAAAGCCCAGAACATATGGAGTCACCCGAACTCTCAAACCCATGGGCATGCTAATCGAGATAGCACGGTACCTCCAAACATCCCAAAACATAGACACAGAACCCCCGGGGGTGTTCGAGACATCCACAAAATCGAAGGTCGACCACCGGGTCACAACCAGGTCGACTGGGGGTCAACACAACGCAATCGGAACACGATTAGCATGGAAAATAGGGTGGCGGTCCTCCCTGGACCGTCAAATCAACTGGGGGCCCTCTCAGGACAGCAACACAAGCCTAGCGGTCTACCTGCGACCGCTAAGCCCTGCCTAGCAGTCCAGCCAGGATCGCTACGCTCCAGAAACACCTAGGAACTAGGCGGTCATAGCCCAGGCCGCTTGGCAGCACGACGGTCCACTATGGGCTCCAACCAAAAGTTAAGCGGTCCACTTTGGGCTGCAAGGCACCTAAGGTGGTCATGAAAAGATCGCTACTATCCAAAAAGTATAGACGAGGGACGATCACCTCCCAGACTGTCACCAATAGAAACGGCTAGCACCTGGGCTGCTAACCCCCAACTGGTGGCCCTGGCCTGACCACAAGCCTCTGCGGCGGTCAGCCTCAAGGCCGTTACTCCGTTGGGTTACAAACGAAGGGGTGCCGATCGGCCCCTAGCCGCACCAGCCATGAAATGGTCGTGCTTGGACCGCTACGCCAACATAGCGGTCCATTGCGAGACGGCTACCCAAAACACGGTAATACGGGAGAGTGGTGGCCTCCCTGAGGACCGCCTCGCCCAGTGGCGGTTCCTATTAGGACCGCCTCTATTACGGAAACCCAAAAATGGCAAAAATTGTGGAAAACTCTATTTCACCCCCCGTTCACGCCCACGTGAAGGGGAAAACAAGGGGAAACTAGTCCCCAACCTCTCTAGCACCGAGAGGACCCATTTCTCTACCTTGACGGTCCCTTTCTAGCATGAAGGGATGATGCAATAAATTTTGGACTTCATGATGGTCATCAGGCGTTAGTAATTTTATCTGTAGAAGAAATAAAAGAGACTCTTTTTTTAATAGCTATGTACAAGGTCTCATGAATAAAATTTCTTAAGGTATTCCCCATTCCATGGATATGTGAGTTCTACTCCCTCGGAGTCCACTAATTTGTAAGCATTGCCTGAGTAGACTTCTTTGACGACAAAAGGGCCTTCCCAATTTTCTTAGAGTTTTGCCTTAAGACCGGTGGCTTTAGTAAGTTTCCTCTTTAAAATCAGTTCACCTACCCTGAATTTTCTCTCTAGAACTTTCTTGGTGTAATAACGTGCAATTCTCTTGCGATATACTTGAGCGTAATCGGCCGCGATCATTCGTTTCTCATCTAATAGTTCCAGTTGGGCCAAAAGGTTTTCTCTACGTTGCTTGGGGTCTAGCTCGAGATCCAACTGCACTCTTAGTGAGGGAACGAATATTTCATATGGGAGTATCGCTTCTGTCCCAAAAGTAAGTGCATACGGGGTTTGACCCGTGGGAGTTCAAACAGAAGTGTGGTAATCCCAGAGGGCCTCAATGATGCGATCTGGCTAGTCTGGATAATGATGAGATTTACAAGTTTTATTAA
Organism: Amorphophallus titanum; assembly: GCA_024336825.1. NCBI lineage: Eukaryota > Viridiplantae > Streptophyta > Magnoliopsida > Alismatales > Araceae > Amorphophallus > Amorphophallus titanum. The sequence continues at coordinate 1,397,245 of JANBPO010001371.1, read as the reverse complement.
TAATTCTGATGAGAGTTTTGTTTGTAGCTTCAGCTTGTCCATTTCCTTGCGGGTAGTATGGAGATGAATGATACAAATTGATACCATATTTACCACACATGTCACCGAATTCCTGGGATGTGAACTGTAGCCCGTTGTTGGTGACGATGTCACGAGGAATGTCGAACCTGGTGAGCATGTTGCACTTGATGAACTTCACCACCGTTGATGCCTTGACTTCTGTGAATGCCTCAGCTTCTGCCCATTTCATGAAATATTCCGTAACGGTGAGGATGAAGGATTTTCTTCGGGTTTCTCTGGTTCTGTCTTCCAGGGGACCGACTACGTCAAATGCCCACATGGCAAAAGGCCAAGGATCTATAAGAGGTTGGAGTGAGGACGAGGTACCATGGACCTTGTCCGCTTGGAGTTGACACTTGGTACAATGGCGGACATAACAAGCACAGTCCTCGTTCATGGTAGGCCAATAGTATTACCGAAGGAGTTTCTGAGCAAGCATGTGACCATTTACATGGCCACCACAATCACTGGAGTGTGCAGCTTCGACAACTACACGAGATTTGGTCGCATCGAGGCAGTGGAGATAAACTCCGCTAAGGGACTTGCGATGTAAGAGACCACCTACGATGGCGAAGCGCTCCGCGGCTCGACGAATGGCCCGTCGATCGAGGGCGGTAGCATAATCGGGAAAGGAACCATCCCGAAGATAATTCTCGATATCGAAGAACCAGGGATTGCCGTCCTTGAGGTCGATTTTAGGCTCATGAGAGATGGCATGGACTTGAAGAGAAGACTCAGAGAACAGTTGGAACCAAGGGTCTGAATGTGAAGGAACGTGCATGCTTTGCACGATGACAATGGCTGATGGCTTTTTGCCAGGGATTGGGAGAGAAGATGCCAAAGATGCCAAAGCATCGGCCAAAATGTTTTGAGCCCTAGGGGTGTGCACAAGGGTGAGTTTCCTAAATTGCCAGACTACCCTGCCGACTAGGTCTTGATAGGGTTTTAATTTCGGGTCCCGGGTTTGATACTTGCTGAGGGATTGTCGGAGTATAAGCTGGGAATCTCTGATGATCCGGAGCTCCTTGACTCCGAGTGCTAACGTCATTTTTAAGCCCGTAACGAGTGCCTCATATTCCGCCATGTTATTTGTGGCAGGGAAGGTTAACTAACAAGCACGGGGAATAATAATACCTTCTAGGGATTGGAGAACGGCTCCAACTCCACAACCCTTGGAATTAAGTGCACCGTCGAAGTACAGAATCCACGAAGGTTCACCATCTATGATGGCTCCTAACTCTTCGTCCAGGAAACTCTCATCGACAGGGGAGAACATAGGGAGTGGATGATGGGCAAGATGCTTGATGAGGGTGTGCCCCTTGACCGCCTTCTGATTGGCGTAGGTGATGTCAAATTGGTTGAGAAAACTTTGCCATCTCGCCAAATGATTAGTCAATGTGGGCTTTTCTAACAAGTATTTAATTGGGTCCATTCGCGCTAAGAGCTTCGGAATGACAGATATAGAAGGGGGGATGAATATTTCTGTCAAAAATTTAGCAAATGACTCCCTACGATAATCAAATATAAATGAAACAGCAGAGCGATCAAGTCCCATACACAGAAGGGACCATAAAGCAAAGAAATAGAGTGCACGAATGAAAGCAATGAAGTAGTCAAGAGTAACTGGCTGCAATAATGCTAAACAAAACTTACATGTAGTAAGGAGCAGTAATCAAATAACTGAACAATTAATTGAAGAGAACTATTGTTGTAGTACGAAATTCAAGAAGACTGAACATATTGCAAAGCTAATCTACTAACCACATCAGAGCATGCTTGCATTCACCTTCACCAGTACTTGGCGGAGGTTCGATCAAAAGATCTTCTCACGCAAGAGGCAGCCTTCCAGATAGGCATGACCTATCCTTCCAACTACGTCTTTTGATATACAGGTTAGGTGCTGCCCCATGCTCTAAATGCCTAGTAGACTAACTGGCAGGGAAAATCTATATGGCCAAGCAGAGGATTCTACGAGATGAGCTATGTAAATTCAGATACGAGATTTAAATGAGCAAACCATCAATTGTGAGATAAGCAATTTTTATAGTGGTTTGACTAGATCTAAAATCTGCCTACGTCCACTCCTCCACTCAAACTAAGGTTCCTTACTTAGCCATGAAGCGATCACAGTAGACTCAGTCTACAACAATTGCTGTCACACAGCTTCCCCAAGGAATAACACCTTTCTTCTCCTACAACCCAGGAGGAAAAAAACCAGAGGATCGACCTCCATTCCTTTTTACCAAGAGGGAACCCGGTGAGTTGCTCCCAACAATTCACCAACCCAGAGGTCTCAGACCTCTCTTCCTCTGATTCCACAGAGGGAAGAAACCTAGATAATGCTCTCCCTTCCTCTGAAAGCATTCATAGGGAACAAAGAACAAATTCAAAACAAGGAACATAACGAAATGGAAAAGTTTTGAATTGAAAACTAGAAAAGCAATATGGCTTCAAATTGAAGCGATCTCCTAAGAGCTTGGGCTGGCTACACTCAAATCTCTCTTCCTCTTTTGGTGATACTCTCTTTCTTCTTCTGTAGTGGCTCTCTCTCTGAATATGTAATGGTCGTGATGGTAGCTTCTTCAGCCTTGCTTTTTGAAGAAGGAGGTAGCCTTTAAATAGAACTGGGTCTCTGTAAGGTTTGGATGAGGCAAAAAACATAGTAAAATATCATTGGTCCACCTAGCACTATGAATATCCATCCTCTAGAATCCTCTGGAAAAGTGCGCCACCTTTTCTTGGATCGCGTGCCATTGTATCACTCGAGTTAGTATTCTTAATTGGGACTGATTTTAGGATACAAAATTAGGATTAGGATCTTCAGGCTGTTAGCGCATGAAGATTTGCATCGACCTAATTTCTTGGGCCTTGTGTTTATGCATCGACCTGTTTGATGAAATGCTTGGACTGAGACACTGATGCATGAACTTGTGCATCGATCTTTCTTCTGAAATAACTTAGGCGCATCGGCCTTTCGTCTTGAATTGCTTAAGTGCACCGACCTTACTAATAGATGTTGAAATAGCTACATCGACCTTGTGTTGCCAAGAAATGTTCGGGTGCATCGACCTTGTGTTGCCAAGAAATGTTCAGCTGCATTGGCCTTTCTTCTTAAATAACTGAGGTGCATCAACTTGGTGCTGTCAAGAGTTGTTCAGCTGCACCGACCTTTCTTATTAAGTAGTTGAGGTGCACGACCTGGTGTTGTCAAAAGTTGTTCAACTGCACCGACCTTATAACATGAAGACCAATGATGCATCGACCTGACTAGCATGAAAATCAATGATGCATTGACCTGACTAGCAAAAGGCAGATGTAGCACATATGACATTTCCTATTCATGACTGTAATGACTATTTCTTCATGCAAACTCAAAATGACTTGTAGTGTTAGACATCATCTAAATCACAAGGACACAATAGTCTCCCCCTTTTTGATGATGGCAACAATATGAGTTTTTGAGTTTTATTAGTTAAGGGAAATTCATCTTCTTTGAAGTAAAGTTAAGAAGTCAGAGAACAGAGGATTCTACCAGGTACCAATCCGAATCAAGGATGAATGACACAGATGAATCTTTCTAGCAGTAGACGGACAGATTTAGACAGATTATTCAGACAAAAAAAAGGATATGAAAGACCTAATGAAGATTCGAGAAGACCCATTGAGGATCCAGGGCATTACATCCTCCCGTCCTTTAAGAAATTTCATCCTCAAAATTTAAGGACTAAGCAAAGGAGAAGCAGGGAAGAACAACCCGATGACAGCAACACAGATTCCGAGAAACACGGCTCAGAGGAACACAATCAGACCATAATCACTAGCACACGCTCAAGACCGAGCACGACACAAGTGAACACAAGTCTGACACCTCTGAAACAAGGCAACATCGCTTACGTCTCACAGGAAAAAGAGACACGACACATGCCACGACAACAGATCTCGAAGAAACAAAACAACAGATACGGTAAGCAGCAGCTTAAATAAGGAAACATAGTCCTCATAGCTGACAGATTGACAACATCATTGGCTCTAGTGCCAAAGGCAACAGGGAACACCTGGCACACAGGACACCAATGACAACAGCATTGGACCACGAGCACAATCAAGTCAGTCCTCACTTAGATATTACATCCGATCGAGTCGCAAGCTAACTCTACCAGGAGAGAAGAGTACATCAAAGCTAATTGACAAGATCACGGTCCACATAGTGCTAAGACAGATACACAAAATCATAGAGAAACAACACTTAAAACGACAACAACAATAGCACTTGTAGGATCCCGACTCCGTACAGGACACAGAACCACAGAACACAACTGTAAGCTAGGTCACATCAAGGCACAATAACAGCTGAATACACGACTACAAGGGATGAGTCATGCATCGAGCAACTCACCAAGAAAAAGACCCACAACCACGAGAATGACAATCTCGGGGAATGCAACTCAAGGACTATGATAACGCCTCGAGAACACAACACCCAAGAAAAGACATGCAGAGCAAAGGGTACTCAATCAGCAGGGATGCCGACAGATTCCCCAATACTCACAAATGCCAATGGCAACACCAGAATGACTCTAGCAACAGTACGGCAATAAATGACATCAAGGCACATGAAGCCAAGACGAAGTCACACCGAGAAAGACAATCCTCTCGACTGGCCAGAATCTCACAACAACGATCCTCGGCCCAAGGGTAATCAGCCCACATGCTTCCGCTGCGCACTCATACAATGCACACATGCATCATGAATATCTCAGCATCCACATCTCAGCACACATTCGGCGCCATTGCAATTCATAAAAAATCACAAATAACACACCACGAGTACTGATCCAGCGAACAACCGATCACAAGTCGCCTAAGTGCAAACGAAGGAGAGTACCAGCTTCAGCACAAAGCTTAAAGAAAAATGCTAATCTCGGCTTACCTTTACGTCCTAAAACAATAAATGAGCCTTCACAATACATCAGCCGCTAGACACGGCACGACAAACACGGTATGCAACAGCTCTTAACACCATGACGGAGTCTCAAGCCAAGCAACCGTAAAGCAAGGAGAAGATCAGGCTCAGAATAAATACTGTCCACACTTAAGTAGACACAGGACAAAGGCATCACTAAGATAGCAATTCCAAGGCTTACCTCGAAAAGACTCCACCAAACGGGACGATAAGAATGAAGCTTACTAACAGTAGCTCACCAGAAAAGGAAAATCTTGGTTCACTCCGGCATCTTCTCACTCACGGAATCTAATCGAGCACTTCAACAAAAGTGAAACACGTCAGGAGCTGCACAGACTTAAGCCGGGATTACCAAAATAACATAAGAATGTGTACGACCATCATACCAACGCGGAAAGTCACCAGCCACCTGAACAAATAACAGAACAATCTCAAATAATGTACCGTAGATTCAAGCCTTTCGACGAACTCTACCAAGTACAACATGATCGAGGCAGACATTACGACGAAAAAAGAAGCACCTCGTCACATCCTGACGAGAGCAAAATCATCTCGCATAGTGCTGACACAACACGCACAAGACGACACATAGAAAACGAAGCGATCAAGAATCACGAACCTAATGCCAGCTGAAGACTGTACTGGACTTAAGGACTCTGGAAACTGTATATCTCAGATTCCCATGTACTTCACACAACAATGCTCTGATACCAACTGTAACGACCTGGATCTCGGATACCAGATATACCCAATAGGACTATCGAATACACCTGATACCACTTAGAACCCGCGAGGCCTCCTAAGAGCGGTAAAGCTCCTGAAGGGATACTGACACCTGTCTCAGGGGCTTCAGTGCCCCTCCGTTGCTCCGGCTTCCAGAGGTCGAACCCCGGGCACTCTGAGGCCACCGCTCCATGACTCGATCAATCTCTCGGAGGATTCGAGTGACATGGGTCCTCAGGTACCCCTCATCCAGCGTAATAGGAGGTAGATCCTCCCTCAACAAGCGGCTCTCCTCCGCCTTCCAGATTGTGGAGGCCTTCTATTAGTACAGGTGGCTGTGCTCGAACCACCACCTGGCGTAGTGAGCGTCGAACCTCCCTCGGCGTCCCTATCCCGGCATTGAGAACTACTCTAGCTTCTGACGACTATAAAAGTCCCACCATGCTGACGTGAGCAAGTGGGTGTCCCTCCCTGGTACTGCCTGCCTGCCAAAGGGAACTCCCGATTTAGCGGGATCCCTTGGTCATACCCAAAGTTCCTTGCAAATCGGTGTGGATAGTACGGTTCCAAGGAACTTGTCGCTGACCGGTGTAACATCAGCACTACTGACCGGGTACTCTGTATCCACTCCATCCGCAGCCCGGCATCTGCCACCTCCTGAACAGGGTGCGCGCTGGTCGCCCCTCCACCTAAAGGTCCCAGAAAAAGGCAGGAGTCCCTCATGGCACTATCGAAAGGTAGTCCCTCCTCGCCCCTAGCGGGCAAGTAGCAAAGGGCTCTCCTAGCCCCATCCAGCTGCGCCTCTGCATCCCCGTGAGGCTGTCCGAGAAAGTTGAACAAAAGCAGTGCCGTCGGGTTTGTCACTGTCCCTCGCGTCACCAGTCCTGAAAATAGCAGTCTGGCCCACACGCTGAGGTAATGGGTCGACAGGAGTTGGTTCCTCTCCCTTGGCACCGGGTGCACCGCCAGAACTCCCAGTCCTTGGTAGATGTTGGCTAGTGCAACAGGAGCCAAGGCCAACTGTCTCCCCTCAGCTAGCAAACAAGCCAACCACAACAGCTCGGCTCTTAGCAAACCATCCTCTCCGTGCGAAACCACAAATGTCACCAACCAGTATGCCAAATAGGCGGTGAGGTGTGTCACATCTGGCAGACCGTAGGGGTTCCACCCCTCCTGTGGAGCGTAAATGTACCTGGTGTAAGTCCTAAAGTGAAGCTCCACCTCTGTGTACTCCTCCTATGGAGTCTGGTCCCTGGCAAACTCCTGGTAAAAGTAGAATGGCCCGTTGTAGAAATGACGGACCCATACATTCAGTGGCACCCTCGGAGTCTGTGCCACTCTCTCTCTCCCTGCCAGGGCCAGGTCCCTCCAGGTCTTCATGAGATACTGATAGCTGTAAGGTATTCGGTACCTCCCCTGTCCGTCACTGTGGCTACGATGGAGGTCGTCAAGCATTACCTCCTCGTATCCCTCGCCGCTGATCGACAACCTGGAGATCCAGAATAGACACCACAAGTCCAGTGAGGTCTCTTCCTCTGCAGTAGCCACCGTGTTCCAATGGCAATTGAAGTGCTCCATCAGCCCCTGTAATAGCCCGATGTAGCATGGGTACACATACAAGGTGGCAGTCACCACGTACCTGATCCCGGCCCGGTCCAACAGCACCCGATAGTGATAGATAACCGCCATCAGCCACTCAGTAGCACCCTGGCGGTAGTAGTGTGACGGAATCACAACCCAGCCACCATACCAGCTCATGACAGTCTGCTTCATAACTCCGTCCAGCATGCTGTGATCATCATATCCCTCTCCAGCATACTGTAAGCCCGCCGGCTCCAGCACCAGTCCGATGGTCCCTTCTGTCTCAGCGCGATGGTGACCGTGTAAGTCCTAGGAAGTGGGCCCCAGTGGCCCAACACTGACCCCTGATCGCTCTGCCCTACCAATGAACCCCAGGCACTCAGCACTGGGAAACTGACACTGCCTCTAGTAGTCCTCTGAGAAGCTAGGGTAGCGGTAGAAGGCTACACCATGTAGGCTATCCCTGTCGATCAAGATGGCCCACTCAAGCTGACGACGACCTCCCGGAATCCGTGAGTCATCCTCCTCCATGCCAGGCGGAACATAGCTCTAGAGAAACTCGAACAGGTGTCGATCTAGGGGGAACTCCAATGGATACCCTCTGCTCCTGTCATAGGTGTACATGCCGTCGGCCTCCTTAATCCTAGTGTAACACCCGTTAAAATTAAAAAAATAAAAAAAATAAAAATAAAAATAATGTCCTTTCAAAACTCTCTTTTTCTAAGCTTCTGGAATCTGGGATAGTGCCCAGGTGCATCGACCTTCTGCTAACCCATCCTCAAAGTGCATCGACCTTATATGGCCTTTCCCTAATGTGCATCGACCTTATACTAGCCAATCCCATATGTGCATCGACCTTATACTGGCCCATCCCAAATGTGCATCGACCTTATATGGTCATTCCCAAATGTGCATCGACCTGGTACTGGCCTATACCCAATGTGAATTGACCTTATATTGGCCCATCCTAAATGTGTATCGACCTTATATGGCCTTTCCCAAATGTGCATCGACCTGGTACTGGCCTATACCCAATGTGCATCGACCTTATACTGGCCCATCCCAAATGTGCATCGACCTTATATTGCCTTTCCCCAATGTGCATCGACCTTATACTAGCCCATCCCAAATGTGCATCGACCTGGTACTGGCCTATACCCAATGTGCATCGACCTGATACTAGCCCATCCCAAATGTGCATCGACCTTATACTGGCCCATCCTAGATGTGCATTGACCTTATATTGTCTTTCCCCAACATACATTGACCTTATATGGACTTTCCCAAATGTGCATCAACCTTATACAGGGTAAACCACAATGTGCATCGACCTTATATGGCCCATTCCAAATGTGCATCGACCTTATATGGCCTTTCCCAAATGTGCATCAACCCTACCAAGGCCTGGACCAAATGTGCATCAACCTCACCAAGGCCTGGACCAAATGTCCATCGACCATATCAAGGCCTAGACGAAATGTGCATCGACCTTATACAGGCCTTTTCCAAATGTGCATCAACCTCACCAAGGTCTGCCCAAATGTGCATTGACCTTGTCTGGGACTTAACCAAATGTGCATCGACCTTACAAAGGTCTACCCAAATGTGCATCGACCTTGCCTGGGACTTAACCAAATGTGCATCGACCTTACCAAGTCCTGGACCAAATGTGCATCGACCTGCCCAAATGTGCACAGACCTGTTTAGAGTCTAAGCTCTATGTGCAATGACCTGACACTGGCCTGCCCCAAATGTGCATTGACCTGACACTGGCCTATGCCAAATGTGCATTGACCTAACATTGGCCTATGCCAAATGTGCTTCGTCCTTATGCTGGCCTATACCAAATGTGCATCGACCTTACTTGGGTCTGCCTCATATGTGCATCGACCTTACTTGGGTTTGCCTCATCCGTACGTCAACCTTACTTGGGACTTCACTATAGGTGCATTGACCTTACTTGGTCTTCACTACAGGTGCATCGACCTCACCATGAGTCTAAACTCTATGTGCATCGACCTTACCATGCCCCCCCCATGTGCACAGACCTTACTTGGGACTTTCTCAGACCTGCCCGGTGACTGTTCTGACCTTCCCAGGGACTACACTTCGATAGAGACACAGAGGAGACTCATGAAAGCCCGAAACTTGATGAAAAACACAAACTGAAATGTACATGATGGTCATCCCTACATGCCCTTAGACCCTCTTTAAAGTATAGAAAATATTCTAAAACCATTCTAATGCATCATTGACCCCTAAAGTTTGATGTTAGGTGCCTACCTTTGAAATGTTCAATCGATGATCCGGGGATAATATCCACACCCCAGATCCTCCTAGGCTTCTCCTTTCGATCCAGGGATGAGATCCACACCTCAGATCCTCCTAGGCTTCGCCTTTCGATCCAGGGATGAGATCCACACCCCAGATCCTCCCAAGACCTTGCCCGTCATCCTAGGTACAGCAAATCCACCCTCCTACGCAGGGCCATAGTCCCTCACCTCTCTTTCTTACTTAAGAAGGGTAGAAGGGGGCAAAGGGTTGATGAGAATGGTTGTTAAAGACTTACCACCCTCGAAACCTTCCTCCTTATATAGATTTCTAGCCTCCCAAGAGCCTTTCCCACGTCTTGTAAGGCTCAGTCCAGCCCCAAGGTCGCTGGCTTGAAGAGAAGTTAATGTCAAGCACCCCTTCGGGTTTGAACAGGTATGACCCTTCGACCATTGGTCATAAGTGCTAGTGGGCGCGCTTTTCTATTGGGATTTGGGTTGGGATGTCTTCAGATGAAATTAATAGAACTTCAGATCTAACTTTGGGTCTTGGTTTCATCATATTTTAGTATCCCTTTCATGAGTTATGATTTTCACAAGTAAGCTAGCAAATATCCCCTATCACCTCGCATCGCTCGGCCAATGACGCCAAGTCTGAATGGCCGCGAGAAGATAAATAGTAATAAAGGCTGAGGTAGTCTAGCCCCCACCTGTCGACATACTTGAAGGAGATATGAAGTGGGTAGCCCAATATGGCTTCACTAGGGCCACCCACTGTGAGACCATGGGAGCGTAGTAGTGCAAAAAGCCACGGGGTCTCACAGTAGAGTGTGGCCCACTGGTCCTCTCTTCTAATGAAAGTTCTATAAGGACAAAGCCAGTCACTCTCTGGGCGCCAAACAACCATAGAAGGTAGAGGCTCCTCAACTGGCAAGGGAATCTGCTGAAGAATTAATCACTCACCGCTTACATGACACAGTCCCTAGAGCGTCTTCAGAAAAGTGTCCTTGTTAATGTCTGGCAGTTTTGGCTCGATCTTAGGGGAGCGGCACTTGGCAGCCTTCCGAGCCTCCAAATAGGCTATCACTTCAGCATTCGTTTAAAATTTCAGCTTCTTCAGATAAGCTAGGTCAATGTCCAGAACTGGTCACTATTGTGAGTCCAAGAACTTACGTTCTGCAACAGCCCAGCATTCCCTCCTGGAGTTCCTATAAAAGCCTGTTTGGGCATTCCACCATTTGATGTACTCCGAGGTCACACAGGGAAAGCATCCAGGAGCTGGGACTCTAAATGAGGTTGCCTCTCTGTGATGAAAGTAATCCCACCAAATGCAAGCTCCATCTATTGTAGCCGGGCCAACCCGGACTCTATTCGACAGTGCAAACTATGTTAAGGAAGGGGGAATGTGTTGATCATAGCCAAAATTTTGACTAAATCGGAATGGGTAATAGGGCTCCAACCATAGGGTCCCGCCCTTGCGAAAAGTCAAGACTCTTGGTCTTATTGACAGTGCCTAGCCAATCAGTTTTGGCTCCAGAATTGGTCGTGTGCATGTGGCACGAGAGATGGGATGAATATACTCCTCTATCTCTTGGAGGCAGCATTCCTGCATCTTGTTCACCAACGGGCTCGAATGGGCAGCCAAACTCTAGAAGTGTAGGATGCCAGGTGAATCCATCGGGACCTTAGTTAGCTTCCCCCGAATAGCAAAGAGTTGATCTGGCGTTTGAGTCGGCTCGGCACCCGCAAATTCTATCATCCTCGGGACCAAGAGTGGTGACTGGAGAGCCCGAGGCACAGCTTCTAGGAACAGTGTACATACCTAGGCATTGAAGAAATGGAGTGGAGCAATCATCCATAAATTTTTGGGAATACGTGACTGATGAAGGTCTCCCAACATCTTGTATATTAAGCAGAGGGCAACCGGCCAAACTAAAAGCTTCACGGCCCATGCCATTAGACAAGCTGGGTAGATTGCCTCAGCTCTAATCACGCTCTCGTCACCTTGCGAGAGAGCGAAGGAACAAATCCAGTATATCAAATATGCAGCACAGTGGGTGACTGCATCAAGACCAGTCGGGTTGGGCCCTCCTCTTTGCCCTTCCTTTAATGAGGGAGGGAAAGTTGCCTGCCACCGAACCCTCTTCTTCCGCTGAATTGGAGCTAGTGTCACTGAGCAAAAATCCTTATATTTCTGCTCCCCTTTGAAGAAATATTGGACCCAAGTGCCCATCCTCACACACCTCTTCTCCCCAAGCTTGCGAGCTTTTGTGGTATCGTATGAAGAATGACACAAAGTATGATATGCTGTCATCAAATATTGATAGGCGAATCCAGTTAGGTATCACCCTTCGCTGTCTATTTGGTCTTTCACTCAATCCGGCCAATAAACCTCTTCATATGGCTCGCCGTCAATGGGGAGGCTGCTCAGCTGGGAAAGGCTCCAGAGATCCAGGGACGTCTCTCCTTCCGCTGTATAGAAAGTGTTGTATTAGTGGACAAAATACTTCGATCATGTCACAACATAGCCCTTTGGAGATAGGATACTGATATCTCGAAGCATATACACTGTGGTACACTCCAACAATGACCAAAATTGGGGCATAATTATGCAAGACATAGTCGGTAAATTCTATAGCTCCCGCCCCGAAAGCATGGGCATCAGTAGCCTTCATGTCGGTGAATTAGCGCACAGTAATTTGATGCTTGAAGCGCATGGCTAAACAGTCCAATGGCTCTTCTCTATACCCCCACTTCAGTGGGGCTAAGAATAATCCAAAAGATGGCTTCTCTCTATCAACATGACCTACTGACTCATTCCATCTAGTTGGGATAAATTTAGGCGCCCTGGTCAGCAAACCACCCTGTGGAGTTAGCTCCTGCAATCTGAGTACAACACCCCATTTTCGGGGCTTGCTTGGCAAGTATATTGGCTTGCCCTGCATGACAAAGCCGGTCAAGCTATCTCGCTCTGTAAGAATCGCCTGTTCAGCCTTTCAAACAAGGAAGAGGTCCCTCTTCCCTCGAAGATTGAAGCACCATGTGAAAGAGACTAGATGATTGTCCTTGGGGTAATTTGCTCTGTAGCCCTCATGACGGTCATAACTGAAAGAGTCACTCTCAGTAATCAAAAGATGGCCAGTGTCCACTGTATCCGTGTCAGAGTCAGAAGACTCGACGACTATAGCTAGTCGACCAGTGTCTCGATCCAGGGAGTAAACATCTCCCCAAGTTACAATGGCATGAACAGAAGAAGAAGATTCAGACGCCATGATGTCTGCATCCAAAGAAGAAAGCAAAAGGTTAGAGGATGACATTTCGGACAAAACTCTAACAAAATTTTGACAAAGTCTCCCCTAGTCGGGGAGCATGCTAGAAAAAAAAGTGGGAACACGTCCACGCATAATCTTGAGACGGTCCCTAAACCAAGATGTGGGTAGCACACCGAGGCTGGATGGACACCCGAGGGTCATGCTTCGAGGGCTAGCCTGCTAGAAGCACCCTGGGGCCAAGAGAGGGCTTTTTCCCTTGAACGAGCTCCCACTTCCCCATTGGGGGATCAGATCTCTTCTATTGGAATAACACGGTCGCCACACCTGCATATGCCATTGCGAAGAGAGGAGGGGAGAAGGCATCGTTGCCTCCGCTCTCACCTCCATCAAAGTCTCGTTGACACACTACCCATTCGCCAGAGCCAAGGAAGAAGAGGTGAAAGCCTAGAGCTTCACTATTGTTGCCGCCATGAAAGGGGACCCCCACCGCTGCTGTCGTCAGGGAAAGGCTAGGAAAGAGAAGGAGGGGTGCCCCACCGCCTGTGCCGTTGTCATGCCCAGAGGAGAGGTCCAGCCCTGGTGATCCAGTGAAAGGAAAATGGGGGAGGGATTCCCCACCACTAGAGCACCATGTTCGCAAAAGACTTCGCCACTACCGCCATCATGTAAGGAAGCCCGCAGTCATTGCCAGAGAAGAAAACTGGAGAATGCTAGGCTTCGAAATCGGGAAAGGTGAAAAGAAGAGAAAAGGAGAATTGGTTTTTAAGTTGCACTGGGAGCATAAAACGGCACCAGCAAGGGCACGCCGTTTTAACCATTCCCCACACCACTGTGATTCCCCATGTTATTTTACGGCTTTCTACTCCCTACACCATTTTATATGGCTTTTCATCCCCCACGTCGTTTTAAGGCTTTTTACTCTCCACGTCATTTTACGACTTCTCAACCTTCACTCTGGTTTAAGGCCGTTTGGCCCGCACCGTTTAACCAATCGCACCAGTTCATCTCCATGCCATTTTATGGTCATCACCTCCGTGCCATTTTGATGGCACCATGGCCACACTAGACTAATGGTCTGGGCTGATCAAAATGGAGAATACACTCAGTTGAGGTATATCTGTCGGTCCCACATCGCTTATTCCTTACTTGTGACACCTATAGCTGGGGGGCTTTTGTTGGCACCCAAAATATAATTGGATGGCAATTGTGCCTAAACAATGAAAGCATGTGACTTGCTAGTGCACAAGGGCCAAAGAAGATCAACAAAGAAGGTTCACTCAAACTACTGAAGCCTTAAGATACCCGATGGAAGGATCCCACAACTTATCTCTCTAAGCCCGGTGAGGTCAAACGGCAAGCCGAGGCCAACAAGCTGGTGTGGACTTGCTAGCACCGAACAAACCCCGTCCACAAGGACAAAAATACCCTTGGTGGCCCACCACCTGAAGAAAACACCTTTTGAGGTGAAGAGATGTCTCTGGTCCCACCATACGGGTTTCCAAAGGCCGTATCAGCAGAAAAACCCGAGTGGCCGAATTAAAAGCATGGCTTGTGCCGGAAGATATTAGTCGGAAGTTTGATGGCCTCTAGGATACCTCTCATGATGATCCAGTAAGGCCGGAGTAATATGGGGTTCGAAATAGTCCTGGGAGTCAATCCGAGGCCCACAAATGGACCCGACCTGAACAAACAACTAGAAGAGATGCTAAAATGGTGTGGCTGAGGCCAAAACGGTGCTGCTTAAATCGGCGCGCAAAACACCTAAACTAGCGCAACACATGCTAAAACGACGCCAGAAAATCTGGCACACAAAAGGTATTCCTGAAGCCTGAAAATGGCACGCCACTAACTATGCCAGATTAATGGAGGAGGCCTGTCCCTCTATAGAAAGGCCCAATCCGATAGAAGAAGGTGGATTTGGGGGGAAGAAGAAAGGATTCCAGAAGAGAAAACCCTCGTGCGCAGCTGCCATCCCATTCCTCTCCAGTGGAAATCTTGAGAGCGAGGAGAGGAGAGCCATTTTTCAATACTCTATTTTCATGAGCGGAGATGGGTTCCGGCCGTGACTGAGTCCTGGACTTTGATCGTTCCCTGTTCTCCCCTTCTTGAATCTCTTTTAGATTTGAATATGTAAATGGACGATGATATAAGCCCCCATGGTCTTCCTCCTCTGTTCGTTTATCTAATTTTTTTGTTGGTTTTGTTTATGAAAAATGCAATGTAATGTGACTCGATGACCCAAATGTGTGCAGGGGAAGAGGAGAACAAGGATCACCTGGTTTCAAGTGCGGGTGGTTTACTTGGTGTTATCGGAGTACCAGTGAGAGAGATTAGCTGCTATGGGCTTCGGGGAGGTCCTTAGCATCGATTTTACCAGGGTGGACACAACTCTCCTGTACGCGCTGTACGAGAGGTCGGATCCGATCAGTCGAGCCTTCATCTTCCCATGGGGGCACATGATCCCAACACTAGAAGACATGGTGAGGATCAGCAGTTTGAGGGTGCACGGGAAGGCAGTGATAGGGTGGTCTTATGGCGACTAAAGAGGACTAGCCCAGGAGCTGCTAGGGCTAGATTTGATGAGGCCAGGGCATCCATTGTCCCAGTTATCACGGTCGATGCTATAGGAGAGCCTAGGGCTTCGAGGAGCGGCAATCGCAGTTAGGGAGCTACCAGAGTAGCACATCGACCGGGTGGTCAAGCAGGTGCGCCCGAGTGTGGCGACAGAGGCGGGACCAGATGGAGATAGAGTGCAGAGGCGCTTCCTGATGCTGCTGTTCGGGAAGTTCCTATTTTTGACCCACGCCGACGTGATCACCTGCTGGCTCCTACCCGTGCTGGAGGATCTGAGCAGAGTGGGCAGAAATGTGTGGGGAGCGACTGTCTTGGCCTTCTTATTCGACTCACTCAGTGCGACAGACCGGGTGACTATGCTAGGTGGTTTCTCGCCTTTTCTACAGGTAAATGCCCAAAACGGCTTCTAAATGCTTCCAAATGCTTTTAATCATGCGTCTTACCGCTATATGCTGACACATGTTCTTAAAATGTAGATTTGGGTCTTCCTCTACCTGCCCGAGATTGGGCGAGGGACCGAGCTACATCCGGAGAGGGTTCCCATCGTGAGGCGATGGAACGTAGCTCGAGATACAGGGTCGATCAAGAGGTTGGCCTGAGCGATCCAGGATGATATCGACTCATTCCCGCATGCATCGGTAAACTCATGAACTAAAACCCTTCTATATGCTTCTATATGTTGACAAATGCTGACTTAGAAATGGCCTTTTCAGGTGCGCTAGATAATGTATCGGGATGAGAGACACGAGGGACAGCCATGGGTGGGGGCTTCCCTGGCCTATGGAGGACGGGATATCTGGCTACACTACATCAACGTGATCGAGCCACTGCACTATCGCTTGTTCATTAGGACGCGAGGCATATGCCAACCTGATGTAGTGTTTCCTCGCCGGAGTGACCAGCGCCCGGGGAAATCTTCAAAAGGTATCAGTGGCGACATAGATTGGAGCAGCCGAGCAAGGAAATACATCCAAGACTAGAAGCAGAAGGGCAAAGCAGTGACTGAGTAGGCTGATAGCGACGAGGCGTACTTGAAGGCCTACACCCAGCGGTATGGCGACCAGGTCTTCCATGGCACCCGACGGCCGGTATGAACTTTAAACTCAACTGAATGATCTACTTCTATATGCATTGACATTTAACCTCTAAATGCATCTAGACCACAAGGATGCATCACTGAGCTCGAGGAACTACTCCATGCTACCATTCGTCAGCGAGACAAGTATCGTATAGCTCTGGAACTTCTGGTGAGCTCTCCTAAAACACTTGGACTTAAATGGACGTTTATATTATGACATTTAACTGACTTCTATGTGCAGTGGGCCGATGGAGCCTAGAGGACCGGACCAGATGCACCGTCCTCGTCTTCACAGCCTGCTGGGGAATGGGCTAAGCGAGATGCAAAGTTTTCCTGGGCCATGGCTCAAGCTGAGGAGGCCGAGGATACCCTCGCAGAGCGGGTAAGAAACTTAAATTTCAATGCTTCATGATTCATACACATGCCTAAACTGCCTAGACTGACTGTGATGCAAATGCAAACTGCAGGCGAGAGAGCTGACCACAGCGATAGCTGAGGCGGATCGGGCTAGAGTAGAGACTGAGCGGACCCAAGCAGAGCTGGAGCGCTCACGAGTAGAGGCAAGGCATGATGAGGGCATCTCACGTCGCTTTCTTTAGCTCGGATCGCCGGCACCACATTGAGGAGTCCGCCTATGTTATCTCATGTTATTTTCCCTTTCATTTGAGTCATATCATATGTATTTTTATTTTATTGGTCATAAATGTAATCTTTGAATTGGGAGTAATTTTTCACCATGTGACCCGGTTGTCCATGGAAGACACAGTATCTAGAAGTGTCAACATTCTGGGGCCATATGGGTTTTTCCCTGGGCAGAGTGAGTGCATTGATGGCCATAAGAGTATTAAATATGTCTGATAATGTTTCCGGCAATAGTGGATATTAGGCTCTTTTAGGGCCAAGCAACCTTCTTTGTTGTTGTGAAGGGCCGTAGTTCCCAAGGGGCGGAACTTGATGGTATTGAGGAGGTGGTTGATGTTGCTGTTGGGGATGGAAGGGGTAAAGCCTGTTGTTCTGGTGGAGGCTATTTTGGGGTGGAGGATGATAAGGTTGTAATTTTTTTTGGTTCTGTTGGAAGGGGAGTTGTGGTGTTTGTGGAGGCCTTGGGTTGGCTAGCTGGTTAGGGCTGCCAACTACACTCACTTGCTCATTCATGATGACCCCTTCTGTCACTCCACCTTGAACACTGAGATTTGTTTCCTGACCACCCTTGGCTTTGGCTGCTCGAACATGTGCATGGGAGGAGAGTCTTTCAACTGTGTTTGCATATACCGGGCTCTCTCATATAGCTATTCCATTGTGGTGAGCTTGTTCATGACTAAGATGTGTCTAAATTGAGGAGTGGCATTAGACACTATCATCTTTACTTGTTCCGGCTCTGAGAGGGTATCTCTTACCCTTTCTACCAGGGACCTCCATCTATCAATATATTGGATGAAATCTTCATCCGACCTCATCTTCTCAGCCACTAGATCGGTGATGGAAAGGGATGGGCCGACCCAGTCCTGGTACTTCTAAAGGAACTTCCTTTGTACCACATCAAAGTTCTCGGCATCACTTGGCTCCATAGAATCGAACCATTCCAATGCAGGGCCATCCAATGATCTCCGATATGCCAAGGATCTCTTATCATTTTGCCAAAAAGAGGACTCGTACATAAAGTTCGTCAGATGAATGAAGGGGTTGCCCATACATGAAGTCCTTCAGATGAATGAAGGGGTTGCCTGTGCGATTGTACTTGCAGTACGTAGGGATCTCAGAAGGGGGAAGGTGGAATTCTAGGACGACCGACAAAGAGACCTCGGGGGTAGACTTTACATCCACCATTTTCTTCAAGTCTCGAAATTGCTCATCGATTTTGTTTAGCTTAGTGAGGAGGGACTGGGTGAGCTCATCGACAAGTGAAGGTGGTGCTTGCCACGGAGGAGGGACGGGCCTACCAGAGGCCTGAGAGGGGAACCTCAAACGAGAGGGGTACTGTGGTGTGCTAGTGGATGGACCTAGCTGAATTGGTGTTTGAGGCATAGTTGGGATTTGAGATTGTGAGGGTGATGTAACACAACCTAAGGGTGCCACGAGGGTGACATGATGAGCCTAAGACCTAGACCCACAAGCATGCAACAAACGCGGCGATATGAATTATGCTATTTTGAACAAGTGATATGTAGATAACAAGGAAGCCAAAGGACTGCCCAATCGCGATTTCAACTGATGACTAAAGTGGTATGAGACAGAGGTTCGACTCGAAAGTCTCCTCATGCAAGAAAGGCAGTGTTCCAAATTAGCCTGACTAATCCTTTTGGCTACGTCTTTTGATATACCACTCACCGCAGAGATCTCACACACTATGGGGATGACACGATGCACCTAGGGCTCGCAAGCAAGCAACTTTGAATGGTAGACTCACCCTAGCGAACTCACTCGCGTAGCGCTCACTATTGCCTGTAGGCAACTCAGCGATGGTGGAGATGGTCCAGGGTGGGACCGTGACGCTCCGAGGGTTTTGGCTAGCTTGGAGCTGAACCGCTAAGGGCCTAGGATGCCCAACTTCGCAGGCGGCTAGCACGCCAAGGGCGCCGGTTATGGTGTGCTCTCTCAACTCACTCCGCGGTGGACACTCATTTGATTGAAATTTTGGATCGGGTGCTCACCTCGCCTTCCAACGGCACTAAAAGCAACACTAGACAGCAAAGTAAGAACTAGCAATGGGGAGGTCCTGATGCTTACCTGATCGGTGTGAAGACACCGATCCCGGCCGAAGATGAGGCGAGCAGGGAAGCGTGGGTATACCCCGCACGCTATGCCGGTGTAGCTCTAACCTGAAAATCAGAAAAAAATTTACAACACTACACCTCTCGCGGGAGTGTGGCCCGATCCTCGAGGACTTTCATCCTCTCCTCTAGACGCATACCGACGCTATCTAGACGCGCATCCATGCCATCCATGCACGTATCGAGGCGTTCCATGATGATTCGGATCACCTCGGTGTTCGACGGCTCACCGGAGCCACGGGACTGGGAGTTCGCCATAGGAAGTGGTGGTGAAATCTATCCTGATGTTGGCATTAGACTTCTGTCACTATGCCAGAAGGGTAAAATGCTCTATTTCGTAACCACCTCTCCCGAGATTGAGACCATGTGTCAACTACCCTGGGGAGGGTACATCCTTGGCCGAATCGGCCATATCCTGGTCCCATTGAATCCCTACTCACCAAGGGTTCCAGGGGGTCTGTCTGTCAATGACATGTCCCCCTGGAAATCCCACTGCACGGTGCAGACATTAATTGGCCAATTGGCTATACATAGACCCTTACATTTACATTTCACAGCAGTCCAGTGTGAATCCTTCGTAGGCTGGCCCTCAGGATTCAAATGCACTAACCTTTTGTTCTGAGAATCCCATTTTGGGGTTTCTCACTTGTTTATGGTTTAAGATCGGTATTTTCCGTGTGTTAATCCGCTTGAATTATGGAACAACCCCCATCATGGGGAGATGCTGTCCAATTTTCTCCAGAACATCACATTTAAAAGTTTAAGTGACATGACCCAATGTGCTGGAGTATGAACCTCACACAAGTTTGTTCATAAAATTAAAAGAACAGTAATAAAAGAAAAGGGTTGATACCAAGTTGTTCCTTCAATAAGGTCCAAAACCCCTTTAAAGTTTAACGAGGTCCTTTAATAAACACTCCAGAAAATCCCCCAGAGTCCCCTGAATTCAAATAAGGCTTGGGAGCTGTGAGTCAGTGGCGCTGCCACCAACTCGTCATTTGCGTGCCCTGAGATGGTGGCGACGCCACCGACTCGCCCGTTATTGCGCTAAGACAGTGGCGTCACCACCGTCTCATCCTGCAATCACGCTAAGACAGTGGTGACGCCACCGACTCGCCCATTATCATGCTAACACGGTGGCGTCACCACCGTCTCACCCTGCAATCATGCTAAGACGGTGGCGTCACCACCATCTCACCCCATTTTTGCGCTAAGACAGTGGCGACGCCACCGACTAATGCGTCTTCACCGAATCAGCTCCCTCTTCTGGGTTGAAGCCCTTTAATAAACCCATTCAATCTCTCTCTTGCATCGACCCTAGCTGGCATTTGGTGCAACTAGCATTGACCTTGGGTCAGAGAGAGAATTGACTTAACGAGTGAAATTAACTAATATTTTGACCAAAAATAAAATAGTGCATTGACTTTATGTGCACATGGTTGACCTCGCAGTGACCTGTGACGTGTCGACCTTTATGAATAGCGGCACGAGAGCACCTGCATAAATAACTGTTTCAATAATAAATAATTGATGACAAAAATCCTAATTGGTTCAATAAACTTAGTCAAATAAATGAAGAAAAAGGGGTTTAACGTCCTTGATCATATTAAGCAATCATCTCAAAATCATGGACCTATATTTGCATCTGCATGCATTACCATTTAAATGGGTGTTGGTACGATCTAACCCTCGATATATCAAATGGTAATTAATAGAAGGTCGGGCTACACCCGATTGAAACTTCTCGTTATACGTGATGGTGGTCTTCGGACCTACGTTCTCCGGCATGTATCGAGGTTCGAAAATTCTCACCGTATATCACATGAATAAATTAGTTAATAAACTTGTTACATATTGCATGAATGGGCTAATTAATAAATTCATCACGTGGCATCCCCATTTATGTTTAGTCTGCATTCTTTATGCATCCGTATCACCCCTCAAGGCATCCTCATCTTGGCAATTAATCAAGGATTTTCTCTCTTCCAGAGAGATGTAATTAACACCATAGCCTTTATGGTATCATGTACTCTGGGTCCCGACACGAAC
Organism: Amorphophallus titanum; assembly: GCA_024336825.1. Classification (NCBI taxonomy): domain Eukaryota; kingdom Viridiplantae; phylum Streptophyta; class Magnoliopsida; order Alismatales; family Araceae; genus Amorphophallus; species Amorphophallus titanum. The sequence goes on along the minus strand of JANBPO010001371.1, from coordinate 1,375,904 downwards.
CTCATAATCGACTGACCGAGTCAGATCGAGCGCACAATAAATTTGTCATATATGTAACTAGCACGCCCACCAAAATCAATAATAATAATAATAATAATCATTCCCACAAGCTGGCACGCCCGGTGGGACCTGAGTCTCCCTTCATCTCTTTGCCAAGAGAGGATGCCTCTAGGGGCTCCCCCCAAGAATACTGACTGTTCGCCTGTTTGTTTCAGGTAAAAAGGGCTTCATACTCGGAGGCATTTTTTGATGCCTGGAAGTTGAACTTTAAGGCATACTACAGCTCTGCTCCTTTGAGGGGCTTCAAAAGGATGTCAGTATCGCTCCCGGCCGAATTGGAGGATCCGTCGATGAACAATTCCCAGGTTGACCCGGGTTCGGGCGGAGATTTCTCTTCAGTCAGGTTGGTGCTCTCTGCGATAAAGTCGGCGAGCGCTTGTCCTTTGATAGCCGAGCGAGGTCGGTACGAGATGTCATAGGCCCTGAGCATAATGGCCCACTTGACGAGGCATCCTGAGGCTTCAGGGTGAGCGAGGATCCTCTTTAGTGATTCACCGGTCAGGACTATGATGGAGTGCCCTTGGAAGTAGGACCGAAGGCGCTTGGCCGAGATAACCAATGCTAGCATGATTTTCTCGGTTGTGGGGTACCTTCTTTCAGCCTTGTGGAGCACCTTACTGGTGTAGTAGGCTGGTCTCTCGACTCCCAAATCCTTTCTGACTAGGACTGAGCTAACTGTGGATGGGGTTGCCGAGAGGTATAGATGTAAGACTTTACCTAGAACTGGCTTGGACAGCACCGGGGGTGAAGCCAGAAACTCCTTAAGCTCAGCAAATGTCTTTTGACATTCCTCGTCCCATGCAAACATAGCAGACGCCATTTTTGGTCCCCTTAACAATTTGAAGAAGGGTAGGCATCGTTCAGCTGCATGAGATAGGAATCGTGATGTGACACAATCTCAGACCTACATAAACAAGCACAAGTCGCAAGTCGAACGGGCTGATATCGGCGGCCAACTCTCACGGCGCACACCTAAATCGGGGGGTAACTCGGCGATGCCGAGTCGAGGTCGTGAGGGTTGGGCCCTTGCTAGTAGAGGGCTAGCATGGCCAAAGGATTTCCCAAGGGTATAGAGGCCCAATTCAAGGGGGCCGACCGAGTGCCAATGGGCATGGGTAACACTTCTCCCACGACGGTCACTCAAGACAATGAGGCTTGTGGACCGGGCGCTCACTCTCACGGACCAGCGGAACGTATGAACCAATATTGCAGAAACAAGGAATTCAAATGAGAGTAAGAGTAGAGCACTTACTCGACCAGCTTGAAGAAGCTGGTCCTGTTCGGAGACGAGGGTGAGTGGGGAAGCGTGGGTTCCCCACACGTCGAGTCGGTGTAGCTTCACCCTGCTCAAGCTATTACAACACTACACCCCATGCAAGGGGTTGAACTTGGGGATGGGAAGACAAAGTTACATGCAAACACTACCTCCCACAAGGAGGGGTTATAAGCCGACCAGGCGGGGAGGGGAATTAAAGAACTAGAAAATCAAACGGAATGACGACGCAGAATCTGCCCGCTCTCTAGAATAGGGGACAGCAAGTCGAAGATGACGCCTCCGTAGTCGCTCCCGAGCTCCGTTGTTGACGAGACTAGTGGCAAAACCTCCCTGATAGGTCCAGGAGGACCTATGAATTTTGTTAAGAATTTTGGAGGATGGCACTGGTCAGGGCAGGACAGTGATTAGGGGATCTATTTTCTGGATCTGACTGTTACAGAATCTCAGCAGTAGGAAATCAGGGTCACCATGAACACTCCTGAGCTTGGATTCTGGCGTGGCCAGAGTCATTGGAACCAATGCTGAGTCCTCTTCAAAATGGTACCCACGAGAATGCCAGAGGAGGTTGGAGCAGACAGTAGCAGCACGAACAGTGGTCGGGTGTCTGCTCAGTCCTAGAGTGGATAGAACAGTGCACTCGACGGAGAAAAATGGTAACTCACTCGTCCGGGGTCCAATCGGGGAGCCGCTTCTTGATTCTGGACGGTAACTCATAGTAGAAGACCTCAGCCAATTCCCGTTCCCAAATCTTCAGGTTGCTGGCCGTGGGAGTTGTTGGAGTCAGCTTCAGGTTGGCAGTTTGGAGGTAGATGCACAGTCTGGGGAGAATGACTCCTTCGGACGGCCACGAGCTTTGATTGGGACAAAACCACTGCCACTGTAAAGAAGAGAGGGAGACACTTCCAACGGTGCCACTTGGGCATCAAGAAGCTTCGGAAGCCGAGTCAGGCTATGCAACCAGCAACTTCTCTGCTGCCTGCGAACTGAGAACTGCAAGTTGAAGAGGGGAGGTGGGGAATGAGAAAAATGGGAGGGGAATGGGGGTGGATGTGTGTGCCCGGGCGCGAGACTCAGACACGCACAGTAACTAGAAGTACCACCGAAACAAGGACTAGCTGAGGTCGCGCTCGTCAGCGCAGGTCCGACACCCTCAGCCTCGTGTGCACACTCAGACCATACGCCCTAGGCCTGTCCTCTAGCTGGTAATTCTCCCTAAGCCCGGACTCGACTGTACGTGGGGGCCCTACGGTAACCAGCCTACTCACCGTCTCTCTCGGGTGCGCTACACTAGTGCTCCCGGTGGGCCGACACACGCGTGCCGTGGAAGCGACGACTAGTGGATGGGTTACAGGAAGAACGGACTCTCAAGTCAGGAAAAATGACTCCAGAACTAGACAAGTACAAGGATCACTCCTCGTACGACACCGACTCATGGTGACGTAAGTCGAGAACGTCACATCCAGGGACTCCCATGGCACCCCACACATGGTCCCCACATGATGCCTAGGATCAGTATGACCACTGATCAGCATGTGGATCGAGATCCGCTCACCAGGGACTCGAATCGACACGGAAGGAACCACCAGTTAGGCCTCGAACGATGAACGGTCCATCATGGGCCACTCGAATGCTACACGGCCAGCACAGGGCTGCCCCAAGTATTACACGGTCAGCATGGGACCGTGCCATTATTGGGCCAAACAGGAAACTAAACGGCGCAAACCTGGCCCTTCAGATAGGGCACGGCCAGCCCCTGGCCACGCAGGGTAATGAACTGTCCCAGACATGCCGTTCATTTAGCCCAACGGTAAGGAAATAGAACGGTCAGACCCTAGCCGCTCAAAGACTGAACGGACATAGTCTCACCGTTCAGGGACATGGATGGGCCCAATAGGGCCGTCCTATGACCCAACGGTAAGAAATCTGAACGGACCAACCCACGCCGTACAGAGGATGCACGGTCAGCCCCGGGCCGTGCAAGGAGATGAACGGACCCCACTGGGCCATTCGATCATCCAATGGTACAGAAATAGAATGGCCAACCCTGGGCCATTCAAAGGACTACACGGCCAAGACCTAGGCCGTGCCATCCCGACACTGTGTAACCGTCAGAAAAACCAACGGTCAAACAAGGGTGCTGGACCGTCATCCTCTGGCCGCCCAGTGGTTACACGGTCGAACGACTGACCGTGTAACTCCCAGACGCTCCAAGGCATAGAGCGGTCGTTCACCGGACCGGGCAAGACTAACACGGCCTCTGTTAGGACCGTGTAGGTCCCGCCGTTCCGAGAACGGCAAACCTCGCCGGAAAACACCATTTCGGGCCCTAAACGAGCCCGGTTGAGGGGAAAACGAAGGGGAACTTACCCCCAAACCTCCTAGCATGATTCTACGCCCTTAAAACGCGGGATCGCGGCTCAAAACGCTAGATCGGACTCTCAAATCCCACGACATGGATTTCCCTTCCCGGCATGAAATAGCCCTCTCTCGACCTCACCTCGGCCTACAAACCACGGGGAAGGAATGCAAGGGGCTAGGGAACATCACCCTACCTCGATCTTGCCTCGAGGCGCGCCGAATCGAGCCAAAATCGAGAAGAACGCCGCTAGAAACCCTCATCCTTCATGCTTCCCACGAACACCGCACGCTGCCACGATCGTCTCGCCGTAGCCTACGTCGTCACGCCATCGCCCACCCCCGTCTGTAGTCGGAGGGGTGGGCTGCGTCGTCGTCGATCGAGGAGAGAGAAAGAGAGGGGGTGAGGTTCTCTCACGGGAGGAAGGAGGAAGAAGAAGAAGAAAGAAAAAGAAAATGGGCTATTTATAGAAAATTTAAAAAATCAAAAAAATCTTAAAAAATAGAAAAATATATTTTCTTGATCCTCGCAACACACCGATCACAATGGTACCACCCGCGGGTAGCTGAACGACCCGGTTCACCCACTACAGGGTTCCGTAGACTTTTCGAATCACACACGCGGGAATCAAAAAACACGCGAAAAAAGTCACAGAGCACGTTCCGAGCCTCCGAAACGTGCCCGAATCGCACGGGTCCGAACACAAAAGATGTCTAGAAGATAATTTCAGGCATAATGGAATTGAATCCTTCGAGAAAGGAAGATTCGGGACTTGAGAGGAAGGATCCGTAGGGTCTGGGACATCACACCCTTGATCTTAAGCTCAAGGCTTATCAAGAGCTAGTTTCCGCTTATGCCAAATTATTCACCAATTTGTTGCTCCCTTTTATCTTTTAACATGGTATTGCCCCGTTTGTTTGTTGATTCCCTTCCTGATATGTTATTATTTTCCAACAAAAATTTGGCAGCATCTCCCCTTGACCTGGATGGTAAGGGAGATACAGGGAACGCGTTCACATGGAGTGGCGGAACCCGACAATGTGAGGTGCGTGCCAAGGGTGACGACACCTTTAATAAAACCTCAGAAAACTCAGGAGGAACGGCGAGTGGGAAATGAGTCTAGGATTGGCTGTAGGTGCCCTGGGTAGGGGACAGGGTCCAGTGACTAGTGTGCTGGCCTGAGAGCCTATAAGGGCTAGAGAGGTGCACCGGGCTGGCAAGGCAGTAGGGGGGGTGTCGGAAAGGCAGGTTGGGGGTGTACCGGGCCAGTGCCTCAAGGGCGTACTGAGCTGGGTTCTTGAGAGTGTGTCGGGGAAGGCTTAAAGGGGTCGAAGGTGTACCGGCCAGGGGCTGTACTGGTGAAGGGGTGTACCGGTGGGGTATGGGCCAAGGCGTGCCGCTGGGGGCTTGGGGAAGCTGTACCGAGCTAAGAGTGTACTGATGGGAGGCTCGGCAAGGTGTATCGCATGAGAACTGAGGGGGCTGGACTGAAGGCTGGCTAAGCGAGGCGGAGCCAAAGGGGAGGCTTCAGTTGGGGAAAGGGAAGGTTCGTTTGGGTGTTCAGAGAGGCTGGGAGGGCAAGGGTGAATATATGGGGCCCTGCAGAAAGACTAGATCACCGGAGGAGAGGAGGAGAGTGAACAAATGTACGCAAAGACTCAGAACGGCTAGAGACAGTGAGAAACCCAAAGAAAATGGGATTTGCATTCATAAAAAAGGTGGAAGCCATAATCGGCCAAGTACATCAGGAACGTCGGAGTGGAAGATACAAAGATGAGAGGAGGAAGAAAGGGGAAAGGAAGGGGAAATGGGGGGAGTCAAGGTCGAGCAGGGGCGAGGGCACCCTGCTCTCCTCTCTCCCCCGTACACCATGACAAACTCCCACTCTCCCTCTCTCTCTCTTCTCTTACTCTCTAACGCTCGTCAGTGGTCGCCGGAGGGCCTCCCTCTTCCTCTCTTCTTCTTCTTCTTCTCTTCTTCTTGGCAGTGTGGTGGCTCTTCGGGTGCGCTCTTCTGCGTGGAGTCTCTCCCGTCTGTGTTGATCTCTGTCTGTCTGTGTTCACCAGGGAAAGGGGTTCTTATACTCCCGGTGGCGGGAGTCCTGGAACGCGAGTGGTGGAGGCGGGAAACGACCTACATTTAATGGGATTTGAATTCCCATCCTCAGTGGTAGGGGAATAGCCTGTGTGCCTCAATCTCCAGCTGACACCTCAGCGAACCCATTGTGCGCCAAGGATCTGTAGGGGATGGCATTAGATTTGATTTGCCGGAGGTGCCGGTGGAGAACATGCCCAGGCGTGCCGTTGAGGGGCCAGAATGTTGTGCCGCTGGTAGGCACAGCAAGCATGCCACTGAGAGGCCGCCAAGGTGTGCCGCTGAGGATCCATGAGGGCATGCCACTGGAGGAGCTTGCAGGCGTGCCGTTGGAGGCCTCTGCATGGCATGCCATTGAAGGGGTGCGTAAGGGTATGTACCGCTGAAGACGCCCAAACTGGGTGTGTCGGTAGAGCGCCCTGGCCGAGTGTGCCGGTGGAGCGCCTAGCCAAGGGAGCGTACCGTTGAAGCTCCCAGGGACGTGCCGGCGAGGACCGCCAGAGTGTGCGGTGGAGGGCAGCAAGGGTGTGCCGGGTAGCGAGTGTACCGGCCAGGCACACCAGCGGGTGTGCCGCTGAAAGGGCACAAGAGTGTGCCACTGGAGCTTGCAAAGTGTGCCATTGGGAGGCATGTTCAAGCTCGTTACGTGCACAAGTTGTGGCTCGTTTAATTTTCTTCAAGGCTCATGGATTGTGGGCTTGTCGGGGGTTAGTTTCTCTTCGTTGTCGTGACTCCGGAGACAACTTCACGGTAGTGTGTGTTTGTTCGGAGAGTCCGGATGGCCCGTCTTCTTTGCAATTTCTTCAGTTGGAGTTGTTGTTGATACTGGACTGGTCGGGACATATGGACGTGCAATTTTACATGTCCACAGAAGGTCGTCCGAATCTTGCATGCTATAGACCATCTCACCCCTCAACAAATCCAGGCCCTTAAGACCGTTGTTGAGAGTGCCAGATAGTACAAGTTGACAAAGCCCCAGACAGTAAGGTCGATGCACCTTAGTGATTTAAGGAGTAAGGATACATATCGCCTTCAGATAAGAAGCAAGGTCGGAGCACATTTCGCTAGCACAAAGCACAGGTCGATGCATATCACTGTTCACGGTCTTATAAGGTCGATGCATGTTTTGCCTTAGTCATAGTAAGGTCGATGCATGTCACTACTCACATGCACATAAGGTCGATGCATGTTTTGCCTTAGTCATAGTAAGGTCAATGCATGTTTTGCCTTAGTCACACTAAGGTCGATGCATGTCACTATTCACATGCAGATAAGGTCGAAGCATGTTACCGTAGCAGTGCATATAAGGTCGATGCATGTTTTGCCTTAGTCATACTAAGGTCGAGGCATGTCACTACTCACATGCATATAAGGTCGATGCATGTTACTGTAGCAGTGCATATAAGGTCGATGCATGTTTTGCCTTCGTCACACTAAAGTCAATGCATGTCACTATTCACATGCACATAAGGTCGATGCATATTATTGCTCATTGCATGAAGGTCGATGCTTGTTTGGGTCGTGTTAACTAAAGTCCGAGCACATTTGCTAGAGTGCTTGTAAGGTCGATGCACATTCTGTTAAGGTTGCATATAAGGTCCGAGCACATTTGCTAGAATGCTTGTAAGGTTGATGCACATTCCAATCTAATGCAGAAAGAAGGTCGGAGCACATTTTGATAGCACGCAGCCAAGGTCGGAGCACCTCTTGCCAGCTACTGTTCAAGGTCGATGCTACCTTAGTCTTCACAATACTAAGGTCGATGCACATGCTGAAGACTGAAGACTAAGGTTGGTGCACATTACTGTTCATGAAGAACTAAGGTCGACGCACATGCTGCAGTTCAAGAACTAAGGTCGACACACATTCTTGGTTTGAAGAACTAAGGTCGATGCACATCCAAAACTAGTGCATGCCAAGGTTCGAGCACATTCCAGCTAGCACAAAAGCATGGTCCGAGGACATTCCAGCTAGTAAAGCACAGGGTCTGAGCACATTGTGGCTAGAACCGAACTAAGGTTGATGCACATCGAGCCTATGTAGAACTAAGGTTGACATACATTTGCCTTGTGCATATAGAAGGTCTATGCATATGTAAGTCTGTGCATGTCTAGGGTCTACGTACATGCAACATCCAAGTCTGTGCATATAGGTCTAAGCATACTTAGGGTCTATGCACATCCAAGTCTATGCATATAGGTCTAAGCATGCTTAGGGTCTATGCACATGTAAGTCTATGCATGTCTAGGGTCTACGCATATGCAGCATCCAAGTCTATGCATATAGGTCTAAGCATACTTAGGGTCTATGCACATCCAAGTCTCTGCATGTTTGCCTTCAGCCGAAGAAAGGCCTGTGCATGTTCTGCCCTCAACTTACCAAGGTCTGTGTACATGTGAACTCTAAGGTCTATGCACGTTTGGTTTCAAGTTACAAGGTCAGTGCATCAATAGGCTCAATGCATGGAAGCAAACTGACAAGGTCTTAGCATACTCCTATCCAAGGTTTGTACATGTTTGATGAAATACCTCACTGAAGAAGAAAGGTCTGCTTGTCTCACGCAAGGTCTACCTTTGTGACCTCCAAGAAGCATTTCAAGATAGTTCTCTGTCAGATCACGTGGACCATCCAGAGAGAGAAAATAGGTACCACAAATGTCCAAATTTACAGATTTTGAGGTCTGAAAGATGCTCTCATGTTTGACTTTTGTTCCTGTCATCATTACCCTACCAAAACACATCTTTTTGATGGATGTTCTGTCAGAATCCTTACCTAGGACATGCCTCCTGTCAGGACTCCTTTCTGCAAGCATTAAAAGGGATGTGATCCTAGAATAGTACTGGGTGCAGAAAGTCAACAAGAGCCTAAAGAAATGCAGAGCGCAAAGGGTCATTAAATGCTTAGATTTTTGGTGATCAAAACTGGTCATTGTCAAGTTCCTTTTCTGCCTGCGGTCAAATCAGATGGAGTCCAAAAACACTCCTCCTTGTCCCTGCTGGACAAAGTGAAGGACAGAACTTTTGGAGGGAAAACTTCTTCTCCTAGGCACACAAACCCATGCAAGGATGGCGCATCAAGTGGGTTGCCTCAAGAGTATAAAAGAAAGTGTAGAGAGGCACAAGTTATAGCCCAGAGTCAAGTCCAAAGGAAAGACAACAAGTGCCAAGTACAGTCGACAGAAAAGTAAAGACGTACTAGAGAGTCAGGGGAAGCCCGATGAAGGTACCAGCTGGCCACTACGAGCACGCTAACTCTAAGAACCACGGAAGCAGAACGAACGATGACGGTGACAACCACCTGAAAAGCAGGGGTGAGCCTTGTGTCATTGGCTCAGTAGGGGTCACGCGGATCCCCACTGAAAAACACGCAGTAACACGATAAAACAACATGTAAACAGCAGGCAACAACGGGTGTAGTAATGCAGGAAAACTAAACTACAAAGCTGTAAAAGAAAGGGTAGTAGGAGTAGGGAGCAACTAGGTACAGGGGAGCTAAAAGGAAAGGGAAGAAACCATACCAGACGAGTATGGCTATCGAACTAACCTCGGCCCCCGCAACTACTCCAAGTAGACACTACACCAAACAAAGACAGAAGGGTGAACTCTGAACTAGGAAAAGTCAGAAGCTTACAGAACTGTCGACACGACGCCAAGCTCCAAACGAAGACCTGCAAGAACAACCGACAAAGCCTAGGAAAATCTAGACAAACTCAAACCCAGACGACACGACTAGAATGTCATTCACATTGCCCCATGCATGACCAAAATGTCACGCAGGGGACAGACACTGACCTCGGGAAAAGCCAAGAGAAGGCTAACCCAGAAAGGTCACGACGCACAAGGAACGCGAAGAGAACTGTGAAGAGTCGCGTGCCACGTGAGTAGAGTGCCTCACCACCAGAAGAACAGCTAGCTGTGTCCACTGACGTCTTATACTGTGCCTACTAGCGTCTTCTCCATGTCACCTACCGCAAGGACTAGGCCGAGACAAAGACACTGCTAGAACCAGAACAGTACCATAACGCGAGCGACCAGTCAGGGTCACATCTAACAACACAAGTCTAAAGTCCCTGACCACGTGTGCACGCACTGGCTATCATCTAAGCCAGGCCTTTAGCTAGTATTCCCCCTCTGAAGGATGCTACGGTTGACGTGGGGCCCATGAAACTAGACTAAGAATCGAAAATCGGGAAAGTGCCCCGCTACAAGAGCCATCACACCGAAGTGTGTCGTAAGGGTACGGCTAGTGGAGGCTCACAAGACACAGAGACTCAAAATGTGAGTGCTAAAGTACAGACAGGCTAATCATGCACTGTCACCCATACTACAAGCACCAATGGCAGCACGAGAAACTACCGACAAACTCCGGACAAGGCAAGGAGACCTACTCACATAACGATCCTTGAGTCAGACGACTCAGAGGCAAGATCGTCACAGACAGCAGAACAAGCCGCCAATCAATCTATTCCAAAGTTGGAGGAAACAACATTGTCGGATAAAATGACATGCGAAGACTTGAGGGAACACCGAGGACCCTCAGCACACCTGGACATGCAAACCGAGGTAAGACGACACCTCGAGGCATCCAGAAACATAGTCTCGAATTGGACAAGCCGTCGAGACGCACGCAAGGTCATATGTCAACCCCTGGTCTCACCCGGTTGACCGGAACCCGACACGACATAAACACACAGATGCACACAGACACACACACTGTAGGCACAAGCACTCTTGGCCATCCCATCATGGTCACTGCCCTCATAGGATGTCAATAGACACCCACGGGTAACAGGCAAACCCCGAGATCAAGCCAAGATAAGTAGAAACCAGAGCGGTGGACAACAACTACACTCTGGGCAGAGTGAACTATCACTCAACCGTTAGGCGAACCCGGCAGTCAAGGAACAGCCACTACAAGACCAGAGATAAAGACACTAGGAGGTCTTGATCAAGTCGTTACGAAACTGTCGCAATTAAGGAAAAGACGACACCCAGTCACCTGAATCGACCGATCTAGAAACCACCAACACACAGACACCGCCCTAAAACACAAACCTAAGACAGATAGACACACGAACAGACCAATGACCATCATGGCCAACAACAGGAGTGTAACACACCAGCATGGGGCGTTGCACTGCTATAACGCACCAGCACAATGGCGTTAGGGCAAACAAACCTAAAATCCAAAGTGGTCCATGTAACATCCATGGTCTACCGGATTCTTAATGGTGCGGATCTAGGATTCGTCCGGTGTATTTTCGCTATTTTTAGGAATTTTTTGGCTATTTTTAGAAAATTTCTATATAACCCACATTTCTTTTACTTTTTTTCTTCTTCCTTCTTCTTCTTCCTCCCCACGTCATGGTCGAGCCCCCTGCTTCTCTCTCTTTGACCGACGGCGACCGTGGTGACCCTCTCTCTGGCTGCAGATAGCGGCGGGGTGACAGCGCGGTGACGTAGGCGGTGACGAGACGATCTCGTGGGCGTGCGGTGTTCGTGGGAAGCGTGGAGGAACGTGATTCTAACGGTGATCTTTGTGGGTTCGAGCTTGGATCGATGTGCCTCGACACAATTTGAAGGTAGGGTGACGATCCCTAGCTCATTGCCTTTCCATTCCCGTGGTTTGTCGGCCGAGGCGAGGCCGAGAGAGGGTGATATCGTGTCAGGAAGGGAAAACCATATCATAGGGAGAGTTCGCCTGATCCGTCGCTTTATGCCCCTATTCTGCATTTCAAGGGCGGAGAAGCATGCTAGGGGACTTGGGGGTTGATTTCCTTGCGTTTCCCCCTCCGTGGGACTTGTTTGGGGCTGGAAATGGAGTTTTTTGGCCGGTTCACCATTTTCGTGCCAACAAGAGATAAACGGTCGAACCAGGGCCCATTTATCCCTTGTGCGGCCCTTGCGAGACCGCCCTTTTGTTTGGCACGCAGTGGGAACCCCTTGTGCTGCCAAGGCCTGACCGCCCAATGGCTTGGCGTGTAATGGGTATCTGCGGCCAGTCGTAGGACCGCACATCCTATGAGCGGCCCCAAGGCAACCGCCCTTCTCGTGAGTTTTGACCGTTCCTTGTGACCGTTGCACAGTGCACTGGGGTGTGTAGCTAGGGTCTGGCCGCATGACCCTTCGTGCGACCGGGGGCAGGCCACACGTTACTTAGTGTCATTGGCAGTGGTGCGGCCAGAGTTGGACCACACATGCCTTGTGCGGTAGGGTCCTAGCCACTCGTCCCCCATACGGCTAGGGGCTAGCCGCACATGTGTTACACCATTGGAGGAAGTATGGTAGTGTTAGACTGTACATCCCCCTGGTGCAGTTGAGGGTCAGCTGTCCTTCATTAGTGCGATTAGGATCAGGCCGCTCATGTTCCGATTGGGCCAAGAGAAGGACGGTCTGTGGATGGCCATATATCCCCTAGTGCGGCCCCTGTTTGACCGCATGTCCCTGAGCGGCCCAGAGTGGACTGTTCAAGGGTACCAGCTTGACCGGTATTCCTTTCTTGGCTGATTCGAGTCCCAGGTGCGTGGACCTCGGTTCTCGTGTTGACCAGTGGTCTGACAGATGCTGGGCATCATGTCAAGGCCAGGTGTTGTACTACTGTGTAGTCCCAGGAGGTGTTGTTTTTGACTCGTGTCACCGTGTGACGGTGTTGGTACGAGGAGCATTCCTTGTACCGCCGGTTGTGACATTGCTTTTCGTGGCTTGAGAGTTTACTCCTTCAGTGACCCTCCACTAGTGGTAGCCTACTTACACGTTTAGTGGTCCCACCAGGGAGTGGTGGAGAGGCTACCCTAAGAGACGATTTTTAGACTGGTTTATGTCGGGCCCCACATTAGTCGCCAGAGTCCGGCTAGGGGGAAAATCAGTCAGAGGCCAGACCTAGGACGCGTGGTCTGTGTGTACACACGTGGTTGGGGGCGGTTGGACCCACATTGACGAGCGTGACCCCAGCTAGTCACTCACTTTGTGGTTACTTGTATGGTGTCCTTGCCTCTGCTAGGCGCTAGTGGGTCAGGCGGACACCTGCAGTGCGGTGTAAGACGTCAGGGGACGCTACCGGCTGTGCTTCTAGTGGGAGGTACTCCTGTACTGGGCAGGGAGCAGCTGTCTGTTTTGGTTGTGTTGACCGTTGAGTTCTGGTTGTTTCACCGTGGCGTGCGTGCATGGGTCTTCACGTCGTGAGAGTGATATTGTAGTTGTAGGACTTTACCTTGTAGTACTCGCTTAGCTGCTAGCATAGTGATTTTTTCGTGTTGGCGAGGTAGGGTTCGAGTGATCCCTACTAAGTCTCATTTTAAGACTCATTCCCTGCGTGTTTCCACCATGTTTCAGGTGAGGTGGGGCTTTAGAGGAGTGCACCTGAGGCTCAGCATGGTTCTGGTGCCCAGTGATAGTTGCCGGTGGTGAGTACCAGGGTATGTCCCGTGTAGCTGTACTTTTCTTTCTATCTCTGTACTAGTTGTGGACGTCGATGGTCGTCTATATCATCGCCAATTCATCCCCTAATTCCTTCCCTTCCTTCATTATGGTATTACTGGTGCACTCCCCCTCATTTTCACTATTGATATCTTGAGCCAGAATGACAGGCAGAAGATCATCATCATCATCATTTACGTGTTGAGGAGGTTGATGTAATATTGAAGGAGGGTCATGGTAGGTAGACTGAGAGTACATGATTTAAGATTAAGAGTAGTGGCCTGGTGTGTCACCCCAAGGATTGATATTGCTCTCGAAGTTGGGGTGAGATGAGATAGGCTGAAGTTGATGACACATGGGCCACTCGTGGGCTTCTTGGGGTGAAGGTTTAGATAAATGGGCCAAACGAATAAATAAAAGAAATCCCCAGAGTGCATCTACAAGTCTAGCACACCCGGTGGGATAAAACTTTCCTTCATCTCCTCGTCGGGATTAGGGGCCCTATGGCCTCCTCTTTAAATTCTAACTGTTTTACTTGCAATTGCAGGTTACATTTCGATGATTACAATGGCCATCTCCTTCGGACCACTAGTTGTCGCAAGCCACGCCAGGGACGGTTACTGGCGATTCCTGTACGGTTTGAGAGCTTCCCTCCCGTGGTGGGCTTCCCCAACTTTTTGGGGGTAGCCCTTGTCAACTTGCTGGAGACCGAGGGAGCCGATCCGGCTAAACCCAACATCCCCGCCATGGGGACTTCTACCATCAAACCTATTGCTGTTGGGTTGCCGAAGATTGTTGCTGACTGCATGGTGGTCAAGACCATGGGCTGTCTCGTCCACCATGTCCATTTGGACATCGGTTCCACCAGCAAGAAGTCGGTGTCCTTCCGAAGAAGGAGCTGAAGAAATGCTACTGCTGTTACTTCCAGGGACCTGGTATCTAATACCGATAAATCTGTTCTGATCGGGGGCATCAGAGTCCACCTGAATGGCCAAAGGGCCGAAGTGATCCCCGAACAGTTTATACCAAATGTCCCAGTGCACAATTCATTTCAAGTACTAGGGAGGATGGAGAAGAAGAATGCTAGAATGGCCCATCGGCTAAAGAATGAGCTGGCCCCAAGGCCAATTAAAACCAAACAAGTCTGGGTGCCCAAGCCAACTCGGGTCCCAGTGCCAACTCAGCCGGGACATGTCAAGGTTGACAAGCCCAGGAAGGAAGAGAATGAAAGAGATAAGAAGAACGAGATGCTAGTAGGGGTGTCTCGCAGGCTAGCTGTTCAAGCCTACGTGCAATAGGTGAATGCCTCTTTACATGTTGAGAATCATGGCAGGATTGCCAGAGTGGGTCAGCCTGCTTATGGGCCCCCAACACGAGCAAGGGTACCGCTACCCGCAGTTTACCCCATTTATGAAAAAGAAGATATCACCCAGACCGTACGCAGATATCTTCGTGGTCTCGGGAACACCTCCCAAGGGAGGCAACGACTGTTACAAGTCATAACCGCTGTTGAAGAGGGTCGAGGATACCCAACTGACCCGCATGAAGTAGAAGATGCAAAATCAGGGAGCTATGGGCCTCCCCGCCATGAGGAAGCTGTTGAAACCCTGATTTTGATGATGTCACACTATGAATTATGTTGAGCCAAAACTGAATAAATAATGAATTACTTAAGTTATTATTTCAGTTCATAAGTATGAATGTCATTTATCTTCTAAGTGTCAGAAATCAGGTCGATGCACATGAAGGCACTTAGTTAGATAAGGTCGATGCACACTCACAATTATAGCTAATAAGGTCGATACATATTCATGGTTGAACTGTAGAAGGTCGATGCACATTCTAGTTTGAAACTTGTCAGGTCGATGCAGCTATGTATCACGTTGAACATAAGGTCAATGCACATTCATGCTTGCAGCCTGTCAGGTCGATGCACATACTCGCATGTAGTCAGTTAGGTCGGTGCAAGTATACACCAGTAGTGTATCAGGTCGGTGCACTAGTGAACCTTGTGTTCAGCAAGGTCGGTGCACTAGAGGACTTTGTGCTCAACAAGGTCGATGCACATTGGACCTTGTGTTTAGCAAGGTCGATGCACATTGGATCTTGTCTCTAGCAAGGTCGAGGCATATGCATGCATTCATTCTACAAGGTCGACGCACATGCAAGTGTTATGTCTATCGGGTCGATGCACATGTTGCAACATGTTCTATAAGGTCGATGCACATGTAGAGTCTAAGTCATAATAGGTCGGTGCACATTTGTTACTCACTGGACTCAGGTCAAAGCTTTCATGTCTACTTAAGGCATCAGGTCGATGCTTAGGCTTTAGCCATACTAGCCATCACCTTAACTGGTCTGTGCAACCTTACATGGTTTAGCTCGACAGGTCAACTTGTGTTTTACACAGGTCGATGCATCCTTATATATTCTTATTTTCATCCATATCTCTTGGCATATAAGGTCTACCTGTGTTCTACATAGGTCAGTGCAGTTGTAGTTATCTTTCTGCATTCGTACTAAGGTATGCTTACACAGGTCGATGCATTGAGTTTATACATTGAAGCATATACATCATTCATATACCTTTTTAATCTGTGTGACTGATTCTTATGAAATTGGATAAGTCTGCATTCTCTTAAGAACTTATGATGATAAAGTGTTTGATGAAATGTTTCACATTTTGTTGATAGGGACTTCAATATGAAAAGCATCAAACTACAAATGCAACCTGATCGAACACTTAAAGAGTAGAAAGCATAAGAGATGTAAGTGGTCACGTGGTTTGAGAGCTGAGATAACAAGCACGTGATCCAAGGCTGCCAGTTCAACAAAACGACTGGGCATGTGGATTCATTTCTTCTTCCTATCTGACACATGGATATCATCCAATTCCTTTTCCTGAAAGATCATTGGCAAGAATGTTCCCTCCATGCACCGGGCTGAAATCTTACGAGGACCATAGGATTCAGTTCGTGGGTATAAAAAGACATCTCTCAGTCGAAGCAGAAGTGATGAAGACAATTGAGGAGAACACATGAAGTGATAAGAGAATCTAGAGCTGAGATTATAGAGAGATAGAAGCAGAGAGAGTTCAAGAGAGAGTTCGAGCAGAGAATAGAGGAGAAGCCTAGAGTGCAGAGGTATTTTCAGAAGAGCGAGTGAGAGGCATCGAAGAACAGAGAATCAGAGATAGGAGAAGAATTCACAGGAGAGATAGTTGCAGATTGCTTCGATTTTTAGATCAGATCTAGAATCGATATGCTCATCAGAACTACAGTGTTTTCTGAGATTCATCTGTGTTTTATCTTTGTTTCTTTGTGTTATCTTTAAAACCTTTCTGCAAGCTGTTAGGCAGCGGAGCAAGCTGTGGTGCTCAGCGGTGGGGATTGATTCCTCGGACAGCAAGCTGTGGTGCTCAGCGGATAGCAAACTGTGAGGCTCACCAGACAGCAAGCTATGAGGCTCAGCGGATAGCAAGCTATGTTGCTCAGCAGTTTGAGATTTATTCCCCAAAGCTGTGGATTAGCGATTGTAGGGATTCATCCCCAAAGCTATGGATCAACGGACATAAGCTATTGTTGTACCCGGACAATTGCCCAACAAAACACCAAGAAATAAGGATTTGGGAATTTCCCCGAACACCTTTAAGGCATGGGCTATCTAGTCCTTTCTACAACTCTGTGGGTCCCGCCAAGGGCCCTGACCGATTTGCCGTGACGTGCGGCTACACAAGCAATTAATCGGGACCAATCCCGGCTACTTATCGGCGGGCCTTGCCTGCACCCTATATGGCCGCCCGGGCCAACCCGAGGGTGCCCCGACACTAAGCCACGTCACATGTCACCCAGTGAAAAGGTAGGGAGTCAGCCCCAAGATGCCTTCTTTCAGCCCTTCAAGGTCAAAAGGAGACCTAATCAAGTCAACCACAGGCCTTGGAGGCCCGCAGTATGCTTGTACGGCTCACACACACGTGTTCGACATTTTCCCGAACACCTTGTGGGCGCATATATTCCAGCCCTCCGGCATCAAACCACGGGCCAACCTGAGGTGCCAACACGTTAATTGGGTCCTACAATAACCCCCCAGCAAGATGGGGCCACCCCCGACCCTCAGACACGTGGCAATGAGCCACCCGTCTTTAGCTCTCGGGCCAACCCGAGGCTACCTTGCCAACCCACCGTGCGACATGGCACGTAGCTCGAGGTAGGGCCTGTGTGCCTAAAATGCCTCCCCTTAGCTCCCACGAGCTCCCATCCTTAGCCCAAGGGCCATTTTGGGCCCCCCCGAACTGCTACCAAAGCCGTTCGGCAACCCAGGGTGTGTCAGGCATTTACCCGAACACCTTGCGAGCGGCTACTACGACTCAAAGAACAACGGCCCCCACAGGCCCGTTCCAGCCCCTCGAAGCTTAGTGTCCCTCAAAGGACACCCCCAGAAGACAAAAGAAGACCCCCGGGGGCCATCGCTCAGGTTACAACCGGCCCCGGGGCCAATTCACCGTGGGGACGGCCACGCTCCCCAAGGAGGGTGAACTCCCTGGGGGCCGCGCCCTCTCTCCAGCCCGGTGGCCCCACGGCCCCGTTCAATTACAGTTCGTCCAGTTTACGGTCCTACGATGCGGTTCATGCATCGTACTAGTTCGTAGGAGCAACACGTAGAATCACGAAGCAACAGCACGGGAGATCGGTCCTCAGCAGTCAACACACTCACAAAGTCTTCCACGTATCCTCCTAGCACACCTGTCCTTTTCTTCTTAGTCAATTTAGGGAGAAAAAGACCAAAAAATCAGATTTTATAGGTGGGGACCGCCCCCCTCTCTCCCTAGTTCCCAAACCGCCTAAACCTCCCAGTAATTAAAAAAAATTGATTTTTGTACCCAGAAGCCAACCCACCTAAACCTGTGGCCAACAGAGTGGCACGCCCGGTGGGACCTTGCCTACCTTTCTTCTTTTTGTCAAAGAAAGTCTCCAAACCTTCTCCAAGGTTCTAATTGCCCCTCTTCCTCTTACAAGACGGAAAGAGGAGGGCACATCTTTCTGCTCACTTGAGAGCTCTTCGTGCACTCGCACGTCACTCCTTCCGTGCTACGCACCACCACCAGCAACAGCAGCAGCGGTGGCCGTCGTCACCTACGGCCCTCAAGTCATCGCCAATCATGCTAGGTTCGGATACCTGGCCACCCCCATCGTTTTCGGCGACTTCCCAGCAGTCGTCGACTTGCCCTTTTTCTTGGGCGTCGTACCTGTGGCTAAAGTCAGTTCAGCCACGCCTGCAGCAGCAACTGTCGGGGGGTCAGGCCCTCGGCTCCAGCAACTGGCCCGGTTCGCTCGCCCAACAAGCCAACCGTCAGGGGTGTCAGGCCCTGGGTTCCAACAGCTAGCCGGGCCCGCCCGGTCAACAAGCCAGCCGTCGAGGGCATCAGGCCCTCAGCCTTAACAGCTGGTCAGGTTCGCGCGGTCTACAAGACAACTGTCGGGGGTGTCAGGCCCTCTGCTTCATCAGCAAGTGATCAGGTCTGTCCGGCCGACTCTTCACGGACCAGGGGTGTCAGACCCTCCGTCCCAACAACTGACCAAGTTTTCTCAGTCAATCAGATTACCATCGGCGTCGCTCCTACACAACGGGGGCAGCGCCGTTGCCGTAACGGCACCAACTCCTCAGCGGCCACCCTCAGAGGTGCTGCTTCTACACAGCGCCGTCGCCGTAACGACACCAACTCCACCGCGGCCACCCTCAAAGGTGCTGCTTCTGCACAGCAACGTCGCCGTAACGGCACCGCGGCCACCCTCAGAGGGACGTCGTCGCCATGGCGTCGTGCCTACGGCAGGCGTCACCAACGCCGCTCCTGCTCAACGAGGGCAGCACCATAGCCGCAAAGGCGTAAGGCCAGCAGCTGTGCAGCAGCAATGTCCCGCTCTGGTAAAACCATGATTGTCGGGGATATATGCATCCGGCTCGATGGAGGTGAGAGTCGATTTTGCCTTGGGACCGCCACATCCCGACCATATCAACCTCCAACCGCTTCGAGCTTCTTCGGCAAGTCCGGGAAGACGGAGCGAAATTGAAGAAGCCCGCCGTACCGGCGACAAATCAGGGTCCAGTGCAACGACCCAAACCACTTGCTCCCCGATCACGGTCAGGGGGCAATTCAATTAAGGAGTGTCAGCTCCAATTGAAGAAACTATGGTCACCTAAGAGGAGGCCCGAATCATAAGGCGCACAGGGGCAGAGGAGCCTTTCCGCATGTCGGACCTACAACAAATGCGGAGTCCGACGAACACCAAGACCTCAACATCCCCGAGTTCCACAACCCAGCCCCCACACGGGCAAAAGCACCGAGGAGCCGGCAAGAAGATGCGGCTCACCTCTCCGTGGGCCAGTTCAACGCACACAGAGAAAGATTGTCCAATTCAGGCCTCCACGTCCCGAGTTTCTGTTTTTGACAGACTAGGGATGGGACCCAAGCCCGAGAGACAACCGCCCAGGAAGAAACGGGTGGTTCAGGTGACTAACGACACTATCAAAGTGCTCACCTGCTACACTTCCTCCGCCGACAAGCAGGCGGAGGACAATTCGGGGGAGCTAAACCAGCCTCTATAATACTTGAGGAGGTCGAGGCCGGTCTCTTGAATCTTGTGGCAGACGCAGCAGACGCCAACTGTTGGGGCATCTCAGCCCGAGCTGGGGCGACAAGAAGAGCGCCAGGAGGATGTCCACAGTATTGATGGGGACAGTAACCCCGCACATGAGAAAGATCCTGGGAGAGAGGCGTAGACTCCCGCATTGGAAGAGCTCCGACGCGAAAAACAAGAACTCAAGAATCTCTTCTAGGCGCTATTGCGTGAAAAAGAGGTTCATGTCCAGCCTCAAGCGGCACCCACTGGGATGGAACAACAGCCTCCTCCCATTCCAACCGCCGCCAATGCCTCCGTCACAACTGCTAAATTACCGTTGGTAGTGGAATTTGAAGTGCTAGCACATGAAGCCAATGCGCGATCGCCCGCCACTCCTGCTACAGAAAGCCTCATGGCGCAAAGGCAGATGATCAAGCACATCATGGAGGCGAAGTTGGTGCGGCCAGTGAGGGTCCGCCCATCTTCCCCTGTGCGGCCAGCTTCCAGCCGCCTATGTTTTCCGTTGGGACGTGAGGCCAGGTCTTGACTGCATATCCCTGTTGACCCTGGGTCAACATCTGTGTGTCGGTGGGGTTGTGCGGCTTGGTCAAAGTCGCATTGACCGACACTGTAGTAGGTCGGTTGGCTTGTGCGGCCGACCCTTAGCCGCACAACGCCTTGGGCGGCCAAGCCCTAACTATCCTTCCTACCCTTGGGTTAGTCCGATTAGAGCCTTGTGCGGCCCATCCCTGACTGCATGTCCTTCGTGCGGCTCGTCCCCAACCGCACATCCCTTGAGTGGCCCAGGATGAACCGCCCATGTGCCAGTCTAACCCGGTGTTTCCGTTTTGGCCAATTCGAGTCCCAAGTGTTGGTGTTCTCAACTTGTGCCACTCTGTGTTGGCGCGCGTGCGGTGAGGGTTCCCCGTGCGTTATCGGTTTACTTTAGTGGGTTGTCCCGTGATCGTTTGAGTGTTGTGTTGGACTCTGGTTGACCCCCTCGCCTTTTATGGAAGGCCGAGATAGATCGACTTAGCACACGAGAATTTCGGGAGTATTGAAAGGAAGGTGAAAAGAACGATAGGAATGCACAAGAAGGAATGGTGTATGGTTAATCATTCTAGAAGGCTGGAACAGAGATAGCTGGATGGAATGCGGGCGTGCCAGTCGATTTCTCGATGATCACCTGTGGAACCAAGTGTTTGACTGGGGATGTGCCATCAGGGCACGATACGTGGATGCGAAATATCGTGCGCCACGTAGAGAGAAGGAGGTTCCGCTGGTATGAGTGTAGATGATTGTGGGGGCTTATGTACTGGACGTCTTCCCCACCGATCGCAAGCAATCAATGTTTATTTTACATCGGGCGGAGCTCGAACACCTTTGTTTCTACTATCGAAGAGAGAGTCAGGGACCCTGGGAGCCACGACATCGGGAGGGCTTAGTCCGTGCAACAATGACAGGGCAACAACAACACAACAGGGATAGCTAGGAGTAGAGAGACTAGTTCCAGCGAGGACGGGGATCCGTTCCTTGACTGGGCTACATAACTATATGCCATGAAAGGCATTTATATGGGGGCATGAGAGCCCGATTACAAATGCTTGCAAGCCACGGGACAATTTCATCATTTATGACGGCCCTCGGGTCATTGCATTATTGTGCGGGTAGTTCCGCATTCGTACATAGTGTCCGTCAAAGGACTTGAGACTCAGCAGGATGCCGCCTGAGGGGCGTCACAATGTATTCCCGATATGAGATAGTGTCGAGATCGGGGAGGTAGGGGTGCCGTGGGCACCATTGTGCTGGAGCAGTTGGGCATTGCTAAAGTCGAGGCGACTAAATGGCACAGGCACCACTTGTGACTTGAGTGACCGGGCGCTATTGAGACAGAGGCGGCCGAGCGCTGTTGAGACTGGGGTGGTCGGACGACGTGAGTATCACCTTGACTGGAGCAACTAAAATCCATTGAGCTTGGAATTGCCGAGTGCCGTGGGCACCATTGTGACTGAAGTTATTGAGCACCGTAGGCATCACTTTGACTGGAGTAGTTGGGTGCCGTCGACACGGTAGTGACTAGAGCAGTCGGGTGCCCTAAGCCCCGCTGCGATTGGGGCGACCAGGTGCCATTAGAACTGGGAGAGTTGGGTGCCCTAGACATCATCTCTAGAACGATTAGGTGCCATGAACACCACTGAGACTGGAGAGCCTGAGGGCCACTGGGGCTGAAGTAGCCGGACGTCACGGGGACTGGATGGTTGGGTGCTGTGGGCGGTGTTGCAGCTGGACACTCGGGTGCCATAGGCACTGTGGTGACCGACGTAGCTGGGCGATCGGGTGCCGCAGGGAACCGTTGAGACTGGAGTGGTTGGGCAGTCAGGTGCTAGGGGCACCGTTGCGACTGGAGTGGCTGGGTAGTAGGGTGGCATTGGCACCAGTGAGACTAGAGTTGTTGACCGTCGTTGGGGCTAGAGTAGGCTGGTGCCATCTGGACCTGACAGTAGGGTGATAGGGCCACCATTATGACTCGAGTGGCTGGGCGATCGGGTGCCGGGGGCCCCGATGTGACTGGAGTAGCTGGGCAGTCGGGTGCCGGGGGCACCATTGTGACTGAGGTAGCTGGGCAGTATCAGTCGACTCCTAGCACAGGGCTTCCTCTATGGGACGCGGCCACTTCAATGTCCATTGTGGGTCCTCTGTCTCACACCCTAGATCTGCCACCACTCAACACAGGTTTATGACCTCGTGTTGCTGCCACCCCAACACCTTCTGCGATGTTGGTTCTCGGTGTAAGAGCCTTGCCTTAAGCATCGGAAAGACTTCTATTGGCTCGGGCAAGAGCCTACACTCGAGTCACCCAGCCATTGGCTCCCGATACAGACTTCATGCCCCAGGGGCTGACCCCAGTGTTCTTGGCTGACGGCCTCGTGACGCCAACAATAGGGGATCGGGTCTTCTCGGTCTACCACCTTGGAGTGGAATCTTCTTCGACTCCCAAGAAGAAACATCGCCATGGCCGTAAAGGCAGGTGACTCGTCGCCACAACCGAAAATTCTGGCAAGACCATCCTTGTCAGTGATCTGAGGATTCGTCTCGACGGGGGCGAACCAATCTTACCTCCAGAATGAACCATCCCTACAATCCCCACTACCAATCGCTTCAACCTCCTGTGGTAAACACGAGAGGATAAGGCGGAACTCAGAGAATCAGGCGCCTCGGCAGTAGCCTCGAGGCACCCGCACTAGTCCAATATGCAAGCTCCCAAGTCTCATCAGAGGAACAACGACAAGGGATACCAGCAGGTCAACTTGAGAAGAATCTGGGTCACCCCAAAAGAAGCCCAAGCTATTCGGAGGGCACACACCAGAAACCCCCTTCGAGTGCTCAGGTGCGCCGTCAGGCAAGACATAGTTGATTCCACAATGGCACTGTCCGACAATGCCCAATCACCCAGTGTCCCTTGTCTGAATAGGCAGAAACAATGATGGGCTCATTCCGTGCCCCGCCAGCACCTAGCTCGAGGCTCTCCCCCGGTCGATTCCCCAGTGGAGGCTCCACTGTAATGGACCTTAGTCTTTGACAGACTGGGGGCACCCATCCGCCCTGAGAAGCATTCCTAGAGGAAGTGGATAGTCTAGCTCATCAATGATGTTGTTAGGGTGTTTGCATGCTATGCTACAGGACACCAACCCGAAACACAGTCTTATGATTTGAACCAGCCATTGGCTCAGCTTAGGAGGCATCGTCACCAGACTCAGCCTCCAACCCCGGCAGGCCATGTCGGCACTTTCGCCAGACCTCAGGCATCAGAATGAGTAGAAGAAGTTCTAGCCAAGGACCATGTCGTCCGTGTCAATGTGGATCCGGTTCACAATGATTCTCTAGCAAATGAGGCTTAAGAGGTAACTCTCGAGACTCTCATGAAGGAGAACCAACACTTGAAGGTCCTCTCACAAGATCTTCTTCAGGAACGAGACCTTCATCCTCAGCCACTTGCTATGCCTCCGGTCGAAGCACCGGCCCTGCCAGTTGTGCACAATGGTGCCAATGCCTCAGCAGCAGCTGCCCTAACCCCGGTAGTAACTGGGTTCGACATGCCCTTAGTTGAAGCTCAACCGTAAGCGTCCAACACGCCAGTGCCAGAAAATCTTATGGCACAACGCCAGATGATCGAGCGGATTGTCGAGAAAAAGCTTACCCAGTATGGGGAAGGGGTCGCAACCATTGATCTCTAGAGCGTCCCCTACCCACTACATCACCAGTTAAAGAAGCTCCCTCCGGAGTACGCCAAGCTACCGAAGCTACAGTAGTTTGATGGGCAGGGGTCTCCACATGAGCACTTGGCCTATTACATCACGGCCATGGGCGAGCTAGCGTTGGATGAGTCAAACCTCCTCTGCTCCTTCGCAACTTCACTTACAGGAATGGCCTTCTAGTGTTATTCCCGCCTGAAGCCCAACTCAGTCATCTACTGGGAGGATCTCCAGAAGAAATTCCTTGACCATTTTCAAATGGCCGAGTGAAAGATCTCCTTGGCCGAGCTCTGCTCTCTCTGATAGAAGAAGGGCGAGAGTGCCCTCGACTTCATCAAGAAATGGCGAGACCTCAGCCTGAGGTGTATCAACCTGCCAGTTCAAGAGGATGCCATTACAATATGTCACCGAGGCTTGGCAGTCGAGGTCAGTGAAAAGCTCCTCGACACCAACATCAAAGGCTTCAACCAACTCAATTCGGTAGTCGCTGAAATAGAGACGTTCTTCACCGATAACTTGAGCTACACTTCAGCGAAGGGTGAACAGAATTTGGATAGGATTTGGGTCAAGTTGAGGTAGAACACCTCGGATTGGGACTCTCCAAGAGAGTCCCGATTGGGTTTGCAGCGTAATGAGTTGGGCGGTCTAGCGATAGACCGCCCTTCCTGTTGAGCGGCTCCTTGTTGGCCGCATATGTGTAGAAGGTTCATCATGTCGTGCGGCCTGTTACGAGCCGCATAACCCTATATACGACCTAGACATAGCCGCATAAACCTTGTGCGGCCTGAGAGTGGCCGTCCATCCTTTGCTGTGTTGCTCGAAGCTCGAGCCTCTCTCCTCTTGCATCGTCTCTCTCGTAGGGTCGATGTACCTCTCTCCTCTCAAGTCGTCTCTCTCGTAGGGTCGGCGTGCCTCATTCCTCTCGCGTCGTCTCTCTCGTAGGGTTGGCGTGCCTCACTCCTCTCGCGTCGTCTCTCTCGTAGGGTAGGCGTACCTCTCCTCTCGCGTCGTCTCTCTCGTAGAGTCAACGTGCCTCTCTCCTCTCGCGTTGTCTCTCTCGTAGAGTTGGCATATCTCTCACCTCTCGCGTCGTCTCTCTCGTAAAGTCGGCGTGCCTCACCCGTCCCGTGTGTCTCACCCGTAAGTCATCCACGGTCCGAATTTGCATATTTTTCATACAAACATGCATCACATAAGAAAATCATCAAAAAAGAAAAGACAAGCCAAGTCGCTATCACATCGCATCGTGTACAAGTATAGGAGTACAAAGCATAAAATCAGGCCGCCCCCTCTGACCTATCACTGTCACTGTCTCCCTCCTGCCTCTTCGATGGCGGGCCCATCGTAGAGGTCGCTCCCTCCTCTCTCTGTCACTGTCGGCGTCGGTCCTCCTCCTCATTCCTCTGTCACGAAGAAGCGCCCGACAGAGCCGTGGGTAGCCTGACTGTCGCTCAGAGCCGCACGGCTACCGCTCATCCCGCTGCGGGAGCAGCTGATCTCTCGGTAAGCCCGCACCACACTACGAAGCTCGAACGCCTCCTGGCGGTAACGCTCTAGCTCCGAGGTCATGGTCCGGAGTCGCTCCACCTCCGCTCGAAGGATCGCCATCTCCATTGAGTCTGACGGTCTGGCCTGTGCTAACTGCTCCCGCAGGTGGGCCACCTCCTCCTGCGCCTCAGCACGGCCATGCTCCGCCGACTCCCTCAAGCGGACGCTCTGCTCCAGCTCCCTCCGCAGGCGGGTCATCTCCTCCCCCGAGTGGACACTCTGCGCTAGCTCCTCAGGTAGGCGGGCGGCCTCGTCTTGCGCCAGTACGAGCTCCTCTCGTAACTGGTCGCCCTCGCCGATGGAGGCGGTCAGCTCTGTCACCTGCACACATGCATTCACCATTAGTCAACTGCATTTTAATATAAGAACATAATTCACAAAGGGAAGTGTAGGACGTACCCGCTCGACGAGTGCTGCCTCAGCCACCTTGGCCTGATCCACCATCCGTCGGAACTCCGCCTCCTGCTCTGCCCGGTCGGCAGGAGTCTATGTAGTAGAGGAAGACGGAGCGTCGGCCCCCTGTCTCTGGGCCTCCTCTCCCCGCTGAAATCAAAACTTCAGGTCAGTCGCATCTTAGCAAAGTAGTAATGCATCAGTTAAGAAAAACTCACCAAAAGGGCTAAGGCCCGTCGGGCCTCGTCCCGCTCCCGGATCGTCGCTGTGAGGAGCCCTGTCAGCTCTACAAGGCGTCCCTCAGGGTCAGTCAGCATTTAGAAGTCCAAGAGTTAGCACATCATTGATTAGAAATTATAATCATAATCATAAAGAGTCCAAGGTTAAGAAGTCGTACCAGTCGGTGGGCACCCCGGAACACCTGGTCCCGGTAGTGTCGTGCGTACGCGGTGTAGTACATCACGTCACTCTCTGCCCGGGCAATCACCGCCCGCCCTAGGGCTGTCCAGTCAGTGACCTGCGTGGCGTTCCTTGAAGTCCAATCGAACGCCGCGGTCAGGCCTCTCACTGACCTCAAAATCCGCTCCCCCGCCTTCTCTGGCGTCGGGAACTCCACCGCGGGCTAGTGAACCCCGACGGTCCTCATCACCAATCTGTAGTACAGTGGCTCCACCACATTCATGCAGTGAAGCCACACATCCCAGCCTGCAAAGGCGAGGGCCCCGACCACCCACGGCTGGTCCGCCTGGCCCTCCTCTCTATAAGGCGTCCACCGCACCTAAGCCAGTTGCCGACTGTACAGGACATTCATGGACCTTCTGGACCACTGCGGTCATTTCAGATTCTTATACACCTCCACAACCTCGCTCTGATACCACCTGTAGCGACCCGAGATCCGAGTACCGGAAAGGAACCGGCGCGACTCGAATCTCGGCCCACCTCCCACGAGCTCGGAGACTCGGAAGGGAAGAAAGGATGGTGTGAGGGTGTGTAAGAAGCTAAAGCGACTGCAGAGATAGCACAATATACAATGAAATAAATATGCAAAAATTAAATAAATAAGCTGTTACAAGGTCCAGTACATCTCATGTCTAAAATAAAGTACAGTCAACTAAAAGAAAGTACAAGTCAAAGGAAAAGTACAAGTACACGGGACATACCCCGGCTCTGGCGACTGGCACTAACCTCGGCTACTGGAACCGTGCTGAACATCTACCGCACCTCCTGAAGTGTCGGCCTTGCCTGAAACACGGGGAAAACACTCAGGGGATGAGCCTCCAAAATGAAGGCTCAGTAAGGATCCCTCGAACCCTACCTCGCATGAAAAAACTCGGTGCTACAGTAGTAAAACTACCCCTACAAAGTAGTAAAGCTACTCTAGCTAATAGGAGTACGGTAGAACCAACACGCTGGAATACATAAATGAAAAATCGTCTAATCTACCAGTACCATACTACTGAATCTCGGTCCGACAAAACTCAAGTCTGCACCTGCTGGCAGACGGGAGCACCTCGGGTCTGCAACTACTAGGAGATAGGAGCTCCACCACTAGAAGAACGACCGGTTGCGTCCACTGACATCTTACACTTCGTCACAGGTGTCTAGCTACGGCGCCCCGGGTGCGAGACTCAGACACGCACAAGTACCACAACAAGGACTAACTGGGGTCACGCTTGTCAGCGCGTGTCCTCTGCCCCCAACTATGTGTGCACACACAGACCATCTACTCTAGGTCGGGTTCTCTAGTTAGTTTTTCCCCCCACTGGACTCTGGTGGCAAAGGCAAGGGGCCCTATGGTGACCAGCCTAAAAACCATCTCACTCGGGTCACGCTCTCCACCACTCCCAGGTGGGTCCACACCCGCATGCGCAGGAAGTTACGACTAGTGGTCGGGTCACTGGGAGGTAGACTCTCAAGTCACGAAAAACAACATCTGAAAAAGACGGAGTACATGAGACCACCCCTCGTACTAACACCGACTCAAGGTGACGTAAGCCAAAGACGTCACGTCTTGGGACCCCCACACGGTGCCCACACCTGGTCCCCACATGATGTCAAACATCAGTCGGACCACGGGTCAGCACGTGGATCGAGGTCTACTCACCCGAAACTCACATTGGCATGAAAAATCACTGGTTACGTCTCGGATGATGAACAGTCCATTATTGGCCACTCACGGGTGCACGACTAACTTACAGTTGTGCGGGGGAGAAGGGATGGTCCCACTCAGCCGTCTGCCACTCCCGACGGGTCACAGATCATAACGTACCTACCCAGGTGCGTTATGGTTCATAACGGACTGACAGCGGTGCGTTATGTCCCAAATCGCAAAAAATAGCATAATGCTCTCCTCGAGGGGTGTTATGCACATAACGGACCAATCCTGGTGCGTTATGTCTCACAGTGAAACAAATCATAACGTGTTCCTCAAGGTGCGTTATGGCCCCCTTAACGGACCCTCTCAGGCGCGTTAAGCAGTGGGTGAGGGCGTTAAGCATAATGCACCTCTCCTGGGGCGCCATGGTGTACATAACGGTCCTCCTGAGGACCGTTATACGACCAGGGCCCCAACGGTGATAAAGGATGACGCGCTTGCACAGGGGCGTCGTGCTGGGTCATGGCGGTCTATTGCGAGACCGCTATACCCACACAGACTGAATGTAAAACCTACGAAGCATAACGCCCCCCACTGGGTGTGCCATGCTCATAGCGGTCTCTGGTAGGACCGCTATGACGGTCCGACAGTGAAAATGGCGAGTTCAACCCAAAAATTCCAACCACGCCCCCGTACCTCCACCAGAGAGGGGGAAATCAAGGGGGAAGCTCCCCAAAGGTCCTGGGCATGCATCTACGGCCTCGGATCGGCCAAAAATGTGACGAAACACTAGATCGGGCGATCACTCCCCAAATCATGAAATTGCCCTAACCCGCTCAAAAACACCCCTCTCGGCTGAGGTATGTGTTCACTCAGAAGGACCTGAACCTCAGACAGCGGCGTTGGATGGAGTATATGAAGGATTATGACTTTACCCTATCCTATCAGCCGGGTAGGATGAATGTCATCACCGATGCTTTGAGTTGGAAGGCCGCGGTCAGTGCCTTGATGTTGAGGAAGTGGAGGTTCTAGGAACAAGTGCCTGAATTATCCTTCAGGCTCAAGATTCCCCAAGAGCCAGGGTTAGCAGTGCTAGCGAGTCTGACTATCATCCCTGCTATCCGCCGTCAGGTGACAGAGGCTCAGCATGTGGACCCTGAGTTGCCCCAAATTTTGGCTTTGTCTGATGTGGTGCTCGGTGAGGACGGGGTGGTGCGTTTCTGTGGCAGGCTGTACGTCCCAACCGAGGAGTAGGTTCGTCGTGCGGTGCTGCGTGAGGCTCATGGGAGTAGATTCACCATACACCCAGGTGCGATGAAGATGTATCGAAACTTGTGGAGATAGTTCTGATGGCCTGGCATGAAGAGAGATGTTGCCGAGTTTGTGGCCAGGTGCCTGACTTGTCAACAGGTGAAGGCGGAGCATCAGCGACCAGGAGGTGTGCTTCAACCCTTGGAGGTTCCCGTATGGAAATGGGACCACGTGACCACTAATTTTGTGGTGGGATTGCCGAGGACTTCGAGTGGGCATGATAGCATTTGGTTGCTCGTGGACCGGCTGACGAAGACGGCTCGGTTGTTATCGATCAGAGTCAGCTGGAGTGTGGCAAAGCTGGCATGTTTGTATGTGGAGCGGATCGTACCCTTGCATGGGATTCCCATTTCTATCGTGTCAGATTGGGATCTGCATTTCACATCTAGTTTTTGGAGTAGTTTCTAGAGGGCTCTAGGCACCGAGTTAGCATTTAGCTCAGCGTACCATCCTCAGTCGGATGGTCAGTTAGAGAGGACTATCCAAACTTTGAAGGACATGTTGAGGTCATGTTGTCTGGAGTGGCAAGGGAGTTGGTGTCACCACCTACCGTTAGTGGAGTTTGCCTACAACAACTCCTATCATTCGAGCATCGGCATGGCTCCTTATGAGGCGTTGTATTGGCGTCCATGTCAGACTCCGCTTGATTGGTTTGAGGTTGGTGAGCATGTTTTGACAGGAATGGAGTTGGTGCAGCAGTGTGTGAATGTCGTGCACCTGGTTCGTCAGAACATGTTGGCGGCCCAGAGTCGGCAGAAGAGTTATGCTGACCGTAGGCGACAGCCTCTCACTTTCGCTGTTGGCGATCGTGTGTTCTTGAGAGTTTCTCCGATGAGGGGGGTGATGCGCTTTAGGTGGCGTGGGAAGCCCTTCTTCAACTTCCAACATGACCATAGGGCCCATACGAAACACACTTAACAAATATTGAATTTACCCAATCTTTCTTCTTACTCTTCTGACACTCCCCTACATTACACTCCCCTACAAAGTAATGTTTGAACACTAACATATCCTGCTTTCAGTGAAGGTACCCCTTACAAAATCAGGGTGAACTTTGTCTTAATTAATTCGATTCTTTAGTGTGAAGATATTGATTAGAAATAACATGATAAAGGTTGTAGCCATAATATTCAGGGTTGGTGCTTTTATAGTCATACATCCTTATCCTGATTCATGGGTGTTTTTAAGAGTAACTCATTCCTCTTAAGTAATTATAACCTTATGACTTCACTCACGTAGATGGACTTACTTCAAAAGATGCATTGCTAACATCTTCTCTACATAGGATTGAACTCATTCAGGCTCTTAAAAGTACCCTCCTTAATCTAACAATTAAGGCACTTAATACAAAGTTGCATAGGATGGACAACAAATGCATAAGTATCCAACTTTAATTTAAAGTGTCACTAAAGTCGATCCCTACAACTTGCTACTACCACATACTAAGTTCTCGGCCATCCTACTCATATCACTATACCCCTCTAGTACAACAAAGCATCTCTCATAATGCAAACCTAGGAAATTAATAGTACTCTTTAGTACCTTATAAGTACCTAATTAAGGAATCTCTCATAAATATGATATATTTATCACCTATAAAGTTGATAAATTTTTTATGATCTCAAGTTTGCACATCACTAAATTCGTAGGTATTTGTGTGAATCGAGTGCAAATTATTAGAATCTCTAACCACCGGATGAAACGTTTTCCTTGGTTGAAATTTTCTTCGAAAAATATATTGAAGGAAAGAGCAAAAGAAAGAAAGACAGGTACATTAGGCCTCGGGCCCATCCCGGAACTCGGGAGACGAAGGCTCTTCGGTGCCAGGCGATCTGCCCCCAGCACTCTCGGTGATGGCCGACCCAGGCACTAGCCCCACCTGTGTGGGAACTGCCTCAGTCGCGCGCCCTCCCGAGGCAGCCGGAGTTGGCGATCCCTCGAATGGGATTGAGTCCCCTCGGCATCCCCCCTCGCTTGACGTTTGGTTGGAAGAATTGATGGATGCTGAGTCCGAGTCATAGCGCTGCCCGGTCGGAAAGACGATCGCCTCGGGCACCTGGGCCTCCGCTTCCAAGCTGGCTCGACTATAGCCTTGGGCAAACCCTTTCCGAAGGCCCCGATGATAGCCCGACTGATAGTAGGGGAAGGCGGCCTTCTGAAGATCTATTTGATAGGCCTCCGAGCACTTATATTGCTCAAGCGCCTCCGCCCCAGCCGACTCCGCCCTCCTGGCAAGCTCGGACGCCCTCCGCTCCCCCTCGGACGACCTCCTCTCAGCCTCGTTCCACGCAGCCTCGGCCTCCGCCCAGAGTTGCTCGGCCTCCTTGGCTCGACCCTCGCGCTCCACGCACTCGGCCTCCCATTGCCTGTCGCGCTCAACCTGAATCTCGTGCTCCTTCTCCAGGAGCCTATTCTTCAGCTCGAGTGTGCGACGGGCCTGGGCCAGCTGCTCAGTAGATGTCCGAGCCTCTCCCTGGCTCGACTGCACTTGCATTCGGAGTGAGGCCGCTTCTCGTCTGAGGTCCCCGAGCTCGAGAGTTAGTCGCCTGATCTTCTGGTCGGATGCGCCTAGAGCCCAAGCAAGAGACGCTCCCTCCAACTCCACCCGAGCTAAGGCGTCAGCAATCT
Organism: Amorphophallus titanum; assembly: GCA_024336825.1. NCBI lineage: Eukaryota > Viridiplantae > Streptophyta > Magnoliopsida > Alismatales > Araceae > Amorphophallus > Amorphophallus titanum. The sequence goes on along the minus strand of JANBPO010001371.1, from coordinate 1,343,858 downwards.
CGGCCCCCATCTGGGCCAAAACCAAGCCGCCCTCCATAATCCGCTCAAGAAGCACGGAGGGGGGACTCTGCTTATACCCCCCTCGCACTGCGCCTGATGCTATGGAGCGGCACCTCTGATGTAAGGAGACTCGGACGCCAGGGATGCTGGCCGAGGGAGGACAAGTCCTCTCCGGAGCGACCGGGATTGGGGCACCTCCCCCGAGCGATCCTTCCTCAGGGACCCCACCGGTTGGCTCAGACTGGGTCGCCTCGCCGCGTGCCTCCCCAGCTTCGATCGGCCGTGACTGAGTCGTCCCCTCCCGCGACTCTCCGACCTCGACCGGCTCGGGCCGAACATCTCTGCCTTGCGCCCCCTCTGCCTCGCCCGATGCCAGTCCCCTCCGCCCGAGAGTCAGCCGCTTTGGCCATGAGCTCCCCTACCTCGTTGGCCCCCTCTTGCTCGACGGAAGGGAGAGCCAACGGAACAGGTTCGGCCCCTTCTTGCTCGGCAGAGGGGAGAGCCGAACGAACACCGCCCTCGGCCGGACGGGCAACCTCGGTCCTTCTCACCCGCTTCTTCTCAGTGGACAAGGCCTTCATCGAAGACCGCAGCATTTTCTCCACGGGATCCTTGCGCTTGGTCCCCCCGCGTGCGAAGACATCTTCTCAGGCCACCCGCTTTCCCTTGTCCCTAGTACGGGAGGAGCCCTCGGGAGCTCGAGAATCAACGAGAACTGACGCATCATCCACATCGATCACCTCCAGCTCGGTCGACGGCGTCTCCTCCTCAATCGGCCGCCTCATGTCTGAACAAGGAGAAGACAAGGCCATGAGAAGAGGAGCACATTATCAATCGGATGGAGAAGCTGAATTTTGAAGCCCTTACTCGCCGATTCCAACATCTGGGTGAGACATTGCTCAACGTTGGCAGGAGTCACCAAATCACCCGTCGACCGGCAATTCTCCATGAGGATGGTGGCCCTCCTCTCCACCTCCGGGGAAGCCTCCGGCGACTTCGAGGGAAGGTTCGGGTGATAGTTGGGCGCGGTTGGGAACCCCCAAGACGCACCAACCGAAGACGTACCGACCCAAAAATATTGGGTCTTTCACCCCTTGTGGGAGGAATCCTTCTAGGAAAGGGACACGCAGCTCCTATTTCGCCTCGCCTGGATGAAGAAGAAGCCTTTGCCCGCTTGCGGATACTCCTTCAACTCGAAAAAATAGTGAAAAAGATCCAGCGAGGGAATCACTCCGCACTGGCGACAGAGGAAAATGAAGGATTTTTTAAAAAAAAAAACCTCCTTTTTCCAATTAACCCCCCATTACATGGAATTGCATAAATGCCCCATTCAATTTAAATAAATACCCATTCCAGTCTGATTAATGCCCAAAAATAGCCTAAAAATTCACAAAATTAGGCCAAACCCACTGAATAAAATATCAGACCCAGACCACTAAGGATCCGCGAAGGCGTGGGCCTTACAGTCCCTCCCTCCTAATAAAAATTTCGACCCCGAAATTTAAAAAGGTACATAAGGAGGAAAATAGAAGGGCAACTATACCTTAGGCGAATAAGAAAGGAAAAAACTGTCTCATCTCGTCTCCGCGTTCCCATGTAACTTCGTTGCCTGAGTGACGTTGCCAAACAACCTTAACCAGAGGGATCACTTTATTTCTCAACCGTTGCTCACGACGGTCTTCAATTCTGGCGGGGTACTCTGGTGTGGATAAATTAGCCGTCACTTCTAGCCAAATAGAATCATCGAGAACATGAGACGGATCGGACAAGTATTTTCTCAACTGGGAGACATGGAATACATCGTGGATAGTTTGCATTGCCGCTGGTAGCTGAAGTCGATATGCCACTTCGCCCACACGCTCCAAAATAGGAAATGGACTAATGTATCGCGGACTGAGCTTCCCACGTTTCCCAAACCTTGAAACGCCTTTTATCGGAGATATTTTCACAAACACCATATCTCCAAGCTCAAACTGCAGTGGCCGTCTGCGCTGATCTGCATAGCTCTTCTGTCGACTCTAAGCTGTCAACATTTTCTGCCTGATTAGACAGACCACATCAGCACACTACTGCACCATATCAGGTCCTGTCAGAAGTCTGTCATCGACATGAAACCAGTTCAATGGAGTACGACAGGGACGACCATAAAGTGCTTCGTACGGTGCCATGCCGATGCTGGAGTGAAAACTGTTATTATAAGTAAATTCAACAAGTGGCAAATGCTGACCCCACGAACCCTGCCAATCAAGGCAACACGACCTCAGCATATCTTCAAGAGTTTGGATTGTCCTCTCTGACTGACCATCAGACTGCGGGTGATAAGCTGACGAAAAAGCTAGCTCAGTGCCCAAGGCTTTCTGGAAACTACGCCAGAAGCCTGAGGTGAAACGTGGGTCGCGATCTGACACAAGAGAAACATGAATACCATGCAGCGGCATGATCCTTTCAATATACAGCACGGCCAATTTCTGCACACTCCAAGCAACTTTAATTGGCAAAAGTCTAGCTGTCTTAGTCAACTTGTCGACCAACAGCCAAATACCATCATAACCCTGAGGAGTCCGGGGCAAACCCACCACATAATCAGTCGTGGCATGATCCCATTTCCACTGAGGGATCTCCAACGACTGAAGTAAACCACCAGGCTTTTGATGCTCGGCTTTTACTTGCTGGCAAGTCAAGCATTTAGACACAAACACAGCCACATCATGTTTCATACCTGGCTACCAGAATTACCTTTTCAAATTCTGATACATCTTGGTGGTACCGGGATGAATAGCGAACCGGGATCCATGAGCTTCACTTAGAATTACACTCCTCAAGTCCTCGATAGTAGGTACATATAATCGGTCATGAAGGCTGACAACAAGCTCGTCATCAAATTCAACATCATGAATCAATATAATACGAGATAAATCAGAGTTAGCCTGTTGGGCTTCCTTAATTTGCTGATATAACGCGGAAGACAGGGTCAAACGAGCACACATTGCTGCCATCGGATCTGCAGGAATGTCAACACTGGCCGCTTCACTAGGAAGCTGCTCCCATAGTTTCCACTTATGTAGCAACAGATGGTTGACTTGCACTTTCCTGCTCAAAGCATCAGCCACAACATTCATTTTACTTGGCTGATAGGAGAGTGTAAAGTCATAATCTTTCATGTACTCCATCCATCAGCGCTGCCTGAGATTCAATTCCTTCTGAGAGAACACATACTGCAAACTCTGATGGTCTGTAAAGATCTCAAATTTTTCACCATACAGATAGTGCCTCTAGATTTTTAACGCAAAAATGACTACAGCTAGCTCCAAGTCATGAGTCGGATAGTTCTCCTCATGCTGTTTTAATTACCGGGACGCATATGCGATAACTTTACCATGTTGTGTAAGCATCGCGCCCAGGCCTACCCGAGAGGCATCCGTGCAAACCACGCGGCACCGGGTCGGCCCTAGATTTGGATTAGCCTAACCCCTTTGGGAGACCCTCTGGCCTTGCTGGCCCTCTACCAGTAAGGGACCAGCCCCCACATCCTCCACTCGGCATCGCCGAGTCACCTACGGGTTTGGGGTGAGTGCCGTGTGAGTTGGCCGCCGACTTTGGCCCGTTCGGTTCACTATTGTGCTTGCTTGCGTAGGTCCGAGGTTGTGTCACATCACCCTAGCAGTCCCATTTATGACTAGGTGGGATGTGCTATAGGATCGACGGTTGGTGGCTGCCCAGATCTCTGACCTTTGGATAGCACTAGATGAGTACCCACACCACCAAGTGAGTGTTCTGTTTAAGTCAGCTTTCAAATTATTATTCATTTGATGTATGAGCTTATTTAATAAATTTTTGATTGCATTTTTCAGGTGGTGTGGACACCCTATGTTGGGGAGGATGACACTGCCCAAGCCTGGGTAGTGAGCGGGCGAGCTTGGTTTCGCAGAGACACCGTGCTCTTCTGCATGAACCTGAAGGAGCCTCTCTATCTGAGACTAGTCCAGCGGACCCTCGGGTGGCATCAGCCGCCCATAGTGATCCTGGAGGGGCACGGCTCAGATCGGGGACGGCGACAGACATTGGAGAGCGACCAAGGCTGGGTGTCACTATACCGAGCAGTGGCGGAGGTGCTGTAGGATGATGCTTCGTTGGAGCGAGACCCCGAGCTGAGGGATAGCAAGGTCTACCTGGCCACTTATAGGTGCCAATATGCCAGGTGGCTTCGCCTCGACACACGGATGATGGATCTCTTTATCTCTTGCATATGTTTTCATTATATATTTTGGCATCTAATCTTTTGGTTGAATTAATGCAGATGCCAGAGACAGAGGCCACTCGCATCCTCCAAGATTGGATCGTGACTCTAGATTGGGCAAATATGGATTTGAGGCACCAAATCCATGAGCTGGTGAGTCAAAATGAATAGATGAGATGATTTGTTTTAGATTTGACTAACCATCTGACCCTTTTGTAGTGAGGAGAGCTGGACTTTGTTAGCATGTTAGCTAGCGTGGCTGCGGAGGCCAGACCTTCATCCCAGACAGTGGGGATGGAGAACTTGGAGGCTCACCTAGAGGCAGTGCTTGAGAGGGCTGAGGTAAGGGAGGCAGAGCTTGCAGAGATGGTATGACATATGCACCCCTTTTTCGAAATAGAAAATTCCTTTATCATCCTTTCATATGTGTGTGTGCACTTACATCTTATCCTTGCTGCGGAGGGAGCTAGTGGCTAGCCTAGCTTCCCAAATGAGAGTTGGAGACACAATTGGGTGAGGCCACTTCTCGCATTAAGGCCCTGACACATCGTCTGGCCGAGGTGGAGACTGACGTACTACTATGAGATCACCTCGCCAAAGAAAAGGAGAGAGAGGCTGAGGCTCATGCTCGAGAGATGGAGGCAATGATCCGAGAGCGGCGAGCTCTCGAGCAGCTAGAGGCCTTGCGACGGCAGATACTGAGGAAGTATCAGGGTAGAGCTACCACACGCAAGGCTACAAGAGGACATGCTGTCCCGTCAGAGTCGGTGCAATCCTGAGGGCCCTTAGCCTTCGCTTTGAGGTAGCTACTAGGACTCGATCTTTCTTCTCCTAAGGTACAGCGGCTAGTTCAGCTAGTGGCCTCAGGGGCCTCTTGTCCTCCGAGGTCAGAGGTGAGGCGCACCAGGATGATGATGAGGTGAGCAGCAGACGCAGCTGACATCGTCTAGACAAGGAGCGAGAGGGTGGAGGAGAGAGAGAGGACTTGCCTGATGACTTGTACACTGGGGGTATGCCCCTAGAGATGTTTTCTTGTAATGACAATGGAATGGGATGGGCACTTGGAATGAAATGAATAGTCTTCAGTGTACTTTTTTACTTGTGACGACACCATCCTGACTGCCTTTCTACCTATTTCAACCACACTAAAAGGGAAAAGGTTAGTGTACTTTTGATTTTAGCCCCTTGCCTCAAAAAATCATATCTTCCTCGATGCAAGGCCATGGGGCAAAATCCTATTAACGAGATTCGTACCAAAAGGTAAACATGAATGTGAGATGCACATGCATGCAAGCAGGATGCAAACAAGAAATAAAACATGAAAATATGATGCATAGACAGATGCAATGCTCTTTTTTGTTTTTATTATTCACTTGGGCCAGCATTGCCCCCAGGGAACAATGGGTGGCTGCTATATAGAGAATGAGAGGTCTTCCTTTAATCAGTGCTCCCAACACCGGAGGGGTCTTCAGATATTCTTTCAACCTCTTGAAAGCTGCCTGACATCCATCATCCCAGAAGAACGACACACCTTTCATCATGAGCTTGTGAAAAGGGTGACATCGACCTGACAAATTTGAAATGAATAGGTGAATATACACCATCCGGCCTTGCAAGGACCTCAGCTCGGACAGATATTTCAGCGGAGGAAGCTCTTAAATAGCTTTAATCTTGGATGGATAAATTTCTATGCCTCTGTGTCGGACAATGAATCCAAGGAACTTCCCACTGGACACGCTGAAGGTGCATTTCATGGGGTTCATTTTTAACTTATATTGGCGCAGCCTTTGAATCACCACCCTAAGATCTTGCTGATGGTCCTCCTTTCTCCTAGTCTTCACCACCAGGTCATCAAGATAGCACTCCACCTTCTTGTAGAGTAGGTCATCAAATATCTTTGTCATGGTTCTTTGATATGTAGCACCGACATTCTTGAGGCCGAACTACATCCTTTTATAGTGAAATATCCCTTTTGGGGTGCGGATTACAGTATGGATCCTATCTTGCTCGGTAATCCGTATTTGGTTGTATCCGGACAACCCATCCATAAATGAGAGAGCTTCATGACTTTTGGTGGCATCAATCATCACCTCGGTGATCGGCATAGGAAAATCATCTTTCGGACACACTTTGTTGAGGTCTCGAAAGTCGACACAGATCCTTATCTGTCCATTTTTCTTCTTCACGAGCACTATGTTTGCCAACCACATTGTATATTAATTTTCTTCAACAAATCTCACATAAATAAGCTTGTCAACTTCTTTATTAATCTGATTGATCAGCTCAGGATGCATCCATCTGGGAGCTGCTTTACTGGTTCTGCTTTTGGGTCAATTGCTAACAAATACTGTGCCACAACGGGGCTTAACCCTGGCATTTCATAATATGTCCAGGCAAAGCAGTCTCTGAACTCTTTTAAGAACCGTAAATACTATTCTTGAGCTTCTGGTGTCAGCAAGGCACTGAGAAAGGATGGTCTTGGTTCCTCTTTGGTTCCCAGATTCACCTCTATTAATTCATCAACTATAGCTTGACCGTCATCTTCGACCTCAAGTGGAGCTTCTTGCAGGTCGACGAACCCCCATTGATATAACTTTCTTCAGCCTCCAAGACTTCCTGCTCTTCAGGCGAAGTGCAAGTTGATAGTGAGCCTTTGAGGTTAATCATGGCTCGTTGACCTTCTTCAGATTGGGTTGTTGAAACCAGAGGGATTTGCCCCTTATTCTCTTTACTACAACATTGAGCCACGGGACTCTCTGCCAAATTTTGTTCAACTTGGCTTTGCTATTTTGGCATCTTTTCTTGTGGTCTTGATGCACAGACTTACTTTCTCCTGAGGGTCTGCAAGTGTAAGCTCCCCTGCTGGATCTGCCAGTTGCTGCATAGCCCGAACTTCCTCCAGGATGCGCTCGAATTTCAGGTGTTCCCTTCCTTCATCAGAAGTCTGGTCTTCATCGGGTATCCCTATATCGAATTTAGCTTCAACTTGGAACAAATCTTCCCTAGGGAGTAGCTCTTCCCAACACCGGTATAATGTTGCTTCATCTTGTCCCTCGATGTTTTGCTCACTGCTGAGGGGTCCACCACCAATAGTGGAGTGGTATATAATCTCTTCATCCCCTGGAGGGTATTCCACATGACCACCCTCGAAAGGGTCTTCGTGGGTGAAGAAAGTAGAAATAACGTCCACCTCTGCTTCATAATATTCTCGCAAGGTGTAGCCCAGCCTTGGCTGATGGGTAACTTTCAGCAGCTCTTTGTTGTTACAGGGAGGATCCCAGAGCTTCTGGAATGCCTCCTTTTGGCCAGCAGATTACAATGAAGGCATCTGCATCCTGGTGAACATATGTGAAACCCATTGTGTGGTGTAATCCAGGCCAACTATTGGCACTATTCGATTTGTTGCTTCTTCGGGGATCATGCAGTCTTGATCATCTTCATCAATAGGCTCCCCAGAGTAGAACATTATAGGAGGCTCACAGAAACGGGGAACCTCCATAATCTTTAGTGGCTGCATCGTCTGGCACTCCAGGCATGGAATGGGCTTAAATAACCCTTGTGGGATTTCAATGTGTGTGAACTTTGCCTTCATACCATCATTAGCTTCCCCAAGGTAGATAGTTGGGGTGCAGCTCGAGCAAAGTTTCCAGTTTGAGAGACATGGGAGACCTCATGTTGTTCCACATAGCCTGGAGGCGGTGGAGGGAACTAGTCGTCTATTTTTGATGCTACTTTCTTCTGGCCTGTGGGAATTTCTTTCTTCTTTGCCCCTCGGGAGACCTCCGCATAGAATGGCGCATCGAGCATGTGACACTCGTAATCTTCAAAGGGGTGCAAATCTATAAACACCCTTTCTTCTCTGCCATTGTGGTAGTACTTGATACATTAGTGTAATGTGGAGGGAACTGTCTGATATCTGTGCAGCCAAGGTCGCCCCAGCAAGGCTTTGTATGTGGTATTAGAGTCTATGACATAGAATTGCACTATGGAGGTAAAATCACCCAATGTAAGGCTGAATTCGGCCATTCCGAGCGGGGTCTCGCACTTCTGATTGAAGCTGATAATTCTCATATCTTTCACTTTGGTAAGGTGCAGATGCGGTAGGGTAAGATGTTTACAGCAACTCCCGGATCTATCAGAATCTGATTTAATGGCTGACAATTGAGATGCCCCCTCATATACAAAGGCCTGTTATAGTTGGGGTCAGGGATTAACATGTCATCCTCTGTGAATGTAACAGCTGGCCCGAAGTTAACCTCTATCAGGAGTGCTTCATACTGAGCTGGCGATTGCAAAGCATCAATAATAGCCTGCCGAGCTTCTTCACTCAAGGAGAGAATTTCCCATATAGAAAATCTTGTAGGGAGCTTCTTTAACGTCTTCATGATTCGACTGCCTACTCAGACATTGGATAGTCACATCTCCTCCACCCATTGAGGTCTTGGAGGCTCATGGGGCACTTGCGGCATGGCCTACCCTTCTCTTACTTCCTGCTTCTGAGGAGACTGTCGGGGAAGTCATCTCTAGTGTTGAGGGAGGATCGACGCTTGCTTTAATCTTCTTTTTGAGCATTGCAGTGGCTGGTTGGCGGGGCCTTCTGTCTTCAGCAGTAGTATCCTGAGTCAGCTGTTTGCCTTCCAAGATGGACAAGAATTCGATGAATGATGGAACTTCATTACCTCCCTTCCCTTTTGCGTAGAGGCCTGATCGGGGAGGGATCTCAATGCCCCGAACTTCTGGCTCTGGCATCTGGTAGGGTAGTTCACCCCTGAAGATAATGTTATGGTTAGTCGGGGGTAGGTGCCCCCACTTTCCCCCAGAGCAAGTAGCATGCATCGAGGTTGAGGCCTCAGCTTGATTTGCTTCTAGTGATAGAGTGGAAGGCTCCCCTTCATCCTCTTCCCCTGGCAGGGTGAACAGTGCTAACATAGTATTACACGGTAATGTAACTGTTTTCCTCCTGCTCTTTGATTTATTCTTTTTCTGGCGTCTTGACTTAATGGGCTCGTGCCCCTAGAAGAGGTCAGTTTCAACTTTTCCTTGCTCACTTTCTGGTTGCTCTTTGATGGTTAATTCCTCCAACTGTTCCCATAGGATATGATCCTTCATCAATATTGGCTTCGGCTCAGACTGTTCATATTCCTCGAGCTGGCTGATATATTGCTGCAAATGCCTCACCTCGGGGCTTATCTCCTTGTAGACAAGCAGCGGGGTGGGCTTCTTCCGATTATGAGTAAATATTTAGACAACCGGTGGTGACTCCGTAGTGCGCCATATAGGGTTTACTGGAGGCGAGATTTGTCTTGGAGTAACACCTCGAATAGAGGCACCTAATGTGCCAGAGACCAGTGGCCTTCTTTTAATCTTAGCTGGTATTGTCTGCCATCCCACCTGATCTTTGATGGGGGTAAGAAAGCATGCTTCATATGTGTGTTGTGTGCAAGCTTCAGCAGCTTCTTCAGGCAGCTGCTGGCACAGGGAAATCATGTTGATAGCTTCTTGCCTCGTCATTGGTGGCTCATGGGGACGCGGAGGGTCCACTTGGTGCTCTCCCATTTGTAACTCCCCATTTCTGATCATGCTTTCCATGACATCCTTGAAGACATAATAGTCCTCAATGACATGTCCCAGTGCCCGGTGATATGGACAGAACATGAGGTCATCCTTCTTTGCTGCATCGGTGGGCCTTTTTGGCTCAGGAAATATTATCTTATTGTATTTATATGCCCATTCAAACAATGCCCGTGTCTTTTCTTTGGGAAACGAGTATGATTTCATCATTTTGTTTATCAAAGTGATACCCTCTTTCTTCTCCATTGCCCCTGCTAGCAGAGGGGTAGCTGCTACTTTAGCATTTTCTTTTTGCTGATCAAAGGTTTTGAAATCAATAGTGTTTGCTTCTGTCGGCGCTGACTGCCGCTCAACAGCTTTCCCTTTCTGAACAGCTAGAATATTGGTCACCGGACATTTGGATAGGAAGGTCTCAGCCTCTGCCACCACATTGTCCAGGTGGTCGAACGTCCAGATGTCCGCTCCAATCATCTTTTCAAGCAATCCCCTTCTGAGGTTTTGCTTGCATATTTGATCAACATCCTCTTGATGCGGAGGCCGCCTGCATCTCATGGCTAGATTCCTCCATCTCTTAATATAATCCAAGGCTATCTCATCTTGCCTCTGCGTGGTAGAGTACAATTCTGCCGATGTAATTTTTCTTTCTTTCACCATTCGAGGCCTCGGCATATCATTTCACACACACATACACGCTCGCATCAATTCTTATCATACGCGAGTGAGCTGTGAGAGCGTAATCAAAATTGCTACATCTCGATCGTTGTTCATCTAGGCGCATAGGATTTAATTGTCCATTTATCTATTGTTTATCAATGTTGATCGACATTGTTTGGAATTAATTTTTTAAAGGGCCAATCAATTCACCCCCCCTCTTGATTGCCGTTGCCCCGGACCCAACAATTCTCTTCAATGGATTTCTGAGACCTCTATTTTCAGATTTGACTTGATCTAGTTCTGAACTAACAGTATCAAGATTTATCAATTTTTTTATGAAAATATCATTCTCAGTTTTCAGTACTTCAATATCTTCTTTTTCAGAACTAGACTTCATAGCATCATTTGGCTTCCTTTTCAGGGTTTTATTTTCTTAATTTCTCATGAGACTCAATCAAATTAGCATAAGCATCGTCCCAATCTTCTATAGAAAAGCTTTCAAATGGGTTGCTTACCTGTTCTTCATTTTCACTTTGATTACTGTTGTGATCACTTCCATCAGCCGTCATACATCTATTCTCACTCTTTCCATTTACATCCATCAGATTTTCCAATATGGCCTTAGCCGTCCTGCATGCAGAAACATAAGGGAGTGTGTTAATATTGACAGTAGGTTTCATCAAATTTAAGGCTCTAACATTATTATCGTGGTTTGATCTATGAGCATCAGTCCACTTAGATTTATCCTTAGGTAATTTGTGTAGACCATGTGTGATTAGATTCCATAAGTCAGGATCAACAGACTTGACAAATCTACGCATGCTGCAAAACCAAGAATCAAAATTGGAACCATTAAACACTGATGGTTGAGCCATGAAAATCGAAGTAATGAGCTAGCAGCGATAATACACCAAATAAGCAGGATCTACTCTGTAGATGGTTAAATCTGATCAATCAGAGACCCAGTCTGATACCAATTGTTAGGTGCAAGCTTGAGATCTAGAAGTGGTGTGAATAGATCCCTTTACAATAATGACAACTTGAGCCCAATTTTAAATTCACCCAATTTAAACCACGTGGAGACTAGCACAATAGGCTAAATAGTATACTCAATGATCAAGTCTAAACTCAATGGCAGACTCGGACACCTCACAACAAGGCTCAACCTGCAATATAATTCAAGGTACTAACCGATTGAAAATCTAGCTAAGTGATTACCAATCAATTAGAATAGTTATCATAGCGCATCTACAAGTTCTCACAGAATAGATCTTGAACAGTTACCACATGGAAGATGGCACTGAACATTCAGATCATACATGAACCTATGAAGAGGGTAGATGAAATGGAGCAATCACGCTAGTTCAAATCACTGTGCACACCAGATTTTTAGGTGGTTCGATCTACCTCGCGGATCTACGTCCACCCCGCACTCAAACCAGAGTGTGGCTTCCCCTTGCAAGAGCAGGAACGCAGACTCAGTCTGCACACAAACGTTGACAAACAACTTGGACTGTGGTAAACAAATCCCTCACACCCTGACCTTGCAACCCACAAGATCAGAACCCCACTGCCTCAAGTAGTGATCGGAGGAACAACCTCCCATCCTCTAAATCCATAGAGGGAACCCGTGAGTAACACCAAGTCACTCACAACCGAAGACCCAAGTCTCCCTTCCTCTGATACCACAGAGGGGACAAACGGAGGAACACCTCCACACCCTGGACTCCCAGAGCAAGACACACTCACAGTTACCTGTGAGCAAATACCTTGAGTGCACTGAGCACTGCAAGGTAGAGAACACAAACCAACTAAAACAGAAAATGAACAAAACAAAAGAGAAGATATCGAACACAATCGACACGATAAGACCAAAGCGAAGACCATAATATGTAGCTTCGACTGGAAGCAATATGGATGTAGATCAGATAGCTCTCCCTTCTGAACTTTCTTCCTCTTCTATCTTTCTCGCAAGGTGGCTCTCTTCTCTTCACTGATGGGCTCTCCTTCTTCAACAGCTACTCTCTTCTCTTCTTCTCCTCTCACTGAACTCTCTTCTAGTTCTCTCTTTTTCTTTTCATTCTTTTCTTCGACGACAGCTCTTTCTCAGATAGGCTTTCTTCTCTTCTTCAGCTGGCTTTATTGAACGAAGTGGCTGATATATTCATGGCGACCTGAGGACGGGAAGGGGGTGTTCCTGTAGGTTCTTTGCGGCTCTGGGTTCTGGCAAGCCTGCACAGGGTCAGCCAGAGCAGCGAAAAGGCCTACAAAGGCAACTCCCTCCTCCGGATGAATTTTTGGACGGGGTTTTCTTTCACGGTTCGGGGACTCATAGAGGAACAAAAGCCAAGAAGACACCTTCACGATTTAAGGACGGGATGGGGTCGTACCAACCAGTTCTTCCGGCCTCAAATCTGCAGAATGGCAGCCAGCTACGTGCGCGTGACCTCTAGGTTCAACTCCTCCATGAACGTCGCCATCCGTGGAGCGCCTGAACTCGTGGCTGGGGAAGGGGATGGGGAGGTCGCCTCCCTGCCTTGGAGCAGCCACAAACACCAGGAACAAGCCCTAGGGCGTCGCACCCTGGAGAGAAAGAAGAAGAAGGTAGGAGGGGAACAAGGGAGTCGCACCCTAGAGAGACAAAGGGGAGGCCGCGGCCAGCTTTTGTTTTTGTTTTTTCTCCAAAAGTGTAGTTCGATCCTCCCAAAAGGATTACAATATGTTAAAATATGGGGAGGGGGAAAACCCTAGACACTTGCCTAAAGAAATACAAAAAAAGGGGGAAAGAAAATTCAAAATAAGCTACATACTAGGGGATGTGCGCTTGCACTCCTAAAATCTAGGAGAGAAACAAGGTGGGCTGCGGCCACCTTCCATAGGGAGAAAGAGAGGCCGCACCAAACCCTAGGGAGGTGGGGGCGCACCTCCCAAGGTGGGCCCACAAGGTGCTAGGGGCGGCCAGCCCATATTGGGCCAATTTGGTGCACCCCTTGGTGGCCCACGAACCTCTAAATAGCTTAAATAGCACACATGAGACCTAACTGCAATCCAAATGGCCCAAAACTGGCCTTACAAGTCCAGAATGAAAATAAACAAAGTAATCTAAGATCCTGGCAAGCTCTCCAAGTCATCACCAAGCCAAAGTGAAGTCATTACGCCCCGGGTGGTGCTGCGCGTCTGATATCGTCGCTCTTCTACATCGCGTCGGTCTCGAGCCCTGGTGTCCTCACCACAGTGCGAGCTATAGAGCAGATCGCGGATTGGATAGCACTCGGGCGAGCAGAGAGCGAGGAGGCGTACAACATAGCATACGCCAGGCACTACTGGGACCAGGTGTTCCGTGGTGCCCACCGACCGGTATGACTTCTAACCCTAGCACTCTTTCTATTATACTTATGATTTCTATATGATGGTGCACTGACGCTTGGACTTTCTAAATGCAGATCGACCCTGAGGGCAGGATCACAGAGCTATAGGGGCTCCTCCACTCCATCCGAGAGCGCAGCGAGGCCCGACAGGCCCTGGCCCTACTAGTGAGCTTTCTAACCCTTAAACTTTAAATTGTGCATTTTGATTATGATTATCCTATGAAGTGACTGACCCTGGAGTTCCTAAATGTAGTGAGCCGAGGGGACCCAGCGGCAGGGGACCGACGCTCCTTCTTCCACTTCACAGACCCCATCCGACCCAGTGGAGCGGGAGGTAGAGTTTGCCCAGATGGTGGCCCGAGCCCAGGCAGTCAAGGTGGCATTCTCTGAGAGGGTACGTTCACTACACTTCCCTTGTTAATTATGCTTGTATTAAATGTAATTGGCTAATGATGATGTATGTATGCAGGTGATAAAGCTGACGACTGCGCTGGGCGAGAGCACCCAGCCACGAGAGGAGACGGCACGCCTACGGCAGGAGCTGGCACAGAGCCGGTCAGTGGACGCAGTAGAGACGACACTCCTATGGGCGGAGCTAGAGCAACTCTGAGCTAGTGCGGAGGAGTTAGTGTGAGTCCGTGCTAAGGTTGAGTGCCACCGGTCTGAGGTAGAGCGAGCCCGACTCCAGGTGGTAAAGCTGGAGGGGTTAGTGGAGGGCCTCAGAGAGTCGAGTTGGGTGCGTAGCAGGGTGGCACCGAGCGGCAGCCACGGCACCCACGACACCTTCTACAGCTACTTCATGGGTTCCTCCGGCCGCTGGAGGAATGAGGAGGAGGAGCATTACCGATGGCAGCATAAGGAGGTGATGTGAAACCACCTTGGGGGTGGTAATCACAAGACCGAATGACCCTCGGACCTAGCAAGCAAACAATGAGCGGACCGGTGACTTCACTCGAGCGGGCTCACTCATCCTATGATACACTCTTTGCATATCATAAGGGCCGGTATGCCATATTGACATGGCAATCATGGTGTAATGGGTTTTGAGGGTACATCCAGCTCGGCTTCTCTTGAGGAATTCAAGAGGTGCGGAGACCTACGGACGTCTCTATGACTAACCGCTAGTCCAAAGGAACGGAATGTCCAATGGAGAGCTAGAAAGCCATTGAGAATTGGTGTGTGGAAACAACGTAGAAAACGTGGGACTAATACTCACGGAATGGAGTATAGTGCCTTTATAATTGCTAATAATATATGAAACCTTCGGTTAGCAGAAATCTGTCAAAATAAGTTTACATTAAAGAAACGACTTAGGTAAAGGCGTTTCCTGTAAAACTAACGCCTTAACCAGAGGCGTTTTCAATATATACATATAATTTCAGGTTTTCTGTATTTTCACGATTTCTGTCAAAACGCGCCTTGACTCAGGGCGTTTCTTGAAAGAGACGACCACAGAGTCGGTCGTTTCTAGCTTAAACAGTAACAGTCAATAATTCCGTTTTTCCTGTTTTTATTTTCTATAACACGCCCTGGCACAGGGCGTTACCTTTAAAGGTCACGCCCTGCCCGGAGGGCGTTTCCTGTAAAGAAACGACTTACTAGAAGTCGTTACCAGGGACATTTCAGGGATTTCTAACACGTTTAATACCTTCCATCTTCACAAATGATAAATCATGACAGTAATCAATTTGCCAGGAATTTTCATGACAGGGACTTGTCAGGAATGTACAAGATGAATAACATGACAGTAACTAATCTGACAGGAATTTTCCATGACAGGAAGTCGACAGGAAAAGATAATCATGCATTATTTCGGTTTTAAACCAATTTTCATATTATATGGAAGCATGTGCGTTAACAGTTAAGTTCATGAAAGTAACGCCTTGATGAGGGGCGTTTTCTTTTAATGTAACGACCTAATAAAGGTCGTTTCTTGATGGTAACGCCTTGGGGTGAGGCGTTTCTTTCAAAACAGTAATAAAACGCAATAAAACAACTAATATGCATGCATGGTTTATCTTATTTAACTTAAACATTTGGGCTACGTAATCTTGAGATCACCTACCTTTTAATGGTATTGAGAAGGATGTCAAACTGTATTCCAACTTCACGAATAGGAGGAGAGGCACGGCTTCTATAGAGAGAGATGGCAGCAACAGGATGAAGAGGAAACTTCTGTAACCACACAGCAGGAAGAAGAGAACGGTGGGTAGCAGCAATCGTCGATCAGCAAGTTTCTTCAGCCTTGTACAGGGAGAAGAAAGACATAAGAAGTAAGAAGGAGTTGAAGAAATAAGAAGAACATGAAAGGAACTGGTACTCACCGTGGCTTGGAGAGAAAGGTCGATCAAAGGGTCTTTAGAGTTGAGGAAGAGGGTATTTATAGAGTTTTTAGGAGTCCTGTTAGGGTAGAGATCAAACAGAGGTAATCCTCCCATAATTATTCTATTCCCGTAATTAAAATCCCCTGTTATGGCTCTTCGTTCGAAGGAAACACTGCTGTCTTTCCGTTTTACGATTCTCAGGTAAGTCACGCCTTCCTCAGGGGCGTGAGTATATCAGGTAACGCCTTGTGTAAGGGCGTCCATTCTTCAAGTAGCGCCTAGACCAGGGGCGTTACTTATTAGATTACTCTAATTAGAACTCTTGCCTTCTTATACGGATGAAAGTAACGTCCTAGCCAAGGGCGTTAGCTGAGAAGGTAGCGCCTGTCCTTAAGGCGCGAGATATTCAATTAACGCCTTTTACTAAGGCGTGTATTCCTTTAATTTCCTGCACCTCGTGTCGTTCTTAGTTTTTCTGCACGAGGGTAACAACCTCGTGTCGTTCTTAGTTTTTCTGCACGAGGGTAACAACCTCGTGTCGTTTCTAGCTTTTCTGCACGAGGTAGAGTACCTCGTGCTGTTTTTCTGTTTTCTGCACGAGCTTCCCAGACAGCCCGTGTCGTTTTAACTTTTCCAGCACGAAGGTAATTGACGCCTTTCACAGCGGCGTTAGTTATGAAAGTAGCGCCTTGAATTAAGGCGCGAGTTATTAAAGTAACGCCTTTAACTAAGGCGTGTCTTAATATTTTCTTAAATTTTTAATTTTCAAAAATTCAGGGTTGCTACACCCTCCCCTACTTAAAAAGAATTTGGTCCCCATCCAATATTCCCCTGCTCCGGGCACCTTCTTGATCGTCGTCCGGTCCCGCTCGTCATATTCATTGCGGTAGCATAAAGCATCAGCCACCCCGCTGCCGCCGCTATTGCTAAAGTTCCACCCATTCTGCTCCAGCCAATCCACCGCCAAAGGCGTCACGCCAAAAAACAGAAAAACCGGTTTCCAAACGAACGACGCGTCCGGGTCTTTCCCCGAAAACCACGGCACGCAAACCGCCAAAGCCAGAACCGCCAGCCAGCTCGGCAACACCAGCCGGATTTCTTTTTTGATCAATGCGTTCATACGTTCGCCTTTTTCAAAATGTCCGAAGCGACGAAAATTTCTTCGAGCGAAAGTGATTCCACTTTCAATTCTTCGGGCGCAAGCGATTTGAGTCGCTCCAAAATCGCCACGCTGTTGCCGTTCGCCAAAATCTCCAGTTCGCGTCCGTTCGCTTTCACGCTCAAAGCGTCGGGCAGATTCAAATTTTGCTCCTGCGAAAACCGCGCGCGGATTTTTTTGAAACGGTCGCGCGCCGCGTCGGCTTCCATCGTCAAAAGATTTTTGCCGTTTTCGATGATGGTGAATTCGTCAATCAAACCTTCAAATTCCGAGATCAAATGCGTCGAGACAAAAACCGTGCGTCGCGCGGGATCTCCGGATTGATACGTGCCGATGACGGTTTCGATGAATTCGCGGCGCACGATCGGGTCGAGGCCGCTCGTCGGTTCGTCCAGCACGAGCAATTCCGGTTCGGGACAAATCGCGCCGATGAGCGCGAGTTGCGTGCGCTGGCCTTTGGAGAGGCTTGTCGTCTTTTTCGTCGGATCGAGTTGAAAGCGTTTCAACAGGTCGTTTTCCACATCGCGATTCCAATTTGAACGGAACGACGCGAGATATTTGAGCGTGTCGTTCACGGTCATCCACGGATAAAACGCGACCATGTCCGGCACATACGCGAGCCTCGATTTCACGGCGACTTCGCGCCGGCGCGGATCAAGGCCAAAAACATTCACGCTGCCGAAATCAGGACGCAGCAGATTCAACAGACATTTAATCGTCGTCGTTTTGCCCGCGCCGTTGCGACCGAAAAAACCGTAGCATTTGCCTGGTTGCACCGTGAGCGAAAGGCCGTTCACGGCGTCGTGCTTGCCGTAACGCCGGACGAGGTTTTGGATTTCGATGACTGGAGTTTCCGTTTTCATTTTGAACCTTTTGAATTCAATCGTTGGTGGTTTTATTGCCGCGTTCAAACGCGTCGAAACGCTTTTTTACCAGCGCGATGAAATCGCTTTCGCCGATCTGCAAGTGATGCGCGGCGACGATAGCGCGGTCAATTTCCTGGATGAGCAGATCGTTGCGCGCCGTTTTGGTGAGCGGCGAACTGACTTCCTTGAGAAAACAGCCCTTGCCCGGAATCGTCTCGATGACACCCTGACTTTCGAGTTCGGCGTAAGCCTTCGCGATGGTGTTACGGTTGACGCGCAATTCCTCGGCTAGCGGACGGATGCCCGGCAACGGCTCGCCCGTGCGCAAACCGCCGGACGCCGCCGCGCGCCGCACCTGCTCCACCAGTTGCAGATAAACCGGCGTGCCGGACTTGAAATCAATTTGCAGGCGCATAGCGTTAGGTGACTGACATAGGACAATAGGACAGTTGAAGCGGAACGTCAAGCAGAATTTGACGGACGTTTGGAAATTTTAAGTGGCGGCTTGCAGAACAGCCCCGACCACGCTTTCGACGCTGATGCCGTTCATGCAGCGAAAATCAATCGGACATTCGCGCAGAAAACATGGCGAACACGGCGCGTTTGATTTCAGGATTTTTGCGTTCGGCGAAAAAATCGGCCCGGTTAATTCCGGCGACGTGCTGCCAAACGGCACGACGACCGGCGTTCCGAGCGCGGCGGCCACGTGCATCGGCCCGGTGTCGTTGGTCAAAAGCACGCGACAGCATTTGAGCGACGCCATCAATTCGCGCAGCGAAGTTTGACCGGCGAGATTGATTGCCGATTGCCGATTGCCGATTGCCGATTCAATTTGGTTTGTGATTAGTAAATCGCTTTTGCTGCCGAACAAAATCCAAGTGCAATTTGAGCGACGCTGGATTTCTTTTGCCGCTGCAATGAATTTTTCCACCGGCCAGCGTTTGGCCGGACCGTATTCTGCGCCAAATTTTCAACATCAGACTGAAAGGATTTATTTAGTTCTTGTAGCTCAGAGGAATTATTACATGAAAAGGTATCACAACATGTATTTTTAATTTTTTTTTTTAGTTTTTTATTTTTAGACTTTATTTTCTTATATCTTTCATATAATTCAACATACATCTCTTTTAAATCATCAAAAGTCATTTCATCAGGTTCAGATTCAGAGTTTACTAGGGAGGATGATTTATTCAGTTAATCACTACTATGATCACTTTTGTCAGCCATCAAGCATCTGTCCTCCTTTTGATCATGGATAGCCATCAACTTATCCAATATCTCCTTAGTAGTGCTACATTCAAAAATATAAGGAAATATATTGAAATTAGCAATAGCTTTCATTAACTTTAAAGCTCTAACATTATCAGCAATTTTTAACTTATGAACAATAGTCCACTTGGACTTGTCCTTAGGCAATTTATATGAACCATGTGAAATTATATTCCATAAATCAGAATCAACCGAGTTAACAAACTAGCGCAAGTAGCCTAGCCAGGTATTGAAACTAGAACCATCAAACACAGGTGGATGAGCCATTGAAATCAAATCAAAGCAATGAGCTAAGAACGATAATGCACCAAGTTAGTAGGATCCACTCTACAGATGGTTAAATCTAATCAATCAGAGCCATGCTCTAATACCAATTGTTAGGTGCAATACGGGATCTAGAGGGGGGGTGAATAGATTCCCTTATAAAAATTATGCTCTAATTAAAAATTCAAACTCAAATCAATTCAAACTGTAAGGAAACTAGATAGCAGTTACACTGCTCACTTGGTTCGGTCAGAGACAACTTTAAACACTTAGACTCAGCGCTAGTTCTGAGCACTGAATATGTATCAACCAATTAAACCAATGACGGTTCATACAAAACCGATCTCGAACACTTAGCACACAACTCACCCTGTGAATTTAGGTAGAAGAGAGAGGTCAAACACATGAAGCCAAACCACAGACACCAACAATTTTTAGGTGGTTCAGTCTACACCCAACAGACCTACGTCCACCCCCCACTCAACCCGAGTAAGGATTTCGCTGACTCACAGCTTGAATCGCTGAGCCTCACAACTTGCTACACCGCTAAGCCTCACAGCTTGCTTACACCGTTGAGCATCACAGCTTGCTTACACCGCTAAGCCTCACAGCTTGCTTAGCCGCTGATTCACAGCCTTCACTAATTAACAGCTTGACCCGATCTCAAACCAGAGTATCGAAAGTAACAAGTAGATATGAGAAAGAACAAAGGAAGACAAAAATGGAAAAATAAAGAAAAAATATAGCTCCAAGGAGCAGGATGGCTTAGATCTGATCCAGAGGCCAACACACGATCAGATCTTCAATATAACTCAAGCTGCACTCAATTCTTCACGAGCCTGGCTGCTTCTCTAGACTAGCACTCGATCTCTCCTTCTTCTCTTTTTCTTCTCACAATCTTCTCTCTCAGATCTTCTATCTGATTCTTCTCACAGGCTCTCCCCATTTTCTTCTCACAACTTCTCTATTTCAGCTCCTATCTTCGCACCACTCTCGCCTTCTATCGCAACTCTTTTTCATCTCTCTTGCATCAATTTTTTTTCTTACGAAGATGACATGTATATATAGAGCAGAGATAACAATTTTTTTTCGAAATCTTCTCCAAAAATAATTCTCACCATTTTCATTTGTCCAGGTGTTAGAGAGGATATTCTGATTATTTAACTTCGATCAGAGTACTGCCAAGTGTCTTGGATCACTTGCAAATGATTGGGGATCGATTCCTCATGAATCCCTTGAATTTATCAGGTGCAGAGCCATTTTTCACCCTTGGCAGTGTATTATTCACCCTTAACGGGTATTTGTGACCCGTGTGAACTCTTTTTCACCATTAGCTGTAGGGCTCATCTGGTGACTTCAGTTGACTGCATTGTTACTGCATGAGGCACTTGAAGGTCATTCATGAATTTTGCATTCCTACAGTACTTCATCAGCACTGTTATCATAATTTTTATGCCAAAACATGCCATGTCAAGAGTATGAGACTTTCATCATCAAAGACTATAAATAAGACTATAGACACATGCTTATAATGTGACTTATAGAGGTTGACATCATCAAGGCATGGAGACTCATGAATGAGTAGTTTGTCAGCATTCAAACATAAAATTTTCTAAAAAGGAAGTGAGATATACAAGTATAGTCAGTCAGCTCCCAAAAATACCTATACAAAAATCCACCCTGAGACAGTATGGCCGTAGCTATCCCCCCAACAAAAGGACAAGAGAGGATTTACAAGCCTCCACTCTACATATATGCTTAGCCTAATCCCCCACTTTCTCACAAATGAAGGAGACGATCCTATCCTCCATTCTTACTTTACCTCTGAAAATTCTGCTGTTTCTTTCGCCCCACTAAGGTAGAGCAGTTCTGCCCCTCTTGCCTGTTATGGGTCCTGGATGGCCTCCTTGGAAGGGTTCATGCCATAACTACAGGTCTTGCATAGTTGCATGCCTTCCGACTGTTGATGTTGTCAAGTTCCCAACCGGATCTTGCTTACAATAGCCTCTCAACTCCTTTTGTTGCAGCTTGACTCATAGAATATAACACCATTTAGCCATAGTATTTAGTCCTTTTGATATGTTTTTGATTCATAAATCATCCCTCGGGCACATTCTTGCCTTTTCGTTCCAATTTTTATGGTATCTATCCGTCACACTATTTCAGACCCATGTAACAAAAGTATATATAGTTGGCACCTGACTCATTAGGCTTGCCTAATCAGCATCTTGATGATCCATGTTCATGCCCCTTTATCCCTTTGAAGTGTGGAGGCATGGGTGCCAATGGGGTGCTAGCTCAGACTGCAGGTCTGTTGGGCCTGCCTTCCTCACACTTGGCCTGTTGTGCTAGGCCTGCTATCTGAACCAGGCTAAAGCCTGTGTAATGAATAGCTCAGACTCAGGCTTCTTGTTATGGCCTGCCATCTCGTAATTTTGACCTTGAAAGTGTTCTAGTGGTTGAGTTTTTTGATTGATCAAGGAGTAGTGAAGGATTTGAATCCTGTTGCTAACATTTGAAACAAACTTTTTGAAAGGTTTGATCCAAGCATTGGATCTGGCCTTTGCATATTATTCAAACCGGGCTTGGGCCTGCTCTCTCTGGGGTGAGATTTTAAACTATGGGCTGGATCTGGACTCAGTGGTGCTTTTACGTGAGAAATGTTGGGTCCTTCTTTGGCTAGGTTTTTCCATTAGATTTGCACACCAATAGCATTGTACAAGAGGAATGGGTATATCAGGAGCTGCTCTAATCTCGGGGCATTAAGTTAATGACACATACTACAGGGAGTTATGAGAAAAGTTTATACTGAGCCAAATGACAAAGGTATCGGAGAATCATTTGGTCTTATGCCGGATGTGATTTTATTCTTGGAGGGTCATTTGATATAGTGAACCTCCAATTGAGAAGACTAAGAATCAATGCGTACTTTTTAACAATCTGGACAAAATATATGATAGTTTTGGTACACATTATAAGGAGGATGTTTTGGCAGGTTATATGAATGCCCCATTTGGATGGGTGTAAGGGAGCAATGACTATGTTAGGATGGTTGGTGAAAAGATAGACCATTTTCTAGTTTTAGCTGATCTTCAATGAATTGGAGCCCCTATATTTTTGCTCTTGTTGAGGGATAAATCGACTGGACATATTGAAGAGAACTTCTCTTTGCCTGTCATCTGTGAATATATATTTATGATATAGGGACCTGTTAGTGTACAAGTTGTGCCAAATAATGTCTTAAAATCTAAGAGTTGTAAGGCAAGTAGACTAAAAAAAAAAGAGGCATTATTGCAATGAAAAAAAAACAATGAGCATGCTACAGTTAGACATTCAAAAGTTGCTCAGAATGACCATTTAAATTGTGTAAATTTGATAGTCGCCGAGGGCAGATGTACATTGAGATGGAGGGTGGAGGGAATGAGGGGGCAAAGAGGGTAACTTATTGGAAAACTAGGACTTGTACATTTTATTATTATGTCTTTTGATTAGCAAGTCTGGATGGGAAAGGAGGAGAGTTTGCGTTAGGTTGACAACTAGTGGTAAAATTTTGTCACATCTACTATATGAATTCTGATCTAATTATATTTTGTGCTAATGCTCGGGCGTCCCTCAGAAGCGACACGTTATATTGGAACCTGGATGGAATGATAAGTGAGCAAGGACTAGCTAGGGCGTTCCCCATAAGCGATGTGCCGCAATGGCTTCCGATTGTTATGTCAAATAGGCAAGGGTTCCCGTGTGGGATTAGATGATCACGGGTAAAGAAGCTAGTCCAATGTTTGGTTTGAATGTTATAAAAATAGACAATAAAAAACCCCAGGGTTACGGACTCCCGTCCGATACGTAGTTACCCTGGGGAAACCTGCAACGGTTTTTTATTTCTTTTTCGCCTTAGCGGCGGCAGCTTCGGCGGCAGCTTTTTTGTCCGCCAATGCCTTGTCGTATTGGTCAAACTCATTTCCAGTTACCTTGTCAATCTGACGGGCAGCCTTCCAAAGGTCCTCGCCTGACTTGTAGTCAACCTCAATAAAGGTTTCCTCGGAATTGAACGGATAGGCCGCGCCTAATTTAACACCGTTCATACGTGCCGCCACGTTTAATTTCTTGCCGTCAACATTGGCAATTTTAATTGTTGCTTTCATAGAGATATAATTTAGTTAAAATGGTTTTGAATTTGGTACGGCTTTGGGGTAGCCTGGGATAGACGTTGGCGGGCCTCTCCGGCATAGATGTAATGCCACGGGGAAATTCTGTGTGCAAACGTCAATAGTAAGTGTCGGACGTGTTCACTAGGGGCATAGCTTTCAACTATGACGTCGATAACTCTCCTATCGTCCTGGGTGATTAACATTGATACGAATGTAACGGTTTGCCCTTTCATTGTCAACGTATTAATAGTGTTTTTGTTGATCATCAAACCGAGAAAGTTTCTCGGTTAATACTTCAATCTTGTTTTGATAATACGTTACGCAGTGGCGTTGGTTGTATAGTTCACTAGTCCAAAGACGGCGTTGAACATAGGTCCCCTCCTGGTGCGTTAACTTAAGTGTTAAATAGTCAATGCCGCCTTCAATCTCTTTAATCAAATTGCGGGTCTGTTCAATCTCCCTTTCTATATAGGCGCGTTGTCCGAGATCAACCTTGTTTCGTCCCATCTTTTTCTATGCGTTGTGCGTTACATAATTCCTCGGCAATAAGGCGTATAGTAACCGCTGGCGCTTTGGTTGTCAAAAATAGATCGCCGTCGGCATCTACAAAAACAGTAAACGCCGCCCTATGACGAGGGTTGGCGTCGCTGTATTTTTTACAGGCAATAAGATGATTATTTAGTTCATCCTGTTCCTGGGTTGGTTTCTTATCTGCCATGAGGTGAACTAACGAAGAATTTCCGACTTGTCAAAGGGCTTGCCACAACATTTACAAACCAGGACATAAGACGTTGTAGTATAGCCGTAAGAGTCTGAATTATCGACTGACTTGTAGCTGTAAGTGTGACCCAGGAAAAAACAGATAATGCGTTTCATAATCTTAGTAGTTTATATGTACCACAATTAGGACAAGTTTGCTGCCAATCTTCATTTATGAATCCACAGCCATTTGTAGGGCATTCCCAGGTATTTTTGTCCTGAATTGGGTCGGGTTTTGTCCAGATATTGGACGGTGCATTGCCCTGGTTTTTACACTTCCGGCAACGTGTTTCGACCTTACGGTTTTGATAACCACAATCAGGACATTCCCAAAGTAAATCGGGGTCGGGAGGTAATAAGGGATGATTGCCGTCGTAAAATTCACTCTTAGTTAGGTATACGTCGGACTTGTATAAGTTCAACGCGTGCGCTATGTCCATTGCATCGTCAGCGGCGGCACAAATGGCTATGTCCTTGTCTCCCCTCTTTACTACATATACCTGGATGCCATCTTTGAATACGTGATCGACTGAGAAAATCATTTTGTTTTGGTTAGCATTTCTTTAAGATCGGCAATCATTTGTTTAATAACTATGAGTGAATACATTTTATCGGCACCGGGCATTGTTTCCATAATGGAAATTTTTGCTTGTAATGCATCAACATAAAACTGTAAACGCATACGTAGTTCTCGGTTCTTTCGGTTGTTAAACATATCAGACGAATTTGGGTTTATAAACAAAAAACCAATAACCGCCTTTGACCTTGACGCAGGGTATAGTGTCCTCGTTAGTCCATAACATATGAGTTAACGGATCAATAACGCGTGATACTTTAGATACCTGTTTGGTAGTCCTGAAATACATTACAAAGTTTGGCCGTTCGTCCTGGGTGATGGCGTCGGATAGTGACATTTTATTACGGGGTTATGTCTGTTTGACGTTCAAAGCTATTAATTAAAACGGTTTCGTTATCGTCAGTAAGCGAAATTTTTTCAATGCGCAAGCCTCTCCCCTCTCGGTCTATTAAGTGCTGCAAGGCCTTGTTACTATTACACCAACCATTACTATTACACCAACCTTGTTACTATTACACCAACCATTACTATTACACCAACTTTTCATGACATAATCAATGACCTCATTTATTCAATGATGTAAGAATGATCTCATCCATTAATTAGGATTAGATTAAAGCTAATAATTCTCTCTTAAATCGGTTGCTATAGTACTGCTATAGTATCGACGTCTTCGCCTTCTCAAAAGCTTGTCGTGAATCTCGGTGTTCGTGTTAACACGTAGGATAGAGTTCGCGCTTATGTATTCTATACTTTAAGGACATAAAGGAAAGATATTTATAATTTATTTTAATTTTATCTTTCATTATTTCTTTTTGCATATAAATGTATATATAAAATTCTGAGTTGCTACACGTCTGCTCGGACACTCTCCTCCCTAGGGATGTGGACCATCTTGAAGTGGGAGAATTCCATCGCTGCTACTTTGGCCTTCTCAAGATACTTGATCATAGCTGGCTCGCGTGCTTCAAATTCCCCTTGACTTGGTTGGCGACGAGCATGGAATCACTATATGCTCGCACACTGGTCACCCCCTAGGTGCTTCGCCATTCGTAGCCCCGAGAGGAGCGTCTCATACTCGGCCACATTATTCGTGGTCGGGAAGTTGAAGCGGAGGGCATATTGTAATTCTATCCCCTCCGGTGATAGTAGGACTAGTCTTGCTCCGCTATTGGCGACGCAGGACGATCCGTCGACATATAGCTCCCACGTTGGCCCCAAGGACTGCTTGGGCAAGCTTTCCTTAGGTATTGTGCATTCGGCGACAAATTTGGCGAGGGCTTGGGTCTTGATCGTAGTCCTCGGGCAGAATTTAATGTCGAACTAGCCCAGCTCGATACCCCACTTGATCAACCTCCCTGATGCATCGAGGTTCTGGAGGATCTGTCACAGAGGTTGATCAGTAAGGACGACGATTGGGTGAGCCAAGAAGTACAGTCACAGCTTGCAGGCGGTCGTGATTAGAGCCAAAGCGAACTTCTCAGTCTGCAAATATCGAAACTCTAGTCCTTATAATGCTCGGCTTACATAGTAGATGAGCTTCATGATGTTACCTTCCTCCCGGGCGAGCACTGCGCACATCGTGCTCTGAGTCATGGATAGGTATAGGAGCAGCTGCTCCCCCTTTTGTGATTTGGAGAGCACGGGAGGGGTTGCTAGGTAATGCTTCAGTTCTTCGAATGCCTGCTCGATTTCTTGGTCCCCCTCCATTTGCCCTTTCTTCTCCGACGTTTTGTTGGCTTGCTTGATGAGCTAGAAGAAGGGAAGGCATCTTTCTGCCGCTCAGGACAGGAACTGAGTCAAGGCAGTGACATGGCCGGTGAAGCACTAGACGTCCCATACACGCACTAGTCACTTCATTTCTAGCACCGCTCGAATTTGGTCGGGGTTCGCCTCCATCCCTCTATAAGTGACGAGGAAATCGAGGAACTTCCCTGACTTCATGCCGAATGTACACTTACTTGGATTGAGCTTCATGTTGTACCTTTTAAGGGTTGCGAATGTCTCCGCTAGGTCTTCCAAATGCTCGGTTGCCCGGACACTTTTGACTTGCATGTCATCGATGTATACCTCCATGTTGTGGCTGATTTGTGCATCGAACATGTGGTTGACTAAGTGCTGGTAGGTGGCTCCCGCATTCTTGAGCCCAAAGGGTATGCGGGTGTAGTAGTAGAGGCCGTGGTCGATAATGGAGGTCGTCTTGTCTTGGTCGGGCACGTACATGCTTATCTAGTGATACCCAGAGTACGCATCTAGAAAACTCAACATCTCGTGCCTGGCTGTAGCATCGACCAGCTTGTCGATACGTGACATGGGGAAGCTGTCCTTTAGCATGGCTTTATTGAGGTCGGTGTAGTCTACACACATCTGCCACTTCTTGTTGCTTTTAGGGACGAGGTCTACATTTGCCACCCAGTCAGGGTACTAGGTGGGTCTAAGTAGTCCTGAGTGCAATTTCTCACTCACTTGTTCCCTGATGACGGCTTGTCACTCGGGGTTGCAATGCCTCCTGCACTGCTGGACCGGGCGGCAGCTTGGGTCTAACCTAAGTTGGTAGGTGATAGTTTCTGGTGGGATTTCGGGGAGCTCGTCCTCGAACCCGACGAACACGTCCTGCTTTGCCACCAGAAAGTCGATATACGCTTCTTTTTCTTGCTCGGACTAGGTAGCCCCGATCCTCAGCATTCTGCTCGGATCTTCCCCCACCTGGATGAGGTATAGATCTTCCGTCGGAGTGCTCGTGCTCGGACTGGGATCCTCTGTCCTTGCGTTCTTCCCGGGCGGTGCTTCCTCGGATTGCCTGTCGAGCGTTGAAATGAGGTAACACCTCCTTTGTTGGATGGTTAAGAGAGGATCTAGAGGGGGGTGAATAGATCTGGGTTCACAATGAGCTCTTTTAAACTTTGATCAAAATTGAACAACGCATGAACCAAAACCGAAGTGCAGAACTGAACTGAAAACACTAAGTTAGTCAGCGGAATGAAAGAGCTATGAGCTAGGAGAACCTATGAATGGGGGTAGGAGAAATGGATTGAATGCAGCACACCATAACACATGGTTTTTAGGTGGTTAGGCTGTCCCTAGACAAGCCTACGTCCACCCCCCTCCCAACAAGGAGAGGCTACCACTCTTTGGCAAAAAGATGGTTAACCATACATACACGCTGCCGCAATAGCTAAACACAGGGGCAAGCCCCACACGAGGAGAAAGGTCCTCACCACACACATGGGGACAAGCCCCAAACAATAGGTTTGCTTAAAAGAAAGGAAAATAGGAGAAACAAGGAAAAGGAACGTGACTACTTGCAGGTGCAATAACTCCAGATGAAACTAACAATGAGAATGACAAGGCAAATGTTAATGGTGCAAGGGAAACAGGGCTGGCTGCATGGGCTGCTGATCTTCTTTCTTCTCTTCCTCCTATTCTTTCATACGGGCTTAGTAGGCGCTCATCTCCCTTTTTCTTTTCTTTCTCCCTCTCTTTCTTTTGCACTCTGATTCCACCTGGAAGGGTCCAAGCTTCAACCCTTGCAATAGCAACAGCAGCAGCGGCCCTCTTGCATGGGGTCCTTCCCTTTTATAGGCACAATTAGTCCTCCCAGAAGACAGTTTCAAGTTCAATGTGATTGGCTCTTCATAAAATGATCATTTGACTTCAAGGACCTTTTGAGGGAGGCAGTAGGGAAGAAACTCCATCATTTGTTACTTTGGTTGACCAGAGACGTATGTGAGAGGAGCTTCCTAAGAAGGATCTGTAGCATCTTCTTCTTCTGTAGGTAGGACAGTCAAGGACGTCCTTTTGTCCTTGCGGGATCTTACTGACATACCATGTGATTGGGTGGAGGCAAAAAGGTGAGTACCTAGATAGGTGACTATTCCTAGGAATGGTAGCCTACTTTTACATGGACCAAAAGGACTGATATAGTAACCCAATGATGATAGGAAGGTTGACTGAGCAAAGATACATTTCCAGACCTCAAAAGATGTGAATTTTGGCATTTGCAGTTCCTATTTGTGCTCTCTAGATCCAAATCAGAAAATGCTGCAGGTTTACTAAAAATGGCCTTGGGAGCAGCTCACTGAGGCATTTCGTCGAACAGGTGCTTCTCCTCCATGAGGTCGGTGCAGCTGGCTTGGGATGCCTTATGAGGTCGACCTGTCTCCTACAAGGTCGGAGCAGCTGGTGAAGTTACCTTGAAGATGGTCTTCAAGGTCGATGCGCGTAAGGTGCTTGGCCTTGGGCAGGGTCGGTGCACATTGGAAGCCTCTTCATTTGAGGTCAGTGCACATTTGGAGCTACTTCAATAGAGGTCGGTGCATATTATTGTTCCACCATATACAGGTCGATGCACATTCCAAGGTCGACGCTTGTCAAGGTCGGTGCTCATTTCAGGGTCGGTGCACAATGCTGTTTGAAGCCGATGACGGTCGATGCACATCTTGTTGAAGCATACAAAGGTCGATGCACATCACTGTTTAAGGTAGGCAAAGGTCGACGCATATGAACCTCTTCCTTCAGTAAGGTCGATGCACATTTTCTTAAGCTCATGAGTGTCGATGCACATCTTGGTTGATTGCCTATAAAGGTCGATGCACATTTTCTAAAGCTCATGAAGGTCGATGCACATCTTGGCTGATTGCCTATAAAGGTCGATGCACATCTCTCTGAGGCATATGAAGGTCGATGCACGTCTACTGTCTGAATCATAGAGGTCGACGCACATGGAGAACTTTCTTCTGTAATGTCGATG
The DNA here is from genome assembly GCA_024336825.1 of Amorphophallus titanum. Lineage (NCBI taxonomy): Eukaryota > Viridiplantae > Streptophyta > Magnoliopsida > Alismatales > Araceae > Amorphophallus > Amorphophallus titanum. The sequence continues at coordinate 1,313,909 of JANBPO010001371.1, read as the reverse complement.
CACCTTTTCTTTTTACATGAGAAAGTCGATGCACATTCTGCATGAAGGTCGATGCACATGAACAGTTTGGCAGAATGTCTTCAAACCTGGACACATCAAAAGATGGCATGAATTTCTATGCCAATTGACTAGTGACTCATGGTGACATCATCAAAACAACATGTACATAACAACATGTACTCAACACTTGGGTCTTGGAGCATAGATCTTCAAGGGTAGACTCTAGTAGCCTACTCTCTACCTCCACGACCCTATGTGGACCTACTGCATATGCTTTGTACATGTATGGCCCATATTAGATATGTGAATTATGCAGGACTTATCAATAGTTGTGAGGAGGGTAAAATGCGTATAGTCCAAACATGACCTGTTAGTGCCAGGCATGTATCGGCACAAGGTTTGTGAGGTGTATAGCGGACCCCCAACAGCCACGGCCTATGCCAGGCGGCCTAATAAGGCTAGCCATCGGATTCGCCAGCCCATAAGGGACACCGACCCGGGCATATCAGACATTAGATGGTCCTCCCATGATCGAATGTTACTTCCAACATGTTGGGTTCGGTCTTCATTACAGTGCCAAACTAATTCGGGATTTGCAACAATTGTCAATTCTTCAATGATGATAGTCAAAACGCCCGCCTGTGAAATCAAGCCCACTAAGGTCCATCCTGCCATTAAGAAAGGGACAAGTGGCGTACGCCTTTTCCCTATGGATATTCATTCTAAGGAAAAAACTTTGCTCGAGCAGGGCCTATGATTGAAGATGTCAAGGGAAAGTCTCTTGTTATAACGCTAGCACAGCAGATGAAAACACCATATTCTTTCATTAAGGCACACATCGTGCCATTGTTCTAATTTTGCAATGCACGAGAGCTTATAGCATTGCCAGACCTCGGAAGCCAGCTAACGAAAGTAGGATCAAAGAGACCAATTCTTGCCGGTATCACCGCATGTCAGGTCACTCTACAGAAGACTGCTACGTCTTCAAGGATAAAGTTGAATGTTTAATACAATCGGGGGTCATCTAAATTAAGAATCATCAGGTGTCTCCCCCGCAACCTCATCAGTGGAATCGGCCGAGGTCTTCGGCTAAACAAATTTTTGCTTTAGCCTCCCCTGCACTACCAAAGTTTGTGGCGAAAGAACCACTCCCGAGACAGCTTCTTGCCTCCTTGCCTCCAGAAGAGATGTGACAGGCCTTCCCCATAGCCGAGAAGTAGATTTTAAAGTCTACTATTCTGTCAACACTATAAAGTTGTCACCTCCCTCCAGTAAGTTAAACTCTGACACGACTCCACAAATAAACACAATAAAGAAGTGGCACTTGAAAATCAAGACCAACAGATTCAATTGTCCATTGTCAACAACTTGGAGTACAATGACGTTCACGTCGCCGGGTCGGACGACGATGAGAATTTCATCGATCTGCAACCATCCCCGCAGGAACTTGAAGATGACAGGCAAATGACCGTAGATAAATTCAGTCGAGGTCAAACTTGGGCAGACAGACGAGCCCCGACTAATTTTCATCAGCGCCCTCCTCAATGAGGAAGAAAGACAGACATACAAACAACTCATATTGGAATACAAAGACTGTTTTGTCTGAACCAACAAAGAAATGCCTAGGCTGGAGACCTCCGTGGCAGAGCATGAATTGTCAATACTCCCCACGGCTAAACCCGTCAAGCAAGCTCAAAGGCGTATGCACAATGAACTCGAGGTCAAGGTGAATGCTGAAGTTGACAAGCTCTTAGAGGTCACCAATATAGTTCATGTTAAAAAGAAGAATGGCCAAGCCCGTGTTTGCATGGACTATAGGGACTTAAATAAAGCCTACCCGAAGAACGATTCTCCCACACCGATCACTGAAACCATGGTCGATATGACCACAAGATGTGAAGCTTTATCTTTCATGGACGGATCGTCAGGTTACAACCAGATCCGTATGACAATCAAAGACAAAGAGCATACGACCTTCCGATCCCCCAAAGGGATCTTTAATTACAAAAAGATGCCCTTCGGCTTGAAGAACACCGGCGCCACATATCAAAGGGCAATAACCAAAATCTTTGACAAAATGCTCCACGACTTGGTTGAATGCTATATTGATGACCCCGTCGTTAAAACTCGAAGGCAGGAGGATCATCTAGCCGACTTGCGTCAAGTTTTCAAAAGGCTCTGTCAATTTCAACTCAAGATGAACCTGATGAGGTGCGCTTTTGACGTCTCAAGCGACAAGTTTTGGGGATTCATTATCAGATATCGGGGAATTGAAATAGACCCCGATAAAAGCAAGGTAATTTGAGAGTTGCCACCTCCCAGCAGGGTTTGCCGTCCTGACAGAACCGGCCGTCTCGATCACGTCCTTGGACGGGACGGGACGGTGCTGTACCACTCCGTACCGGTCCGAAAAATAGACTTTAATATAAAGATTATAAATTAAATTTTATAAATGATTCTGTAGATCAGTTGGTTAAGTGGTGTTATGCGCATGTGAGGCGACCGGGGTTCGATTCTTGTTAGTGCCATACGTTTTTTCAATTTAATTGTTTAAAGAAAAGTGAAAAAAATTAACATTTTGATGCATTTTCTCAGATTCGAACACAGGACGCTCCAATGACGACGAAACAACTTAAACCAACCGACCTACCGATCAATTTTTTTCATAAAATATAATATATTATATATATCATCCCGGTTGCGTCCCACAGACCGGTCGTCCCGATTTGTGGCTGGCTGCCCATAAGGTAAGGGATTTGGGGGCGTGAGCCCCTGAGGTGAATTTTTTGAGGTATTATAGACATATTGTGCATTGATCCCTAGGCGGCCAGGCTACTGGCCACCCAAGACCTCAAGACAGCCAAATACTTGGCCGCCCCGTCAGACAAAGGCAGCCAGGGTGCTGGCCACCCTGGACCCAAGGCGGCCAGACTCCTGGCCGCCCAGACCCTTAAGGTGGCCACAGCCTTAGCCGTCCAGCCTCCTTTGAATGGCCATCAACCTGGCTGCCTCCTGGTAACCATCCGTCAACTCCACGATTCAGCCCACTCCAAGCACATCCTCTGTAGTCGTTCCCACTCAAGGGGTCGATGCACGCACAATCTTGCACGTCCTCGCCTCTGGATTGATCCGAAATGATTGAGACTCTATCTTCGGAGGTTTCTCATGGAGGGAAATCCCCCACATTCAAAAATCTCATTCCGAGCAATCTCAGGAGAGGGGGCTTGGACATTTTTCAGTGAGGGGGGGAGACATTTCGAGAGGTGTTGATGATTAATCTGCCCCTGAACAATGCAAATAATTATATGCAATCATATAAAATAAGGATGGGCAGGGGCGATGAAGAGATAGAGATATATACTGTGATCGCCACCAAGGATAACAACGTGGAGGACTAAGAAGAGAATGTAACAATGCTGCGTACTTTGGAAAGAGAAGAAGAAAGAACGCCACAATATGATCACGCTCAACAAAGGGGTGCAGGAACTTCGTGGGTTCAGCTCCTCCTCGCCTTCCAGCCAGTTAGAAAGTAAGGGCCTCAAGTCCACACTTGCCTATCCTGCAAAACAAATCAACCACAAGATATAAAAACCCATTAGAACAAGGAAAAGCATAGCACCCATCCCACATAAACATAAACATGAACGATTGAGGGAAGAATGCACCGGGAGAGGGTTTTTAACACCTGTAGAAGGGAACAAAGTAATAGGTGTGTGTTGTGATTGATTGAAGAATGCAAAATAGAATATAAAATGCAGCAAGACAATGATGAGGGGATGATGAAAATGTGCATGCGTGCATGTGAAACGTGTAGAAAAATAGTGCAACATAACAAGGGATAATGCAAAAATAGAAGAGAACAAATGAAGAATAAGGATGAAAGAACTCAAGAAGGGAGGACTTAGAATTTTCCTGGCCGATTTTGGGTCGAAGAAGGGAGGTAGCAGCACGGCATGGGTTCGACCCAGATCCGAAAACGTCCTCCCTTCGTGCCCATGGCCACCGGAGGCTATTTATAGGCCCTATAAACCTTATGTCATATTAAATTAGAGGATAAACACCCAAAAGATCAGATTTTTAGTGATAAATTTGTGAGATAATAGTGGGATAATACCCCTAGAAGGGATAGAAGTCAATCTCGCACGAAATCCTTGACGTGGATGGCTCAAACTAGGACTCTAAGGCATCCTCGGCCAGAGACAACAGAGTCTAGGGTGAACAGGACTATGCAACAAGAATGCGGTCAATCACGAGACCGCCACCTGAAAAACACAGTCCGGAAAGAACCACGACCTGGCAAAGGACAGAAAAGGCCAAAGAAGTTGAGTCGATGGACACGACCATGGGGTCGACGCACCCAGGAAGACAAGTAGAACATGGTCTCGTCAGCAACTGCGGTCTGCTAATCACGGTTGACCGATAGACTGTGACCAGGCCAAGAAGAAGCAGCCCAAAGGAGCCGAGTCGATGCACAATGGCTGTGGGTCAACTCAAGGGAGAATGCGGTCTAGTCGGTGACCGCGATCATCAGATAGCGGTCGGCCGACAGGTCGCGACCTGGGGGGTCAGTAGGGTTGTACTTTTGAAAATTGGTCGATCGTTTTTAAGAATCGATCGATTGAACTAAGAATTGGTCAATCGAACTAAGCTTTAGAATGAGGAATAAGTCGATTGGACCAGGAAAATAAGTCAAAAAATGTGAAAATAGCCTCGAGGGCTTAATGGGCTCAAAAATGATCAAGGATGGGCTCGAAATATGCTCAAGAAAGACTCCAAAACAACAGGTAATTTGGGACATTATAAAAGATGAATAAGAGAAAAGACTCAACTTACAGACTGAAAATGGATGTCAACAATAAGAAGGAAAAGTGGTTCGAGATTTGGGCCTTGTAGCCCATGCACTCATCTCTAGGGCCCTAACAAATGTAGATTGACCGAGTTCAATCTATCCAAAGTGGTAGTTTAAGAAAATAAACGTTGAACTCGCCATGATATATATAGAGAGAGAGACCGTTATTATTAACGGGTTTTAATTATGCTGTGGAGGGCGAAGTATCAGCGCCATACATGATAAAGTATAATGTAAAGGAGAATACATATAATGTTGAAGCAACGAATGTCTCATTTCATTCGACATCAATGTCTATCCATCCATCCCGGGGATGAGATATTGGGGAGGTTAACATTTACCGTGCATCACTTCAAGATACTCTTGACGGTGGCTTTTGTTGGCCGCGACCGAAGCCGTCCCCCTGAAAGAAGAACTTGTCGATGGCTGTAGACCAAAGCCGTCGCACTTAGCTTGGAGTCATATTGTGAAACCAACATCAATCCGTATGCAAATGTAATTGGCTGTACATTGCAGCTGTTAAAAATTAACCTGAGAACAGCTAGTTAAGCCAGCCCCCTATATTCTTACTAACAAGATTTGGTCGTATCTGTGATTAGTATCGACTCGAACTAATCTAGATATAATATAATATATCTTATATTGTACATACTCAGACTTGACTCAAAGAGACAGGAGCTATCTCGAATCAAGTCGACCTTCTCGATCTAACTCGCAGATACAATCTAATACGGCCGACTCGGAGTCGCATTGATACGACAGGCCATAAAAATAGAGTTTTTTGCCTAGACCAACAATGCTCTTTCGGCTCATAAGAATGATGTTTCTAAGCTCGAGATATTTTATAAGATGATATTTTGTAGGCCTCATAATTTGCATAAGGGTATTTTTTTTTTTTTACATCTAAGGATCTGTTTTTTCTCTCCAATGAGAAAGACATCAGATAATAGACATATTATGAGTCATCGATTTATATAACATGAGAACAGGTCCCATAAACGTCATAAGAAAGAATAAACAATAACATTAGTTAAGAGACTCATTTGGAGCTGCTCCCAGGTGAAGGACTAATTCACTAGCTATACTAATCACTCCATCCTTAAAGCTGGAAGGCCGACGCCGGAAGGACCCGAGACAGGCCGATGGAGGTCTCGACGTGTATGACGCCATCGACAGGGTTACCATCGACGGAGAACTCGTCGGCGTTGATCTTGAGGAGCAGCTCCTCGGCCGCTACTCCCTTGATCTTCTTCATCCCACTCTTCCGTAGGTACGCGGCGACCTCGGCCTCGTAGATGACGGTGAGCTTGGCCTTGGGGAAGTCGTGCTGCTTCTTCTCCTCCTGCTTCATCCAGGTGAAGCCGTCGTCTCTGTTGCAGCCCAGCTCAAGTATGTCGTCGTCGAAGTCGCCGCCGGCAGTCCCTCCCTCCTCGGTAGATCTCAACGGCGCCTTCAGCGGCGGCAAGAGCCGTTGCTTTAGATGTGTCAGAGAATAGTTTCATATTAAAAAGGAATTAAAAATATAATATAATTATAATTATGACATCTTCTTCACTCAACATATTAAGATTTTAAATTACATTAACTCGATTTAATAAATTTTAATATGCTATCACAGTCTATGATTATGACTTGAGTCACGTACTCTGTGCTTATCATGATCCACAAAACATAACCTCTAAAATAGACCTACACGTAGGGAGACGTGTTAAAAAATAATACGTGGATATGAATGGATAATAGAATGGGTGTCGCGGGTAGCAGACAAACGTGATGAAAGATAGGTTGTGGGGTTTGCTTCGAAGGATTACAGGATGTACCTGGTGCCACGTTTCAAAGGGGGGGAGCAGGCAAGAGTAGGGTCCAACTTGGTTTCATGTTCTTCCTCCCATGGCAACGGAGCTCAACATAGTATTATATATATTGCTTGTGCTGACAGACGTACGGCCGTGAAGTAGTCTTTTGCAGTAACTGACAACGGTTTGGTACCTTCTTCCTTATTTAACACGATGAAACTGATTTCTCTTGTATTCTCCGAGGGTGTGTTTGGAAAGGGGACGTACGAATAGATCAATAAACGGACTAGATATTGTTATTTTAGAAGTTGTATCTGATTAATAATTAAATTATTTATTAAATATTTTATTTAGATAATTATCTTATTAATACGAATTTGAAATAATTAAATATTTTATTTAGATAATTATCTTATTAATACGAATTTGAATTCGTTCAAGCCAATCACATGAGATATAATGGTGATATTTCTTGTAATATCTCATTCATATTTATATTAATGGCATTTTTTTATTACACTTAATTTGTATTAATGATCTAAATATAATGAAGTCCCTGAACCTGTGCAATGATGACTGGATCATAATGAGATTATGATGATGAGATCAGTCATCTAGAAGCATGTGCTCTGAATGTTCCCAGTCATATGATCTTCAAAGAGGGACATTGAAGATTTGAATAGATTGGCACACATGATACTTACTCATATGATGGGTGTGATTATTCTCATAGTCGTTAGTGTAGAGACACTGATGTACGTGTGTGGGTGCTCATTAGTGGAATTAGTACACTGAACTGACCCGATCTGGAATCCCTGAATGGTAATCAAACTAACTGTCAATCAACATTCGACTCAGTAGCACAGCTAGATATTAGACCTGAGTCACTAAAGACATCTTGCGTGAGAGATGCTGAGTGTTTGATTATTAACTTATGGACTCCTGTTAAGTGGTCTTATACAGTTAGTTATTCAGACTCAGTGAAACTCGTGCGAAGGTAATTAGTTTGACAACATAGGATCATTCACTCTCAATATGGTGTATGAGAGAGAATGCCCTATGGATCTGTACTTGAAAAAACCCCTGGCCAAGGTACGGGAGTTCATTATGGAAAAAGAATTTTTCTAACAAACTAGTTTGGAGTATAGGGTTTAGTTGAGCCGGGACATAATAGGATTTGACAGTTGGACCATATCCTAGTCTTGGTGGAGGCATTGGATGAATGAAGATCTATAAACTGTGTGAAATTTGTAGATAAAAAGGTTCCAGTGTGTGTTGCTTATCCCCATTGCCATTTGAGATCACGAGGTGTTGCTTGGTGCCTTTCATGATCAGAAAGCCCATTGATTCCATTAAGGGTTAATGGACAAAGCTTATTAAATTAAGAAGAATTTTTAACTTAATGGGTTAGAAAGTCAAATAGACTATTGGGCTTAGAGGGTCACACATAATAGAGTATTGGACAGACCAAGATGGGTGGACTTTATAGACTATTACTGTATTTTTATGAAAAATGCCATAGGTCTATAAATATATACTGAGAGAAGAAACCTTGACCCAAGCTCTAGGGAAACCCTAACTGCCCTCTCTCCTCTCTTTCTCTTTCTCCTAGGGGCACCCCCTCCTTCTCTCTCCTTCCTCCCTAGTGGATGGTGGTGTTGAGATCGAGTTGGCACATAGAGATCATGGAGGAGTTCCCGTCTACATCCACTATTCATGTGGATACATCTAGAGACCGAACGCTTGGACGGCTCGCAACTTCAGGATCCTCCTCTCATTCGTCTTCGAGCTTTTTAGAGATTCTCGACCCCACAAAGGTAAAGAATTGTTCTTCACACTGGGAGATTTATCGATCTAGTTTGATTTTAAAAAATTGGCAACGATATGCAATCTAGGGTTTTGATGTTTTTTGCTGGGCTTCTGGTCGAAACCTTACAACAATTTTGAAATGAAAGACTTAGGTGAAGCAGATTTAATTCTAAACACTAGAATTATATGAAATTCAGGTGGAATAATCTTGTCATAATCTCACTATGTAGATAAAATGCTGAAGAAGTTCTATCACATAAATTGTGAACACATATCTACTCCCTGTGACACAAGTGTTCACTTAAATAAGAACTTAGGAAACTCAGTGATGCAAAGTGAATATGCACAAATTATAGTATAACTTGGATTCCTTACAAACTACACCAAGTCTGATATTACTTATGCAGTTAATAAGCTTAATAGATACACCATTAATCCTAACAAGAGTCATTGGAATGTCTTAGAAAGAGTACTAAGATACCTAAAAGACACAATGACTTATGGATTACACTATACTAGCTATCCCTTTGTTCTAGAGGGATATAATGATGTAAAGTGGATTAGTAATTCTCTAGGTGTCAAATCCACATCAAGTTTTATTTTTATTTTAGGAGGAGATGTAGCGTCATGAAAATCTACTAAACAAACTATATTAGCTAGAAGCAAAATGAAATATAAAATGATTGCACTTAACACTACCTACACAGGAGGTGAATGGTTAAGAGATCTTTTAATTGATATTTCATTGATGGTATACCATTTACCTTCTATATCTATTTTATGTAATTGTAAATTAGTAATACAATCCGCCCTTTCCTCATCGCCATCGCCCTTCTCGCCGCCGGCGTCGCACCCGCGCTGGCGCAACAGGATCGTGACGCGGCAACGACCCCGGTGCTGCGCGCCAATGTCACCGTCAGCAGCGATGTCGTGCGCATCGGCGACCGTCTGCGCGTGCGCGGAAATCCACGGCAGTTTCAGTCCTTCGATGCCCGGGGCGAGTTTGTGGCCGAGCGCCGCGCCGCCGTAGATCGCGCCGACGATGGCGGCGAACGTGATGCCGACCTGAACCGTAGAAAGGAACCTCGACGGATTCTCGATCAGCCGGAGCGCGCGTTCGGCGGACGGATCGCCGTCCTCGGCGAGCGCCCGGAGCCGCGCCTTGCTCGCCGAAACCAGCCCGATCTCCGACATGGCGAAGAACGCGTTGATGCCGAGCGATACGAGGATGATGATGATTTCCATCGGATAAACGGAAGGCATCAAGGCACCAAGGGACCGGGGCATCAAGTGAGAGTATTCGTTCCGGTCGTTCGCACCCGGACACTTGCCGCCTTGATGCCCGGAGGCCTTGATGCCTTTGTTTTCCCCATGTCCGCCTACGCCAACGCGAACACCCTCCATGCCGCCGTCGCCGCGCGGACGTTGAAAAACCTCGGCGTGCGCGCCGTCGTGATTTCGCCCGGTTCGCGCTCGACGCCGTTGACGCACGCGTTCGCGAACGAGCCGGAGCTCGACGCGATGCCGGTGCTGGACGAGCGCACGGCCGGCTTTTTCGCGCTCGGCCGGGCGAAGGCTTCCGGCGTTCCGGCGGTGCTGCTCTGCACGTCCGGTACGGCGGCGGCGAACTACCTGCCGGCGGTCGTCGAGGCGCGGCTGTCCGGGACGCCGCTCATCGTGCTCACCGCCGACCGGCCGCACGAGATGCGCGACTGCGCGTCCGGGCAGACGATCGATCAGGTGAAGATTTTCGGGAGTTATCCGGTACGCGCGTCCGAACTCGCCGTGCCGGAAAAGGACGCGTCCACGCTCGCGCATTGGCGGCAGGCGTTCGTCCGGGCGTTCGAGGACGCGAAGGCGCTGCGCGGTCCGGTGCATCTGAACCTGCCGTTCCGCGACCCGCTGCCGCCGGACGAAACGCAGCCCGGATTCGCCGTGCCGGAGGGCTTCGATCTCGCGGCTTTCTGCGCGTTTAAACCGCCGGTGCCGGTGCTGCGCGGCGACGGCACGCTCGCCGACATCCACCTTTGGACGAAGCTCAACATGAGCCGCGACGACCACGGACGCGGCCTGATCGTCGTCGGCGCGACCGGACTTTTCGACGCGAAGCGTCCGCGCGATTTCGCGAAGGGCGTGTTCGCGCTGTCGAAACTGCTCGGCTGGCCGGTGCTCGCGGACGCTCCGGGCGTGTTGCGCGGCGACGAGGCGGCGGACGCGCACCTGATTTCCGGATACGATCTGATTCTCCGTGACCCGGAGACGGAAAAAACGCTCCGGCCGGCCGCCGTGATCCGGATCGGCCAGCCGCCGACGAGCAAAACGCTCCGGGCGCGACTCGCCGCGTGGGACGTGCCGACGCTCGCGATCTCGCCGACCGGCGACAATGTCGATCCGGCGCATGCCCGGACTTCGACGCTGCACACCTCGCCGGACCGGTGGATGGCCGACGACGTCGCCGAACGTCCGTGGTCCGCCTACGCGGAACTTTGGGCGGATATGGACGCCGCCGTGTCGCTCGATCTGGACGAACTTTTTGCGGCCGAAATCGGACCGGTGAAGGAACCGGAAATCACGCGCGCGCTCGCGACGCGGTTGCCGCCCGGGACGCCGCTGTTCGTCGCGAACAGCATGCCGGTGCGCGATACGGAATGTTTTCTCCCGCGCGGCGCGAACGCGCATCCGGTGTTCCACAATCGCGGCGCGAACGGCATCGACGGCACGCTCGGCACGGCGCTCGGCGTGGCGCAGGAGGCCGGCAAACCGTGCGCGCTGCTTTGCGGCGACCTGTCGCTGCTGCACGACACGAACGCCTTCCTGCTCGCGTCCCGGATGCGCACGACGCTGACGGTCGTTCTCGTGAACAACGCCGGCGGCGGTATTTTCAACCACCTCGGCGTCGCGCGGAATCCGGCGTTCGAGACGTTCTGGGCGACGCCGCAGACGGTCGATTTTTCCAAACTCGCCGCCGCGTACGATAACCCAGCGTCCTCCAATCGCCATGCAGTCGACAGAGGGATGATGTGAAGAGAGCAAGGCCCCAGATGGTACGTCCGGCACTTTCTGAACAATATGATAATAAGGGAAAAGCTTTTGTTGTCAATATGGCTCTCCCGAAAATGCACCGCCCAAATTGTTCATGAAAGGAAATAGATGTTCCATCAGAATGGCATCGGTATAGCAGGCATGAAACAGGCATATCCTTGTAAACCGCTTGAGGGTATTAGGAATAACTTAGAAGATAGTGAACAAAATTGTCTCTTTTCAACTCATTTGGCACAGTTTCCCAAGTGGGTATATATAACACGGGGTGGTCGCTTAAACCACCAAGCAATGAAAGAGGCAAGCAGGGAAAATCTCCTATCTTTAAAAAGTAGGGCTACTTGTATTAACTTGCTGTTCTTCTTTGCAACCCGCCTGTTCCTGACCAAATTGATGGATGGGGTGACCTAATCTCAGCTGAATGCTTGCTTTGTTTATGCTACAATCAGCCCCCAAAATTTCCTTCTCTGCCTCTCTAGCAATGTTCATTGCATCCCTTTGAAAGTTCATCAAAGAAAATAATCACAAACACAGACTTACGATCCTCAATGTCATGACATAATAGGGAATCTGGATGGATTATCTACCTTATTAACATGTCAGGTGGCATTGAGACCAGAATCTGGAGGAAGACCTTCCCTTGAAGTGAATGCCAGGTTATGTGCTCAACAGTCATCTTCCGAAACACAAATAATAGTAATGTAAGAAAAAATCCAAATGAATTATGGAAATGCATCAGTTTTTTCTTGGCATTACATACCTAGACAAACATCAAACCATCTATGTGGTTTTCCAGAGAGATGAACATACGTCAGAAATATGGAAGTATATTTCAGCAAAAAAACTATAACATAACCTTTTGACAAATGAAGTAAAGAAATCATGTGGAAAGCAACAAAGATATATGATCTTGATTAAAATGAGTGTCCTGAATCATAAGTGCAATGAGCCATTATCATGTAGGTAGTCACAGTGACAGCTACATGTGTTTATCATACAATAAACTACATCACATTCATACATCCGAGATCTGAGATCTCAGGTAGTTCCATTGAGTGGCATAGGGTGTGACTAGGAGCTTGTGCATTCACTCAGGAAGATTGTAGTGCTTATGAGGAGACATTAGCTCCAGTGGCCAAGATGACTTTAGTGAGCACTCTTGTTGTTGCTGATGTTATCTATCAGCTCGGATGTGAGGAATGCCTTTTCCAGAGTACCTCCTCTGAGGAGGTCCATACTCCATATGCAACCTCCTCAATCACTCTTTCTTCCATCTTATTATGTTTGTCACCTTTGTTTGGTGATCTATGGACTCAAACAAGCTGTTGCCGAATTAGTTCAAGTGACTTCACTATACTACTGTTGGTGATGGCTTTGTCAAAAGTCCATCTGATCTGATCATTATCTCTTTCTTCATGCCTCCCTTACGTGGCTTTGCCATTCTTCTACTCTATGGATGACAATATCATCATCAAAGTCAATGCCACTCTTGCTGCCTCTTTGAAGCAACATCTTGATTGCCAACTTGAGATAGACCTCAGGCCATTCCACTATTTCCTTGGTCCCTAGGTTGCTTGTCTTCTCCATCAACGAAAGTATATCATTGACATTCTCCAACATATTACCCCTTGATTCTCAAACAATTGACACAATGCAGTACCACTTGAAACTTCATCCTGCGGATGGTGAGATTCTAGTAAATCCCACTATCAGCAGCCTGTTGGGTTCTTGTGTACTTAACTATCTTGCCCCCTGACATTGCTTATGTGGTGCATGTCTTGAGCTTGCTTGTTAGTGCTCTCACCATTCAACCTTCTCTGTTTATGTCAACATGTTCATAACTGATACTAATTGGACTAGAGGCCCTGTTGACTGCCACTTCTACCGTGAGTGTTTGCATATGTTCAAGCACCTCTCATTTCTTAGCATAGTAAGAATTAGATGGTTGTTTCTTGAACCAATATTAAGCTATTGTGCTATCACAAATACTGTTGAGATTGTCTGACTTCAATGACTTCTTGATGTGCACAGAAATTCTTCCACTCCTGGATCAATTATTTTGAAAATCAGAGTGCTCTGCAGATAAAAGCAATTTGACCTTCCGCAAAAAAACTAGAAAAAGATAATACATAGTGAAGCATGTGAATATTTGGAGCATAAATAATCAAGCCTTGGCGTTGAAGATAACATTATGTTTGGACCCAGGAGATGGATGCAAATTGGTCCAGGCAAGCCTGCATTCATACCAGGTGAGGCCAAATTGAGCATGTTCAGCTTGGGTTTTCCATGGGTTGGATTGGCATGGCTAGGTTCTGCCTGGGGGCTGCATAGACATATATCCAACCCGCAGAACCAACAAAGTCCGAAAAAAATATGTAGATCTACTATAAGAAGTCATTAGTTATCATGTACTATTACCCTCCCTAGACTGGAAAAGACAACACTGAGTGGCTCATACCTCATTAGTTTGGATACAAGTAAACCACACTTTGGTAATGAAAAATATTGGCAAATGGGTTTAGAGTAGGTTTAGTCAGTTGATCCATTAAGCAAAGAGCTTTCAGGTTTATCAACCGATGCAATAGAACAGCTGTGGTTTTGCCAAGGTGTTCTGGGTTGAAGTCCTTCTGGCCTTCCATAAAAATCTAGCAGGCCTGGGTTGACCTCAACGCAACCCACACAAAGATACAAAGTGCCCAATGTGCATCTGAACACTTAATTACAACTTTTGGCAAGTATTTTAGATAATCAAGTAGACAAAAGAAGTGCACAGAGTAAGAAGAATAACATATGGAATTTGTATCACCCGTGCATAACTGTAGGATGTAGGACAAATATCAACCACTATGTATTACATGGATCAAACTTCACTGAAACTGATGAGATCTGAGCCAGGAATAATTTCATTGGTGTCTAGTACAGTCACATTTGAGATCACAATATGTATGCAACAAGGGGAAGAAATGTTAACACAGTAATGATGTGGATAGAAAATATTTTGATAGGGTGGGTTGTACCACAAATTTATTAGACAAATAGTAGAGGTGATACAACCATTGAATGTGAAGCAAGACTCCCCAAGCATACAAACAGGAAAAAGACAGTTCTTTCTGCTTTTTTTCGGTGGAGTGGGTCAACACTCCCTTTTTTTACCGTAGTTAGGGACTTGCCTGCAAAAGTGAATCCATGGCAGCCTTGAACTTCACAGGGCTGTCCTCCATAAAGATCAGCCAGCCAAGAGTATAGTAAAAGGTTGTCCGACTGCGGGAGCACCTGTACTCCTCCAAAAAGTGGAAGTGTTCTCTCTGGGAATAAAGGAACAAAATATTGTCAACCCACTTTTCAAAAGTTAAAATAACATTCACAACAATGAAGTAGGAAATGCAATAAATAGACCAAGCATTACAGTGTGATGCCCAATTATGAATTTCACTGTATCCAATTTGAGAAGCAGCTTTCCAGTCATGTAACTGCAAAAAATGACTTCTGAGATATATATTACTTGGAAATGTGCAAGTAGATGAAAATGACTAGAAATATATTGTAAGAATCAATGAAACTGACCCTGATGCCAGCTCAAAAAATAGACTCAACGTATGTTCAATGACCTCCTCATTCTGCAGACATTGACATGATGAAGTTTCAGTGCACCTCCAACAACAAGAAAAGTAAACAAAAAGAGATGCAGAGTCACCTCTGTATAGCACTTGAGATTTGTCGCAATCTTCCCAACAATGACATTAAGCAAGACCAGATGATCCTGGAGTCCAAGAAGCTCAGACAATCTTGAGTATAGCTGCTGAAACCAAAAAAGGATGGCACTTGAACATAGAGAACAAAATGAGACTTCTTTTATTCGACAGTTGCTTTGCATAATCCTTTTCCATAGAAGTTACCGTCGGAAAGCTACTTTGAAGCACTTCAATCTAAGGCTAGAGAGACAAATTGGATCTGCACCGAACTGGCCTTGATCTATTTTTGAAGTTGCTGTTGGACAGTGGCCGAAATCTCAGAGTAGCAGGGAAGTTTCCTGAGAACCACTATTGACTGTAGGGTAAACGTCGGATCTGGAGATTGGGCACTTCAGAAAAGTTGTAGATATGGACGTAAGGAAGACGAGGGTATTGTTTTGTGAGCTTTTATGGAGATTTCGATTTGTTATGGATTTTCTAAGGATTGGTGGTTGGATCTGGGAAGTGGCAGACAGATCTGAACTGGGAGATGACAGGATTTTTAAGAAAAATTGAACGTAGTGATAAATTCACAAGAAAATTTGGGGGTAAACTGAACCCAATAGAAAATTTGATTTGGCTGAATTATAGGTTTTTGGCTAGAACTTAGAGTTTCGTTAGAATGGCCCTAATTTGACCAAATTCGAGCAAAATTCGAGCTCTTTTGGGCTCAATCATCCAGAGCCAAACGTTGGAGGCCCATTTCCCCTCTATTTTCCCACGCAAACCATAACCCTAGCGGCGTCACGGTCAAAGCGCGAGTATCGCGGGCGTAAGATTTCACGTCTCTCTATAAAATGAACCCTAACACTACCTAGAGCACTCATTTGTTGAGGCGGCCGGCAGCGGGCACATTTGAGGGTGGAGGAGTCGAGTTTAGGAGCAGGTTTTCTTCTGTGGTTCCAACGCCGATGTCCGTTCTTTCTCACCTTTAAGGTAGGTTCTCCGAGGCCAAATGCTAATTAACACATGCCATCGTGTGTGTCTTCGAGTCCTCTTTCTTTTGATATCAAATAGCCCAATTTTTATGTAGTACAGCGATCATAATTAAGTTTTTAATCAAGGCATGTTGAGTTAGGGTTCTGGTAATGTTCCTTTCATTTTAAACTGATCTAAGGTAGGATTCTTGCAAGCTAAACTTTAATCAAATATGTCCAGGTTGTGCGGTTTTTCCTTCTCTTTCCATTGATAGCAAAATGCCCAAATTTTATGGAGTATACCGCGAGTTATGATGGCTTTTCTAAAGATCTGTCAAGGATCGATGGAGTGAGATAGGGTCCATAGATAGTGGTTCAACAGAGACTGCTACCTGGAGACCGCGGGCTCACGATAGACCATGTCCTTTAGGGTGCAAAAATTTTAAAATTTTGGTCAAAATTGTGTAAACACTATTGTTGACCAATTGCTACCTTAAGTTAGCGGTCCTCTCTTGACCGCGACCATCGCTCAGGTTTCTGCTAAAACACTATGTTTTTTCCAGTGCTTTATCTTGTGTAAACAACATGCTCTACCCCTAGAAGCACATGTAATAATTAGGGCTTTATGAAAGAATGTTAAATCTAAAGCTTATTCACATCATGATCCATTGATTATCGTCAATTTCTCTTGATTGTACCTTGTAAATAAGTAGATTTAATGTGGCTTAATCTGTCCATGATTTCAATAATTATTGCATCATTATCACCCGTTTGACTGCTGGTTGGTTACATTACTACTATTGTTTGAGGGTCACACCACTCCGGTGATGGTGACTTACTGTTCACTCTATTTTTGCATTTCACACCTCTATTTCTTGGGCTCTTCACCAGATACTCCTTCCGTCAGAGTAGAACCACTATCTTGAGACCTCTGTAAGACCCTGCGAGCTTGGGATTCTCACTAGGATGTTAGGCAGGTTGTACCTTGAAAGCTTATACCCAATGACTCAATGAGATTTCATTGTGAGCAGTCCGAGTTGTGGCTATTTTGCCCAGTCTCGACCAGAATGCGGCCCTTTTGGGACCGCTACATTGCGATAGCAGTCAGGGTACGACCGCATTCTTCTTTCTGATCCGGCCTGTGTGTCTGTTTTGACAGTCAACTGTACCCTACTCGAGGTTGACTTAGCCCTAATTAGGTTAACCTATGGCACCTCAAATGGCCATGGTTTGGTAGATTAAGCTTTATTTTAGTCCTTCCCTGACCTAGGTCAACTGAGGTTCTTGATTTGGTTGACTGAACTCCCTGCCTTCCCAGCCCTGGTTGCGATTCTTCATGAACCACCATCATCAAGAACCGATTACCAGAAGATCACGTTCTTCTTCCCTACCTATGTGTGTCAACCTGTTGATTCATTGAGTTGATGCAAGCCTGATAGCAGTTCGATCTAGACCACTTTCTCATTGTAGCGGTTCTACATTGACTATTACTCGCTTTGTGTTCTTATTTTTGTGGGTTTTGTGTGATACAACACATGTCAATATTAGCCCTCGAGGCTACTATCCAAGTATATGTGAACCCCTTTGGATAATACTTGGCTTCCAAGTCACATTTTTATGACTTATCAAGCAAACTCTTGTTGTGGAATGACCCTTGATTGTAGAGCTTGGTTACATGAACTTAACCTTGGAATTCTTGGCCAAATTAAATGAATGTCTAGATGTTACTTGGGATCTTTGATCTGCCATTCAATGCTAATGCATCACAAAGGGCTTGATCTGGTCCTGTGAGTAGCACCCGAAAATGGAAGGGACTTTCCCGATTGATCTGACGCTCGGACTTCCGAACCCGTAGGTCGCCTAGGAAGCGCTTGATCCAAGTGGGTTATTGGGCTTGAAGCTAGTGGGCCCCAAGAGGGGCTGTCACTCTAAGGAACTGAGTCTCGTTTGGTCTGGCGGGACCTCGTTCGGCTGTTCCTTTCCGGGCGATAGAATTTCCCCTCTCCACTTGTCCCCCTCCTACTCCCGAGCCAAGATTAGGCTCGGTCGACTAGCGTTTGGGGTAGATGTAGAGACTTTCTTTGACAGGGGCCACTCGATGCGGCTGTCCTGGGGATACATCCGTAATGATGATAATTCTTGCGAATTGATGTGTGGAGCCCCCTTTTTGAAGACTGGAACGTGGCGCCACTTCCCGCGGGGGGTTTATAAGCATAGCGCGTGCTGTCGCTCCTAACTTCCATCGCCTAGGGCTTTTCTTTCCACCATTCTTGCATTCGCGAGACGCTCATGCGCCGCGAGGGCAACTTAGAAGAGCAAAGAGTTGCAGCGGCCTTCGCAGAGCTTGCAGAGGTTACGGCGGCGGCGATCCGCCAACTTTTGCTTCCCCCTAAGTCATCCGGCTCAGTGTCCTCTTCTTCCTCCTCCAGCTCTCCTGGTCACTTCATGGCGGACCAACATCCCGAGGTCGAGGGGCAAGAGGTTGAGCGGTCCCCTAGGGCCTTTACGGTGCCGTCGGAGCCTCTGCGCAGTGAGTTATCTGAGGGCGAGGTGAAGCGGCTGGAGGGGCAGTACGGATTGTCGTGGAAGTACCATTTCTCTCCGGCGGAGGCTCACGAGTCCAGTCTGGACACTCGCTCCGGTTCCTTCTGCTCTTTCCTCTTGGCCTGGAAGTGCGGGTTCCGCCTGCCTCTCCATTCCTTTCTTGTCGAATTACTTCGGTTCTACCAACTGGCTCCAGTCCAGTTGGTCTCCAATTCCTATACCTTCATCTTTCTTTGTCGCTCGGGCGGGGTCGACACTTCGCTGGACCTCTTCCATGCCTTCTTCGAGTTGAAGGAGCACGCCCACGCGGGCAAAGGCTTCTTCTACCTTCAGGCAAAGAGGGGGAGGAGTTGCGTGACTCTCTCTGCTAGGGACTCTTCCCACAAGGGCTGGAAGACCCAATACTTCTGGGTAAGCCTGTCTATGGTCGGTGAGTCCTGGGCCTTCCTGACTATGCCCAACTTCCATCCGAATATTCCTCCGAGGCAAGCGGTGACTTCCCCTGAGGTGGAGAAGAAGGCTGCCCTTCTCCAGAAGAATCGCCGGTCAACTGCTGATTTGATGACCGAGGCGAACATTGAGGAGTATCCTTCTCGGATGGTGGTGCCTCCGGGTAAGGGTTTCAGGGTCTTGCATTGATGCTATGTCGGATTAACAGACTTCCTTCTGACAATCTTCTTTTCTCTGTTAGATTCGAGACGGACGGCAGATGAGGGGGCGTCGCCGACCGAGCTGGAGATCATCGATTTGGAGGAGACGCCTGCTCCCGGCGGACCTTAAACGTTCGGGAGTTCTTCCCGCGCCCGAGACAAGGGTAAGCAGATTGCTCGGGATGGAGCTTCCGAGCGTCGCGGGGTCAAGTGTAAGGACCCCGTGGAAAAGCTACTACTGTCCTCGATGAGGGCCGTGACTGCTGAGAGGAAGCAGGCGAAAAGGGCGGAGGCCGCTTGCTCAGCCAAGGGGGACGCGCAGTTGGCTCTCCCGGCTGTCGAATCAGAGGGGGCTGTCGCCGCCGGAGGAGTCGCGGCCGAGGCAGATGCGTCCCAGGCAGAGGCGGCTGATGCTGGGGCGCCTACTGAGGTTGAGGGGGCGCAAGACGGTGGAACCCGATCCGAGCCGATCGAGGCCAAGGAGTCGCGAGGTGATGCGACCTAATCCCAGCCGACCGAAGCTACGAGAGGCGCGAGGTGAGGCGGTCCGATCTGAGCCAACCGGTGGGACCCCCAAAGAAGGAGTACTCAGGGGGGATGCCCCATTCCCGACTGTCCCAGAGAGGATCTTCCCTCCTGCGGCGGGTGCCTTCACCGTCCCAGCCCCCTTGTACCGCAGGTGCTGCTCTGTGACATCGGAGGCGGTTCGAGGAGGCCTTGGGAGCAGCCCCCCTTCCGTGCATCTCGAGCGAGTCATGGAAGGCGGCTTGATTCTAGCCCAGCTGGGGGCCGAGATGACCAATTTGTTCGCTCGGGTGGACTCGGAGAGGGAGTCTTTGTCCTGGGCCCGCGGCGTGTCCGACCGAAAGATCGAACGCTTGACTTTCGACCTCGAGGACCTTCAGTGGGAGGTAGCCTCGCTCAGGGCGCAGGCAGAGTCGAGCCAGAAAGAGGCTCGGGAATCGACCGAGAGGCTGGCTCAGGCCCGTTATATGGTTGGGCTGAAGGATAAGCTTCTGGACGCGGAGCGCAAGGTGTAGGCCGAGCACGATGAGCAGTGGAGGGCCGAGCGTGAGGAGCTCGAGGGCCGGATCCGGGAGGCCGATCGGCAGCGGGCGGAGACTGAGGGCGCGCGAGCCGAAGAAGAGAAGAGACGGTCCGAGGCAGAGCGGAGGGTCGCCGAGCTTGCGGCGAAGGTGGAGCAGGCCGGGGCGGAGGCACTCGAGCGATATAAGTGCTCGGAGGCTTATTAGGCGGCTCTCTAGAGGGCCACCTTCTCTTACTATGAGTCGGGCTATCGTCGAGGCCTGCGGAAGGGATTTTCCCAAGGCTTCCACCGAGCGACCTCTCTGGCCCATAAGCAAGCGGACATAGAGCTCGAATTTCCTTCCGGGCAACGCTATGACTCGGACGAGGATGTTACGGATTCTTCCTCCCCGACGACGAGCGAAGGTGGAAGTCGGGGTGCCTCAGTTTCGTCTGAGCGATCGCCAACTCCGACAACCTCGGGAGGGCACGCGGTCGAGACAGTTCCCACGCAGGTGGGGTCAGTGTCCGGACCGGCCATCACCGAGGGCGCTGGGGACGGGTCGCCCGGTGCCGAGGATCTTTCGCCTGCCGAGCTCCGTGGTGGGCCCGAGGCCTAATGTATATATTTTTTGCTCTTTCTCTCCTTTCTTTAATGTAGCCATGTAAAAATTTCCCTTGTGTATGTGATGGCAGTAGTAGTAAATGCTGAATTGACTGTTCCTTACCGCCTTTGGCGCAATTTGACTACCGTATATGTAGTTGTTGGAAAGGCGGTGATTTTCTCTGCGGATATCTTGCGTGTCGATTGGTCAGGTAACTGGTGCGGCGTTGGCGCCTGTCCATCTTCCCCTGCTTTAAATGACTTGCCACTTCGCGTGTTTTCATCGAGGGGGTGTTGGTGGAAAACGAGGTAACCGCCTTGGGGGAAGGGTGTTTGCCTTTCGCGCTTCTTCAAGGGGAAAGTCATTTAAGGCAACAGCTCTCCTTCGGCCTATAAAAGGTCCTGAAGGGCGTTTCCTCTTCTCTTCATCACTTAAGGCCATCCTTGCAGTTTCTCCTCTCCGTGAAGTGTTGTGCTATTAGTGTTGGTGAAGCATGGAAGGCGTTTCGGAGGATGAAGATGCAGATTGCACTAAGGGGGAGGTTCCTGCTTCTCCAGTTCGAAAGAGCGTTCGACAGTCAGCGGGCAGCTCGAATGAGGGTTCGACATGTGGTGGCACATCCTCTTCCTTCTTTTGGATCGCCGACGCTACCTTACGAGGGAGGTAGAAGCGGACGGATGGGGGCATCAAGCGCCACACCCTTCTCGTGTCCCCGCTCCCCCTCTTCCTCTTCCCCTCCCCTCTTTCTGCCGTTGATCCCATTGGTAAGGGGGGAAGCTCTTCTAGTTTCCTTCTTTGCCCCCTCTACTCTTCAACTAGCCTCTTTTTCTTTTTCTTTGAGTCTACAACCCCACCTCTTTGACTCTTTAGAGGATGCCTTTTACCATCCTCTTTTTTATCATATTCCGTAAAAAGGGTCTATTCCAAAGAGTTTACAGGGGGTTCCCTCTTCTTCTTCCTCTTTTCCTTTGGCACTTGCCCCTCTCAAGTTCCCGAGCAAACTAGGTCAATCATCCCATTTTTTGAGCCAATTTCTACACTGGGTAGAGTTAGTGGCTCGCCCTGAGAGTACTAGTCGAGTTCGCATCAAGCGATCAGATCGTACCAGTGGATGTTGTACTTTTCACTTTTTCTTTTGAGCAGTACTATAATGGCCTTGGCCTATCCGATGTATCAAGGAAGTATTAATAAGAAGAGGGGGAATTGCTTTTGCTCTATATTACTTACATGTGTATTTTTGAGAGACGCTCAAAAATAGAGTTTGCATAGTGTTTTCGCATTCCATGTTCAAGGGATGGGTGCTCCTTCCATGGTAGACAGTCAATACGCCCCTTTCCCGACCATCTCGACCACTCGGTAGGGACCTTCCCAGTTAGGAGTCAGCTTGCCCACTACCTCCAGTGGTCGAGAGGCTTCGATTTTTCTTAGGACGAAGTCTCCTGGCTGGAAGTGGCTGTCCCGAACTCTGGCGTTGTAGTATTGAGTGAGGCGCCGCTAGTATTCTGTGGCTCAAATGCTCGTGATCTCTCAGGTCTCGCTCGCCATATCGAGGTTCTCCAGCAATTTCTGCTCGTTCACCTCGGACGAGAAGTTGATGACTCGGAGAGAGGGGTTGCCTACCTCCAACGGAATCACAGCTTCCATGCCATACACCAACTGGAAGGGAGTTACCCCGGTGGCCGTTCTTGGAGTAGTTCGGTATGACCAAAGTATGCTCGGTAGTTCCTCCAGCTAGCTTCCCTTGGCCTTGATGAGCCTAGTTTTTATACCTTTTAATATAGCCATGTTGGCATTTTCAACCAGTCTGTTGGCCTGAGGGTGGGCTACCGAACCTCATATATTCAAAAGAATGTCTCCCCTTCCCCTTCATGCGCCCTCTCTCTTCTCCCCCTCTTCTGAAATTTGACTCCCTTAACCTTGTTCTCCAATAATGTTCCACCTCCTTTGAATTCTGAAGAGAACCCTCTACAAGTCCTTCTCCACCCCTACGAAGGAGATTCCTACCTTCTCATTAAACTTTGCTCAGTCGTCACCCTTTCCGCTCCTCCCATCAACTCCTCGAAATCCTTCCTCCCATAATCCCCAACTCAAGAGTTCCTCCTCCTCCGACTGCCCTCTGACTAACCCTCCATCCCTCACTGGAGTCTCTTGTATAGCTTCCTCTCCTTCTAAGATCTCAACCTCCCCCCTCCCTCCAGGGCATCACATTCTTCTTCGTCTCCGACAAAGCCATCTATTAAGGTCTGGAGCCCATCCGCCTACAATAGTTGGCCAAGAGCCGAGTCAGCTGTTGGGAGAATCAGTAGACTAGGTGCAGACCCTCCAGAGTCGGCTAATGCGAGCCCTAGTCTCCCCTACGCGTCTCCATCGATCGCTTGTGCCGAGGACGAGGACCTCCTCTCCTCCACAGACCCCTCACCCTACTGGGTAAAGCAGTGAACAGGCTCAAAGAGGCTCAGGTTCAGCTCCAGCAGCATCTGGAGGATCTCACCATTCGCTAGTGCCCTTTCAGGAGGTCCGCAAGCCCCTCACCTTGTTGTTGAAGGTAGTGCATAAGGCTACAGAGGTTTCGGGTGTCGTTTGGCACATTCACGAGCAAATCCTTTTTCATCAGTGCCATCTCTAGTCAGATGTTGTCACGCCAGGGAGGGCTATATGAGGTAGCCACCACCGACAGGGTACTTCCGCAGAAGACCGTGGTTGTCACCTTGCCAAAGCTTGCAAAACCTCGAGCCAGGGATGTTAGGTGCAAGGCCGGGATCTAGGGGGGTTGAATAGATCCCCTACAAAAACTTATGCTCAATTAACAATTCATACCCAATTCAAATCACAACGGAAGCTAATACTATAGACTCAGCAAACCACTCAATGATTAGGGCTTAGCACATGAGTAAACAAGGACTTCTCACAGATATACTCGAACTATAGTATACTACCAATTGAGAACAACTTGATTTACCAAACAATGTGCTAAACAGATTAAAGATTCAAGTAAAACACATTAAAGCATCTAGCAATTCACCCTAAATATGCATCAACCCACACAAGATAGACTTTGAACACTTAGCACACAATGTGATCACAGAGCAAAACTAACTCACACGCCAAACCTGTGAAGGAGGTAGAGGATAAGGAATGCATGCACACTTAGACCATGATAGATAGAATTTTTTAGGTGGTTCAGTCTGCTACCCACAGACCTACGTCCACCCCTTACTCAAATCCGAGTGAGGCTTTCCTTGCTAATGTAAGACCGTAGACTTAGTCTGCAACAGACGCTACCAAACAGCTCGAACCAAGAGAAACAAATCTCTCACCCTGATCTCGCGCCCAGCAAGACCAAACCCACTACCACTGGTACTAACTGGAGGAACAAATCCTCCCTTCTTCTGTAAACACAGATGGAACCGTGAATAAGAACCCACTACTCACAAAACCCAGAGGATTCAATCCTCTCTTCCTCTGAACCCATAGAGGGAACCCGGAGAAACACTTCTCCTTTCCTCTGAAACCTCAGAGGAAACCCAAACCCTGAACAAGGTATCAGAAGTATAATGTAGAAAGGAAAAATAATGGACGAAAACACAAAAAGAAAAACACAAGGAATGTAGCTCCACAGGAGCAAGTTAGTTCTGGATTTGATCCACGAACTAAAGAACACCACAAATCTTCAGTAAGCCTTGGCTGATTTTCTTCTTCTTCTTCTCGTAGGCTCTCACTCTTTCAATTCTTTCTCTTCTTCTTCTCCTCTCTCGGATCTTCTCTCTAATTTTCTCTCACAGATCTTCGTCTCTCGCAGTATAATTTTCTTCTTATGCAATTCTCTCCTTCTCAGATCTCGCTCTCTTTTTCTTCCACTCCTACAGATACTTCTCAGATGAGCTCTACTCTTCCTCTAAGGCACTTCATCCTTTGAAGACGAACCTCATGTATATAAAGAGCAGACAGATGAACAATAGAATTATCCAAATTAACTTCCCACCATTTGTCATTCTGTCAGTGAGGGGCAATCTTGTTATATTGGGTGGCCCACTCGAACAGAGCCCAAGTTTTCTCCTTAGGAAATGAATACAG
The DNA here is from genome assembly GCA_024336825.1 of Amorphophallus titanum. Lineage (NCBI taxonomy): Eukaryota > Viridiplantae > Streptophyta > Magnoliopsida > Alismatales > Araceae > Amorphophallus > Amorphophallus titanum. The sequence goes on along the minus strand of JANBPO010001371.1, from coordinate 1,288,869 downwards.
CTTATTCATTCTGGCTCGTAAGGAGGAGCCATCCTTCTGATCAGTCAGCCTGGCGGGAGGAGGGTGGGCAACCCCTTTCTCTTTATCCTTTTGTTGCTCAAATACCTTGAAGTCTACTGTGTAAACACGCTAAATTTGACATTAGCATTAGCAAATCTCATGTCACCCTACAATGCCTCAAGCGGATTCCATCTTAGAACTGAATAGGATGAGTATTTCAAACTTCTGGAAATTTCATGGAAATTACATCTTTCCTGGAAGACGCCATTTGTAATCAGCGCCCTCCTAAACGGTCGCTTATTCTTGGGGCATTTATCTATTTAACAAACGATTTTTACAAATAGTGACTTCCGCAGTAGACGTTAATTATTTTTAATTTGAAAAGACTGCTATATTTTGATTAAAAATGAGCGACCTCCAAAAGGGACGCCATCTAATTAACACCTACTATGGAAGACGCCGTTTGTTTTAGAAAGTCTGTATATTTCTAAATTAATTTCAAGAATTTGCATCCGTTGTGGTGGACACTATTTCAAATGGCGGCTGTTATGGCTGATGCCATTTCCCATTCCATTTCCATTGGCCGAGGATCACCTTCCCTGGGTTGCTAGTTGCCATTTCCTATTTCTTGCCATTTTTCCTGGAAGGAAATATTGCCTCTCTTTGATCCCTTCCCAATTGAAGGGGATGCTACCCTATAAAAACCCTCTCTTTTAAGTGCTCACGAGGGGGAGATAACAACAGAGGGAGGAAATCGCCAAAGCGAGAGAGAGAGCATACGGAGACAGTCAGGCAGGAAGGCAGAATAACACCCGTTGGCTCTGATTTTTTTCCACTTCCTTTACGCCAGAAGGCTCTTCCTCCGCAACATCGCCTGGTGGAGGGAGATCCCCTCCGATTCCTTTTTCGCTTCTATCCACCTTATTTCATTTTAGCTACTACACACACAGTATTGTCATCCATCATCATTCTCATAGTCACTCACAACATACACTCTGGCAGCCCCAGACCATCACACATACCACTTTAGTCACTCCATGCATGCACCCTACCCTTAACTTCCAAGGGGTTTAAACCAACACCCAGGTGTGTCCGGTCCCCTTTTGCATGATTAATCACTTAGTTGAGTGGATTGCTGCACTATTTATTTGACTAATTTCGTACATTATTTTCTTGTTTCAGGGTAATCAAATAGACAAGGAACCCTCTTCGATTGGCCGGTCAGTTGAAGAGGAAGCAAAGGACACCACATCTCTCCCCTTCACAGGTACTACGCGATCTCTTGTTCTTTTATTTTGAGGAATATCTTCCTCTGGAGATCACAATTCCTTAGAGCACCACGTGCTCCTTTCCATCCATTCGAGCACCACGTGCTCACCTCTTTTACGCTTTAGCTCATATTTCCATGTCGCATTGTATGCATTAATTTCCACACTTTCATTCAAATAAACGTCAAGTGACGGCGCTCACACCAAGGTTTGATTTCATCTTTCAACTATTCCATTCTATTCAGGTGTCCTTGGCGAGGCAAACCTGTGATTGATTCCTTCTTCACTGCATAAATCATCAAATTCAGAATTGTCAAACTCTCCACCATGATCAGATAAAATTGAGCATACCTTGTACTTACCTTCTTGCTTAATCTTCTTGTAAAAAATCTGAAATTCATTAAATGCTTCATTCTTATGATTCAAAAAGAATACCCAAGTAAATCTAGAATAGTCATCCACAAGAACGAATCCGTACCATTTACCACTAAGGCTCAACAGTCGTTCCAAACAAATCCATATGAATGAGATCAAGTTGCTTGGAGGACATGCTTTCAGTTCTAGACTTAAAGGACTTTCTTGTCTATTTTCCTTGTGCATAAGCATGACAAATTCTATTGATCTTATTGAATGAAATTTCTGGCACACCATTTACGATGTTGAACTTTAACAATTTATTCAAAATATTAAACCTGGCATGACCTAATCTCCTGTGCCAAAGCCATGCAACGTCATGTTTATTGGCGGCTAAACACAAATTCTCATTTGACGGGTCATCCATATCTACCATATATACATTGTTAACTCTACGACCCAAAAACTTTATTTTCTCTAAACTGGGTCTGGGACTGGAACTGGCATTGGAACTAGGATTGCAATGGGAGATGGGGGACTGGAATCGGAGCTGGCCGGTCGACCTATGGAGGCGTTGTAGCCGAAATATTAGGACTAGAGTCGAAACTGGAACTGGGTGGCTAGCTTGTAAAGGCATTGTAGTCAGAATATTGGGACTGAAACAGGTACTAGAACTGGGCGACTGGCCTGTAGAGGCGTTGTAGCCAGAATACTGGGACTAGAATTGGAACTAGAACTGGGCGGCAGGCCTGTGGAGGCACTATAGTCAGAATATTAGGACTGGAACTAGGCGGCTGGCCTATAAAGACATTGTAGTCGGAATATTGGGACTGGAATTGGAACTGGGCGGCTGGCCTGTAAAGGCGTTGTAGCCGAATACTGGGACTGGAACTGAAACTGGGCGGCTGGCCTATAAAGGCATTGTAGCCAGGATACTGGAACTGTTGTTGGTGATGGACGACCCTCGGGGGTGTGTTGGCCACCGTTGTTGTGTAATGAAGTTGAGCATGTCGTCGGCGGGACGTTGTGGTCGACGACCTTCATCAGTGAGGAGTAGAGAGAGAGAGAGTTTTTGTTTATTCTCTTTACCAACTCTATCGCCCTTGTGGGTTTTCACCACAGTTGGCCCCCTTTTACTTTTTTCGACGCGCCCTTACAGGTTTTCACATCGAGGGATTTCCCAATGTTGCCTAGGATGCCTTTGTAGGTTTTCACCTCAGCATTTTTTTTTGACCTTTTTGCCCCCAGTTGCCTCCTTGTAATGGGGACGACTGGGTCCGCTGGGGTATCTCTATTTTTTAACCCCATTATTGTTATTTTTTATTTGTTTATTTATTTTTACTTACTTGAGAGCCTGATGGCTAGGTTGTTGTTGGCGCAGTGGTGTCCTTGCTCTTGTTGTTGCAAGGACGAAGGCGGGAGGCTGAGCCCCGAGAGTGCCTGACAGTGGTTCTAGGAGGGCTTGGCTAGCCCCGTTGCTTGGCTGGCAACGAGAGACTGAAGGCAATGACTGGTTAGGCCTCCCACGAGAGAAGACCGATTTTGCTAGTTGTAGCTGGGGTGCGCGCCCTACTCTGGATGGCCTGCGAACTCATGTTCTGGTGCATAATATAGCTTGATGTGCTTGCCACTGAGAGGTGGGAAGGGTTTGTGACCCTCGTGGTCAATGACCTGTACGCCCCACTCTCAAAGGCGTTGTGGATGATGTATAGACCTCGCCAGTTCGGTTGTAGTTTTCTACTAGAGCGTCCTGCCATGACTTCCCTTTCCTTGATCATGACGAGGTCACCTTGCTTGAAGGCTCGTTGCTTGACGAGCTTGTCATAGGCTCACGTCATGCGGACCTGGTATACTTGTAGGTGCTTATAGGCTTCGAGTCGCTTGCCTTCTAGATCAGCGAGTTCTTCTAGCCTTCTCTGATATTCATCTTCATCAGGGCCGGCTAGACCGGTGTGGATCGCCACGCGGTAAGAAACTAACTCGATTTCAATGGAGATAACGGCTTTCGCTCCATAAACAAGGGAAAACGGCGAGCATCCCATATGGGTTTTGTAGATCATCTGATAGGCCCATAGCACCTCGAAGACCTTCTCGCTCTAGTCACATTTTCGATGGCTAACAATTTTAGCCAGGAGCTTGCAAAGGGTCTTGTTGAAGGCTTCAGCCAAGGCGTTGGCCTGGGGGTTGTAGACTGAAGAGGTTCCCCAGTCGATGCAGAATTTGACCGCTAGTTGATATACGGCCTTGTTCTTCAATGGCGTTCCATTGTCAAACACTATGTGACTGGGTGTACCGAATCGGTAGATGATGTTGTGCCGGACAAATCTGGCGACCACTTCGTAGGTTACCTCCCATAGGGGAAGGACCCCCGCCCACCGAGAGAAGTAGTCGGTGGTGGCTAAGATGTATTTCTGGCCCTTCAAAGATGGCGGGAAAGGCCCCGCAATGTCCATGCCCCACTCGATGAATGGCCAGGTGGGGGCTATAGGACGCAACGGGTTAGGAGGTCTTTTGGGTACTGGGCCAAAGGCTTGTCATTGATAGCATGTACGAGCATACTGGATGTAGTCCGCGTGCATGGTGGGCCAGCAGAAGCCTTTGAACTTGATGTTGTGCTTCATTTGATCTCCGGCCTGGTACGCACCGCACAATCCATTTCTTTGGATGTGGATGTGGATTCAAACTTTATGGGTGGATACGGATATCTACAGATATATCCATACTCGTGATGGATATACCCGTATCCATACCCGCGAAAATAATAGGGTACTATCTAAGTATGGTATTTGTAAAATTTTCACAGATAAGGCATAGGACTGGTCTACCCGAGCCGAACCCAATATATTTTCATCCCTAATCACACGTGAAAGTCTGCACACACCAATGATGTCAAAAGGAGTCCTGTGCGTTATCTCATGCGACAATCATCTGATACTTAAGTAAGAACCTAGGTACGTGGGGATCAACAGGGGATAGAGAAGAGAGAGGGGGATGAGTGCAGAGTGATCAAGCCTGGAGTGGGGATGGAACTCCTAGAGGTGCTCGCTACGCCCAACGGGTGCTCGGAGAGTGCTCGCAGGGCTAATGGCGTGCTCGAAAGCAGATCGAGACTCTTCTCTGTACATGGCTCTCTATGTCATGTGGGTAGGCGCATGTCTCTATTAGTAGGTATGCATGTCTGCTTCTATTAATCGAGATGTCCCCTTGCTGTCCTGATTGGAGGTCCTTTTATAGCGGTTGCCTTGACGGTGTGATGTGATCATCAAGCAACGTGGACAACTATCAAATTATATTTATTTTAAGTGTTTTATGTTAGTGGGTCACATTAGTGAGTCTATATATATGTTTTTCCTTTTTATAAAAAAATAAGATATGTCACTATCATGTAATAGTCTTTTAGTGTCTTAAGTCTTCCCACAAGAATTATGATAGGTAAGAGTTGTTAGGTGTTTAATGAGTGATCATTTAGTCTTCTCATAAAAGTCTAAAAAAGAGTCTATAACCCATGTTCAGACTTTAATGAGGGATCATTTGGTCTTCTCATAAGGTCCATAAAAGGGTCTTGTATCCCCACTTTGGGAGATAGAGAATGATGAAGTTGAATCAAAGTTATTGGGGAACCATCCCATGTGAGGTGTGAAGCCTTGTCTGCTTTGTCTTCTCCGAGAGGGAGATGGGGTGAGATGCCACTGAGGTGAGAGGCCCCATTCTATCCCAACTATCTATCCACCTCCCTGTGCAGTAGAAATCCCCCCCCCCATGTCGTCTTCACCGGCAACGGGAAAGAGTCCCACCGGCCAACCGCTCCATGTCGCCCACCCACGACCCTTGCACCACTCTCCTAGCAGGGTATTTGCACCCACGTCCCCCACACCCTGCACCACTCTCCCAGCACCACCATCACCTCCTTGCATCCCTCATTAGCAGCAACACCGCAACCTGCAGCTACCGCCGCAACTCGACCGTCTGCATGCCCCCGACCACTACCGACCGCTGCTGCCCCAAGTCCAGCTGCACCGCTGTCGCTGCCGCACGAGCCCAGCTACCCACGTCACTACTGGCCCCTCTGCGGCACCCAACGGCGCTACCCACCCCGTGAAGCCCATCAGCCATCCTCCCCCCTTCCCTGTTCTCTCACGTTACCGCACCTCCCCACCACGGAGCCCACTCCCCTCCACGACCAACATGTTGTGCCACCCTCAAGCCCGCCACAAGACGACTGCCTTAGCCGGAGGGTGACCCACCCGTGAGCACGGCGTCGTCCCTACTTCGCCTAAGAACCCAGCCCCCCTGGTTCGCACCTAGATGGGGTAGCAGCAGGAACTAGTCCATGCAGAAGCCTCCCGGTGCTCTTGCCATCTACGGTAGCGACATGCTGACGATCTCCTCGACGACGGGCCAGCCCCTCCCTCCAAGCATGGTGCCCACGTCCCTCCCTCTGCTGCGGTTGTTCCCCACCTCCCACGCTCTCTCTCTCATCCCTCCCTCTCTCTCTACGGGATGAGTTTAAGTAACAATAAAAAAAGAAAGAAAGGAAATGTCTCCCTCTCTTCCCTCTTCGTATCTTTCTATTCTCTCTTTTCAATTCTCTCTCTAGTTACATTCCTTGAGAAAGAAGGTGGTGGTAGTCAAAAAAAAAGGGGTAAAGAGAAGAGCAACGTGAGGTGCATGTGCTGGCCATGTTCCCCTCGTTTTCTTGTTAGCCGCCATAGCAGAACCATGAAGCAAAGAAAAAAGAAAAGAAAGTGTAAAGGGGGCTACGTATGCATGGCTTGTATGTCCTCTCTCCTTTTCTTTCTCTTACATCACTCTCTCATCTTCTCTATTTTGGCTCACCATTTCTTTTCTCTTCTTTTATTTTGCAAGTTGTAATTTCAGTTTTCATATACATTGTACTTGTCACCTCTCATAGTTAGAAAGTTGATCTTTGTGAAATTGTGTTTTCATACATGTTATTCTTAAATTGTGTTTTCATCATATTTCTCTTCTTTCTATCTCCAAATTTCTCTTCTTAAACCCTCTCATCTTCTTTAATTAGTTTTCATGCATGTTATTCTCTTTAGTTTGAATCTCACTCAAAACTTGATTTTCAAAGCATAGGATATTTTTCCAACTTGATTAAATAAGGATTTTTCCTCCTCGTGGGATCGACTCCGCTTATCACTATATATTTGATTTTTCAATCTCTTAAAGTGAGTGAGTGTGAATATTTTGAAATTGTGGCATGACTTTTCAACAACGGGTTTGTGGCTATCAAACAACACCTCGCTCTGCGCACCGTACACACCGGCCACCAGCAGGTACACCAAAGAATACAGTCTGGTGTCACCTCAGTCACAACCAACCCAATCATGGCACCGCTGCCACCAACTCGCTCACCGAGGAGACACAGTCCTCAGTCACGGGAAATAGCTACCGATCCATCCTATGGTCGGCAGACAACACAAACACCAGTTTTACAGCCAGCTGACTAGCTCCACGCCCGACACAGGGCCCAACCAAAACGAGCTTCCACCAACTCATGGAGCCATCTCAAAAGACCGCAATCAGCTCATCGGCTCGGCGCCAAACATCCCCTCACACATGGTGAGCCGAAAGCCAAACATAACACTGTGCCAACCCCTGTCAGAAGACAACTCCCGACGAGGCCCTGACCACATCTGGAAGGCACAACCACCGAGACGACCACCAAGGTCACACCGACACCCAGAACGTGCCAACACCAACAGCATCTTCTGTCTATGAAAGACCATCCACTGGTCGCCAGATGCTCATCAACGGGAACCTCCACTTGTTCAACATCTTCCTCCTTTCCTGGTCTTCCACCAAGTCTGAAGAAGACATTACAACTCTCGAGGCCACCCGCTGACCCTCTCACAGATCGACGCCACACCTCGAGCCAACTCTCACACGGGCGCCAAATCCGATCTTAAACCTCACGCCAACTCTACCCTCCCAAGGGAGTACGGCGAAACCACATAACAAGGATCTCTCCTCGGTCCTCATGTCAAACAGCTCAGACTTACAGGGAATTCTCCCATGCTGGTCGCAGACTAAGGAACAACATCCAACGCCGACCTCTCACAAGAGACCTCCACAAGTAGGCACCGCCCTTCATCTCGCCTCAACAAATCATTCACCTCGAAACGATCCTAAGGACGCCCGCCATGGACAAACAAGCTATTAAGGCTCACTAGCCACTCACAGCCACAGACAGGGACCTCACAATGTGTCAGAGATCACTCCTCCAACAACCACCTGACTCATCTGAGAGCACGACCTCTAACCTGCCATTGCCACAACTACAATGCCTCAAGCAACGGCACGACAATAACACGTCTCACGCAATCGAGACAATCTCACACCGAGGAACCAATCCTCCAATGCCCTTCTCAACCTTGAAAATCCACCCACAGCAACCAACCTTATGATCGTGGACCTGTGGGCTATGGGCCCACCACGCTTTCGCAGTGCACTCTGATCTGCGTGCACAGCCATCACGCCACCAACTCGGGATCCTCCATCCCGATAATTCCCTGCAACATCGCAGGCTCCGATCCTCAACACACTGGGGATCACCATGCCAGCCACAAATTCTCAAGAACGCCGCTCGACCAGTACTCGCACTTCCAAAAAAGCACCAGCACACCCTCGTACAACAAGGGAAAGGGGGCACAACCTGCCACAGGCAACTACCTTGCCCAGACAAAGAGCACGTCTCACACGGACCTCATGGCAATGAGGCCAACCAATCCGGACACATGATGCAAGACGACAATCCTAGCCAAACACGATACACGCCAACCAAAGGAGAACCTAATCGCACTTCCGACCCACGAAAAACTCCACGCTCGACCTGACCTCAGACCTCGAGCATGCTGGGAACAACACCTTCCAGCACTAGGAAAATCACCGCTTCTATCAGGTCAGCGCCACTGACACACTCAATGAGTGTCACGTCAGACCATGATTATAGCATCTCTCGATGTGAAACCACCACAATTCCTTGAACTGCAGCATGCCACGCCAAGAGTTGCAACACGAGCCATAATCGGTAACTGTCGATGCCCATCCTCGAGTCCCGAACTTGCCACGGAGCCTTCGCTTCTCAAGCCAACTCCAGGGCAAACACAAGCCATTCACTGACAGAAGCGCAGGAGCAGGGACTTACTGGGACAACTCCACCCAATCCTACCTCGGAATCCACAAAATAATCAGGACAACCACGTCATTTCTGACGCCACAAAGCACAACGAGGACATCAGGCTCAAAAATCAGCAACTCATCGAGAAGATCCTCCGTTCACCCGAGCGCACCTCTCAATCAGAGCACCCGCTCTGACACCTCAAACCACAGCCTCAACACCTCAGGGGCTAGACCAACCTTAAGCTAGAGTGGCCAACACGGGTGATAGCTCCCCCAGAGCACACTCACGACCATTGGACCATGAATAATCCTCTCCAGCCACCTCACCATGCTGCAGACCCCTCAAATGCAACACCACGAGCTCACGCCTGCCAGCAACCTCTGCCCACACAGCACGACCGGGGCCACCACCGATGAGGGAGAAGGCTCTCGACTTCAATCCTCAGACCCCGTGCTGGCATGAAAGCCACGAACAGCAACCACCATCACAGTGCCGCACTGCGCACTCAAGCTCTCAAGCGAGAAACGAGGCGGAAAATGAACACAAAACTCTAAGCCAGCTGCCGACTGTACTAGACCTTATGGACTCTGATCACTGTAATATTTCAAATTCCTATGTACGCCCACAACCACTGCTCTGATACCAGCTGTAACAACCCAAGATCCAGATACCGGGAAGGACCCGATACCATTCGAATCCTGGCCCACCGCCCACGAGTCGGGGGACTCGGAAGGGCTAAAAGGAGTGTGAAGGTACAAAGAAATAGGAAATAAAGTAGGACAAGTCAATAATTAATAGAAATAAATAAACAACTAACTACAACAACAGAGTCCAATCCAACAGAAAGTACAGTCTAAAGTAGTAAAATGTATCACATGCCAAGTGAACACTCGACCCGGTGAGCTGGCGACTAAGAACCTCTACGCAGCACTCTCGAACCTCGAGGAAGAACCGCCGCACCTGAAAAGTAGTGATAAGTCTCCAAAACAGAGACTCAGTAGGGGTCACGCGGAACCCCAACCGAGAAAATTACTGCAGAAAGGAAAGCTACGTTAGCTAAGCTACTAAAGCAGGAACAGTAAATCGGTGGCCGGTCAAAACTCGACACTACAGCTACTCCTACTAGCAACCAAAGGGAAAACTCGATCTCTCAATCAGGAATCAGACCATTCTAACACCAGACCTACCGAGGAAACACTCATGGCAACTCTGCCGTGAAAGTCTGCCCACACAGGCACGACCAACCGGGACCACATGGTCTCGCGCGGGTGCGACGAAGTCTCAGTGACTCCACCAAGCACTTCAGGCCACAGCCTCGGGAAAACACACTAGAACGGTCTAGGGACCACGTCTCGCAGACGGGAAACAAAACCCAAAACACAGGAGAGTCACATCTCACGTGACAGGAGTACCCACAACTCCAACACCGATCTCTCGGCATGAAAACCTACACACACGTGCCACGGTGACACAGCCGGAACCCAACGGTCAGCACGACCAAAATAGACAGCTACTCTCTGTCCAGAACAGGAGTACCTCCCCCTAGAAGGACGACCGGATGCGTCCACTGACGTCTTACACTGCATCACAAGTGTCTAGATACAACGTCCCAGGCGCGAGATGATGCGGGATGGACCACGACTCGACCTAAACTCTAAGTAAGCTCGTGATCATCCCTATCGAGGGAAGCGTACGGATGTGCACGGTTGAGAAACTGGCAATGAGATAGGGTGGTCGGCTCTCTCTTGTGCCCGGATCGGGTCACGGGACGGTCACGCTCTCTCTCACAGTAGCGGTGAAATAAATATATCGAGCTAGATTACCCTATCATGCTCTCTAACAGTGGCATAAACAAGTATATATGAAATAAAGTCAAGTGCCGAGCAAAGGAGAGGGCATGATACCTCCACACTCTCGGCGTGGGGAAGACTTCCCGATCGAATCTCGTACTCCCGGAACAAATATTACACAATAATTACAGGAATGAATTATCGCTCATTCCACGCAGGGAGGTAAAGGGCTACACCAATGGGCCCGGGAGGACCGATTTCGGGTTGACGGGCGGCTTCGGGCGACGCTTCGGCAGCTCATGTATTGTCGACCGTGGGGCCCACGTGCTATCCGAGCGGGGCCGTGTGGGACCGGGTGGCACCGCTGTAGTGGGGAATGCCTGAGGAAGCGCTTCCTGGGATGGCGGCACACTGGAACGTCGATCGGAGATCGGGCGGCTCCATTCGTCACCGGTCGGAGAAACTGGCCACGGATCTGCACTTGCTATTTTTCAGCACGCGACCCGACGAGATCACTCGCTACAGCAAATCCTGACGTCGGATCGGCGATCAAGAGATATCGTTGGAAAGCTCTCTCGAAGTACTTCAAGATAGGCCTAGAGGGAGAAGCTGGATCTGCGCGGATCTGGACCTTATCGAATTTTAAAGTTTCTGTTGTATAGTACCCAAACTCTCAGATCTGTAGAGGAGTTATCTGAGAACTTCCGTTGACTGATAGGTAGACCTCTGAATCTGAAGTTGAATCTGGAGAGGGTGGAGATGACAGACGTCTAATGTAATCCAAGATTTCTTGAAATAGCCTGGTCTGAGTGTCCAAAGCTTGCGTATTAGACTCAAGAAAGGTGGTGACCCTCTGAAATGTCTGACTGTATTCCATATGGGAAAGCTTCAATTCTAAAATATCCTTGGCAAGAACATCCATAGTCTCCCCATACTTGTCTAAACGCACATCAATGGAATCCAATCGATCCGTGAGCATCTGAACCACCTCAGAAGGTATCCCCTCATGATGAATATTTTGTTGTTGGTCGCCTAACTGAGCTTCATCATCATCATCTTCTTCTTCAGAGATAGCAGCCTTTTTAGAACTCTTCAAAGTCCGAACCAAGACACCATTTATAACTTCATAATTCATATTATGGAAGATGGTGTGAATGGAGTAGATGTCAACATCTCGAATGGTTTGAGAAGGTTCTTTAGACAGATCAAACTACATGAACTCAAAAATTACAGATAATGCAGCCGCATATGGAAGAGTTCTATTTTTGTGCTTCATGCTCAAACAGATATGATCAAGCATAATTTACGAAAAATTAATGCGAAGACCACTCATAAGACAATAAAACATAAACATGTGAATTTCTGTAACTTTATCATGACCTCCTCTCTAGGTCGTAAAATAGTGGTCATCATGCGATGTGGAATATGCTGCATTGGAGGAAAATGATTTGCATTCAAACCAGCAGTCGATCTATCGCCTATTTCCTCTAAAGTCATCATTTGATATACAACTTCTTCTTGCACAGGAATGTCTCCAAAGGTGTCGCCTTCACTCGGTAGTCTGAGAGCTCTGCCTAAAAATGCGAATGTGAGCTTAATCACCTCCGCATTTACAACAATGTACTGATTGTTGTCTGCAACTAAAAGATTGCTATAAAACGGATGCACCAGATTGGGATAAACACGGCGATGCGCAGACATAAACACATCCAAGTTTGGCTAACTGTAATTAATATCCACTAGATCTGGGAGATTTCTATAAATATTTGGGAAATCTACCACCCGAGGGTAGAGTACCTTTCTCTCCAACATCTTGCTAGAGGAAGAGTGCTAGTCCTTTTTCATGGATCTGAGCTCATTGTCCTTCGACCTTCTTTCCCGAGCACTGCTCGATTCCTCTCCCTTACGAGAAGGACGTCTCTTTGGGGCCATCTGGATCACAAGATAAATAAGAACCCTAGATAGAGTTGTAGATCACATTGGTTTGAAAATAGGACACCTTTACCTCAGATATTCCATTCTCCACACACCATTGGCTTACCTCAGACAAGATCGAAAGAAAGGACGAAGCTTTGAGACGCAAAGAAGGGGGTCGCGAGTTGCCACCGACTGGAGCTCACCTTGGGACCTTGGACGTTTTAGGGTTGCAAGAAAAGGTTTTTGGACTTGAAGAAGATGGTGGCAGGTCATAGAAGGGGGCTGGAGAGGTTTTATAGGCAAGAGGTAGAAGTTTAGGTTGAAAAAACCCTTTGCGAACCGGTCCGAGCGCGGCGAATGCGTCGAACCAGACCGGAATGGGTCGACCCCTATTCCTCCACGCCCTGGCCAAAGACAAGCAAGCACGAGGGTCGACCCTTCCCTTGTACTTCAACAAAAGTTATATAAAGAGCATATGGAGTCCAAGGAATTTAGGCCTTATTACCCAATGATTAAAACAATTGAGAATCAAGGGAAAATGAGTGTTTTGAGGTTAAAATCAATTGGGGAGGATATTTCAATGAAATTTAAGATCACAATAAACACTTATTATCCAACTCTCCAACATTCAGATTTTGATTGATTTTGCTCCATTGGTTGGCACTAGATTATATTCAAGGTGACGTTGGCCATATAAGAAAGCAATGAAGGAGTTCATACTACATAAATAGAAGGAATGTAATTCACGCACAATTTTTTGTTCACACAGATTGATTTTATGTAATTCAAGTAATATGAGTGCATATGCATGATGAAGGAGACTACTCATTAATGCAACCGCGTGCAAGACACAATGATTTTTGGTATGATGGCGGAGTATGGTCTCACGCATAATGAATACTTTCAAATATACTTAATCCACCTTTCCACAATTCACCATTTTATATACCAAGTAATCTTATGAACACTAATGCAGAATATGCAAGTAAGCAACTTTATTCCTTGTTCTTATTGATTGCATTCTTGGCAAAAATCGGACAGCACCTCCCCTGGACTGAGGTTTGCCAAGGGAAATGGGGGATCATCAAATGGAGTATTCCGGGATGACCCCCAAAGTTTGGAGTAGCCAGACGGCGATCCGATGACCCATAGGTGATTGCAGAGGGCCGAGGACTAGCCTTCAAGGGCTCTAACAACTCATGTGTAGTAGCTTCGCAAGAGCTCCAACGGAATGGGTGTTCGCCGTGAAGGCTATGAATGTTCACCCCTTCAAATGGGTCCCCTCAGAGGGCATGCCACAGAGAGGTTGGCCTCCGAGGCCCCTGGATGATAAGGAGACCGGGGGAAAGGGGAGGAGGTCAAAGCAGTAGAACACTACACATACTTTCAAAAAGCCATTCTTTTTTTATTCATCCCCAAGGGAATGGGGGAAATGAAATATAGAAGGGGAACTACCCCAAAGGAAGGGGAAAATACAACAGAGGAGAAGAGGCAGACACTACGGTGGGGGAGGGGGAACAGAGCACAAGCTCTTCCCCCCCAGACTCACCTCTCTTCTCTCACGGACTCTCCCTTCGCTTCACCTCTCTGGCGCAAGGGGGATGGAGCTTCTTCCTTTGGGTGGCCTCTCTGGAGATGCAGAAGTTGGAGGGGGACCTTTCTTCCACTAGCTCTCTCTTCCTTCTTCCCTCCTCTTACCAACCACACATTTACCTTATAGAGCATATCTCCCTCTTATGGGAGTGGAGATGGGGGAGGCCTCCGAAGCCCCTAACCATCTTTCATTTTTTTCTTCTCTTTCTCCCCGCTCGAAGACCATGAGTGGCCTGCGGATAGGGGGGCTGTAGAGTAGAGGAGGTGCTTGCCCGGGATTGGTTGACGACGACCGGTGGAGTGGCATCGTTCGGAGCAGTGCTCAAAGACGTCCATTCTTGGCATGTAGGTGGTTGCCCCCCGGTCTGAAGCAAGCCTCTACTCCATGTCAGGCAAAAGGTCTCCATCGCCGATCTGTTCGCAGAAAAATAGGGTATCGGGCTACGGATGGGATGGCTTCGGGCTAAAACGGCGCGGGGGTAGGCATGTCATTTTACAGCATAAAGGGTGCACGTCGGATCAGGAAGAGGATGTAGGGCTCGCCAGTTTAGAGAATGAAGAGGGGTGCGCCAATTTAGGTGTAGGCTGTGCCGATTTAAGTGTCAGGAGACTTTGCCCCGGCTTTGTGGCGATCCACACGAACACCCGCGCTCCCGCGCTGCTTTAGTTGTAATGCACCGCCTCCGAGGTGTGTAATTTGAAGCCTTTGAGCCCCGGTTTAGAATTTCGAGTGATTTCCTGCGCATGCCGAACCCGTGTCTGAATTCCTGGGTTTTTCTTGATTCGGCCGTCGACACTGCCAGTCAATGGGCTATGGCCATATATTCTGCTTGGGGGACTTCCTTATCAAGTAGCAGACCCTTGGGCACGTGCTCGTCTTGTTTCGAAGAGGTATGGGGTTTATTCGGCCCTTTCGTCTTCGACTTGCTCTCGAGTGCTGAGACGTACATGCCGTATGATCATCATCATCATTTTGATGTCCACATCTTTCTGAAACTCAATAAATGTAAAGACCTAGGATAAAGGGCTTGGCTACCATTCTTAATCAAGTTAAGAAGCACTTCGTTGTTTTGAAAATCATGCGTGAAGATAAATGTGATAATGTAAAAATGCACACTTACGCAAATGAATTACCTTGCGTCCTTCTGTAGCAACTGCTGGAGGCGATGGTGATCAACATGGGATTTGTCCTCATTGGCAGAGGAGAATATAAGGAGCAAAGGTTTGAAGTGGCTTAATAAGAATGAGTGGTGCCCAGACCAGACTTAGACGAATAAGGAGAAAAGAAAAAGAGGTGAGGACTAAGACTCCCTCTCTGAGGCGTGGAGACCCTGATCACATGGAAGGTCTACAGAAGAAAAGGGGAATCAGAAGGTGGGGTGAGGACTAAAACCTCAGAAGCAGTGGGAGAATGGGTAGATGCCCAAAGCGGTGGGTGCAGAAGAAGTCGGGTCAGACCCGGGATCGGGTGGAATTAAGAGAAGGAATTTGTAAATAGAAAGTGGTGGATCCGGAGGGTCCGAAGGCAAAGGAGGAGAATCATGATGGGAAAAAGAATCATCCGAAAGTTTCGGAGAAGTCCGTCATACCATAAAGGTTATGACGTTAATTATGTCCTTCCAAGGAATGACAACCCTTGATTAAATGCCAAAGTAGAAGGAATCGGGAGGCGGAACAAAAAAATTGGGACTGTTACGCTTATTCTTACGCAGGAAAGAAATGATGCAGCAATGATCACAAGTTTGAGGTTCATTTTGATTTATTAGTGCGAGCGAGAATGACAAAATCATATTTATTAGGATGCTACAACGTTGTATGATTATCCACACGGAATGAATCCGGCAACATATCCCCTTGACCTTGGACTGTGCCAAGTGGGAATAGGAAACCATCCACACAGAGGCGGGATGGAGTCCGGGAAAGATTAGGACATATCGGTGTCCACGTATTGCTAAGTAGGACAGAACCAAGACAGTGTGCACATATCAGAGTGCTTGATATCATTGTTCCCCCTAAGGAACAGAGTTAGTAGAGACCATGCAAAGGCAGGGCTCTCTAAACTCATCGGGGTTCAGAGATAGTGTGGTGCAGCGAAAATCAGAATTCATTTCGGCAGTATCTCCCCTTTATTTTAGACTATGCCAAAGGGAGATAGGACATTCATCCACGGAGTGTCGGGATGAAAGCCAAAAGAAGATGGGCATACAGGCCGGGACCTGGAGAGATCGGAACAAGATCATGTTCGCCACCATGGCGTCTTATTAATATCTCCCTCTCCTAAGGGACCGTCGGAGAACATGCAGTGGCAGAACTCCGAGGACCGTTAGGGTCAAAGATGTAGGGGTAGAACCCCGTTAATCTAGCTCCCGTGGCTATGAGTGAAGGACCATGACTCCCTTTGACGGGTTCAGGATTTGCGGGCGGCTTAAAGAAAGTTTTAGGTACTGAGTTTGGGTTAAGCTAAGTGGAGTAGAAGGCTCTTGGTAGCTAAAGATGATCGGCGCAACATGGCATGGCAAAGGATCTCGACGTGGTCAAGGATCGGCGCGGTGACCCTTGGAGCGTGTCATGGTGAGAGTGGTCCTCGGCGTGGCCAGGGTCTCGACGCGGTGGTCTTTTGGCGCGAACGACATCGGCGTGGATGAGGGTCCCGGTGCAGTCAGGGCCTCGGCGCGAAAACTTTAGCGCCGAGAGGAAACAAGTGCGCCGAGCGGAAATGGCGCCGAGGGCTTCTAGCTGGGATTCTCTGAGGGGAGCTTTATTCCTGGGGTTGCAGGGGCTTAGGGATTTTGATCTGTAGGGATCTTTAAGGGCTTTTAGGTGATTGAAGTGACTTTGAAACTGGATCTGAGGGTTTTAAGAGGCAGTGACCGAAGGGTATTTGAAACCTAATTTCAGACGGATGATCTCAGGGAAGGGATCTCACCCAGGGGGCATCACTAGGAGCAGTCCATCGTTTGAGTGACATAGATCACACTTGTATTATCTATCTTGCTAACTCATAGATGAGAAGCCATGAGATGGACTGTCTCAGACTCTCACCATGATTATAAAATCAGGGAATGTTCAGGATGGTGTTAAAGGAAATACACGAGCTACAGCTTATGCAGTTTATACAGTCGGGAGAGATGAAGTAAGAGGAATGGCTGAAAGCGCGATGATCATGGAATCTTGAATTAGGTCTGGGCCTCAGCAACCCATGGGCAAGGGTGATGAGACCCACGGCCATTCCCACGAGGGGGAGAAATAAAGAACGACAAAGAATATACAAATGGGATTCATATAAATATCACACCCATGGATTCACTCATAATCTATCTTTCCTCTTCTGTTGGTGCGAAGAAATAGCAAGCATCAGTAAAGACTGAAGACTGACATCAAGGAATCATTCAGAGAGGGGAGGCTATTTACACTCAAAATTGGAATAAAGAAAAGAAAACTTCATCCATTCATTTATGCAGACAAATACATTGTCCTAAGAAGATCAATCCTAAGAAATTAGGGAGGGGACTAGTATGCATTAAGGAAAGAAAAGAAAGGTGGGGGAGGGTGGAGCATTGACTCCTCTCCCTCCCCTTATAGGCACACCTTCTCCTTCTCTCTTCTCTTTCAGACTGCTCAACAAGTTTTCGAGCGCTCTCTATTTTTTTCTCTTCTCTCTAGATCTCTCTATCTTTTCCTCATTATCTTCTTCTGCTCCCTGTTCTCCCCCTCCACAGATGGAAGTGGGGGTTATATATAGGGGAAGCTACTTTGTGTACCTTTCTAGGACCATATCCCATTGGTTGCCTGCAGAAAGTGGTGTGTCATGACAAGAGACATTTCCCAGATTTGGACTCTAACATAACTACCTCCAAAAAGTTGTTCAGGTATGGTGATGATGGCTGAGACACATGTCTGACCTTGAACCTTCCTCCAGACCTCAAAATTTATGTTTTTGGAGGTTTGCGGTTCATATTTTTATTCCCTAGATGACCTAACGTGTTTGAGAGAAAATAGCTTAAAGTGCCTCTGGAAGAACCATGGTGTCAACCTACTGTAACTGTGGTATCGACACTGCTTTACAAACTCCTGTATCCAACGCTTTCTGGAAGCACCATGGTGTCGACCTGCTATAACTGTGGTGTCGACACTGCTTTACAAAATCTTGTCTTTAGCGCTCTATGGAAGCACCATGGTGTCGACCTGCTGTAACTGTGGTGTCGACACTACTTTACAAAATCCTGTCTTTAACACTTTATGGAAGCACCATGGTGTCGACCTGCTGTAACTGTAGTGTCAACACTACTTTTTGGAATCATGATGTCGATCTTCTATAACTGTGGCGTCGACACTGATTTACCCAATCCTATCTTCAACGCTTTCTGGAAGCATCATGGTGTCGACCTCCTGTAACTGTGGTGTCGACCTGTCTTAAAAAAACTGCCAGTATGACAGTTAAGCTGTGAGGTCAATGCAATAGCTCCATGAGGTCGACACTTCTTCTTCACTTTTAATGTTTTCAGCCTGGCCACCTATTTTTCATCATCTGCCTTGATTTTTATGCAACCAATTACCTCGATTTCTGTGCACTTGATTTCTCTCAATCTTGACTGGCACATATTGTGCGTCTTAGATGCATTTGAGCCTTTTGCTTGATCTGCAAAGAGAATATTGAAGTATCTTTAAAAAGTCAATGACTCATGGTGTTAGACAGCATCAAAACCACAGAATATCAACGACTCATGGTGTTAGATAGCATCAAAACTAAAGGGACACAACATGGGTTGGTCACGGGAACCAAGTAGCGGTCGATCGGGGGCCGCTACTTGAAAGTAGCAGTCTCTGTAAGGCCGCCTTCTGTCTACAATAGATAGAAGTTAAGCCAAGTGTGCAGAGCCTATTCTAGGGAAATTTATGCATGAGAACCATAAAGAATAGAAGGGTAAGATGGGATAGCATGTTCAGAACGAAATAAGGGCAGGGAACATGCATGAATTAACCCAAATTTCTTTTCATTAATTAAAAATGCGGGGATAGATAGTTGTGAAAGTCATGCTTGCGCAGTCATAGAAAAATGCTAAATACTTTGTGTACAATGCATGAAATCACAAGAAAACAGAGGGCTTTTGCTCCTAGCTTGATGTTTAAGCCATTCATGAGATAACCTACCTCTAGGATTGGCTCTAGACTTTAAATTTCTTGTTGGAAGAACACCCCTTTTCCTACACATTCTACGTGGAACTAGCAACTTTCGGATGTTCTATCTCCTTAATCTCTTAACCTCGTGGCACGAAAGTTTGCAGAGGGTTAGAAGATACTAAGGAGAACAAAAACTTCTAAAGGACTAACATGAAATATCAAATTCTTACATTCGAACCACATGAGCCAAAATTAGGGTTCACGCAGATCAAATCTGGGATCTATCTATTGGGAATGACCTAGGGCTGATGGATTAGGTCAAATTAGGAGCCCTATAGGGCATCAATTTGATACCCTATGAGTGATATACAAGTTCCCATGCCAGATCACTTCAATCCATGGCAATAGGGATGGTAAAAACCCAAGTTTTTCACGCCTCTACAGATCCCATTTTCGGAAGTAAGTAGTGGTCGCCCCTTGATCGCTATCACCAAGACGCGATCGCGTAATTGACTGCGACTTGCCTTGGGCGCCAGAATTTTAATTTTGGTCAAATTTCTCCTATAATTATCCTCTAATTATCCAATATAATTAGAAAATTATCCTATTACATTTCTAGAGTTGGGCTTGGGCCTAAAGGCCTTAGAATTGGGTTTATGGGCCAGGTTTAAGTGGTCCTATTTATCTGGTTCATAATTGGCCTTCTAATTAATTTACGTAAATCATAATTCATTAAATAGGCTTTTAAGTCTTTTTAAATGCTTAATAATTTTATTTAATTTCCTAAAAATCCTAGAAAATATTTAACTAAGAAGAAAAGGACAGGTGGGGCAGGATACGTGGAGCTTTGTGTGCGTTGACTTGAGGACTGACCCTCCCATGCTGTCGCTTTGCTGCTTTCACGTGTTGTTTCCACATACTGGTATGAATGAACAACGCGAACCTTACATCTCGAGATTAGGGAGTCGAACGAACTGGGACCGAGCGGGGCCATTGGGCCACTGGGCTGGGAAGAGGGTGCGGCCGCTAGGGGGTTCGCCCTCCCTGGGGGGTGCGACCGCACCCTTGGGTGAACTGGCCTCGGGCGTGTCGCAACCCTGAGAGATGGCCCCCGAGGGTCTTCTTCTATCATCCGGGAGTGTCCTTTGAGGGACACGGGGGCTCCGGGGCACTGGGATTGGCCCATGGGGACCGTTGTTCTTCGAGTCGTAGTTGTGGCTCGCAAGGTGTTCAGGCGAATGCCTGACACACCCCGGGTTGCTAAATCGCTTGGCTAACTGGCTGAGGGGTCTCG
This sequence comes from Amorphophallus titanum, assembly GCA_024336825.1. Taxonomy (NCBI): domain Eukaryota; kingdom Viridiplantae; phylum Streptophyta; class Magnoliopsida; order Alismatales; family Araceae; genus Amorphophallus; species Amorphophallus titanum. The sequence continues at coordinate 1,268,385 of JANBPO010001371.1, read as the reverse complement.
AGATGGGCCTTGGGCTGGGGATATGAGCTCGTGGGAGCTAAGGGAAAACACTTTGGGGCACGTGGGTCATGCCTTGTGCTACGTGTCACGTCACATGGTAGGTTAGCAAGGTAGCCTCGGGTTGGCCCGCGTGCTTAATCTAAGTGGCTCGTGGCCACGTGTCTGAGGGGCAGGGGTGCCCCCGGGTTGTTGGAGGACCATTGTAGAACCCAACTAGTATGTTGGAACCACGGGTCAACCTGTGGTTTGATGTAGGAAGGCTGGAATATATGCGCCCACAAGGTGTTCAGGGAAATGTCGAACCCATGTGTGAGAGCCGTATATGAGCGCTGCAGGCCTCCAAGCCTATGGTTGACTCGATTAAGACTCCCTTTGACCCTAGGGGATTGGAAGAAGGCATCTCGGGGTGGGCCCCTGGCCTTTTCACTGGGTGCCAAGTAGCGTGGCTTAGAGTCGGAGCGCCCCCGGGTTGGCCCGGGCGGTCATGTAGAGTGCGGGCAAAGCCCGTAGTTGAGTGGTCAGGAATGGTCCCAGTTAGTAGCTGGTGCAGCCGCATGTCACGACAAACTGGTTAGGGCCCCTGGTGGGGTCCACAGAGCTGTAGAAGGGGCTAGGTAGCCCATGCCATAAAGGTGCTCGGGAATATTCCGGAACCCTTATTCCTTGGCATTTTGCCGAAAAATTGTCCGGGTACAACAATGATCTAACTATCTTTATTGAAAAAATAGAATGGAGGTATTTCTACATGCGCAAAGTCATGAAATATGGAGGGTGGTTAGCCACGATCCCTTTTAGCTCCCAGAAGATGAAAATGGCTAGACAAGAGAGTAGATTCACTTGTCCACTGTAAACTGGAGTGCCATAATTATGATGCAGTGTGCAATTCATCTAGATGAGTATTCAATGGTGTCTGCCTACAGGTCCGGCAAGCAAATGTGGGACAAATTGGAGCTCATCTATGAGGGAACATCCCAGGTAAGAGCTACCAAGGTAAACGTGCCGATCTCTAGCAATGAAATGTTCAAAATGAAGCATGATGAAATTGTGTCTGACATGTATGCCAGCTTCTCATAACTTACGAATAGTCTTAAGGCTCTAAATAAGTCGTACACTAATAGTGAGCCTGTTAGAAAAATTCATAGGTCCCTTTCCCCAGTGTGGCACACTAAGGCCACTGTGATAGAAGATTCAAGGGATCTTTCCACTATGACAGTGAGTGAACTAATGTGCTCGTTGATGACATACGAGCTCAATTTCAAGAAAAAATGTAGAGGAGCAAAAGAAAAATAAGTCAATAGCTCTCAAAGTGTTTGAGAGCAATGAAGAGAGCTATAAAGACTCTGAGAGTTTCTCAGATCTAGATAACTCTTATGATTAGGGCTTTCTTACCAGACAATTCAAAAAGTTCTTAAGAGCAAGAGATAAGAATTTTAGGAAACGAAGACCACAACAGACAGGTAAGAGCTCAAACTCCAAATCTGATAAGAACCAGAGATAAGACAAGATTATTTATTTTTAGTGTAAAAAATTAGGACACATGAAGGGAGGCTGTCCTGAACTGCTCAAGAACAACATGACAAGTCAAAGGGAATAAAAAGCCACAAGCAATGGTATGTACATAGAGCGATGAAGAGGAGATCATTAAAGAATCATTTGAAGGGGAAGAAGAAAGCCTATGCCAAAATTTTCTGAAGAAATTTTGGCAAAGTCTCCCCTTAATCGAGAGCAAGCCAAGAACGGATGGGAACACATCCACACACCAAGGTGGGATGGTCCCTAAAAACAAGCCATAAGTGATACACTTAGGCCAAATGGACACCGGGGGATAATAGTTCCAAGGATTGGCCTACAAGGAACCTCCTTGGAGCCATGAAGTTAGAAGGAGAAGCGCCATTGCCACCGTCCTCATCGTCGGGCCACCACGACCGAGTGAGAGTAAGGGGAAAGGGTCTTCCCGCCATCATCCTCACCACGTGCAACGAAGAAGAAAGATGAATGGAGAAAAGAAAGGGAACTTCACCATCATCGTCGCCGCCCAGGCCAATCGTTGGAGAAAAAAGCAACAAAGAAAGAGAAAGGGATAGGGCTTTCAAGAAAAACCCACCCCAAAACAAGCTTAAAAGAGGAATAGGGAAGGTGGGTCGGCACCTATCCATGCCGACTCGCCGCCCCGCCTTCATGAGTGGGCGCTGACTCGACCTTGCATCGCCCATCACCGACTCAAGCGCTCGCAACACCGATTCGCTTGGAGTCAAACTGCAGCACCTAACCAAATGGTCAACTGCCCGGCACCGACTCAACCTCACAGGGTAAGTCCCTCGAACAGAGTGGGCCCCACCTTTTGACATCCATAAGGAGGCAAATACATCCGCAGACCCCGCTACACTCGTCCCTCACTAGAGATGTCCACGGCTGGGGGGCATTTATTGACATCCAAAATATGACTGGGTGATAATTATGTACCCGAAGGGGTCAGCTGAAAGTCAAAGACGGGTCCGCTTGGACCGTTGAACCCTCAGGTCGCCTCATAAAAAGTCCCGGGGACTCTACATTTCATTATCTCGGGGTAAAAATATCTACCACAGCTCACTAAAGCCGGATAACGGTCAGAGCCAATGAATCGACAATGAAACGATCATGCCGAATATACCTCCACGTCCTATCTAGCAAGGACAAGAATGTACCAGGTGATCCCTCACCTGATAAAGAAGCCCTCCCGAGATGAAGGAATGCCCTTGGTTCCTCAAAATGGGGAGCCGAAGGCTAAATCAGCGAAAGACCTAGATGACTCAATCAGGGCGCCCGGAATGTCGAAGTGGTCCATAAGTGACTGAAAAGCTATCCTATAGGGATGAAAACTTTAACAGTGGTTTCCCACTCAATGAAGACGCTTTATATAAGCGCAAAGTAATCCCAAAAGCATGATATCTAGTGCCAAAGGCGATATCGACGGAAAACCTGAAAAGTCTGCTAAGCACATGCGGAACATCGGAACAGTTCATAAACGGCCACAAAGACGTACAGTTAGTGTGAAAATACCTCGAGGGATAGACCACTCGACGGAGAAGTCCCACGTGGCTCTAAAGTAAGCTTGGCAGCACAAATCACGGTGCCAAAGGTCGAATCAGGGCAAAATTTGAAAAAATCGGTACAGGTTCGACACATGTCAGAAATCACCAAAAACCCCGAAGCAGGGCTTCAAAATACATTCTGGGGCCATTGAGTCAACCCAAGGGCCACCCCGGACCACAAGCTCTCGTTGGATCAGTTTCGGGGTCAAATGTTAAAATTACAAGAATGCCCTTAGGTGAGTCAGCAACAGCCCCGCCTTGCTCCTTGAGTCGGCGCTCGCTCCTTGGATCGACGCCCCCTCCTTTCCTGGTGATTTGACACTAGCCTTTTACGAATGGCGGAGCGGTGGTTCAGCAGAGACACGCCCATCCCCTCGTCCGACTGACACCCTATTTCCCTATAAGAAGGCCCTGCCTTCGAGCATAAGAAAAAGGAGAGGCACTAGAAAAAAAAAGACAAGAGATACCAAAAGAAAGTAGAGAAGAAAGAAAGAGCGAGCAATAGAGAGAAAAGAAAGAGGAAGAATGCGGAACAAGAAAAAAAGAGAGGAGAAGAGGGGAAGAGTGAAAGAGATCTCCTAGGTAGGTCTCTACTACAGAGAAGTCCTGAGAGAGCCAATAGTTCCCCTCTTCCATCTTCACTTCTGACCTTTCATTCTATCCTTTTTTTAAAAGCTCATGTACTCGCTCTCTTATTCAATCGAGTGAAATAAGTGTGGTTGTGGTTGTGCATCTAACTGTTCCCATATTTGAGTTATTGAGGGTGTCTGCTATTTCTCTTACAAAAAGAGCCCAAATTGAAACCAAATTGTCCCCAATTGGAAGGGAAGCTGCTGTAGTCCACTTGACGCTCCACGTATAGCACCGTCGGTTCGCCGACGTGTCACTAGCTCGCATGGTGTCCACACCATATTATCTGTTGGTATCAGTACAAAGTGGGAGAGAGTTTTAAGGAGGAAAGAGTCTTGATGAGTCTTGTGCACTTTGGATCTCATTGCATACTCATTGATATGGGGTTAAATGATAATAAAGACTCATAGTGTTGCCATCATCAAAAAGGGGGAGAATGTTGTGTCCCTGTGATTTTAATGATGTCATATACTATGACTCATTAAACTATGATTTTAATAGTGTCATGCCTCACATGCTCTTAATGATGTCAATGGTTGTTTGATTATGTTAATGCATGAATATCCATGAGTTATGTGAAGACATGTTCGAATTTGAACAAAGTAATGGCCAGAAGTGTGAATATCACAAGGCAGACAACACATCAAGCTAACACTGACAAATGGCTAGATAAGGGTGAAAAATATGGGCTAAGGGTGACAAATAGGTCCCCATTGGTAACAAATAGCTTGGCACGTTGAAGTATGGCCAACAATGAAGAGAGCACGTTGATGGAGTCGATGCCATAATGTTGTGGAGTTGACGCAGTTACTTTGGAGCTAGCAAAAGAACAAAGGCGAGCACTCCGAGCATGAGTAGCTATGGTGAGCACTCGAGCACATGTAGCAAAGCACTCTGAGCACGAGTAGCTATGGCAATCACTCGAGCACATGTAGCAGAGCACTCTGAACACCCGAGCAATAGTAGCATGAATGTCAAGCTGAGCAAATGATAACATAAATGGACACTCAAGCTCTACAGAGTCGAGCTATCAAGCAGCAAGTCCAAGAGCTAAGCATGACATAGCCCAGCTTAAGAGGTCGAGCCTGCCACTGTTCCAGGCTCCAGAAGACTCTTGATAGTAGTGGTGAACAAGGGTGACAAATGGGCATTAATGGTGACAAATAGGTGAGCAAGGGTGTAAAATGGCTCACAACGGTGAAAAATAGGTGAAGGAAATGGCTCAAGCAAACAGGGAAAATGAAGAAGGGGGACGGCTACTAAAGAATAAGGGTGACAAATAAGTTGCTATCAGTGACAAATGGGTGATAAAGGTGAAAAATACCTCGTAAGGCTGACAAGACCTCATAAGAATGAAGCTCGAACCTCATAAGAATGAAGCTCGGACCTCTCCAAGACTTAGCTCAGATTCATGCCAGCATGATCAGACTTCATGCCAACAAGCTAGAAGTGATGAAACTGAGCTTAAAAGTTAACATTGCTGGGAAAAATCAAAGCTCAGACTGTGCACTATCACCATGAAGACAATTCACCCCGAAGGCACAAGATGAAGAGAAAAAGAGATATCTGTGTTGGTAGAAGGGCGCACAGAGAGGGCGAGTAGAAGGAAAGCAGAAGGCGAGTAGTGAGGGCCAGCAGAAGGATAGAAGACGGCGAGCAGAGAGCACAAGCAGAAGGTGAGCACTCGGGCGAGCACTCAGTCGTCCTTCTCCGAGCACTCAATCTTCATGACTAAGCTTGGATTCAACTGATCAAGCTTGGGCCTCAGACAACCAAGCTCAGATTGCATTAGAAAAAGCACCTAGGATAGTTAGATGTCTATATCATCATTGGGCCACCATATCAGATCATTCTATCAGCGGACCTGTCAGTATACAAGTGGAGGAGATACCTAGGACACACAAATGTCCCTGTCATCATAAGTTTCTAGAGCAACCCTTTACTCCAAATATCTGTCAGTATAGCAGCCACCATCAAGGTTGGTGTCTGAAAAGAAGATCTCTCTGAACAAAAGGACATACTCTCTACAAATGCAAATTAAGATGATGCGGTCTCCTTAGTCAAACCTCATTTGTTTATCATTTGAAATTGCCAAGCTTGGAGGGAAAGTTTCTACGTCTTGAAGTCAATAAATAGGATTCCCCTCTTCACATGTTGCTGCTGCTCCCATTGCTATTGGTAAGCCTGGAAGAGCCGTGGATGTGAGAACCAGAGAGAAGAAAAAGAAAGAGAGATTCTACCCTGAGCTTCCAGAGAAAGAGTTGGGAGGTAGAGATTAAAGAGTGTAGCCAGACATCAACTTTAGCCTTGCAGTTCTACAAGCTTCCACCCATTCAATTCCCCACCAACCCCAAGGGAGAATCCCCTCCCCCTAGACATCTCTTCAACCCCCAACACAACTCTCCCTCTCCCCAAGCCACCCTTTCACTTCCCCACACACCCCTCTACCTTCCCAAGGCCCCCATTCACTGCACACATTAATCCACAATTCAAACAAGGGAGAAATCTCCCTCCCCAGCCCTCTTGCGTCCCCCCCTCTCCCTGCCCATTCCCCCTTGGCAGAATTCACAGCTCCTCTCCCACCCATTCCTATCTCCACCTCCCAGCCCCTCTCCCCCTCCGACATGCCTGGTTCACCCCCCTGACCCCCTATCAGCCAGAGCTTTTCCCAGTCCCTTTCCACCCCATTTCCCCCCTCTCATCCCCCCAAACTCAACCTCTTTTCCACTGCCACCCAGGCAGACTCAGCAGCAGATGACCAGCAAGTTGCAGAGACAGACACGACTTCCCCACGTGGATTCAGGTGGCATATCATATACCGGTGGATTACTCATCCAATAAGATTCACAAAAAAGGTGGTCCCACCATCATTTGACCTTGGAGCTTCCCAGAGGAGCAGATCTCGGTGACCCGCACAGTCTGTCTCCTGCAGACAACCTAAGGCTGAGTGCAGAGGCACCCATGACCAGCCCTCTACATTTCCTGGTGTGCCATGCAATTGGGATAACCCTCTGTAAGTCTCCTTTCAGCTCCAAGAAGAAGGAAGCCATTTGTCCATCGGAGCACCCCGTTCCAGCCATTTTCCCCAGCTTGCGCTGACGACACTCGCCAGACCCAGGTTGGACCCTGTCCTGCTAATCTGTTCACCACCCTCTACTCTGACATCTTCTGGGATCCCCGTCAGTTCCTGTGCTAAGAAGACCTCCCACAAATGCGTCGACGCCAGCCCTGCCCTCATCGGAGTCTGGAGGAGTCCAGGGTGATCCTTTCTTCAGGTTGTTTTAGTTCTGGGACAGACAGGGCCACCCCTGAACAATCTGAGTCTCAGAGCTGTAGCGGCCCCCGTTCGGCCTCCGATCGGCCTCTCAATCGTACGACGTGTTCTCAGGCCTCCCAAAAATGTTTCAGCACTGGTCCCGCCACCAGCAGCATTCGGAGTCATTCATGAATGCCCTATCATCGGCACCCTGTCAGCCAGAACTAGGGTGGGCTGAACCAGAACCGTGCGTGACGTTGGCTTTGTAGCGTTCCGGCCAGACCTCCAGACGGCCCACGACCCCTGATGCAACCTGCTGCCTCGTCCTCGCATGATTCAGCACTGGCCCCGCTCCTTCCAGTGCCCGGAGCCGACCGTGGCACCACAATCTTCGGCTTGTTGGCCCTGCAGAATTGGACCGAAAGAATTCGATGTTGTCAAACTCCCTGCCCCTCACCTGGCCAGCTGAAAGCTCCTCCCTGCGTGGAGATAGTGTTTAAATGTAAAATTAATTTTTCCACCCTACGATCAACCCTCCTGGAAGAGGTGTAGTGCTGTACACTCTTAATTCTCAGATCAAAGTGACACCGACGCAGCGTGCGGGTGCGTACCCATGCTTCCCCACTCGCCATCGTCCCTAGTCAGAGTTGGCTTCTTCAAGACGGCTAGGTGAGCCCCTAACCCTCCTGGTTATTTTTGTCATTCCTTATCATTTTTGAGTTTCGTCGGTGAGGAAGAGAGCGCCCGGCCCCGGCCGACCAGCCACCTCGAGTGGCCATCGCAGAAGTGTGAGTGTATCTGCGCCCTCCAAAGCGTGTGATCGACCCCGTTGCGATGGGAACCTCCAAACCTAGGGGTGGGATCCCCACTCAACATTGCCCTACCCCCAACCAGTAAGGGTCTAGTCCCCAGACTTGACCTACCATCCCCGAGTCAACCTAGGAAAGGGGTCATGCGTCGAGTGAGCTTGTCCGCTGAAAATCAGGTACAGACCTTTGCTAGTGTGCTTGTGCGTCTAGGTCTGAGGGCTCTTCATCTCATCTTCGCTGCATCCCGTGGTCGTCCCACATTAGATATGATATGAATATCCCTGGCCTAGAAGGGTAAATATGTTCTGGGAACTCTAATGTTAATTGGCTAATTCTATTGTAATGTTCACTTGCACCATTCATTCATTGATATATCTTGTCATCTCGTTATTGATTCATTATTGGTCTATTCTCTTCATCATGCTATTCCTTGTGGGCCCATATGCTACTCTATCCCATTACGATGATTACAAACTTAGGTAAAGAACATATTAACCTAGAGACTTGACCTAAAACAAAGGGAAAATTACATCATAATGACTCAAGAAAAAAGGAAAAATACACCAAGATGCCCCAATAGCTAGTCCAAGTGATGGAGCGGACCCGTCCAGTCATCGAACTGCATCCTACCCTTCTCTAGGAGGGAGAGAGGTGCCGAGCCAGAGGGAATCATGGGTGATGTCCCCATCACAAACACAAACAACCACCAATAAGCAAACAAACAAAATGACCCCAATAAAAGGGGATGTGCAAGCAAAAGAGGATGAGAGGTAACCAAAGTCAACCAAGTTATAATGATGCACAATTTTTTTTATTTTTCCTTTAGAACCTTAGTAATTTAAATCAAATGTGCTCTCCAACAATAGGTTCTTAATGGGAAAGGATGGTGGGAACTTGGTTAATTCAAGGTGTAAACTCTCCCTCACTTATGCGACCTAGACATGAGGTGGTAAAGGTACAACTGATCCGACATTCATGTAGGAATCCACGGCACACGGGACTTATGGAGGTCCCGGATGCGATCACCTAGTCGACCCCAAGGAATATGGAGGTGAGAGGATCACACACCAAGGTAGGAATGCAACTAAGGTATGAAAGAAGAAAGATCCTATGTGCACCGGAGTGCATGTAATTTCTAGCCTAGAAACTAACAAACAAAATGTAATCAATGATATGAATATGCACAGCAACCAAGGAGGAGAGTAGATAGCACCCAGGAACAATAAGAATCAGCAAATATATAGAAACAACAACAATCCTCGGGTTGCGTACCTATACTGGAGAAACGGTCGCCTGAGGACCACTAGAGAGATAAGACGGTCTATCGCTAGACTGCTTTTAAGCCGTAAACGGTTAGGAGGAGACCGCCAGGGAACTAGAGAGCAATAACAGCGGGGAATGAAATGGGAAAATCAAGGAAATCACAGGGATAACTGGGAAACAGAAATAAGAGTTGGTCAACAAACACTTAACACGATTGACACTAGATGTCCCACCGTGATCGCCAAAAAATTATGGGTTGTGGATATTCTATGTGTGAAGTGGGTGTGTGAAACAAGTGGATGAGATGGAATATAAAGTGAGATATGCTGAACGTAAGCCAGCAACAACATCAAACATGAAGCATGTAGGTATGTCGTCAGTATAAAATAGAGCAAAGGAAAAGTAGGAAATAAGACTAAACACATGCCATGAGCGTGGAGCAAAGATGGAAATAAAAGCAAACACACACTGTAGGTGTGGAGCAACTAAAAGGAAAGGAAAATAAGAAGAAATAGAGAGATGTGATGACAAATACCCAAATAAAAGATGTGATCACCACCAAAGTAGGTAATGTAGATAAAACCACACTACGTACCTTGGAAAGAAGCTGAGTGAAGCACACTCGCCCGCAGGAGAGAAAGACCCAGGTGCAGACTGAAAAACAGTCCTCCTACGACCACAAGGAAGAGGCAAACAGTTCGAAGAAGACCGCATGGGACTCAAACGGTCCAACGATGATAGCTAGGCACACCTAGAAAATAATATGTGGAACTTAGATCTCCACCCCTCTTGGCCGGCCAGAGGAGCTGGGCCTCATCTTAGGAGTCCTGCAAACCTGCGAGAAAGAGTGTAGACAGAAAGAAAACAACCCAATTATCCCTGGCAAAGTGCAATATCTATAAAATAATAGAACTAATATGCATGAAAAGGAAGGGGGAATACCTGGGGGGTTGGTGATTTTTAACCCCTGTGGGGTGTGAAAACAGTAGGAGGATGTGTGTGAATGTGTTTTGAATGCAGAAGAATGTGAAAGAAGAAAGAGAGAAGGATGCTATGATGATGCAAAGGAACAAAGACTAAGAGAAGAAAAGACACAAAAACTACTAAGAAATCGGCTACTCCCTGGACTAGATGACTCAAGGACGTAGGAACACGTTCTCCCTGGTTGGTACTCGCTCCAAAAAGCAGCAGCAATTCGGCGCAAGCTCCAGAAATCTCCTCCCCAAGCTATGAAGTCAAGGGCTCTATTTATAGACTCCCAAAACCCTGGGTCGATTTGGAGGGATAATAGCACGAAAATAGGGCTAACCCTTGATAAATCTTGAAGATAATACTCCGAAGAGGCCTTTGCCTAGGTGTTTGAGGCATGAGGCGACCCCCTGGTCGCCTCGGCTGCCTCACGCCTCAGACTACATAGATCGTCTCTGGTGAGGAATGACTCCAACACCAGGTTGCACCAAGAAGATGGGCTGAGTTGCTCCCAAACTCGGATGTCTGGGAATAAGGAAGCTGCAACAGAAGCTCTAGAGGTGCTGAATCTTCTTGAGATACTGTCTGGCGGATATGTCCAATAATTAGACCTTGACGCTCTACCCCAGGAGGTTAGCAGGTCAGCGTCTGAGGTTATCCCTCAGTAGGGCACTCTTCCCCATGAGGATCGTTGGTCAGCATACGAGGATCTCCCTCGGCGGGAGGAACGGGAATTTCAAACGGGGGTCCTAAAGGCGCGGTTGGGCGAGGTCGAAGAACAATATCAGGCACAGATGGGCTCGATACGTGATGAACGCGGATCCAAACTGTTGGGTAAGTTATTCGGGCTCTCGGGAGTGGGTTTGTGGGCGGAAGCTTTAGGTCGGCTATCGGGTAAGTCGCGGGGTTGTCTTCCCTATTCGTTGACCGACCTGATTGCTGGCGAGGGCGGGGCCTTTGCGGTAGCTCCATCTCACCTAACTAGCAACCACCGGCAGCAATCGCTTGGCGGCCTCGACAACGACAAAGGGTGTGAAAGTGAAGGAGCTGGCAGGGGTGTGCCAGCGTATGGGCCCACGGAACCCAGCTCTTTGACGACAATACATAAGATGGGTTTTTCGGGGTCGGTGGACTGTGGGCTAATATTGGCCTCTGCTCACTCGCCCCCCACCGGAGCTACATGCCACAATGGTGACAGCTCACTAATGGAGGAAGGGGGTCTGGAGGTGTAACGTCAGGAGCAGTTCTTCCACACTATCACTGGCAGCGGAAGAAGACCATTCTCAGACGGCCCAGATGGCAATGTTTGTGGTTCCTGTGGAGGAGAGCAGGCAAAATCACGGGGGATTTATGGAGCCAGAGCAGAGACAGTGTGGTGCATTGACACAGTTTGAGTGGGACGAAGGTGAGCCGGCGGTCTTCGAGCAGGCAGGGGCAATGATCCTCTGGGAGGACAAGGCCGACGTGAGTTTGCAATGGGTCGATGGAGGTTTTGAGACACCACTGAATTGTATTAAGCCGGGTTATGAAGCTGAGTGGTTTGACCAATGTACAAGGGAAATTGGACTCCTTGTGGGGATTTCCATTGAAGGTAGGTAGGAACGTGTAAGAAAGGCTTTGAAGAAAATCAGAAGAGATCTTAATCTGCAACTCCGTGCTAAATAAAAAGAGCTTGGTGGGGGACTTAGTATTAGGAGAAGAGTGGTGACATTTCTGCAAAAAAATCAATTGCTGGATGGCCTTAGACCCAAGAGCCATGAGGGTAAGGGAAAGAAGCTCAATGAAGATCTTAACATGGAATGTCATGGGTTTAAAGGGGGGGGGGGGGAGAAGAGGGAGCTGAAGTCTCTGTTCCAAAGAAACATGGTGGACGTCCTTGGAATTCAAGGAACCAAATTGGATAGCCTGGACAACTGGAGTATCGAAGAGCTGGGTGGAAATAGGTTACAAAATTGGGTGTTCAAGTGATGTGGGACGGGATGCGACTCGGTACCAATTTGGAAGCGAACCTGAGACTCTAAACGACGACACGACTATTTGGACGACACGACCAGCAAAGACGCGACTAGCTCAACACAAGCTCGCTACTCGTCCCTAGCAAGAGAAGCGTGCGGATCTGCGCAGTTGAGAAACCGGCAGTGAGTCAAGGGTATTCGGCTCACACTCGTGCTCAGATCGAGTCACGGGACGGGTCACACACTCACTCTCATAACAGTGATTAAAATTGAACTAGTTAGGAATCAAAATAACTCACATGCAGCGACTTAAGGACATATACAGAACAAGCAAGTAAGACAAATAGGGAGGCGAGTGTACCTCCACGCTCGAGATGTGGGAAAGACGTCCCAGCCAAGATCCGTAACTCCTGGTACAGTGGTAAAATTTAATTACAATAATGATTTTATGGCCCACTCTACACAGAGAGGTAACAGGCTACACAATGATGCTGGGAGCACTTATCTTGGGTTGACAGGTAGTAGGACGGTGGGGTTCCAGGCTGGTTACAGGCTACAGCTTCGGATCTGAAATTTGTTGGCCGACAGGATATTAAGCTAGTTAACCAGTGTATAAATTTCTCTTTTTTCCTGATGCTTTTCTTGATATTTGAGTAATTGTGTAATAGAAATTTGATCTGCTCGTAAATGATGATGCTGTCCCTTTAAATGCTGTGAGATTCGTGGAATGATTTCTCTTTGCTGGTTGATAGTTAAAACTAACATATCAGTCGAAACTGTATAAGGGCTAAAGTGGTCAAGGGTAACACAGCCTATACCCATTTCATAACCTCCATCATCAATCTGAAAGAAATCTAATAATATTACTTGTTTACCAAGCCGGACAGGAATTTGTAAGGCAAAATGAGAGACGGTTCGATTCCCATTCATAGTTTCTACTTCACCGTCATTTGGATAATAAAGCCATTTAGTAAGCAAGGCTTTTTTGCACCAATTAATATTTGCACCTGTGTCTAGAAATACTTGACACTTTTTCCATTTTTCAAATCCATCAGTTGCCACAGAGGCAGGAATAATAATGCTTGTTGAGATCTTAATAAGTTTTTTTATCCGCATAAGCTGTGGCTCAGATAAAGAATTTGTTGGTTGAGGAATACTTATCTGTGGGATTTGATTCTGCTTATAATCTCTTGAGACGCTGGCGTCTGCAGTTGCATTTGTTGTTGTCGTCTTTTGAGTATAGCAAACATCCGGTTGACAGAAAGGATTTATAAAATCTGGTTCGCTATCAGACGAAGAGAGAGTTATAGACTCATAGTCAAGAGTATCTTCTGCATCATCTTCATCTTGCTCATCTTCATGCTGAGTAGAAGTAGAAGATCCAGGAGTTAATTTAGCCATCTGTATAGTATATTTGCTGTTGTTGCTGGGTTCTTCTTCGTTGTCGCTTGTAGAAGAAACTTCTGATGAAACTAATTGCAACTCATACTCATATAGTTGTTCTTCATTCTGTATTGCTATCATGAATTGTTCTGGAGTTTCTATCAGATCCCAATCCAAATTTTCGGTGGGGACATAGAGAGCACGAATATGCTTAGGTGCTTTTGTAGGACAGTTTCTAGCATAATGGCCCTTTTGTTTACAGGCAAAGCACTCATCTGATTTGTTTGCTCTGTTAATACTGGTCCCACTTTTTCTTTTGAAATATCGATAAGGTTTAAACCTTTTTGCATTGGTTTTCCTGAAGCGAAACTGATAAGGTTTCGATCTGCTTTTGCTGCTTCGAGGTTTAAACCAGCTTTTCTTACTTTTTCTTTTCTGAAGTCTTGGAGGTAGATTAAAAGACTCAGCTCCTTCTAATTGTGAGCAGGCTTGTTGAGAGATAGAAGGAAAGATTTTCTGAGCTTTCATGTTATAACATAATTTCTTGATTTCTTGGCGAACATATTGTATAAGGTCCACAAATAATAAGGTCTCGAGTAAGACATATGTGGTATTTAATTCTGCCAAGACAAGATTACTAATCGATTCTGGAAGTGAAGCCAAAAATTGAGCTTTTATCGCGGACGATTTATGCTGTCCAAGACGATAAACTTCTGTCGTATAACTGTCTACATATGCTTCAAAATGATGTAAATCACGTAGCTTTCGTTTGGCAAGCATAAAATAATCCATAGATTGTTGATGAGACCGAATAGGATAAAACTCTCTGAGCAACATATTCCCTAAATGTACAACACCTTGTGCTATAATTTCTGTTTGTTCTTGCTGACTGAGGTAATTCCACCAATGTTTTACTTTTCCAGTCAAGGCTAATGGTAAAACTTCAAACAATTGTTCATTCGAGGTTTTGCTAGCTTGCTGGGCCATATATACCTTCTGGACCCATATCCTTAAAATATCTTCTATTTCATCCATATAGGCAAAGTCAATGTTTAGGATGGGAATATCCATTCCTAACATAATAATATGATCTGTAAAAGAATGATGTGTTCCCATTTCTCTTTTGGGTAATTTTGACCTCATCATCTTTATCCTTTCTTTTGTAGGATCTGCAAGTAAGCATATTTTCTGTAGATTTTCATTTTTATAGCTCGAGAAATCAATAGCTGGTTGCTGCTGTAAGAAAGTAAGATGCGACTGATGTTGTTGTAAAATATGTTGTTTGGCACTTTGAGTCTGTGACCTTAATTCCTATACGGATATATTTAACATTTCTATATTCTGCAAAATCTCTGTTAACTGCTTATCCACTTTTCTGAAACAACATTTCATGATGAAATCTATGAATATGTGTAATGGATATTAATTATGATGGGATCATAACAATGAGATTAGTATCCTTTAAACATGTATTCTTAACTATTCCTAGTCGGAGGATATCAGAGAGAGATGTCGGATATCCAGTGAGATTAGTATAGGTTGCTCCTACTAATGTGATGAGGGTGACTAGTCTTATAGTTACTTGTGTGGAGACACTAATGTGAACCTTAGGTGCTCATTAGTGAATGAGTTCACTGAACTGATCCGATATGAATCGTTGAATAGTAATATTTCCTAATTGTCAATCAGATAGATTCATCGTCACAGTGATGTGATTGGTCCTTTGACCTGAGACACCAAGGATACCTTGTCGGTAGACTTTTGGGTTTCAACCTTAGCTTATAGATCTCTAACTATGAGGAATCAGCTATATGATCGAATCCAGTGAAATACCTTGGAAGGTGATTGTGTGATCAATACGGGATTATTCGCTCTCGATAATTGAGAGAGAATGCTCTAAGAAGAGATGCCTGGGAGTCTCTCGCTAGGGCAAGATAGCATATCAGGCAAATGAGTTTTCTGATAAAGTTTTGTGGTATCAAATCTAAGCGAGTGCACAAGTTTGGGTTTAATAGTTAACCATACCCTTAAGCACACTCGAGAGCATTGTACGAGTGAAGGACTATAGTCACATGGTAACTATTTTTTTTTACTCCGATAAATACCTGGATGACACGACAAAGGGGAGCGATCAACCCTAGAGTATAGGGAAGGAGCGCTCCACCCCCGGCTGCCAAGTAGGGATACATTCATAATAACAAAAAGAGGGAGAGGGTTACAGTAGACATTATGGACGGAACGATGGGATGCCAATCCTATCAAGACGATAGGGGCCTTTTACAACGGTGGGTAAGTCCGTCCAAGAGGCCCAAGAAACAAAAGAAGGTAAAGAACACCCTAGGCCAGCCAGCATGTCTGCCACTTGATTAGCTTCCCGAAAAATATACTTGACCGAGACGTGCATAAGGCGCAGCAGCTCCTCCACTTGATATATGACAATGCGCAATCGCCAGGGGTAGGAGAAACGACCATTGACAATGTGAGCGAGCACAGAGGAGCCCGTCTCTACTTTGACGGAGTGAATGCCGCGTGCCCTGCAGCAAGAAAGGCCATCACGGTGGCCGAGGGCTTCTGTCTCGAGGTTGGAATGAACATGAGGGTACGCTGTCGCAAAAGCAAACACCAGGTGGCCAGAGGAGTCACGCAAGGCGCTACCACCTCCTACAAGGCCCATCCCTCGTTTAAAAGCCCTTTGACCCATTCAAATGGAAGTCCAAAAGCCATCCCACAAACCCACACCTAGGAGACATCTTTGGCACAAGAATGCATGAGTCTTGGCGTACAACATCACTTGGCATGATTCATAAGTCGAGTCCATTCACTCATATCACCCACATGTCAAGTAGGAAGCATGAGTGGTCTATATTCGGGTGTAGCGGCTCCCCCTCATTCCTCATAGGTCATATGCATGTTAGGGGCATTCACGGATGTCCGAGACCCTTGGCATTTGCTACATCCATGAACACTAGATTTATCTACAGGTGCCCCGGTCCTCCCCATTTCATCAAGGTCTTCTTGGCGTCAAACCATGATTAGTCTACATATAGTTGTCCTGGTCCACCTTTGCACACCATACTTTTTACACCCACATCGCGTAATAGTGCATGGCATACGCATTCACGCAAGCATCTAGCAACAAGCGGTGAGGTTCATGATAAGCGAGTAAAAGCTCGCGAGTGCCACTTGAAATTTCAAGTAGGCAACTTGATGATGGAGACATTGGAGTGGCTCTATCCTAAGGTCACCTCCATATTGAGGGCACGAGGTGGTGGGGACACCAGAGTTAGTCGTCGGTACCAGACGCGCACCACGCCGACTTCCTTGTGGTTGGGTGACAGCACGGAGCTTCCATCGGAGTTTTGATATTTTTATGTATTTACTTTGAGTGTATTGTACTTGTATTTGTACTTTTATATTTGGTGTGTTTAATTAGGCTAAGTTAGTGAGTTTTGTTGTAAAACAGCCACTTGGGCCCGGCGGGACCCCACCTTCTCTCCCATTGGGCCACTTGGCTGCTAGGGTCCATGAGGGCTGGCCCAGGGTCCACCTTGGACTACCCTTTAAATAGAATAGGGCCTCCGTAAAGATTGGATGAGGTAGAAAACCTAGTGAGCTCTGATTGGTCCACCTGGCACTGAATATTCTTTCTTTGAAATCCCCTGGAAAAGCGTGCCACCTTATCTTAGATCACGTGCCATTTTATCGCTATAGTTTGACATTGTTAATTAGGTCCGATTATAGGTTGCGAACTAGGATTCAGATCTTCTGATATGTTACAGCATGTAGGTTTGCATCGAATTAATTACATGGGCCTTGTGTTAATGCATCGACATGTTTGAATGATTGTGTCGCGTGTTGTGTTTCACGTATACGGTGAGTTACATACAGACCGAGGGTGTTTCGATGGCATTCCACTTTTTAGCGTGTTCTCGCCTTTTGTTGACTTTCCCACTAGTCGTAGCTTTCCTGCGCACGCGTGTGAAGACCTACATAGGAGTGCTGGAGAGCTTGTGCTGTTGAGATGATTTTTAGGCTGGTTATCGTAGGGCCCCTCGTCTTTGCAGTCTGAGTCTGAGCTGGGGGGAAAACTAGCTGGAGGATCTTACCTAGTACGCATGGTCTATGTAAGCACAAGTGGTTGGGGCGTTGGACACGTGTTGACGAGCGTGACCCCGACTAGTCCTTGTTCTATGGTTCTGTTTATGGGCCTCAATTTCTACCTAGGGCAAGTAGGGAGACACTTGGGGCGTGGACTAAGATGCCAGTGGACGCATCTGGCCTTACTTCTAGTGGGTAGAGCTCCTGTCACTTGAGAGGTTTTGACTTAAGGTTTTTTCTACTGAGATTTAGCATTTTGGCGGCTCGGTGTCCTGGTTACTGGCGATCGAGGTGTGGTTCCTCACCGTTCTCGTGAGTTCCATTCGGCTGAGTAGCCTTGAACTATCGTAGGCTAACTGAGGTCTTTAAGAGTTCTCTCCAGCTACATAGCCGTGTGTCTTGGCTGACTGATCAGGGGCCTGCCTGTTTGCCTAGACACTAGGGTGTGTCCTAGGAGAGGCATTCTAAGACAGGTCATCGTGTTTGACTTTTCATGGCTCCCGTTCAAGAGTCTGCTTTAATGTGAGTTGTGTTCGACAGTCAAGGTGTCCCAACAGTTCGTAGGTCTTCTGCAGTTAGTGGCTTTTTGTGTAGCTTGCAGTAGTTGTTGGAAGCCTAGTTTTGATGATGTCACACTATGAATCATGCTGAGACAGAACTGCATATAGCCATTCAGGTTAAAGAAGGCATTGATATCCTAAGTGTCAGATATTAAGGTCGATGCACATTCATGTTTTAGTCAGATAAGGTCGATGCATATTTTCAGTGAAAGCAAATAAGGTCAATGCATACTCATGGTTGAAGTATATAGGTCGATGCACTTTTGAGACTGAAGCTTGTCAAGTCGATGCATATATGTACCACATTGAACATAAGGTCGATGCATGCTTGTTCTTGCAGCTCGATAGGCCAATGCATATACTTGCCTCTAGTTCATTAGGTCGATGCACATAGTTGCATGTAGTCACATAGGTCGGTGCACTCGTGAACCTTGTGTTCAACATGGTCGGTGCACTAGATGACTTTGTGCTCAACAAGGTCGATGTACATTACACCTTGTGTTTAGCAAGGTCGATGCACATTGTACCTTGGGTTTAGCAAGGTCGATGCGCATTGGATCTTGTGTAAAGCAAGGTCGATGCATATACATGCATTCATTCTACAAGGCTGATGTATGCAATTGTTATGTTCATCCGGTCGATGCACATGTTGTACCACACACTATAATGTCGATGCACATTTAGAGTCTAGGTCATAACAGGTTGATCCACCTTTATTATTCATTGGACTCAGGTCTAAGCTGCACTAGCCATCACCTTATCTGGTCTGTGCAACATTACATGGTTTAGCTCAATAGGTCAACCTATGTTTCACATAGCTCAGTTCATCCTCATATATTCTTGTCTTCATCCATATCTCTTTGCATATAAAGTCTACCTGTGGCTTACACAGGTCAGTGTACTATGTGTTTGCATCAAGGGTTACGTATCATCGTATACAGTTTTGATTTGTGTGATTGATCATGAAGAAACTACTTAAGTATGCATCTCCTACATATTTCTCCTCATTACTTGTGATCTACATGATAATAAAAGTGTTTGATGAAATGCTTTATGTCTTGTTGACAGGGTATCTTGTGTACTTGTCTCTTTGTCATTTATGATTTTTATTTTGCTCTGATTGACATGATTGTTATAACTACTGCATTTTGATTTTTCGCATCGAGGTGTGATAGTCAGTCTAGACGAAGAGTCTAGGCCGAAGGTAGTGTGTCGATCGGCTCAGATGAGTGCTCCGACGCCGGAGGGGTTTAATCGTCAGCATGGGATTAATGCCGAAGCAAGGAGAAGAAGGTTCATATGTCAGCGAGGATGGAAGGTCTGCATCGAAGGTAGTCAATGTTCATTGGCTTAGATGCAATGTTTAGGCTAAGGGTGTTGTGTTCGTCGAGTGGGACAAGATGTTCGATACCAAAATAGGTTAATCATTGGCATTGGGTTTGATGCCAAAACAAAGAAGGTAATTGATGCATTGGCTTAGACAGAAGGTCTAGACCGAAGGTAGTGTGTTCATCAGTTGGGATGAGATATTCGATGCCAAAGTGGATTGATCATTGGCATGGGGTTTAATGCCAAAGCAAAAAAAAGTGGTTTATGCATTGGTTTAGATGGAGGGTGATGCGGAACGACTAGGGGGAACACTAAGACTATTTCAATGGACGTGACAAGCCAGCAACATACGCTACCGGAATGACGATGTCATCAGTTCCCACAGACTCCCAAAAGGGTGATTACGCACTAACAGAAGCGTAATCTCATAGTCATCCCTTCACGAGGGAAGCGCATGGATCAGGCTAGTCGTGGACCAGCCAATGGTCTAGGGCAACAAGCTCTCCTTGGTAGCCTGGATGGAGCTACGGGATAGGATCTCTAGCTCGCTTGTAGTGATGGTAAATATGAACTAGCTAGGCCCTAATCACACTAGCAGCGGCAGTCAACCACATACGAGAAGAGCAAGTAATAAGGGAAGGAAAGAGCGATACCTCCATGTTCTAGGCGTGGGGAAGATACCCCGGCCAGTCCTTCGAGTCCTGGTACACAGTTGAGAACTAAGTTAAATTTATGGACCAGAAATAATGCCCACTCTTTGCAAAGAGATAACATGCTACAACAGTCACTCTGGGACTCGCGGGATTGGGTTTACGGGTAGTAGAGCACGAGTCGACAGAATCTGCTCCCTCGGTCACTACAAGAAAAATTGTAATTTTCAACAGATAGATTTCATCGAAAATACGTCAAAAATTTCTGATGTATTGTAAATAAAATTATCAAATAATCTTTCGTTAAGAAACCCAAACAAAGGGGCCAGAGTCAAATGAGTTCTTCTATATATCACTCACAATTGTCACAAGAGCCAAAGTTTGACGGGATGCATATTTGACTGCAATTTGACCTAGTTGTAGAGAGGGGCTGGCTGTCTCTCTTGGAGCTGGAATAATACCTCAATTTTGAAGTCAAATTCGATAGATTTCTTCGGCTCACCTATTATATCGTGACTCGTCGACATATGTACGAAGACGTTGAAAGAAATTAAAAGGACACGCATGCTGGCGAATACAGTGACTTATGTTTGAAGATTTCCATGTATGCATCTCGATTAATCAAGCACAGAGGATTAATGACATAACATTACGGTTTTTAATTATAACTTGATATGTTATTCTTATCTTACCTGTCCAGCTAATCATGAGATGTGACGATCGAATGAGATTGGTCCTAAACTTTTAAATCTACAGAGTGTTAATTCAGATTTATGTTTATCTTTCTTTGTTATCTTATTTTTGAAAGATCCTAATAAACAGGATGATAAAGAGTATAACATGATGATAAAACCTTACTCTGATCTCTTGGGCCAATGTTTCCTCCGTCGTCTACGGAAAGGTGGGTGACATGAGACCTCGATGCGGCCTCGTGGGGTCGTGGGGTGTGTATCCGTGGCTTCTCAAGATGTGAACGACCCAGTCAAAGGGGGAGACGGCTAGCCGTGATCTTTGGTTAAGGTTTTGGCCAAAAAGAATGCGAGGACGACGTGAAGACGAGCAGCAGCCAGCCACGCCTTCGTCTTCGTCTTCGTCTTCGTCTTCATCCCTCTAATTAATACGTTTCGGCTGCCCACTCCTCCTACTAATCCACAAAGTAGGGCGCATCCTCGTCAACAGAGGAGATCGATTGGGGGGGGGGGGGGGGGGGGGGGGGGGGGGGGGGGGGGGGGGGGGGGGGGGGGGGGGGGGGGGGGGGGGGGGGCTCTGTCCAAACCAGATTCGGTTCTGTCCTTTGCAGATCAGATCCGACCCCCTTCCACCATAAAATTCATTCCACCATTCAAACCACCTTAAAAAAGTACAAAATTATTTGTGAGTGATCCTCACGTCCCCCTGTCTCTCCCATAAAATCCCCATCCTATAGATCCATCAATTTCATTTCGGTTAAACTTCATTCTCAGGCAGATCCATTTCAGTACTCTCTGTTCTGAATCTGTAAGCTAGTCTGTACAATATTCTCCCATGGAAAATCCTTCACCAAGAAAATTCCTATAACACTATGGATTCGTATTTCGTCGAAAGAGCTTCGCAACTGCACTAGTCTCACCTCGATCTGACATCAGATCTGGTCGCAGCAGACGTTTTCGCCGAGTCGCGCTATTATGAAACTGCAGAACTGATTCGGGATAGTGTTGGGATTGAATTCCCAATAAAATATCCCAGCTCAGATTCAGCAACCGCTGCATCTAGGATTCAACCAGGGACCCTCCACCAACGTCTCGGTGAACCGCCGCTATCAGAAGATCCCCGGAGGTTGACGTCCTTTTGGAAGCCCTTGTTCACTGTCCTATAGGCTAGCAATTTTAGATCTGGAGCCGCAGCCCTCAACCGTCGGGTATCCTGCCGCCTTGCTACCCGTCAACCCAAGATTGGTGCTCCCAAATCACTGTTGTGGCCTGTTACCGCCCTGCGTGGAGTGGGCCGTAATTTTCATACTGTAATTAACCATATTTATTGTACCGGGAGTTACGGTTCTAAGGCTTAGAGAAAGTTTTCTTCCCCTAATCTCTCTCGGCATCTTCTCATGGCGGCCCTGGGGGGGCCCCCGATGGGCCCCTCTGCCCTCCCTCCGTGGGACTCTACTCCACCCTTTCCTTCCTCTATCCAAGCTCTAGAATGTGGTCGCTCCTTTGCTGAGGTCCTTGCTTCATCTATGAAGCCGCCAACAGTCCATGGCACTGTCCACGCACCTGCTGTGACGGACGGTGGTAAACCAGTGGTCTTCTTCAACGCTGAGGAGATATCGGCATCCCTGGAACCCTTTGCATACTCCATCGTGGCTCGTACCCCTCATGGCAGGCCTGCATTCCCAGAAATTAGGTCTCACCTCACGAATCGTTGTGGATTCAAGGAGGACTTTGTGATCAATGCTTTGGATCCCAGGCATCTGCTGCTTCGTTCCCGCAACCATGAGGACTATCTTCAGCTTCTTTTGTAGGAGACTCTCTATGTCCATGGTCGGCTATTCAAGTTCCTCAAATGGACAAAGCACTTATCTCCTAATGTGGACTCACCCATTCTTCCGGTTTGGATTGCTTTTCCTGGGTTACCAGTCAATTTTTTCATTGAACCAATGATGCGCTCGATAGCTGGTAACATTGGATGAGTGTTGAAGATTGGTTCGTCCACCCTGAATCTGTCAAACAGCATGGTAGCCCGTGTATGTGTGGAGTTGGATGTAACGAAGACTCACCCTCAAAGGCTATGGATTGGATTTCCTGGTGGAGGTGCTTGGAAAGATGTTACTTACCCTGTGCTCCCGAAGTTTTGTTCGGCTTGTGCCAGGCTTGGCCACAATTTGGATGATTGCAAGGGGAAAAGGATTCAGCCTTCTTCTAGTCTTTTGCCAGTTCATGGCCCTATTCGTCCCCTTCCAAAGCCCAAAAATGTGTGGCAACTAGTGGCCCCGAAGAAGGATGTGACAGTCAATGACATTGTCCCTACGGACTCAATGTGTAATGTCTCCGAACAATGTATGATGATTGACCCCCTATCCAGACCGATTCATGGTAGCATGGCAGAGACTATCCTAGGGTCCCCTGCTAAGGTCTGTCTCTCTCTGAAGGGAGATGTAGAGATGTCTCTTCAGATTAACCCCATGGACACTATTACTAATTCTAATTTGCCACTTTTGGAGCCTATCACCAACAAGTAGACAAGGTTAGGGTTAGGTCTAGGCAAAACCCTAGGATTTAAGAATAGGGATGCAAGCATGCAAAAGCCATAGGCATTTTCGAAGTAATAGGGAATTTTCTGGACCCCGGGGATATTTTGGTAATTTTATCACCCCGGGGATATTTTGGTAATTTTCCAGGACAGGAGTATTTCTAAAATTTCTGGACTGGGGCGGAAGTAGGATCGAGTTCCTAACTTTTCCTCATTTCTCACCTCTCTTTCTCTCTCTCTTTCTCTCTCCTCTCTGGGTCTCTCGACGCGGGGTGCACACCGTTGCGGAGCTGGCCGAGGTGAGGACGCGATGGAGTGATCGGGACATGGGATAGAGCGGCGGTTTGAGCGTGGCATGGCGCGATCCCTCGGTGGATTCCGAGAAGACGCCGTTCGTGTTCCTGGCGATTTTCGACATGGATTAGTCGCTTCGATAGACGATTTCTTCGGTGGAGGTAGGGAGATGGACCACCTACCTTTCCTGTACCTTCCCTCGTTGTTTCACGCTCTACGGTGTGAGAACGAGCGAGTTTAGGCTCGTTGTGGTTTTTGAGAGTTCGTAGGCTTTGCCAAAAAATGGTGACAATTTTTGGAATGGTTAGTACCGTTTGACTCCCTGGAACGTCTACGTTCCATTGATACTAGTTTCCCGTCGATTGACGATCATTCGGGACCGTTAGGAGCCCGGGAAGTCCGGTTACTCTATTTAGGTGATTTCGTTAGAATCGTACGTTTCTTGCGATTCGTGCGTCATTTTGACTCCGGTCGGAGTCTATGTGATTGTCAGGGTGATTGTGGCTGTATCCGCTTTATTTCGACACGAACGGGGCATGGAAAGGCCACGATCGGATGAACCCCGTGGTTTGCTTGTCGTAATGCCTTCGCGGTTCAACGACAACCGCTTAAGGTGTATGGGCAGCTGGTTTCAGACCGTTTAACGTGTCTTGAGTTCGGGTTGAGTGGTCAGTCAATAGACCGCTCTGGGCTTGAGCAGCCAGGAGTGGTCCGCCCATCCTCCGTGAGCGGCTGGTCCTCAGTCGTTCATCCTTCCTGTTGTGTTGAGTGGCCAGGTTCTGCCCGCTTAACCCAGTTGACCTTTGGTCAACAATTGTGTGTCGGTTCAGATAGGAGGTTTGGTCAAAACCATTCTGACCAACATTGTAGTAGGTCGGTTGGCTTGAACGGCTAGTCCCTGACCGCTCTAGCCTTTGGGTGGCCCAGCCCTAATCGTCCATCCCTTTTAGTGTCTAGGGGTCAGTTATTTTGAGCGGTTGGCCCCCAACCGTTCATCCCCCTTGAATGGTTCATTCTAGACTATACATCCCCCTTTGAATGGCTTCGATCTGGACCGTTCATCTCACCAAGCGGCCTTCTTCTGACCGCCCAGTGAGTCTTGTCCGTCATCTCGTCCATTGGCCATGATGGCCTATCTCGTGTCTGTCTGTCTTAGGTACGTGTCCTCTGGCGGTGTCTGAGTGTCATTTCCAGACATTCTGATTTCCCTATATCTTGGCTTGACCTTTGGTTTGCCCGTTGTCCCGTGGATGTCTTTTGATGTCCTATGAGGGCTATGACCATGAGATAAGGTGGCCAGGAGTGTTCTTGCCATGGGCAGTCTTCTGTACTGCTTTGTAATGTCATTGTCTGGTTCTGGTCAACCCGGTGTCACCTAGTGGTTGACAGGTGACCTTGTGTGTGTCTCGACAGTTCTGTCCAGTTTGAGACATGGTTCTAGATATCGTTAGGTATCGTCTTACCTCATTTTGTGTATCCAGGTGTGCTGAGGGTTCTCGGTGTTCCCTCAGGTCTCCGTGAGTTGTTTTCTACGGTGAGTCATTTTCTCTGGCTTAGGATTAGACCGATTGGCGGCTTATCCCACTTTGTACGATGATCTTGACTCCGAGTCGTGAGACTCAAGGATCATTGTAGTTTCAGGTCTAGCTGCCATGTCCTGAGTCTGTTGACAGTTTCCTACATTGCCATTGGTGCTTCGTAGTACATGCGACAGTGTTTCTTGCTTGTCTGTACTCCAGCACTCACGTTTTAGAGTCTGTGTCTCGTGATCCTCCACTAGTCGTAGCCTTACGACACGTTTCGACATGTCAGCCTTTACGGCAGGGCATTTCCCAATTTATGATTTTTAAGCTAGTTCTGTGGGCTCCCGCGCTTGATAGTAGTGTCCTCGACCGTAGCGTCCTACGGGGGGAGAATACTAGCTAGTGGCCTGGCTTAGGTGAGAGCCAGTGTGTGCACACGTGGTCAGGGGCTTTGGACTTGTGCCGACGGGCGTGACCCTGACTAGTCACTCGCGACTATAGTTCTATTCTGGTTCTGACAGTGTCTTGGTCTCAGTGGTACTTTCAGACGACGGGCATACGAGCCACTTGTAGGCGCAGCATAAGACGTCTGTGGACGCAGCTGGCTGTTCTTCTAGTGAGGGGAGTACTTTAGACATGTGACACAAGACTTCTGCGTGACTCTCGTGTTTCTCGAGCATCGTGACCTTTTTAGGTCAGCTTCCTTGTGGCTTTGCCCGAGGTCAGTGTAGTGTTATTCCTTGTGCACGACGTTCTAGTCGTGTCGAGTCGGTGTCTGTCTAGGTCTTTTCTAGACTTATTGGCTGGCCTCGTAGGCCTCGTGCTTGTCAACGGATCGGCAACTTCTGACTTCGCCAGTTCAGAGTTCACCCTTCGGTTGCTGTTAGGAGTAGCTTCGGGTGCTGAGGTTAGTTCGGTAGCCATGCTCTTTTGGTACGGGTTCTTCCCTCTCCCTTGCCTGTTCCCTACTCCTACTTCCTCTTCTTTACAGCTTTGTAGTTTAGTTTTCTTGCTTTACTACCTGCTATTTTTCGTTCCGTGTTATTGCGTATTTTTCAGTGGGGATCCGCGTGACCCCTACTGAGCCAGTGACACGAGGCTCACCCCTACTTTTCAGAGGGGTCATGGTTCGTGCTGCTTCCGTGGTTCTTGGTGTGTGAGTTCGTAGCTGCTAGGTGGTACCTTCGTCGGGCTTCCCCCGACTTTTTGGTATGTCTTTTCTGTTCTGCCGACTGTACTGTTAGACTTCTATTGCATCCCTACTATTTTGATGATGTCATACACTATTTGTCAACATCTTGTTTGATCTGCCATTTAATTACTTTCATTTGATGTGCTTAACTTAAGAGTCATTTGCATTAAAATTCAATGCATTGTTCATCAGTGTGCATATCATCTCTATGCATTCGATCTTTCTATTTCCAAGTCTGTGCATATAGATACACACTGTATTAACTCCATGCATGTGTTGGACTTAGTAGAAAAATTAAGTTCGTGCACATTGGTTTGCATTTGTACTGTTTACTTTGTTTGCATTTCCAAGTCCCTGCATATGCTTGAGTCCGTGCACATTCCATAATCCAACTCCGTGCATTCTCTTGTCCTATGCTTACAAAGTCCGTGCACTTTCAAGTCAGTGCACCTTGCCCAACTTAGAGTCCTTGCATGTTTTGCTGTGATCACAAGTCCGTGCAGGTTGTTAGTCATGCATGTTTGTAAGTCCATGCATACATTTAAGTCCACACACATTGTTCGACCAAGTCAGTGCACATTGGTTCATCTGTTGGAAAGTCCATGCACATTCATTGTTTTATGCACACGACGTGTCCATGTACACTTCTAAGTCCACACACATTGTTCGACCAAGTCAGTGCACATTGGTCATCTGTTGGAAAGTCTGTGTACATTCATTATTTTATGCACACGTTGTGTCCATGCATACACTAAGTCCGTGCACACTTAGAGTCAATGTACATGCTTGATGCATGTCCGAGCATGTTGCATGCCTTCTAGGGTATGTCGGTGCTTGGTCAGAGCAACTCCTATAGCATGTCCGTGCATGTAGAGTCCTAGGCTCAATCCAAGTCAGAGCATACACTATAGCAAGGTCAGAGCACATCTGCCTTAGCTATGTAGAGTCTGAGCTACACTTCATAAAGTCCATGCATGCCATGTTTAAGTCTGTGGATGAACTGTCCACTGCATAAGCATATCCATGCATGCATTTCCCAAGTCCGTGGAAGTGTTGAACAGATACATGCACATCAATCATCCAAGTCTGTGGATGCCTTAAACAAGTCCGTGCACATCCTTGTTAAGTCCATGCACGTTTTGACTCTACTTCACAAAGCCCATGCACACTGTGCATCCGTGCGTATATGAAGTCCGTGCATTCTTTGCCATCATGCATATTTGCTTTAAGCCTAAGGCAAGTCCGTGCAATCTTTCGAGTCCATGCATGTTTCACCAAAGCATTCTGCGTCCATGCACATTTCACCAAGTCCGTGCACATCTCCTTATCAAAGTCCATGCATATTTCAAGTCAAAGCAAAGTCCGTGCATAGGTTGGTTTATGCTCGACCAAGGTCCGTGCATATGCCTTGGTTGTTTGAAAATGAAGTCTGTGCACACTCTAGTCCGTGCACGTCTCACTAAAGTCCGTGCACTTATTCTTCAACGAAGTCTGTGCACGCTCACTCTAGTCCGTGCATGTCTCAACAAGTCCGTGCATTTCTTCATCAACGAAGTCTGTGCATGTCTCACTAAAGTCCGTGCACTTTGTGTTGAGCCTAACCCCGAGCATCTCATGTCCGTGCACATAAAACCCCGTGCATTTTTCTTACTGTCATCAAAGTCCTTGCACGAATACACAAACCCCGTGGACATCAAACCCCGTGCAGGTTTCTCACTGAGACAAAGTCCTTGCACGGTCTCATAAACTCCTTGCATTCCTTCATACAGTCCGTGCATGTCAAACCCCGTGCAGGTTTCTCATTGAGACAAAGTCCTTGCACAGTCTCATAAACTCCTTGCATTCCTTCATGGAGTCCTTGCATGTCAAACCCCGTGCAGATTTTTCAGTTGACCAGCAAGTCCGTGCTCAATTCAAGTCTGAGCACATCTTGAAGTCCTTGCATTTTTGCTTGTAAACAAGTCCGTGCACTCTGTGCACATTTCAATATGTTAACTCCGTGCATATTTCTCTTCTCTGCATATGAACCTTATATTAACTGGGTGATGGTCTTTACCTCACTCGACTCAGACTTATAGGGGAGCCATCCCATGCTGGTCTCAGACCAAGGATCACCATTCCAACATCTAACATCTCATCAAAGACCTCCACACATTGGCATCGTCCTTCATCCTGTCTCATCGAGACCCTCGTCTCAAATAATCCAAGAGTACGCCTGCCAATCCCGGTTCCCGCTCTTACCCCAGAGCCATGGGACATGCAACCTCTTACAACTCACGGCACACATCTCTGGGGGGGAAAGTGCCATTCAAAAACATGGCAACCTGGTCGACCACGCCACAACCAAAGCAAATGGGTCCCCTGACATCTCACCGTGGTCGATCACTCAGCCAACCCACTAGCCGCTTACAACAACCAGCTGGGACCCATAATCTTGCTAGAGATCACTTCTCCAACAACCACCTATCTTACCTGAAGACACAACCTACAACACATGAACAGGGTACTCATGCGGCACACTTGCCACCATATTTTTTCGATTCTCTACCCCGCCAGTGCCATGAACCACAATATCTCAAGCAACGGCACAGCAACAACATGTCTCACGCAACCGGAGACACGCTTACCGAGGAACCAATCCTCCAATGCTCTTCCCAATCTCAAAAATCCAGCCATAGCAGCTAACTCTACGATCTTGGACCTATGGGTTATGGGCCCAACACGCTTCCGCTACACACTCTGATTCATGTGCACAACCAACATGGCAACTCGGGATCCTCCACCCCGACAATCCTCTAAACACCGCCGGCTTCGATCCTCGACACATCGGGGATTACAACACCAACCATAAATTCCCACGAACATCACCCAACTAGCACTCATCCTTTCGGAATAGTGCCAACACACCCTCACATAACAAGGGAATAGGCACAACTTCTCACAGGCAACCACCTTGCCAAGACAGGGAACACGTCTCGCATGGACTTTCCGGCACACAAAGGCTAACCAATCCAGACAAACAATGCAAGATGATGAACCTTAGCCAAGGACGATTCTCTCCAACCAAAGGAGAACCCAACACACCTCCTACCAACGGAAAAACTCTACGCACGACTTGACCTTAAATCTCGCGCATGCTGGGAACAGCACCTTCTAGCATCGAGAAAATAGTCACTTCCATTAGGTTAGCGCCCCCTACACACTCGGCGAGTGTCACATCGGACCACAAAACACAGCATCTCTTGATGCACCACCACTGCAATTCCTCAAACTGCAACACGCCACGCCTAGAGCCGCAATACAAGCCATAATCGGCAACTGGCAATGCCCATCCTCGAGTCCCAAACTCGTCGCAGAGCCTTCACATCTCAAGCCAACCCCAGGCCGAACACTACCCATTCATATGCAGAAGCGCAGGAGCAAGAACTTACTGGGTCAACCCTGCCCAATCCTACCTTGACACCCATAAAAATAATCGGGACTGACACATCATTCCTGACGCCACAGAGCACGATGAGGACATCAGGCTCGAAAATTAGCAACTCATCGAAAAGATCCTCCACCCACCCGAGCGCACCACTCGATCAAAACATCCACCTGACTACCTCAAACCATGGCCATAACACCTCAGGGGCTGGACAACCGTAGACTGGGTTGGCCAAAACCAACAGCAGCTCCCTCAGAGCACGCTTCTAGCCAGTTATCTATGAACAGTTCTTTCTTGCCACCTGACCTCGCTGTAGATTCCTCGAACGCAGCACCGCAGCAACACACCTGTCGGCAACCTCTACCCAACTCAACACAATCGGGGCCACGACCAATCGAGAAGAAATCTCTCTATCATGTCCCTTGGGCCCCACACAGGCACGAAAGTCACGAATAACAACCACCTTTACAGTGTCGTGCAGCGCACTCAAGCTCTCAAGTGAGAAATCAAGCAGAAAACAAACATAAAGTCTTATGCCAACTATCGACTGTATTAGACCTTTTGGACTCTGGTCACTACAATATCTCGAATTCCTATGTACGTCCACAACCACGCTCTGATACCAACTGTAACGACCCAAGATTCGGATATCGGGAGGAGCCCGATACCATTCGAATCCTGGCCCATCGCCCACGAGCCAGAGGGCTCGAAAGGGCTAAAAAGGAGTGTGGAGGTACAAAGAAATAGGAAATAAAGAAGGATAATTTAATAATAAATAGAAATAAATAATTTAACTGAGAGGAAAGGGAGGAGAGAGGAATTTCTTTGCCAAATGAACAGTGGTGAGGAAGTTTACAAAGGTGAAAACCTTTTGCAGGGATGGTTTTACTCCCTTAAAATGGCGCGCCCCGGGGCACACTGTTTTAACGAAACGGCATGCCGGATAACCTGGTGCCATTTTAACATCAAAGGCAAGGGCGCGCCGTTTAAACGACGCCATTTAAGCTTCTGACCGCACCGGATTAGCATCCAACGCCGAAATTAAGTGCTGTTCTGAGCTTTTGTCACTAGAGGAGATCAATCCGAATGAAGCTCATCCATCGGTCCTGCTACACTCATGCCTCGCTTGCAACCCCCACGGCTAGGGGGCATTTGTTGGCACTCAAAATATGATGGACGGCGATCAAGCCATGAAGATGAATGACATAGCCCACAGAAGCACAGAAGTCGATGAAGATCAACCTACTGAAGACTTCTCAAGTTGTTAGAGCCTCAAGTCACTTGGAATGAAAACTGGGGGCTTCACCTCAATAGAATTGAGATGAATCCATAACTAACCGACAGTGTGACCAACCTTGCCCAATGATCCGACATTGACTCCGTCGTGTCGCTACCCCACACCTGTCACCCGACCAAGGACGATGGTCTACCCGGTGGCTCGCCACCAGAATGAAGACTCTCCTAAGGAGGAAGAACGCCATCTGCTCTTCATAACAAGGAACCGAAGGCTCTATCAGCAGAAGGCCCCAATCACCCGACACGGGTTTGACTTCTCACCATAGTGGGTCCGTCAGTGGTCGAATGATCGTCCAAGCATGGCGAAATTATTCTGGATGTCATGCCATCCCACATCAAGCATGAGTCGGACCAAGATGAAAGCACAAATCATAAGGCCGAAGGCTGTGTCAGTGGAAAACCTGCATGCTTGAGCCAAATACACACAAAGTTTTGACTAAGGCCACGCGTCGTGCGGAGAGCTGCGTCAAAGTCCCGTCAAGGTTTTTCAAGAACCGCAGTAAAAAGAATCATCAACGGTGACCTTCGGAATCATCCCCGGACTCATCGGCTAGCCCTCGGCAACCAAACGGAGCTAATACGGTGCCCCGTTCACCGGTGCGCCCCTTAAATTGGCGTCATCTTCACCGGCGCACAAAAGACCTAGGCCAAAGGCTGTTCCCCAGCACCACCCTTCCCGGCGCGCCCCTACATGGCACTGGGAAACTTGGGCCTATAAAAGACTTTGTTCGTTCAAGGGAAAAGAGAGAGAAGAGAGAATTAGGGCGTAGAGAATTAGAGAATTAGAGAGAACCCAGATAGGGAGTGATGAGACAGAGAAAAGAATCGAGGGGCCAATCAGAAGAGAGTTTGAGAGTTTCTTCCTGAGCAAGTTCTGCCCTCGAGAGCATCTTCACTGTCGCCGTCTCCCTCTGCTGCGTACCAGTTCTCTGGCACCGGAGAAGAAGGGTTCTCTCGTGTTTCCTTAGGTGGGTAACCACCGTGTTCCCCGTCGATTCTCTCCCTGCTTCGATGTAAATGAGAGAGGGAGTGGGAAGCGATGATAAGAGCCGAATTTTCCCCCTTCTTCTCATCTTATTTTCCTTCCCTACAATCCTTCTCTTTGTTTAGTAATGTAAATGGTGTCTGAGCATCAGTGCTGGCGCTGTAGTTTGAACCTATACCTCCTTTTCTCACGTTTGAGATGAATGAAATGCATGAGATCGGTTGAATGAGTTAATATTATCTCTGTCCAGCGTCGCTTCTTCTCCTTCTTCTACTTTCTCTGTGTGTCATTCTTATGGCCACTGAATTGGCATCGTTCTACAACGTCGGCGTCGGGATGAATACTGTATTATCTTCTTTTTACTCTCTACGCATTTAACGATTTGGCTGAGCGAAGGTCTTCCAGATTCGTTTCCTCGGCGCCGCATATGCCCTTGGATCCCTTGGGCTATAGTAATCTGCCTCCCCTCCCTGGGGGTTTTCCTCTTCCAACTGGATGCCAAAGGATTTTATTGCCAGAGGCACGCTTACATGCGTATACTCCATCTATTGTGGGCTGTCCCCCTAACTCCTCCTCTATTCTTGACCATGAGAAGAGGGAGATGAGGCCGTCCTGATGGGGGCATCTCTCGCCCTTCATTTTTTCTCACAGCCTCGGTGGCTCACCAGCATGGTTCCATTGTATTCCTCCATTCCCTGAATTTCTTCTACATATCTGCCCAGTCGCTGATCGACCCTATTGGTAGGCTGGAGTACCATTCAAACGTGAGTCCTGTGAGAGAGGACCCGAAGAATTTCAACAAGTATGACTTGTCTGAAGTCAAATCGCCCATGATGGTCATGCAATAAGCTATATGTTCTTTTGGGGATCCTTGTCCATTGAACTTGTCAAATTTTGGCAGCTTAGAGATCCCGGGAGGGAGTTGCTTAGCTGCATGGTGAGGTGAGTAGGGAACCCGGTAGGCATCAAAAGCCATATTTTCACCTTCTCCTCGCTCTGCCAACTTCATTTCTATCATCTTCTTGACCATGAGCCGGTTCATTGCAGCCAGGTCCACTAGCTCTGGGTAGAAATGCGCTGATTGTGGGTATGGAGTAGCCAAAATAGTTGCCTACGATGGCGGGCGCAGTAGTGGTACTTGATGTAGCTGGGGCAGCATTGGTGGTAGCAAAGGCTGGGACCCCCATGGTGGAGGGGCAGCTTGGCTGTGCTCTGCTAGTTGGGGTAGAGTATAAAATGGTGGGAAATCACAGGGGTTGACACCTCCCCGTGAGGATTCAGCCTGCATTTCTGGTTGCTTGGATGTGGAAGCCTGCTCAATCTTCTCATGTAATTGTTTCTTCAGGTGCTCTATCTCCTGTTGATACTTATGTAACAGCATCAGCACAGACAGGTCTAGGGTCGTCGTGCTGGAAGTGCCTTCAATTACTTCCTTGGAAGCACCTTCAGGTGAGGCAGTTAGTAGAAACTCCTCTCCTTCTTCCATCGTCACCACATTGACAGCTATCATAGTGACTTCTTCGGGAATCACCCGTTTCCCTTCAACTATTTTCAGCCTTTCCTTGGCAGTTGTACTCATTCTAGTGTTCGGCCCTGGCCTTGCGGCTAATCGGGCCAACTCTTGGGGTGCTTCTGGTAGGCCCCCATATCTTCTAGCCACACCGGCCATGTTGCATACAACAATCTTCATGCCATTCCTTTGTTTGGAGATCTTTTTCTTCTTATTCGACCTGGAAAGGACAGTCTTTCAAACACTAAAATTCTTCTTCTCCTCTCCGCCTGCTGGTGAGGGGCTTCATCAGCCTCATAGTTCGGCATGTCTTCATGTCCGTTATCATTTACGGACAATGCCATTTTCCTTTCTTCTTCCTCTTCAACTTCCGTTGACAAATATTCTTCCTCTTCAGCCACAATCACTTGTAGCAAACACTGCTGGCCCAATGAGGGGTTTCCCAGGCCCTTGAAGTAATTCCTGACCATATTGGTCATTTTCTCTTGGTCGCATCCTTGGTGAAGGATGGGAGATAGTTGTCAGCCTTGCACCGGAGGCATGTAAGCCAGTTGGGCTCTCTATGTCGGCTGGTTGAATCTTCTCCCAAAAGCTAGGACATTGGCCTGCCTGGCACAAGCATTGAAAGCTTCACGACGTGGAGAATCCACGGCCGTTTGTTCTTCTTTTGGGGTCAAGCCCCTCTCACTTCTTCTCCCAACCTTCTCCAGTTTGGGATTGTGGAGGTAGACAGGCACTTCTTCATGAGCATGTTGGATCTACTTAGGGACAGACACCTGTTTCAACTTCTTTGGCCGTGGGGCTAGCTTCTTTCAACCTCGGTGGCCTTCTTCTTCCTTTTCAGCTCTCCTCCTAGATAAAGCCTATAAGGAGTTGTGCGTAGGGATGGTAGGGACCACCCGGTCTGGAATAGCTTGGGCATCATGACCGTCTAAGAAGACTAAGACACCCCCAATGAGAATGGATTTCCCAGATGTGGAAAGATGCATGGTAATGGTAGTAGCTGTATTCCTCCAGAAGCTCCTTTGTTGGCATCCTCCGGGCTTCCTGTTGTGCATGGGGCGAGCCCCGTGAGCGACTTGGTGCACCATGCAGCTAATAGCTTGAGTTGGACCTTTCAGGGGGCCTGTACAACATAGGGTCTCAGTAACCCTGACTTCCTCATCGATCTTCCCCCGTGCCAGCTACAGGGACTCAATTTGGAGTAAGTCAGTCAAGGTGAGCCCCAAAAAGTTGGTCAAGCTGACCACCAACAGGAAGGATTCGAATACTGTGGGCACTGCCAGGTACCCGTGTGTAGCATGATCAGTGACGATCGCCAGACCGAAAGTAAGTGTAGTAAATCCGGTTGGTAACCAAAGTGGTTGCCTGTGGCGTAGGGTGTAGTAATGGTGCTTGGTGATATTGGGGCAGCACTGGTGGCAGCAATGGCTGAGGTGGACGTTGTTGGGTAGCAGCCTGACTGTGTTCTGCTAGCTAGCAAAGAGCAGACGGTGGTTGAAGATCACCTGGGTTGGCACCTCCCTGGGATGACTCTACTTGCATCTCCGACTAGTTGAACAATGAGGTCTACTCCATCCACTCATTTAATTGATTCTTAAGAAGCTCTATCTCTTGTTGATATTTTTGTAACAACATCGGTACCGATGGGTCTAGGGCCTCCATACTTGGGATGCCTTCCAACCTTTTGCCCGAAGCACCTTCGGGCGAGGCGGATTGCAAAACCTCTTCTTCTTCAGATGTCACTATGTTAGCAGTCAACATAGTGATGGCTTCATTAATTACTTGTTTTCCTTTTGCCACTCTTAGCATTTCCTCTGCGGCTTTGATTCTTCTTGTATTCGGCCCTGGCCTCTCAATGAACCTGGCCAATTCCTATGGCTCTTCGGGTCAGGCCCCATATCTACCGGCCACTACGGCCATATTGCAAGTAAAGACTTGCATTCCTCTTTTCTATTTCCAGAATCTTCCTTTTGCTCGACCAAGGAACGTGAATCTTTCAAATACATATACTCTTTTCTTTCCCTCCTATTGTGGAAGGACCTCAATGCCTTCATCTTCCAAGCTGTATTCATACTCATCGTCATCTACGGACGATGCCCTTCTCTTTCTTCTTCGGCTTCTTCTTTTTCTTCTCTGATGCCAATGACATGGAGCAATCTTTGCTGGCCGAGGGAGGACCATCCCATTCCATGAAAGTAATCTTTGACCATCTTGGTCATTTCATCTTGACTACACCTTGGGGAGAGGGCAGAGGGAAGCCTTTGATCTTGGACCAACGGCATATATGAGTGTCGTGACAACGTTGTGGCTTCCTTCAACCTTCTAGGACACACGAAGACGTCTACCTAGCCGGCACAGGCCCTGGAAATAGGTGGAAAATTCACCATCACCTCCCTTCTTGGTGTAGTGTTCTTGCCCCTCCTCCTAGGGGCTTCAGCAATTTGAGTGGGATTTTGTGTGGTTAGTGCCAGACACCGGGTCCTTTTGGGGACCCAAACTTGTTTAAGCTTCACTGGTTTAGAGGCCAGCTTCCTTTGCCTATCATTGTTAGGATTTGCCCTCCTGCTCCCCAACACTTGGAAGGCATTGTGAGTTGGCACCGTTGGGATAACATGGTCCGACAGTACTTCAGCATCACGATCGTTCAGATAAACCCAAACGTCACCGATCATTATCGATTTCTCGAAGGCCGAGAGCCGACCCTAGGGCACAGTAGTAGTCCTTCTATCCCAGTAATTCCTCCGGTTGCCTACAAGCAACCTCTTTCCTATGGAGAGAGCTTCATAGGTAGCATGGTGCATGAGGCAAGAGACGACGTTGGAGTTGGCAGTAGCCCTCTGAGGGAGGCTCTTTTCCACCCAAGTGGCAATGTTGTCTGTGACAATCTTTGCAGCTTCATCGGCCTCCACCTTGAGCAAGCTGAAGAAGGCAACCCTAAGGAAGTTTAGAAAGCCAACCCCTAGGGGAAAGGAGCCAAGCATAGTGGTCACTACCAGGTACCCATTCATTGTATGGGAGATCGCTACTTGAGTCCCGAAAGCGAGTTCGGCTAGTCTGGTCATCATTATTTTTCTTGTGAGTCGAAAGAGGCAAACAATCAGTATTCTTCGGGAGGACCCCGCGGCCCTTTACCTTGACA
The DNA here is from genome assembly GCA_024336825.1 of Amorphophallus titanum. Classification (NCBI taxonomy): domain Eukaryota; kingdom Viridiplantae; phylum Streptophyta; class Magnoliopsida; order Alismatales; family Araceae; genus Amorphophallus; species Amorphophallus titanum. Next base: position 1,231,815 of record JANBPO010001371.1, on the reverse strand, counting down.
AAGAGATGAAGGGAGATTGGGTCCCACAAGACATGCCAAATTGTGGGAAAGGTTTTTTATTTCTCTCGGGTTTATTTGTTTATTCATTTATTTTATCTTTGAAGCTTTACTAGTCTGCGGCATGCCAGTGACAATTGTGATGAGTTTATTGTGTGCTCTATCTGACTGATCACATAAAGGTGAGTTATCATGTTGGGACCCAAAGTATGCCATACCATAAAGGCTATGGCATTAATTTCCCCCTTTCAGAAGAAGGACAACCCTTTATTAATCGCCAAGATAAAGAAGCCACCAGAGCTAAACAAACATAAATTAAAATGTGAGTTTGAGGACATGTTTGATGTGCAAGGCAGGACCTAAGTGCACACTCAAGCACACATTGATCCAGTCAACCACAGGCCTTGGAGGCCCGTAGTACCCTTGTCCGGCTCACACACACGTGTTCGGCATTTTCCCGAGCACCTTGTGGGCATATATATTCCAGCCCTCCGGCATCAAACCAGGGGGCAACCTGTGGTGCCAGCACATTGATTGCGTCCTACAACAACCCCCTAGCAAGATGAGGCCACCCTCGACCCTCAGACACGTGGCGACGAGCCACCTGTCTTTAGCTCTCGGGCCAACCCAAGGCTACCTTGTCAACCCATCGTACGACATGGCACGTAGCTTGAGGTAGGTCCCGTGTGCCTAAAATACCTCCCCTTAGCTCCCACGAGCTCCCATCCTTAGCCCAAGGCCCATTTTGGGGGCCCCCGGCCTACTACCCATGCCGTTCGGCAACTCGGGGTGTGTCAGGCATTTAACTAAACACCTTGCGAGCGGCTACTACGACTCGAAGAATAACGGCCCCCACGGGCCCATTCCAGTCCCTCGAAGCTTAGTGTCCCTCAAAGGACACCCCCTGAAGACAAAAGAAGACCCCCGGGGGCCATCCCTCAGGGTTACAACCGGCCCCGGGGCTAGCTCGCCCCGGGGGCGGCCGTGCACCCCAAGGAGGGTAAACTCCCTGGGGGCCACGCCCTCTCTCCAGCCAGGTGGCCCCTTTCAATTCCAGTTCGTCTAGTTTGCAGTCCTACGATGTGGTTCGTGTGTTGTACCAATTCGTGGGGGGCAACACGCGGAATCACGAAGCAACAGCACGAGGGATCGGTGCTCAACAGTCAACACACTCGCAAAGTCTTCCACGTACCCTCCCAGCACACCTGTCCTTTTCTTCTTAGTCAATTTAGGGAGAAAAAGAACAAAAAATCAGATTTTATAGGTGGGGACCGCCCCCCTCTCTCCCTAGCACCCAGACCGCCTAAACCCCCTTGGGCGTTTAGGCAGACCAACCCAGCCCCTTGGGCTGGTCTGCCTAAACCTCCCAGTAATTAAAAATTTTGATTTTTGTTAACCCAGAAGCCAGCTCACCTAAACCCCATTGGGTGAGGTTTAGGCAGACCAGCCTAGACCCCCAGGCTGGTCCACCTAAACCCATCCCAGTCCAAACCAACCCCTCCGTGAGGGGTTTAGGTGGACTAGACCAGCCCATTGAACTGGTCCGCCTAAACCCCACCCAGGGGAGGGGTTTAGGCAGCCCAGCTCAACCCTATGAGCTGGTCCGCCTAAACCCTTTCTCCTCTCTATAACTCAAAACACACTATTCAATTGCGTTTGCCCGGGCTAGCTTGAACCCTTCAACCTAGCCCGCCTAAACCCTTCCTTAACCCTTCAAATTTTTGATAAAAGCCCCTTAGGAGCTCAAGGGGAGATATACACAATAGAACAGACATACGTGTAGACACGCACAACAAGCTTCAAGGTCTTCGAGCAGCAAGGCAAGGCAAGGAGAATTGTGTGTGGGTGACTTGGTCATCGACTAAGGACGCCGAGGGTATACCACTTGTACATCCCTCGCACGTTCTTTCGCCATGACACACAAGTCTATTTCCATTATGCATGAGAAGTTATGACAAGGGTGCAACCATGCACACACGTGGCATCAGGCTTCCCAGTACCCACGAGGCCATGTCCGATCGCTCGATCCGAGTCGCGATTGTCCCTCGCCAGGCACCAGTCCGATGCACTCTCTAGTCACCCAGCTATAAGCCCCTCGTTTTACGGAGCAAACACGGCCCACGCCACTAGAGGAACACTCTGTAAAACATGCGGATGCCTGCTTTGTCACGCATAGGACTAGGGACCGACCATTGTGTCAGAATTGTCTCGTGGCCTGTGCCTATTGTGCCTCGGCCACTATGGCCCACTTGTAAACCCATATAGCTCTCAGAAATTATACAACCATTTGGATGTATGCACTTGCATCCACGTTTAGGCCCTCACCCCTCTTTTGTTATGTCACCTAGCGTGAACCCCTCAGCACCTCTGACCCCAGTCAACCCTGTCTTGTCTGGTGCGAACCTACAACTACGAAGTGCTCCCTGCTCTTCACCTAGGACTTCAGGCCTACACAGACTTCTCTTCAATAGAGGAATGAAGGTGTTCAGATTCAATCCAATGTAAATAAACACCGACTGCTCACAGTCAGTGGGGAAAGACGTCCTGTATACGACTCCTCACTGGAGTTCTGAAAATAAATGGGCAGCATATCCCCATAACAGAGGATGCTTCATCTGTCAAATGGGTCAACACATGGGGGGGCAACCGGTGTTAAGCCATAAATAAGTGAGAGGTCCCAGATGGGATTATCACAAAACCCGAGGTCAATACATCATGAATCCTGAGGGCCAACCTACTAAGGATTCGTGCCGACTTGGGTGAGGCTATCAGAGGGTCAGTGTGTTACTGAGCAGATAACATCCTTTTATGTCTCACTAGTGCAAGGGGGCTTCCAGGGGAACATGTCATTAGCTGATAGACCCCCTGGAACCCATGATGAGTATAGGTTCGAAAGACTGAGATATGGACAATTGGATTGTACCCTCCCCAGGTGATTGGTCTACAGTCTCAATCCAGGATAGAGCATAACCCCATTGAGAAGCACTTCCCTATTTAATACTAGAACATGATCGAACGAGGCAATCAGAGTGAATAATCATTGCATCCCCGTTAAGCCAGAGCGAGCAGTTTTGGCCCATCTGGTTGGGCTCATGCTCGGCATGGGGATATCTGGGAGAAACAAAATCTACGAGTGAGCATAATCTTGTCGAAGCACTCTATCAAACACTTCGAGGGGGGAACATGGTAGCATGCCAGGATGGTTTGACAGAAGGGTTGCCTGAGGCCCCAACTACTCATTCGGGAGAATAAGAGGGAGCTCAAAGGTTGCCCTTACCGAATCATCCATTCGGTAGCTACTCACACACACTGTTCGATCAATCTACGTAAACACATGAATTGGTCGGTAGTAAAGAGAAACCACAGGGAGGGAATTTGATGTCACCGCACTGGGCATGGCCACAGGCCTTTTCACAAACGAGAGGGAAAGAATGATGAATCCCATGAGCCTTCTTCCCCCTTTTTCCGAGCAATCATAGAATCCATTAGAATTTAGCCCCTGAGGGCTTCCTCACGCTTGGGGGGAGAACTGGGAAGCTCAGAATAGAGTAAACAAAAAGCAAAAGCAGCACAAACGGTGGATTGAAGCACGAATACTGCAACTCACAACAACTTTATTGCTATTTCTCATTCACTCTCCTCTGCAATTTCAGAGGGACATGGCTGGGGATACCATAATTGGGGGATTGAAGGGAGCAGCTAAAAAGAAAAGAGAACGAATACAGAATATGGGATAGAGGGAAGAAACCCAGAAGAACTCTCGATATCCACCCTACCTCTTTCCTCACGACCTCTTCTTCCGATCTCTAGATCTCTCTCCCCACTCTGTTCTCTCTATCTTCCTATTCTCCCTTTTTCTCTTCTTTCTCTTCTCTATTCGCTCTCACTGTTCTTCCTTCTCTCTCGTCCCTCGAATAAGGGTGAAAGCCCGTTCTTTATAGAACGACTGGGGCAGGGTGGGTCGATGGCAACACCACCGAATCACCGGCCCGCCGCTGGAGGGAAGGCACCGACTCACCAGCCTGTAATATTGTGCACACCACCGAATCGGGTCGCCAGCGAAGCTCTACCGAATCACACGCCAAAGGAGTGCCACCGAATCGCCATTCAAAGTGCCGCTGACTCATTGAGGGGCATTTTCATAATTTTAATATTTTTCCCTGAAATTGACCCGGCGATAGCTCGTGGCCCAGAGTAGCACCAGGGTTGATTCAGTGGTACCATAATGTACTTCGAAGCCCTGATTTTGGGTTTTCAGTGATTTTCGGCACGTGCTAGACCCATACCGATTTTCTCAGGTTTTGCCCTGATTCAGCCTTCGACACTTTAATTTGTGCTGCTAGGCTTGCTTTGGAGCCACGTGGGGCTTCTTCATCAAGTGGGTGACCCCTTGAAGCACTTTCACCTTCATTGGGTGTCTCTAAGGTTATTTATGACTCCTTTTCTGGTGTCGTGTGTACACAACTCGGATAACCCGAGTTTCCCCTGATTTAGCAGTCGACACATCAGTTTATGCCACCAACTCCACTGTGAGGGCATGTGGAGGGCCTCTATGAAGAGGGTCATCCCTAAGAGTGTTTTCGCTTCGACTGGGCATCCTTTTGGTCGCTTACGAACGAGTCCAACATTCTGCGTATGCTAAGCGAATTTCCCAGATTTTTGCTGATATCGCCCTCGGTAGTAGATATTTTGCTTTGAGGCCTACCTTATGCTTATATGAAGCGTCTTCATTGATAAGGAACGCCATGTCCTTCAGACAGAAGTAAAAGGAGTAAAAATTAAACTGTCCACCAAGTTTCTTCACCGAGCTCTGCATATTCCACGGGATGGGCTTCTAGAGTGTAAGTATGACCTTGACTTGTCTGCTGCATATACTCTTCTGACAGGGAAGCCTCGAGATCCTGAAGATGACACCTAACTTCTTGTCAAATCTTTTGACACCAATAGGTTTCCCCCTCTGTAGTGTCTCCTCCGCCATATGTTCACTACCATGATCACCCCCACAAGGGGGTGGCAGGAGCAGACTTATAGAGATCCAAAGGTTTATCCTCTGTTGCATGTTCAACAATCACCAAATCTGTCTTCCTGAGATCATCCTGCAACTTATGGGGAGCTGCATTGGGAACAAAAGGAGCCTTCCATATGCTGCTAAATTAACTGCAATATTTCAGAAAGCTGGGGTCTCTCTTGCTGATGAGGAGAAGAAAACCATTCCTACAAGCAATGTTAACAGTATGAGATTCATTGAAAGTTATATGCATTTAAAAAAGCAAGGGGATCAGATTGTCTGGATTCTGCCTGGTCATCAGCTGGCTCTTTCCGTAGCTACAGCTCAGCCACCTCCACCAGATCAGCAAGCTCAGCAGGAACAGCCTGCTCCAGAAGACCAGCCTGCTCCAGAAGAATAGCCTGCTCCAGCGGACCAGCCAGCTCTCGATGAGCAATTTGATCACTATGAGGAGGAAGTCCTTGTGGATCTGCAGGATGACCAGCAGCAACAAGAAATTCCACCAGCCACCATGTTGGGGTTTGGCATTCCCTATCCTGTATCTCCTGAACAGCCACCAAGAATTTTCACTAGTGGAGATGCACCTTCTGAATTCCATGCGAAGGCCTCTACTTCAAGAGGAACAACCTTTGGTGCTACTGATGGGCTGTCGGACATCCACCCTGGTCTCATTCAATTTCTGTCTGCCCAATTCAGTCTTATGAATTATTCTTTTCTTAAGCTCAGTCTGCAAATAGACCGGCTAAAAACTTGACAAATCTACTATGAACAAGAACAGACTAGTCGATGGGAAAAGCTTGTCAAGGACAAATACAGAAGTGACAAACAGTTGGCAGCCTTTCTAGAGTCTCTCCTTCTGGTCAATGATAAGGCAGGGACTTTGCTGAGAAGACTGAGGGCAATTCATGCTGAAACTCTTGAGAAGACCAATGAAATGCTACAGCATGCCTCTGCCACTCGTGAAGATCAGGGACAACTCAACATCAAGTGTGCCACATTGATTGACTCCTCCACCAACATTTTGGATCAAGTGGCTGCAACAACTACCTCTATCAAAGACCATGTCGTCACTGAGACTGGTCATACTATTGCTGCCACAGCTAACCTACAGGTCACTGTCAATACCACTAGCCCGCGGCACCTTGATGCCTTCACTCGAATGAAAGACAAGCTGTACTTTGATTCCAACAAGCTCATGTCTACTTCCTCCAAGCTTACTACACAAGTTTAGAAGGATACAGTTCTCATTATGACCAACTCCACCATGGTTCTTGAAGCTTCCTCCAAGCTTGTAGAACAAGTACATGCAGATACCGCTAAGATGGTGGACAGCTCCACCAAAGCTGAAAACACAATGGATGTTGTTTACAACAAACTTGACATGGCGGCCACTAAAATTCTGGAGCTCATCCGTCTCCATAAAGCTCAACTCCAACCTATGTTGGAGGATACTGGTGATGAGTGGCATCCTCCTCCGGCTGAAGCTACTTCTTCCTTTGTTCCCCCGAAGAAAGGGACTCAGCAGCAGGCACAAACAGAATACATTTGTGAGATGTTACATAACTGGTTAGAGGATATACATGGCAACATTCAGACCCTTCACCGGTATGTGATAAAGAGGGATGAGTAGCTCACTCTAAAGGTAGACTCTCTCGCAGCAGCAGTCCAGCAACTGCAAGAATAGTTCCATGTAGCACAACTAGGTCAGTTTCCAAGCACACAGCCAGCTCCTTCACCTCCTCCTTGCTGATGACAAAAGTTGAGAAGTTGTAGTCAGTCGCATCATGCATGAGCATCATCTAGTTAGGCTTAGTTTTTGCATAAAAATAGTTCTTTTTGAGTGAATGTGTATACACTTTCTTGTATGATCTGTATGACATTATGGATAATACTGTGTCTCTCTCTCTCTCTCTCTCTCTCTCTCTCTCTCTCTCTCTATTGCACACACACACAACTAGGTCAGATCCGATTCGAACGGGTCACAGTTGGCCCGCCTTGGCGCCTAGCCCGCCTTGGCGATCGCATAGCTCACCTTTTCCACTATCAACAAGGCGCTGGACTGCCTAGCCATTTCAAAGGTGCCTGGGTGCCTAGGCGTCCGCCTTGACAACTGTGGGTGGAAGTATGGAACAACTATGGAGCCAAATAATAGACACTTGGTAAAGTGCACCTTTTGTCGAAAGGTTTATAAAGGAGGGGCTTACCAGTTGAATCAACATTTAGTTGAGATATCTACAAATGTGATAGCTTGTCACAAGGTCCCAGTGGAGATAAAGCAAGAAATTCAGAAATATATGCAAAAGAGTAAGCAAACTAGAAATGAGAAGATACAAACGATTAGGGAAGCTAAACGTAGAGATGATCTCCTCAAGGACACCACTTCCAAAGGTTCATCTATGGAAGTGAATCAAGTTAATCCACTTGATGATATTTTTGAAAAGCCATCACTAACAAAGGTTCCCATGGATAAGTTTAGCACTCCTGATCCTAAACAATCAAATAGCAAGTCCATCAAACATAAAAAATGGGATAAAGAGCACTAGGAAAGGGTCATTCGATACATACCTAGGTGGATGTATCAAGCGGGAATCCCATTCAATACCGTGAGCAACATAGCTTTCAAACCATGTTGGAAGTTGTAGGGTGATATGGTTCGAGATTAAAAGGTCCTAGGTATCATGATATTCATGAGATTCTTTTGCAAAAAGAGATACAAAAGATTCCAAAGTTGGTGGATACACAAAAAGTAAATTTGGTGAAATATGGCCATAGTATCTTGTCTGAGTCATGGACAGACAAGTGAATTCTTCATACAGAACTATTTTTTTGAGATCAGTGGATGTTCCTCACATGTCAAAGATGCCAAATTGTTAGCAGAGTTGTTGGACAAAATTATTAGAGAAGTTGGTGCTAAACATGTCATACAAATTATCACTGATAATGAGTCAAGTTATGTGGCAGCTAGAAAAATATTGATGGCAGCCCATCCTCATTTATTTTGGACACCATATGCTAGCCATTGCTTGGATTTGATATTAGAGGACATTTTTAATTTGTCCCCAATGAAAGGTACCATTCGGAGGGCGAAAATGGTTACTAGATCTATTTATAGGCACAAGAGGATACTTGCTATGATGAGAAAACACAAATGATGATAAGTGTCACGTCCCGAGCGCGGAAGGAACCCAGAGGTGCGACGAGTTTATATCATTCATGTCAATCAGAGCAATAAGAATTTCGACAATGCCAGAGTGCGCTAAATAAATAATTCATCAATAACTGATACCATGAATCCATTATCCATGACATTAATCTGATACCACTCTAAACAAATAAACCATAATGATGACTAATAGTGGAAGACTAAAGGAATAACATCTATCAACATCCAGAGGACATGAGCCTCTAATTACATCATGACTCGAACTAAACAGGAAGTACGACTCTAAAGGAAAGACACAACAATGACTCAAGGGAAAGACACGAAGCTGCAAGTCTTGAACAGTAATATGTGGATTTCCAAACACGATGTGACTTGCGCTGATGCTTGAAGGTTCTACACTCATCACTGTTGGTCATCCCCATCTGGTTGCGATTCAGTGTCCGAGTTTCCTTAAAAATATTTGGAAACACTTGATGAGCGAACGCTCAATAGGAATTATATCTCTAGACCCAGACTTGCTTTAAGTGATTAACAAATTATGCAATATGGCATGTCATGTATGAGAAGGATGCAAGTAGAAGATGAGAGTGGAATAACAGTAAATAGCAAGAACGAACTAGCAAGATTTCAAGTGTATCAAGTAAAATTAACAAGAGCGTCAAGCTTGTAATATCAAATCAAGTCATGTAAGAATGGCTACTTATTTATTCAAATACTTGTCCATAACGGGCCACACAAGTCACGTAAGTCACGTCAAGTAATATCAAGCACGAGAGAGAGTGTGGAACGTCATAATCAATATAGTCATGCACTCCAATGCAAAGCCACACTGTAATCATTAAACTACCATGGGCATAAGTACTTTCTGGTGCTCCTCCTAAGACCAGATTAGGCCCTACATGCGCAAACCCAACCCTTTTTCTCTCTCTGCCCATCTCTCATTTCTCTCCCTCTCCCTCTCTCTTCTCTCACATTCTCCCCTCTCTCCCTCTCACTCCGGGTAGCCGACAGAGGCGACGAGGGCGAGGCGGCGATGCTCGTGGGGCGAGGAGCGACGTGCGCGGGATGAGGATCGCGATGGTGGAGGCGATTCGCGGGATCACGAGCCGGCGAGAGTTTAAACGGCGTTTTCTTGGCGGATCGGCATCCTCGGTGCGTAGAATCTTTGGTGGAGATAAGGGGATGGTTCTCTTGCTTGTGTACTTTATTTCTCGCGAGTTTGGTAGTCCGAGACGAGCCGAGAGGGTTTATTTTCCTGCTGGGGTTAAAATGTGTGATTTTGGGGTGTGAGCCAGATTTCATATTTTGATCGAGTTTTTGGGGTTTGAATGGGTCCTTTCAGTGCTAGAATGGTTGGGGAATGATTTCCCCTTGTTTTTTCCGTCACAGGGGTGTGATTGGGACGTGGAATGGGTTTTTCCGCAGTGTTCACCATTTTTGGTCTTGGGTCGAGATCGCGACCATCACAGTGGTCCCGTTCTCCAAGAAGGTGTCGTATTGTGGGGTCGCGTTCATCGGGGAAGATGAACAGTAGAGCGGTCTAGATCGCGTCCCAGCGACCGGTCGCGACCATCAGGGTCGCGGCCGCTTTGGAGGTCGCGTTAATAATGCGGTGGGGGCGACCGCCACATGCCTTAGTCACTGTCGCGGCCCTAGGAGCGAGTGCGTCTATGCGTTGACGCAACCCACATGTGGGGCGCATTCCGATCAGATCGCGCCCTACGCCGGGGGCACATTAGTGATCACGGCGCAGGGTTAGGGCGCGTTCATGCCCTGCTGGCCACTTGGCCAGAGTGTGGGGAAGACTACGTGTCTTGTTCCCCTTGGCCATGGGCGTCCCAGACATCCCGGGGGTACTGTGACCGTGTTTTTGAGTGTCTAGAGGTACCGCATTATCTCGAGTAGCATGCCCGTGTGTTTAGAGGGTCTGGGTGACCCTGTGTGTGTGTTCTGGGTTTTCATGTTATGCTTGCACGAGTCGCCGAGAGTCGGCATGACTGCAGAGGGCTTTCCCCGCACGACGTGGGTTCTCTAGAAGGTGGTTTCGGAGTGGGCCATGTGTGTGACCTTGGATTGTGAGCCCAGTCACCCAGCATGGGACTGGAGGTTTTTCGTATGTTCCTTGGATAGGGGATCAACTCGACGGGTGGTGAGCTGCCTTGAGAATCATGCTATCGTGGTTTCAGACTTAGAGATTAGGCCAGATTGACAACATTGTGTCGTCACTTGTGACGATTTTGACTCGAGTCTCGTGACTCAAGGACCTTTGGGTTATTAGGCCTAGTGGGCTATCTAGAGTCGGGTGGCCCCAAGCCAACCTGTTACTTCGCGTTACTCGCGATGGATGCGTGCATGGTTCTTGGTGTTCACGTTTAGTGATCCCCACTAGTTGTGGCTTTCTTGTGCACGCGAGTGTGGACCCACCTGGGAGTGGTGGAGGGCTTTCCTAGTGTGATGATTTTTAGGCTGGTTACCGTGGGGCCCCTCGCCCTTGGAGCCTGAGTCTGGGCTAGGGGGAAAACCAGCTAGAGGATCGACTTAGAGCGCATAGTCTGTGTGTGCACACGTGATTGGGGGCGTCAAACCCGCGCTGACGAGTGCGACCCCAATTAGTTCTTGTTCCGAGTTCTGGTTACTGTACGGTGTCTCAATTCTCGCTGGGCCAGAGGGAGACACCTGAGGTGCAGACTAAGCCGTCAGTGGATGCACTCGGCCTTGCTTCTAGTGGGCAGGTACTCCCGTCACGTGACGTGAGCTTCTCGTGACTCGAGTTTTCGTTTCTCGTCTGTGAGATATGGTTTTGTGTGTAGCTTCCAGGTGCTTTTAGAGGTTGGTGTACGGCCGTCGTGTTTTAGAGGTTTGTGTACGGCCGTGCTTTCTGTCGTTGTTGTTGTAGCTACTTCTGTTGTTGTTGTTGTTCTTACTATTGCTACTTTCCGTACCACCGTTGTTTATGGTTGGGGTTCCGCGGGACCCCTACTGAGCTAGTGATAGGAGGCTTACCCATTCTTTTCAGGTGTGGCGGCTCTTTCTCGAGGTTCGAGAGTGCTGTGCGGTGATTCTTAGTTGCCAGCTCATCGGGGCCTTTTTTTTTAAAACAAAATGAGGCAGTAGGTTGTATGAGATTTTTACAATTATTACCCTTACCCCCCAACTTGAATGACATCGTCCCTGATGATATGAAGCATGTAAAAATAGAACAATGTGCACATGAATGCTTGGGAAGGAAAGGTACAACCTGGGACAAGCAGATGTGGTTTTCGCCAGACTCCTTGTGGTGCTACGGCTGACTCCTACAGGCACAAAAAATGAAAATGACTTATTGAAACATAGAAGCAGAAATGTTGGGTTGCCTCCCAACAAGCGCTAAGTTTAACGTCTTCAGCCAGACACAATGAGGCCTAATAACCAATAAGTTGATTTCATGATTAGCCACCATGTTATCTCATCTTCTTTTAAATTTCAACATTCATGCCATTTGAAGACAAGATGATATGTGTGTGGATGTGGCCCAAAAATATGCTGGTCTCGTATATTATTGATTTTATCATTAAGAATATGTATGAGCCAGTTCTCTTCTTTAAGGGTCATGTAATGATCAATAGCCATTAGCCATTCAAGATTCAGATGGACCCTCTGCCTAGTGTCTATCCATTGGTCCCCTTGCCCTGTATCTACCCACCTGACTACCCCTTTATTGACTTCTTCCTCCATAGAAAATTGATCAGAGACCAATGACTTATGAAGATCGACATTATTAGCCACATCCCCCTCATTCATAGCCTTATAAGCATTAAGGACCCTAATCAATTGATCTTCCTAACGAGACGCCAATTTGTTGGCCCAGGGAGATGGCGGACAAGAAGGAGGGTTGAATTGTCCCATTGTCGAGATGACAGATTTTAAAAAATTTTCTAAGCTAATCACAATGGAATTAAATTAACTTACGTTAATTAGCTCAAACCCAAGTGTGATTAAGATAAATGTGAGATGCAAGAGATATTCTCTCAACCTTTCCGTTCTCACTCGAACAATCAAAGCATTGAACAACTAAATTGACCCTCACATGGATAACAGATGAAGCGATGTGTGATGTGCAGTGAATTAAAAACCTATTAAGTTGACCTCTGAAGGGAGATAGAAGAAATGGTCAAACGCATAGGCAATCACATGGAAAATGAGATTCTAAGGTGGTTTGGGATCACGACGAGCTCCCTACGTCCACCCCTCACCCAACCGGGTGAGGCTTCACTCCACGCTATTTTCGTAGCAACACGGAGACGAACCCCAATCACACACACGCTGCTTTCACAACAATAACCACATGGGGACTAACCCCAACACGCTACTACTGCAGCACACATACACACACGTTCGGGGAATGTACCCCAGACACCACAAACACACGGTGTCGCAGCTCCGTCCACGCACAACTAAACATGGGGAAGGTTTCCCCTTAATAAACTCCAACACACGCAGAGATACAACTCCGCTCACACTCGTCCGCAGACGGTTCTCAACAAAAGTATATTTAGAGTTCAGAAATACAAGATATGATCAATACACCCTCAAGAACCACTAGCAAATGACTAAGATGAATCTATAGAAGATATGAAAATAAATCCACATGAGAAGAAACGAAGAGTAAGAAGTTTTCTCTATTGCTTGGATTGGAGGGAAGCCGGATGACGACATTGTGGACGTCCACGCGTTCCTCTTCTCGATCCGCACCTTTCTTCCTTCAGTAACAATCTCTAAAAACAATGGGAAGTAGATAATTCCCTTAATTCTTCTTAGCTCCTCTCCTTCCTTCAGTTTCTTCTTCTCCTACAAGGCAAATATGAGCATTAGAAGCATACAACTACTTTCCAAGAACCAAATTCGTATGACATATATACACCCCCAAAAAGGTGAGCAAAAGACCCTTGAACCCATGCCAAAACCCTTTGAAAACATGACTCATATATACATCAAAACCCTAAGGGTATTGGGGTAAAAGGGCAAGCCAATTGGACCTAAGAAACCCGATTTCGAAACCAAACCGGCAAGTCTGATCCAGAAAGTGTAGAAAAAGTGTCGACGTATAAAGGTCGACCTTCACGATCAAAGTTTCTGCCAAAATCGCATAAATTAGAAACCCAGTGAAAAAGTGTCGACCTGAGTTGGTTGACCTTTTTTCACGACACAAAAGTGTCGACCCATTGGGTCAACCTTTTTTCCCGGGTGTTCTGTTTGAGCTTAAAAATAAAAATCCTTGATGGCCGTACGGGGTCGGTAAGAGATGTCGTAGGCCCCGAGGAGTATGACCCATTTGACGAGGTGACCTGAACCTTCGCGATGGGCCAGAATCTTCTTCAAGGGCTCGCTAGTCAGCATCATGATGGAGTGTCCTTGGAAGTAGGGCCAGAGGCGCTTGGCTGAGGTTACCAACGCTAGCACGAGTTTCTCGATTGTGGGGCACCTTCTTTCGACCTCGAGGAGCACCTTGCTAACGTAATATACCAACCTATGGACAACTCTGTCATCTCAGACTAAGACTGAGCTTACTGTGGAGGGAGTTGTCGAAAGGTACAGGTATAGCGGCTCTCTAGGAACTGGTTTTGACAGTACTAGAGGTTAAGCCTGGAACTCTTTCAACTCTATGAATGCCTTCTAGCACTCACCATCCGAGGCGAAGGTGGCAGATGCCAGCTTAGGCCCCCTTAACAGTTTAAAGAAGGGTAGGCATTATTCCACCGCCCGAGATAGAAAGTGGTTGGGTGCAGCAATTCTCCTAGTCAGGCGCTAAACGTCCTTGATGCAAGCAGGTAGCTGCATGTCCAGGATGGCCTGGACCTTGTCGAGGTTGGCTTTGATCCCTCGCTAAGTCACCGGGATCCCCAAGAACTTCCCAGACCTAACTCCAAAGGCACATTTAGTGGGGTTGAGCTTCATGTTATACCTCTGGAGAGTGTCGAAGGTCTCAGCCTGGTCGGTGAAATGATCTTCGGCCGTGGGTGTCTTGACAAGCATGTTGTCAATGTAGGCCTCGACATTCCACCCGATCTGGCCTTCGAAGATGTGGTTGACCAGCCTCTCATATGTGGCTCCAGTGTTCTTCAACCCGAAAGGCATTCGGGTGTAGCAGTAGACATCAAAGTCAGTGACAAAGGCAGTCTTATCACTATCTTTGGGGTCCATTCAGATCTGGTGGTAGTCAGAATACGTGTCTAGGAGGCTGAGAAGTTTGTTACCCGAGGTTGAATTGACTAAATGGTCGATGCTCGGTAATGAGTAACAGTCCTTCGGAGTGGCTTTGTTGAGGTCGGTGAAGTCCACGCACATCTGTCATTTGCCCAATGCCTTTGGTACCAGGATGACATTTGCGAGCCACGTCGGGTAAAAGACCAGACGAAATAGCCCAATTTTCTTTCCCTTATTAACATGCTCTTTGATGATCGCCTACTTCTCTAGGGCATGCTTCCTTCTCCGTTGCTGTATGAGTTTCACCGATGGATCGAAGTCGAGTTTATGCATCACTACCTCCTCGGGAATGCCAGGGAGATCCTCATCAGACCATGCGAAGACTTGAATGTAGTTAGAAAGAAAATTCTTGTATTACTCTTGTACATTGGGCGGTAAGTCTGCTCCTATTTTTACTTCAAGAGTCAGGTCATCTTTGAGGAAGACTGACAGCAGTTCTCTGCCAGGCTTTCCTACTATCAGTTTATCCTCGACTTTCTCGACCTCTTTGTTTTCCCCTTCTGGCCTTACGGCTTCGACCGAGATTATGTAGCACCTTCTAGCTGTTGCATAGTTACCTCGGACATCCCTGATACTGTATTTAGTGGGGAACTTCATTTTTTGGTGATAGGTTGAGGGTACTGTCTTTATCTGGCCAATGATGCCTCGGCCGAAGATAGCATTGTAGGCGGATATCCCTTTTATCACCACGAAGTTTGCCAGAAATGTGACGGTTTTGGGAGGGGTACCAAGAGTAACCGGCAGGCTCAGGGTTCCCTCGGGATAAGTTGCCTGGCCATTGAACCCGTAGAGGGGGGTTCGAATCGGGGGAAGTCTAGATGGGTTTTCACCCATTTTCAAGAAGCATTTATAAGCCAAAACATCTGGGCGCTCCCATTGTCCACTAGTATCCTATCTACGTGATAATGGTTTATAGTATCCGAGATTACAAGGGCGTCATCATGCAGAGTGGCTACTCCTTCCAGGTCTTGGTTGGTGAAGATTAAGGCCTACTGGTCATTCGCCGATGAAGTCTTAGGGGGCTCAGAAGCCCGAGAGGCTCGTTCGACGCGACGCTTCCTTCCTCGGCTATTGTCCCCTCCTGAGGCGGATCCTCCCGAAATGATGTTGATGTGGACCCCACGGGGGCGGTTGTCGATTTATTCTGGAGGGACTCTGCGATCTTCTTGCCGCTCGGCCACGTGTTATTATTCCAAGTCAGAGCCTCCCCTGTAAAACCAGCATCATGGAGCCCAGCCGAACAAACAAATGCATTAAATTCAGTCATGGAAGACAAAGAAGGAGTAGCTCCACCCACCTTCTCCGAAGGCCTCAATACACAATTAAAATCACCTCCAACCACCCAGGGCACCGAGACAGAAGCAGCCAGGGTAGTTAGTTCATTAAAGAGGTCTAATCTGTGAGAAGCATTACAAGAAGCATATACAAAAGAGAAACAAGCAGTAATATCAGCACCCCTCTTGAGACCCAAGGAGATTTGTTGGGTGGAGGAAGAGATAACCTCCAAGTCACAGCTCTCATGCCAAAAGACCCAGACCTTAGAGTTATTAGGGGAGTTGACTGCAAACCTATGCAATTTGATGAACCTGCCCAGTTTAGAAGCTTTGCTAGCATCCAGCATAGGCTCACTTATAGCTACCAAGGAAATTTTATTACTATATACCAAGTTTCTTAAACTTCTTCGGGAGCTAGGATTACCCACTCCTCTAATATTCCAGATTAGGATAGGACTAATCATAGAGTGTCTTGCCGGAGGTTACCCACCGATGTAGCTTTAGACCGTGTGATCATTCCCCCAACCTTAGGAGCGCATCCTTCAGGCTCATCTTTCCCTTTGACTTTCACTTGCAGAATCAAATTGTCTAGCTTGTCCTTATCTGCAACAGAGTTGCCCACTAGTGATAATTTCTGAAGAGAAATAAACTCCTCAGCCCCTGCTTGATGGAGGTGTCGATTTTCAACAGAGACTTCCTCAGCTTCCAGTCGATTCAAATTAGATGGTGGCCTACCCTCATAAGAGGATTGGGCTTCACATTTGTCATATTGGAAGTGAACACTCAGTTGTCCACCATCCTGAATAGTAGTCACATTTTGGTTTGAAAGGAGCTCCACTTCGTCATCAGCACTATGAGAGAAACACTCTCCTAGTTGTCCACCATCTGAGTTATGCTCACTATTACAACCGTCCGGAGGCATTAAAGGCTCAGAAAATTCTGTAATATTACATCCTTCTGAAAAATTGTAATCTAGCATACCACTACTGGGCTGGTCCTAGTTTCCAGGATTTCCCTCCTGACATTGATTGGCGAGGCCAGCGCCAGCTCCTTCATCCAATAGTCGAAGAGCAGGGAATCTATTCTCTTGTGAGACCAACAGTCGAACAGCTTGTAGGTCCACTTGACACGGCCGATAAAACCCTTTAGAACCCCTATTAAAGCTCTTTTGCAGAGGGGGAGGACGGCTAGCTCTATTATGGAGCTTCCTACAGCTGGTGATATCATGCCCAATTTTATGGCAATTACTGCAGAGATGAGGAACTCGGTTGAAGCTAACAGTCTGCCAGAACCCTTGTCCATCCAGGTCGATCCACAGTCGCTCATTACGCTTGGCAGTTAAATCAAATTCTACACAAACCAGGGCTTCGGTCGTGTCAGTCAGGGCAAGAGTTCGCTCATGGATTCGCAGAACTTTTCCAAAATTTCCTGCAATCGAGCGCACACAATCCTCATGATATAGATTGACTGGAAGAGCCGAAAAACTAATCCAGACCGGAGCCATTGGCGGATCCGAGTCAAAATCGAAATCCATAGACCATCGAAAAAACCAGAACAGAAACCCCTTCACATAAAGATTCTTCTGCATCAATAGCTTCAGGAAATCATCCTCACACTCAAAACACAATAGCAGGTGCTGAGGGTTTAACCTACAGATAACAAAATCCACGCGGAGAAACAGCCTCTGCATCAAAAAGCTTTTTATTTTCGGAATCGCCGGCCTTCCGTAGGAACATTTGGCCACCAGAGCGAGGGAGAGGGAATGCAGGGAAGCTTGAACATCTTCCTTTGAAAAGAACACAGCTGGTTCACCCTGATCGGTGAACCCTGGAGCCTTCACCGGAATGGGGACCCTCTCCTTCCTTGAGGACTCAGCGAGAACCTGGGCAAAAGAACGGCGATTAGGTGAAGGAAGCACAGGGATCGCCGGAGTGGAGAGAGCCGGGGTAGAGGACGGCGGGGGCTCCCTGATGGGGACATCATTTACTCCCTCCACATTTTTCAAAGCCTGGATGGATCGTCATCATGTGCCATCGTGATCTTACATTTCTTTGAGTCATGTCATGTAGCTTTTATATTTTTCAGGATACTCCCCGAATGAACTGCTAGTACAAGCCCGCACTTTACCGAGAGGCAAGAAAGAAAGGAAAGATTCCAGACTACTATACACATAAAAAAGGGTATATGGATGAATTATATTTTGCTTTTAAAAAAAGAGAAGGGAAAGCTACATGTTCTTCGGGGCATACCCCTGTGTTACTTGTCAAAAAAAAAGAAAGAAAAGAGAAGAAAATAGAGAGAAAAGGAGGATCGGCGTTCAGTCTATGCCCCGGAAGATCTCCTCGAGAGGAAGAATCCCGACACAGGGGAAGTTTGCCATATCGTGTAGTCGGTTCTCCTGTCCCTTAAGGCGCGCCAGCTCGGTCATCACGGAGGCCACCTCAACCTCGGCGATGGCCAGCTCCTCGGTCTCCCTCGCTATAGTCACCTCGGCTTCGGCAAGCTCAGATTCGGCCATAACAAGATAGCCCTTGAGTTTCTCTATTCTGCTTGCGAGGGTGCGAACACTGCAGTGGCATTCGTCCAAGGCCTTCTCATGCTGCCCCTTGCTGTCTGTCCGTACCTCTAGGGCCTGTAGGTACTCATCCTTCTGGGCGCCGATAGTCACAAATTCACTGGGAGCTCGAGTCTCAAGGAACTCGCGACGGTTCACATATTTCAGCAATAATAAGACTCATCGCGACCATTCCTCCAGCGGGCAACCCATCATCTGCAGGGCCCCGGTCAGCTGCATGACCACGATGTGTACCCCCCGGTACGTAAGGGAGGGGTCAGCAAACATCATGGCCTATAATGTCAACAGGGTCTGGCGGACCGATAATTTTGAAGCCGCATGGCCTATCGAGGGTACGATCGGTGGGTTGAACTCGACGATGCCGTCTACAGCCGCCCAGAACTCGGTATCCACCACAGCCGAGGAAAAGGGGAGGGCCATGGATAAATGACGATATCCTTTAGCATCATAGGAAATTTCCTGGCTGGCCACCGCCAAAGGTGAGAGTGAAATCACAGCAGGAGCACTCGATATCGTCATTGCAAGAGGTTGATCCCTCTCCGTCGGTCGAGTAAGGTCAGTGTCCACTGTCGACGTCTGTACCATTGGCTCCGGAGTCACGGCTTTGGCTGGAGAGAAAATGTCCATAGGAACTGAATATGGCGCTCTGACAGATAGATCTGTCTCCATCTCTACCTCCTTAGTAAGGCCTGGACCTGCCGTCACTTCACAGGTCGGTAGGGCGTGAGTCTTGATCTCAGTTAGAGGGAGAGCGGCGAGTGAAGTTGGACCGGATACTGCCCCTGAGGGACCTACAGCCCTTTCTGCTTGGGATTCCCCGGGCGGTATGGTGATGCCAGCCAATATCTTCCACAGGAGCTGGGTTTCCTCCGGTGTAGCAAGCTTCTAAAGAGGCGGAAGAGGGACCGCAAGCCGCGGGCTAGCCCCCGATCGCAGAAGGGATATCAAGGGCTCTGCGTCTGATCCCATGAGAGACGTCAGCCTTTCTGCCTCCGCGGGACTAAAGGATGACCTCTACTTGGAAATAGCCCTACGGGCCTGGGCGATAGGTACGGTCGGAAGCACCATCGTTTCCTGGTCATGCAAGGTAGGGTCAGCCACTCACCACATAAGGCGAACCGCTGAACTCTAAGAGAAAAAAGGGAAGGAGCCAAGAGGTCCCCATGCTTACCTCAATCACTGGCACTATGCTACTCTCCGGTGTTATTTGTCCTTCCTCTGGAGGCTCGACCACTGGTACATGAGTCTCCACGACCCCTTGGGAGGCATGATCCTGTCAGGCTTAAAATAAATCAGCAGGCCCGAGGGGATTACAAGAAGTAAAAGTCTATACTTACAACTATTTCCACCTCCCCCTGCCGTGGTGCCCCAACTTCCAGCGTAGGGATGTCCGAAGTCTCCGCGACTACTTCCTGCCGCAAGATCTGGACCAGGGACGCAAGCTTGTCCAAGGCCGCAGTGGCGCCCTCCTATCGGGTGACCTATGCACCCTAAATGTGTCCCTCTGCGGTCTCCGGCGGGGTTCGTTCCTGGAGTTCAAAATGACAACCATAGAAATTAGTGGACGACTTCAAAGAGGGGGGGCCCACATAAGCAAATTCACGCTTATGAGCACCTTTTCCACCAGGCTCAGAGAGGCAGGTAATAATGAGGCCTTCAAGACTAGTGCGGGAGGCTCGCATCATATTGAAATTGAGCTGACTCATATATAAAATCCCTCACAAGAACAAAGGGATTGCTATTCCCATCATATTTGCGGTACGTTGGGAGCTCAGATTGTGGAGAGAATCGGATGTTGTGGAAACTAGGAACTAGAACATCAGCTAGCGATTGTGGGCCAACCCGCTTCTGAAGGAAATCGAGTTGTTGTTGCATGGCAGCCCATTTATCAAGTAGTTCCTGCTCCCGGGATGGAGTAGGTGTAGTGAAAGAAGGGAGCTCAAGATGAGGGGCTGAAGGGTAGACAGGTGGAGGAGGAGGCCTGTAAGCAGGATATTGTGCCGGACGATGACCCAAACTAGAATGGACTTGGGCCGCCCCTTGCTGCGGGCGGGCGAAGTCGGATGGGCCGATGAGAACTTGCGACACCAATGGAACGGACCTATAAGAATCAGCCTGGACAGATGAAGGGAGGACGGTCTTCCCTTTGTCTAGAGTTTGATGGACGGAGCCAGAGGACTGGCCCGCCTCCAGACTAGAGAATCGAATGGTCCTTGGTCAGACTGGAGTAAGATCAATCGGAATGGGCGAGACCCCGGGCCCATCAATTCTAGACTGAACAATGGAAGGATTGGACAGACCCTGTGCAATCATGGGAGACGGGGCATTGGACCCCAGTAAGGCCTGATAGATAGCCTGAAGTTGGGCCAAATCCAACTGGGCCATCATCTGAAGGACATGACTGGCAGAATTTGGGGAAGAAAGAGAGGGTTGCGTGCCTTCCATAGAGGCAGAGGATGGAGGAGGGGAGGACCCTTCTTCAGACGGGAGAGAGATGACCCGAGACGGGTCTTCCAGAAGCCCCTGAGGAAGAGACTCCTCCTGGGAACGGGGAAGATCAAAAGAGGACATGTTTGACTCGAACAATGGATTGATGTAAAACGTGGAAAAGGAATTGCCCCTAGGAGATGATTTTAGAGATCGGAAGCAACTCCGCATGCAATGTGGTACCTTGACAATAATGCAAACAACACAAACAAATACAAATAAGTAACTTTACCAAGATGACTCCAACTTTATGAAAAACAAAAGAGGGATGATGAGAGAGACAATCAAAATTAACCAAGTTTTGATGATGCACCAATTTTTACTTGTTTCTCTTTTAGAACCTTAGTGATTTCAATTAAATGTGCTCTCCAACAATAGGTTCTCAATAGGGAAAGATATGGGGATACTTGGTTAACTCTAAGTGTAAACTCTCCCTCACTTATGCAACCTAGACACGGGGTAAGAAAAGGTACAACCGGCCCGGCATCCGCGAGGAAATCCACGGCTCGCGGGGACTTATGGAGGTCCCTGATGTGGTCACCTAGTTGACCCCCAAGGAATATGGAGGCGAGAGGCTCACACACCAAGGTAGGGAATGCAACTATGTTATGAAATATGAATGGTCCTATGTGCACCGGAGTGCATGCAAATTCTAGCCTAGAAACTAACAAACAATTATGCAAACAATGATGTAGGTATATGCCAAAAAATATGTCACAACAGAGGAGGAGATCAGATAGCACCCAGGAACAAAAACACAGTAAAAAATTACAGAAATAATAGCAACCTCTTGATGCGTACCTGTGATTGGATAAACGGTCTAATATGAGACCACCAGAGAGATAAGACGGTCTATCAATGGACCGCTTTTAAGCCAGAAATGGCCAAATAGTAGACCGCCAAGGAGTCCAGAGAGCAGAAAACAATAGGAAATAAAATGAAAAATCTGAGGAAAACACAAGGGCAACTAGGATGAACAAAGAACAACAGGTCAAATAGAGGCTCAGCGCGATTGGCACTAGTTGTCCCACCGTGATCGCCAAAAATTCTGTTGGTTTTAGATTGTTCCTTTAAAGGTGTGGATGTGATGATGAATAAGAGAATATGAGTGATGAATATAAATTGTGAACAAGTGCAGCATCAACTCAAGCAATCAGCATGTAATGTAAAGCATATGGGCATGTCATCTTAACAGAAATAAGCAAAGGAAAGAGAAAACACACGCCGGGGCATGGAGCAAAGGAATAAAATAAAAACACACACCATCGGTGTGGAACAACTAAAATAAAGCAAGTAAAGAGGTAAGATGATGAGAGGAAGAAGACTAATTCCCAACTAAAGGAATGTGATCACCACCAAGGTAATAGATGTGGTTACCACCTTGAGAACAGGCTTGACTAGCCAAAGCATCCGCCACCTTATTCCCCTCCCTAAAAGAATGGATAAAAACCGCCCCGCTTTCATGCAATAACCGGAGGGTGTCGTCCCACCATTTATAGAGGAACCAACTTGGCATCCTCCCACTGCTGCAAGCATTGACCAGAGTAGAACAATCTGAAATGACTGCCTTAAGCCTGATATCCCCCTGCTTAGCAATCGCCAGGCCATCATGAAGAGCCCTGCATTCTGCCACCAAGCTAGTGCCAATCCCATAGTGGAAAGAGAACCCGAAGATAAAATCACCTTTTGCGTTCCTAACACAGCCCCCTCCGCCAGATGCCCCCGGATTGCCCTTGGAGGCTCCATCCACATGAAGAGTAAGTCCACTTGTAGCCAGCAAACACCTGACCATGACTGGCCGTATGAGCTGCACCTTTGGAACTAGGCCAAAGGAAGCTAGGCAGCTTAGCTGCGTAGGAGGAATGTAGCTCCGGAAGGAAACCCTATCAAGCAGATCTTGCAATGAACTGCACACATTCCTCTTAACATGGACACTGTTGACAGCTGAATTCTCAAATCTAGCCGAACACCTCTGTTTCCACACCTCCCACAGCATACAGAAGACTGCAGACCTACCGACCAGATCAATAACTGGATATCTAGAGGAAGATGACAGAAAGCTCCAGCATCTGCTAGTAATCTGGTCACCAAGCCTCACTTTAGGGCTTAAAAGTGGATGCAACCATCTCCACAGTTCAGAAGCCAGCCCTCCATTGATGAACAGGTGGTTTAGGTCTTCAAAATCTGGTGTATTACAGCAGTTACACCTAGAGGCTATGGAGATACCACAATCAGTAATCCTGCCATCAACTGGGACAGCACGTTGGATCAGCTTCCAGATAAAGAGAGCAACTCTGGGATTCAATCCCCCATGCCACAATTTGGCCCAAGCCTGCCTGCGGGTGCCTTTGGGTCTTAGCTGGTTGTATGCAGACTTAGAAGAGAAGTCTCCCGATACAGTGCACTGCCATACACAGTGATCCAGCGCATCATTAAGCTGAATGTTAGGCAGCAAGAAACCTTCACCAACCAAGCCCCTAGCCTCATGAGTAGGATCCATAGCAACCTCTTTAACAGAAACAGATACTAACTGTCTGCCCGGGGTAAGTCTTTGAGCCAAAGAATCCGCATTAATAAGAGGACCTAAGCCGGACCAGTTATCTCTCAAGAAGTCTACGGCTTCACCTGTACCCATCAGCCACCTACTATTCTCCAGCAGGAAGTCCCTGGCCTTCCTAAAAATATTCACAGGAAGGCCCGCAGGGAAAGACTTCTTACAGTCAGCCAGATGTTGCTTCAGGAACCGTCTCCTTGCATACTGAGACCACAGGGAATGACCATGCAAGATATTCCATAGCATTTTGACAGTAAAGGCCAACTGTACATGAGCTAGACTTCTAGCACCCAAGCCACCCTCCAGAAGGGGTTTTTGGATAGAGACCCAGGACAACCAATGCCTTCTACTAGATCCATGATCTCCTTGCCAAAAGAAACCAGATGCAAGCTTTTCCACAAACTTAATAATCGTGCGAGGGATATAGCAAGCTGAAGCCAAGTAAACAGGAATGCTGTTGAGAACAGAATTAATCAAGACCACCCTGCCAGCTTGTGCTAATAACTTCGGCTGCCAGCATGCAAGCTTGCCTTGAATAATGTCCACCAAATACTTGAAATCCGATACAAGGTACCTGCCTTTTTTGATGGGAACTCCTAGATACTTGAAACCCCTAGCCTGGTGTTTGAAACCAGTTAATTCCCGGATGGACTGGATAGCTGAAGCAGAGGCCTTGGCCGAAATAACAAAGCTACTCTTGGCAGCATTGACCCTCTGGCCAGAGCAACACTCATACTGACTAATGAATGATTGGAGGCCAACTAAGTTCCTCCTGCTAGCATTGAGAAAAATAAGAGAATCATCCGCATAGAGTAGGTGCGATACAGAAATAGAATTCCTGGGGCCTGAAAATCCTTTAAGAGTACCAGAGCTGAATTGATTAGCAAGACCCCTACTCAGGACTTCCGAGGCAATAACAAATAAGTAGGGAGCTAGCGGGTCCCCTTGCCTAATCCCTCTGCTAGATTTGAAAAAACCAGCAACCTGACCATTGAAATTAATTGAGAACCAGCAGTTGTATAGCAACATACCAATAAGAGAAGTGAAGCGAGAACAGAAACCAAATTTCCGTAAAACTGCAAGGATGAAGTCCCACTCCAGTCTATCATAGGCTTTAGCCATATCTAGCTTAAGTATCATGTTATGCCCCCGGACCTTCCTGTCAATATCCTGCATCAGCTCCCTAGCTAGGGACACATTATCCAAGATAAATCTGCCTTTAATAAAAGCCCCCTGCTCCTTTGAAATTAGACCAGGCATAATAGAAACTAGCCTACTAGCCAATATTCTAGAAATGACTTTATAGCTGAAGTTGCATAAGCTAATAGGCCGAAAGTCATTAAAAGTTTGGGGAGCCAGCACCTTGGGAACAAGAGTGATCAAGGAAGATGCCATCCCCCGGGGGATAGGATACCCCTGAAAGAATCCTTGCACAGCTGCACAAAAGTCCTGACCAATAATATCCCAAGCCTCAGTATAAAAAATACCAGAGAAGCCATCAGGCCCGGGAGCACTTGAGCCACTCAACCCACTGACTGCATCATGGACTTCAGTAAGACTGGGGACAGCACAAAGGCAGGAATTCTGAACTTCTGTCACCAAATTAGGAATACTGTGCAACATGTTCAAGTTCAGATCATGGTTCTCTGTAGTGAACAATTCTTTAAAAAATCTTTCAGCTGACTGTTTAAGCACCTCTTGATCCTCACACCAGGAGTTACCAGCCCCAATTTTGAGTCTCCTTATCATGTTCTTACTCCGGTTACCTTGAGCAACCGCATGATAAAAAGCTGTGTTTCTATCCCCATTCTCCACCCACTCCATTCTGGATTTCTGATTCCAGAAGATCTCCTCCCTATGTTGCGCTTGACGGAGCACAGCATTAGCCAAATTAAGCTTCTCCTTGTTAACAGCAGAGGGGTCAGAATCAAATTGCTCCTGCAACCGTTCCAATTCAGACTGGGCTAAGGAAACAGCAAGTTTAATATCTCCAAATACCTCCTTATTCCAAGTGATCAGAGCCTTCTTGACCTCCTTTAACTTCAGCCAGAATTTGATCAGAGGATTAGGATGGGAACACCCAGACTGAGACCAAACACTAGCAGCAAGCTGTTTGAAGGAGTCATGAGTAATCCACATTTTTTGAAAAACAAACCTGCCCGGGTGGCTGGGCAAACCACCTAACGAGGCAACCAAAGGAGAGTGATCCGACGGGCCTCTAGGTAAAAGCTTGACAGAGAGTTGAGGGTAGGAAGACAAACAGCAGTTATTAACCATTATTCTATCAAGTCTGGCCGTTATATTTGCCGGGCCAGTCCTGTTATTAGACCAAGTCATTAGTCCCCCCGAATGGCCAATATCAACCAAGCCAGCAGAATTAAGACAGCTATTGAAATCAGCCATAGCCTCCAAGCCTGGCATTCCACCACCTCTCTTTTCTGACGGCTTGAGTACACAGTTGAAATCCCCTCCAACAAGCCAGGGAAGTGAGCTGGAGCAGCCAAAAACAACCAGATCCTGGAACAGGATCTTCCTCTGAGCGGGGAGGCAGGAAGCATATACAAATGTGTAATATAGACACAACGAATTGTTAACAATCAGACCAAGAGTAAGAAATTGAGAGGAGAAAGCAACAACCTCCATATGGATACTGCCTGACCAGAAAACCCAGATCTTAGACTCATAATCGTCAGAAGAGTTACTAGCAAAGCCTCTCATATTGAGGGACCTAGCCACACCGGAAGCTTTATTAACTCCAATCTTCGGCTCCAAAATGGCCACTACTTCAGCCTTATTGGAAATGACTAAATTCTTCAGAAATCTCCGGGAACCAGAATTACCAATTCCGCGGATATTCCAAACTACAGTTGAGGGAATCATAAGGAATCCAAAGGAAAATCTTCCATGGAGCGAGCCCTGGCTCTGGTAACCATCCCCACCTCATTAGCCCGGACAGCAGCACCACAATTGAGCATTAGCACAGGATCAGGGGGGATTTTCTCATTATCCAACAAGGCAGTATCTGAGACCACCTTGCAGGCCTCTCTGAATCCGTCCTTATCAATTAAAAAGGGAATTTCTTCTGCAGCCATCACTGCCTCATGATCATTCCTCCTCACCTGCGAAGGGAGCGGATCTGAAAACACAGCCACAACCTCAGGCCTGCCAGCTGAATCAGAACAATCCACTCGTCCTTTGGAACCACTTGGCCCAACAGCCTCCGGATTGGCAAAGCCTGACTCCACAGCCACAGCCTCAGACCTGCCAGCTGAATCAGAACAATCCACTCGTCCTTTGGAACCACTTGGCCCCACAGCCTCCGGATTGGCAGAACCTGACTCCACAGGGACTCGCTGGCTAATCAAAGCCTCCTCCTGAGCAGCATTCTGACAAGCATCTACCATACAGCCCTGCTTAGGACGGAAAATGAGATTAACAACCTTCCCCTTCTGATCCAGACCCCGCCGGACCCTCCCCTGTCTCCCCAAATTCTTCTTGCAAACATCAGCCAAATGCCCCAACTTATGACAGACAGAGCATAAGTCCGGAACCCGATTGAAGTTAACCTTCTGCCAGTAACCAATTCCAGCAAGGTCAATCCATATCCTCTCCCGTCTCTGAGCCGAGAGATCCATATCCACACAGACCAATGCCTCTGAAGTAACATAATACCGCGCTTCAAAAATACAAGTGCGAAAGTACATACAGGCGAGAATGCCCTGCAACATGTACTCCAAAGCACCAAAGGCAGCACAGGAGACTGCCAACAGACTCAGGACAAAGCAACTAGACCTACAATTACAATGGTCCCTGAGTCCTATGACTCTGAGTCAGGATCGTCACACAAAGCGGAACGAGCCGCCAATCGATCTAATCCTAAGCCAAGGAAAACGACGCTCTAAGGAAACGACACATGGAGACCTGAGGGGACACCGAGAACCCTCAGCACACCTGAATACGTGAATCGAGGTAAAACGGTATCTCGAAGCATCCAGAACCAATGTCTCGAGTTGGGCAAGGCCGTCGAGACACAACAAGACTTCCTGTCAACCATTAGGTAACCCCGGGTCGACCGGAACCAGACACGACACCGACACACTTACACATCCACCGCCATAACAACACAAACAAACTGAACCACCAAGAACATGAGCGGCGGAAGATGACAACACTCTGGGCAGAGCAACTTGTCAGTCAACTACTAGGGGAAAACCCAACAGTCAAGAGAAAGCCGCTACGCAACCAAAGACGCGGACAATGGTAGTTTCTAGATTGAGTCGTTAGGGTATTGTCGTAGTCTAGGAAAAGACCACAACCAGTCACCTAAACTGACCGATCCAGACAATCACCGACAGACAGACACCGCCCTAAACAAGGACCTAAGACAGACAGATGCACAGACGCACAACACAACACAAGCAAATGGTCAACATGGCAACAGGACTATAACGCACTAGCATAGGGGCGCTAAACCCACATAACGCACCATAGGGGGGGGCGTTATGCCAACCAGACCGACAACTACAACAGATGATATAACGCGCCAGCATAGGGGCGTTATATCAACATAACGCACCAGGGGAGGGGCGTGATGTCTAACAGACCCAAACACGAACGACACGAAGTATAACGGACCACAACAGGCACGTCATACTAGTATAACGCACAAGGGCAGGTGCGTTATACCCAATAGACACAAAAGCACACTAACCACAGACCAAGGGCATATAACGGACCACACCCAATCCGTTATAGCCACAAAACGTGCAGAGTGAGGCGCGTTATATCAACCGCCATATCCAGTCAAAACATCAGTCAACGAACCATAATGGATCTGCACCTGAGCATTATATTAACTATAACGCACGGGAAGGAGTCTGTTATGCTAACTGATCGACACAATTTTCGAGGCAGGCACGATCGTCGAGAGGACAGACATGGCAGTCAGCCTCGAAAACCACCCGAGCATAACGCACTTGGACAGGGGCGTTATGCTCCACATAACGGGCTAGGCCTGGTCCGTT
This sequence comes from Amorphophallus titanum, assembly GCA_024336825.1. Taxonomy (NCBI): domain Eukaryota; kingdom Viridiplantae; phylum Streptophyta; class Magnoliopsida; order Alismatales; family Araceae; genus Amorphophallus; species Amorphophallus titanum. Next base: position 1,203,490 of record JANBPO010001371.1, on the reverse strand, counting down.
ATGCTTCAAGACCTCTGAAGATAAAAACCATGAATGATGCATGACGGTCTATTGGGGGACCGTTATGCACATAACGACCTCTGGTAGGACCGTTATGCTAATCCGACAGTTAAAATAGTGAAACGGCCCAATCGGCCCGTTCCACGCCCCATGCACGCCGTAGCGCAGGGGAAATATATCCAAACGGTAGGAAATCCTTCAAGGATTCCAAAAACACTACATGCACATCACGAAACACCCTAAATCGTGAGATCCGGGCAATTTCAACGAATCGACCCAAATCGAGTCACTGGGGTTCCTAGACTCCTACCGGCCCCAAATGATGACCAATCGACACGAAACTAGTGAGGTTGGGATCCTGACATCCCAGCAGCCAGTTTGACACTAACTACATCGCGAAAGGTTGCCATTTTTCGGCCAACCCTATGAACCTCAAAAACTACAGTTTATACTAAACTGGCTCGATCTCCCCTGATTGGCCACCAAACTATGCGCGGAGACAGGGAAAATGTGCAGAACGTAGAGAGGGTCCATCTCCCTACCTCCACTGACAAAACTAAGCACCATGGGAGACTAAACCACGTTGAAACGCCGTCGCGAACTGAACCATCGACTTTGAATCCGCCGTTCAGGATCGCATCAAATTCACACCGTTCCTCGCTCCACCACGCGTCTCAGCAAGTCCCACGCGTCGTCACCTGCCCGTGGACCGCTCCGTCTGCAGCCGGGCGTCTCTGGGAGAGAGAATGAGAGAGAACGAGGGAGAGAGAGAGTGAGAGCGTGAGAGTGAGAGAGTGAGAGAGAGAAGGGTCTTCGAAGCCCCACTATTGTTCTCCGGTTGCTTCACCACAACGCTACCAACTCAGAAGCCCACGGTGAAGAAAGGCGAGGGCTCCATCGATTTGCACCTTCACCGATCGCGATGGCCACCGGCTCGGGGCATAACCCACCACCTCCATCAGGGATGGTCATCTGTCGAATGAGGAGGCCCTCATCCCTAGTGAAAGAAGGAGGAGTGGCCTTCCACCGCCCCCACTATTATCTTCGCCAGAGAAGGAAAAGGAGGGGAAGCTCTACAACGCTACCCCTGCCCGCAGGGAAGAAGGAGGAGGGCGAAGAAGCCCACCTATCCCCACTACTATGCTCATCGGAGAAGAGAGGAACTCACCGCGGAATAGGTTGCCACCGCCAGAGAAGATGCCCATAGCTGGAGGAGGAGGGGCACTCGCCCACTGTCTGCATCGTGGCCAGGGAAGGGGTTCACCCTTGAAAAGAGGGAAATGGAGGCGAAGAGGTGAAAATGGTTAGAAAACCCTACGAACGGGTTTTGGAAAATGAAGATGGAGAAGTGAGTTGGTGACATCTGCACCGACTCACCACTCCGCCTTTCAAAGGGTCGCAGTGAGGCCCCACCACAGAATCAAGGTGCGAAAGCACTCCACCGACTCAAGGCCCAGCCCCGCCACTGAATCAAGATGCCGATGGTGTGCTATCGACTCAAGGCCTAACACCCCCCCTCCACTGAATCAAGTGGTAAGCCTGTCACTGAATCAGCAGTGAAGGCATGCCACTGATTCAGGGGTCAGAAATGCCAAGGCCTGATGAACCAGTCACATCCGCGAACCCCACTCCGTTCGTCCCTCGCGCACGATGGCCGCGGCTGGGGGGCATTTGTTGACATCTAAAATATTACTGGGCTATAATTATGTGCCCAAAGGAGAAGATTGAAAGCCAACAACAGGTCCATTCAGATCACTGAAGTCTCAGGTCACCTCATAAGAAGTACCGGAGTCCCCACATTTCATTATCTCGGGGTAAACTAGCTACCACAGCTAGCTAAGGGTGTACGACGATCAGAGCTAATGAAACGACATTAAAGCAATCATGTCGAATACATTTTCACACCCGTCCAGCCAGGACGAGAATATACTAGGTGATTCCCCACCTGATAGAGAAGCCCCCCGAGATGAAGAAATGTCTCTAGTTCCTCAATATAGGGAGTTGAAGGCTATAAATCAATGAAAAACCCTGGTAAGTCGATCAGGAAAATTGGGGTGCCGAAGTGGTCCGTAGATGACCAAAGAGCTACCTTGTGAGGGTGAAAATCTCCAAGATGGACACCCACTCAATGAAGATGCTTTCTATAAGCGTAAAGTAGGCCTGAAAGCACGGTGTTTAGTGCCGAAGGTGATATCGATGGAAAACCCAAAAAGTTTACTCCACACGCACGGAATGTCGGAAGGGTCTATGAGCAGCCCCAAAGACGTCTAGTCAAGGCGAAAATACTTCGAGGGATGGCCCTCCTCATGAAGACCCTCAACATGCCCCCTAAGTGGAGTAGGTGGCACAAATCGACGTGCCAAATGCTAAATCATGGGAAACCCGGGTTACCCGATTCGGGTACACACGACACCAGAAAAGGGTCGTAGATGACCTAAAAGATGCCCAATGAAGGCAAAAATACTTCGAGGGATAGCCCACTAGATGAAGAAGCCCCATGTGACTCTAAAGCAAGCCTGGCAGCACAAATCACAGTGTCGAAGGCCGAATCAGGAAAAAACCTGAGAAAGTCAGTACGGGTTCGGCACGTGCCGAGAATCACTGGAAACCCCAAATCAGGGCTTCGAAGCATATTTCGGGGCCACTACATCAATTCTAGGGCTACTCTAGACGATAAGCTCTCGACGGGTCAATTATGAGGCAAAATGTTAAAATTACAAAAAATGCCATCCATTGAATCGGTGGCACCTTGAATGACTAAATCGGCGGTGCTTATCCTTTGATTCGGCGATGCCTTGATTCGTTGGTGTTCAAGGGCTCATTGCGCTTGAGTCAGCGGTGCTCTTCGCGGTCTGTTCGGTGGCACACGAAGAAGAGGCGGGCCTATGATTCGGTGGCTCCCTTGGTGTGGCGGGCCGGCAAGTCGGTGATGACGGCACCGACTCCTCTGCTCCCAATTCGCCTATAAAGAATGGGCATTCGCGAGAGAGAGAGGGAGAGGGGGCGCGGTCACGGGAGGAAGAAGAAGAAGAAGGAAGAAGAAGAAGGAAAAAAAGAAAAAGAAATGGGATATTTATAGAAAATCTGAATTTTTTAAAAAACACTAAAAAATAAAAAATCACGTTTTTGCGATCCTCGAAACGCACTGATCGCAACGGTACCACTCTCGCCTGGGTGAATGACTCGGTTCGCCCGCAGCGGAGTTCCGTGGGATTTACCGAAAATCGGGTCGAGAATCGAAAAAACGCGCAGAAAAAGTCACGGAATGCCTCCGGGCCTCTGAAATGACTCCGGATCGCACCGATCAGAACACAAAAGATATCTGAAACGTAATTACGGACATAACGGAGTCAGACACTCCGAGGAAGCAGATCCGAGACCTGAAAATAGGGATCTGAAAGGGTCCGGGACATCACATGACTCAAGGACCGTTGGGTTCATTAGGTCTAGTGGATTGTCCAGAGTCTGGTGGCCCTGAACCACCTAGTAC